>CM065807.1:105186795-105815733 GCA_033398695.1 Orobanche coerulescens | reverse complement strand
TAAGAAGGACTAGAGATATGGTTCTAATGTATGGCGGTGGAGAATGGATGTGGTGGGATTCACCGATTCGGACTTCCAAGGACCGAAGGACGACTCGATGTCCACTGCTACATATTTACTCTTAATGGAGGAGCGCCTCTTGGCGTAGTGCCAAGCAAAGCGCGACCGCCGATTCCACCTGTCAGCCGAGTATCAAGCCTCGGAGGCTTCCAAGGAAGGGTTCGGATTAAGAAGTTTCTAGGAGAACTTCAAATGATACCATGTCTTTGCTGAGTCCATTGTCTGCGACAACGACGGAGTCAGAGCACGTGCCAAGGAGCCGAGGTTTCACAATGACACCAAACATATTGAGAGGAAGTATCATCTCGTAAGAGAATTTGTTCGCAAGGGATACATTGTCCGCATAGAGTAGACTCGGCCGACAACGTCGCCTATACACTGACCAAGCCACTATCTCAGACTAGATTGGAGCGTCTTATGTAGAAATTGTGTATTAGATACCATTGTGTGTGGAATTGAGTGCAAGTTGGAGATTGTTATGAGTATGCCCTCGAATGCCACTCGGAGGTTGTTGAGTGAGGGCATTGTACTTGTAATTATGTAAACCATTTATATAAGGCAAATGAATGTTTCTTTATTTACTTGGTAGTTACCGGCATTCCTAACTCGTAAATAAACATATAGAAACTAGTCCATGTATTTGAGAGCAAAACGTTCCACTCCTTATTGGATAAGGGGTCGGCACGGAAAGGTTATAGCTCAAATACTTAATCGTCGCAAGTCGATGAAACTTGACGGCGTTAAGTTTATGTGAAGACTTGTATGACGTGTTCTTTGACATGGAGAGTGCCCGTCGAACACTAATGGTTAGTGGGAGCACACGTTATAGGTATGCTAATTGGATTAGTATACTCGAACCGACTCACCTCGATTCGTCACATGGATTTCACTCGGATCACAATGACGGAATCGAAAGGTTGTGATAGGTATTCGTGAACCTTCGACTTGAGGATTTAGTAGGGATGTGCTTGTGACGTCAAGATTTTCATTAGAGTAGTTCGACCCTGTAAACCGGAAGGCGGGGGTCAACCTCGACGTGCATCTTGACGGGCAAGTAGCAGGTCCTACTGAATACCAAGATAGAATTCTTTCTCCCGTTAGTGAGCGGGTTATATGTCCTATGCGGTTATTGGCAAATGAGATCATAAGTCTTTGGCCAAAGCATTGGAGCTAGTTGTATTAGATACACGACAGCTCGATGATCTCGATTTGCATTAACGCATGCATAGCGTCAAGTACAGATATGGTTTGACTGACCGCGACCCTATAACTTGATCGGGACATTTGAAAGAAGGGTTTATACGTATACTGGTATTCACGACAGAATGGTTCTTGAATGATCCCAATCATTCGTTCTCAGTCGGGGTACAGTGTAGGCCACCAGGCTGGCTAGGTGGTGCTACTACTCTTTGGTTCCTCCCATTGCTGACTGAGACGGACCTACCGAGTCGCGCATTAGGATTGACAACGGAATGAATCGAGCTAATTATCTCATTATGAATATTAGATATTGGATATCTAATTTTGGAACATTGGATGTTTAAATCGATTTATTGTATAAATTGATTTACGGCCTAATGAATTAAATAAATTACTGGGTGATTAATTTAATTCATGAATATAATTATTTCTTGGAGAAATTAATTATGTTATTTTGTATTTGATATGTTTAATTAATTGGATTAATTAAACGACATAAATACATCGGAACGGAATAGGAGTTTATCTGTTTGGACTCACGGAGTCCGAAACGAACCGAACTCGACCGCTTTTCTAGCATGGGCCAACCCCCCACTTATTACCATGTGTGTGTATTGACTTGTCCCCATCATGGTTTTGGAATCTCATGTGATTGAGGGGACAAGTATCATATACATTATATGGGGAATCAAATCATGATATATGTATTTGTATTCATGTGGGTTGAATAAGAATATATACAAGACTTTGATCTCTCATCCTCACAATACTTCTTGGCATTTACGTATCATTGAGTTTGAGAGAGAGAGAAAAATTGTTTTCTCTTTAGTCATCTTCTTCTTCAACCTTGTTCTTGTTTTTCTTAGAGAAAAATATCAAGACATAAAGAGAGAGTAAGATTAAAACACTTAGAGTGTAGTAATCTTTACATATATAGCTTCATCACCTAGCTCTAGCCGTATCCTCGGAGGATAGCAAGGTGTTGTCATTCCGTTCGTTTCTCCGGCGCGTGGCAAGTAGAGACGCGGTGCTTTCGGCGTTGGATCGTTCAAGAGCTTGGGGAATAGCTCAAGAGAAGGTTACCATTTAATCAACGGACTTCGAGGGTTAGTTTTTTACAACTCTTGCTTTTCGTTTATATATTCGTATATACGTAGCTCGATCGATCATCGTAGGGATTCGGATCGAATTAATTTTCGTTTTACCGCTTCCGCTGGGCCTTCGTTTTAGGCACCGAATCCCAACAACTTTAACATCATTATTGTTAGACGAATCTAAAGGATTGATCATGGAAAGATTTATCTTGTAAAGATGGAATGTTAATCAAACTACAGAATGATAGTTTTTGATTGAGATAAAGGTGTTGATATCGACCGATAAGCTTTCCAAATTATCGCATGAAGAATGGTAATCGAAATGGAATATGGTTTTATAATAGTATACATATCCTTGAATCCGAAATTATTGTTATCTGTAGGATCATTCATAACCGTGTAAACATGATATTCGTGGAGGTAACATGAATTAACACTGAAGATTTCATTGGTTTGATCATGTTGAGATCATTCTACTGCCCTGTAGTAAACTGCCATGCACAGTTAGCGCACGCTAAGCTATGTAGATTAACGTGCGCTATCGAGCATGATTTAACGTACGCTACGTTTGGTACGTAACGTACGTTAGGCCATCAGACGAGTCAGTCGGCTGATCAGTGAAGTACTGACCATGCATAGTTATTGTACGCTATGCTTTGTTGTTTGCGTGCGCTATCGAGTAGACTTAACGCACGCTGCACAGAGTACTTAGCGTGCGCTAAGCAGTTCAGGCAGATTACATTTTATGAACTTTTGGCCGTAAATCGAATTGTTACACATTCGTACGACGTGAGATAAATTCTATATTATTTATTTTGTTAAGGTTCGAGCTTGTTACGTGATTAATTGAGGGGGGAGACCTTCGAGTGTTCGTTTTCGTGGAAGTATTGTTCTTGTCTTCGAATCGAGGCAAGTACCTTATTTGTTTTATGTATTGATGTTATACATATTTTCGTGCATGTATGTCGTTGTTGTATGTCCACCTCGTGTTGGTCCAGACGATCATCGGGGATCTATGCTAGCGCATACCGGATCATCGGACGGGTTTTTCCACCACGGGTTGGTCTGACGGGATCATCGTGGGTTCTAGGCAGTGAACGCTGGATCGTCGGAATTACCATGTGTATGTTGTGATATCATGTTGTGATTATCAGTTATGTATGTCATTTATGAGTTTCTCGTAGGAGAAGACTTGTTGGTATTTTTGTCATTTACGTTATTATTCTTCGTGAGATATGAATAATATGTCGTGGTACTTGTACTAGCATCGTTGTGCTAACCCCTTCGGGGGTGAACATTTTGTTTATGTTCAGGATCCAGGAGAGCGGGAAAACAACCACTGGAGCTGCATGACGACGAGGGTGCAGAGTGATGTTCCGTCCGGGTTTATTTGTTTGTTGTTTATTGGTTATTTCAATAAGTACTCGAGTACGAAGTCGTTTATGATGAATTTGAATTTGGCGATGTATTAATAAGTTTCTGTTGAACATTTGTATTTTCAGTATTTGGTCAGAACTGTTGTATCTTAATTCCGTTATTTCCATTCGTTAGTACCTCTTAATGTGTGTTCAATTCTTCAGCCTTGTAAATCCTTATGTAAAGGATTTACGGCACTGTAATATTCCTGAATATATCAGGGGTGTTACAGAATATGGTATCGGAGCTAAGATTATGCATATCTTGGCCATTGGGTTAAAATAGGGGTCATTGATGTCTTTTGAGGTAACCGGCCGCGAATAACATCACTGTACTGCCTACGTCTTCGTGCGGGCGGTGGTTGTAAGTTCCTAAACTCTATCTCATCTTTTACATGCTATATTCCTTTGTACTTGAGCATTTGAATGGTATTGTTTCCGGTATATTGAGTATTTATGCTTACAGTATGTTGAGAGGCGGACGTGGACGTGGTCGCGGTCGCGGACGCGGATTAAGGAATGCAGAAAGGGAAGCGTCGCCTTCAAATCAAGCCAGTCATAGCTCAGGCGAGCCACAACGATCTATCAATAACGAACCGGAACCTGCTGTACTAGAGACCTTCATCAAGTGGTGAAACAGATGACTCAGTTCGCCCAAGTCGTGGACCGAATGCAAGTGGCGGTGGGACTACAGCAGGGAGAGAGACAGCAAGGGATCCCAGACATGGGAAATCGAGGTGACCGGTGGCTGCAAGAGGTGGCGAAGATGCAACCACCCAAATTCGATGGTATTTCTGAGACTCCCACCTAGGACCATTGGTTGAAGGAACTGGAGAAAATCTTTGCCGGAATTAACTGCCCAGACGACCGGAGAGCCTCTATCGCTCAATACTTTCTAATATGGGAAGCGTCCGAATGGTGGGAAGCCATCCAGCCTGTAGACCATGATGATGATTGGACAGAGTTTAAATTAATGATGGAATCTCAGTACTGCCCTCGTCCTGTGAGGGAAGCCAAGGTTCGGGAGTTTTTATCCGCTCAGCCTTCGGATGTGCCAGTATCTCAGGCAATTAAGACGTTTAACCAGTAGTTGCCATTTGTTCGACATCTGGTCAGAACAGATGCAGAAATGATGATCCATTTTGATATAAGGATGAAACCAGAAATCCAGAGGTACATGTCCGGTTTTGAATGTACCACACTCCGTCAATACCAGGATAAGGCGTTGGCGTATGAGATCAAGGAAGCAGCTATGGAGAAATTTACGGAATCCAAGAAGCAGAAAGTCTCTAGTACTTTTACAGAGCACAAGAGTAGCAGGCCCCGCAAGGCCCAATCATCTTTTCATTCTTTCAAGAAACCTCCGCACCCAGTTAGGAGCGGAAAGAACTTCGGAGCAACATCAACCATGACTGATGTTACCAGGAAATGCTTTAACTGCGCCCAGACGGGGCACTATCGATGGAATTGCCCCCTACCTGTCGTGACTTGTTTTGATTGTGGTCGAGAGGGACATCGTGCGGTGTTCTGTGAAGAGGCTACAAAGTCTTTTAGAGCCCGTACACCACAAATCCGAAGGAAGCCGATTCCAAATGGACGCAGCAAAGTGTTCAGATGCCTCAGAATTTTGGCCGCGGGCGAGGCAGAGGACAGTGGGACCGAAAGGGTACATCGAGTGATGGATCTGTTCCCCCACGTCTGTACGAGATGAGGAGAACAGACGATCAGGATGCTGCTGTTGCATTAGGTACTGTCCAGATCCTTTCCCAGCCAGTTAGCGTTTTATTCGATACAGGAGATACACATTCTTTTATATCCTTGTCTTGTGTAAATCATTTGAATATTTCTGGTTTTCATACTTGTGAACCTTATGTTGTTGGTTTACCGAGTGGAGAGAGGATTGTCGGGAACTTAGAAACCAGAAATTTCCCTGTATCATTTGGAGGCAGAGAGTGGCTCTCAATTTTGATTGTGATAGAAATGCAAGGAGATGACCTGATACTCGGAGACGATTGGCTTAATCGATATGGAACAATTGTAAACTACCGAAGGAGGAATATCTCGCTGATCACTGACGATGGTTCCAAAATACTGTTTGAGGGATGGAAACCGAGAAGCTCAGGAAAGTTGATCAAAGCGATGAAAGCTGTCAAATTGTTGAAACAGGGCTGCACCGGATACTGGTGCTATGCAATAAAAAAAGAAGACGAAATTGTGGAACTTTCATCCATTCCTGTTAAGAACGAATTTTCAGATGTATTTCCTGATGAGTTACCTGGACTACCTCCACGAAGGGATGTAGAATTTACCATTGAGCTGGAACCCGGAGATACACCAATTTCTAAGGCGCCGTATGGTATGGCACCTACTGAAATGTACGAACTGAAGAAGCAGCTAGAGGAGTTATTGGACAAAGGCTATATCCATCCAAGTGTTTCGCCTTAGGGAGCGCCAGTTCTTTTTGTTCGGAAGAAGTATGGATCGCTGCGACTGTGTATTGACTATCGAGAACTGAATAAAATGACAATTAAGAACAAGTATCCATTACCACGGATTGATGATCTGTTTGACCAGTTGCAAGGAGCAACAGTATTTTCTAAAATCGATCTGAGATCAGGATATCATCAGCTGAGGATTAAGGAATCTGATGTTCCGAAATCAGCGTTCAGAACTCGTTACGGACATTATGAGTTTGTAGTGATGCCGTTTGGTCTCACTAATGCACCTGCTGTATTTATGCAATTGATGAACCGAGTGTTCATCGAATACTTGGATAAATTTGTGGTCGTGTTCATTGATGACATTCTAGTGTATTCTAAGAACCCGGAAGAGCATGCACAACATTTGCGGATTGTATTAGAACTTTTAAGAAGCGAGCAACTGTACGCCAAACTCTCTAAGTGTGAATTCTGGCTAAAGGAAATAATGTTCCTCGGTCATGTGGTATCAGCTGAAGGAGTCCGAGTAGATCCTCAGAAGATTGAAGCGGTTTTGGATTGGAAGCCTCCAAAGAATGTGAAAGAAGTCCGAAGTTTCTTAGGACTTGCTGGGTATTATCGTTGGTTCGTGGAAGGGTTTTACAAAATTTCTCGCCCACTTACTCGACTCCTGCAGAAAACTCAAAAGTTTGAGTGGAACGAGTTGTGTCAGATTAGCTTTGATGAATTGAAGAAGAGATTGATCACGACGCCGATTCTATCACTTTCACAGGGAACTGGAGGATTTATAGTTTACAGTGATGCTTCGAACCAAGGGCTCGGATGCATATTGATGCAGAATGATAAGGTGATCGCTTATGCGTCGCGACAGCTGAAACCTTATGAAGTGAATTACCCAACGCACGATTTGGAGCTGGCAGCAATGATTTTTGCTTTGAAAATCTCGAGGCATTATCTGTATGGGACTCACTGTCAGATCTTTACGGATCACAAGAGTCTCAAATACATCTTCAGTCAGAAAGAGTTGAACATGCGGCAAAGAAGATGGTTAGAACTAATTAAGGACTATGACTTGGAGATTTTGTATCATCCAGGCAAAGTGAATGTAGTGGCCGATACACTCAGCCGCAAGCCTGTTTCTATTTAGATGCTGGAGACTCTGACCTCCGAACTTAGCCTTCAGCGAGAGATGATTCGAGAAGGGATTGAAGTGTGGTTACAAAGAGTCCAAGGACAACTGTGGGTGATGGAAATAACTTCATCATTAACCGAAGAAATCAAATCTAGACAGGAAGATGATCCTCTGATGATTCGGTTATGTGATGAAGTGACCAAGGGAAAGGCCCCCGGATTCGTAATTCATGATGATGGAGTTTTGAGATTTCAGAACCGGCTTTTCGTTCCTAATATCGATGTTCTGAAACAGACGATTATGAAGGAAGCTCACAGCACGCCCTATTCAATCCACCCGGGCACCAGTAAAATGTATAAGGACCTGAAACAGAACTTTTGGTGGGGCAACATGAAGAAAGAGGTAGCGGAGTATGTCTCGAAATGCTTGACTTGTCAGCAGGTTAAGATCGAGCATCAACAACCTACCGGGATGTTGAAGCTGCTCCCGATTCCTGAATGGAAGTGGGAGGACATATCGATGGGCTTTATCACTAGTATGCCGAGAACCAAGACAGGAATGAACATGATTTGGGTGATAGTTGATCGTCTAACCAAATCAGCTAATTTTCTAGGCATTAAGGACACGTGGGGACTAGAGTGGTTGGAACGAGTATTTATTTCGGAGATAGTTCGACTGCATGGTACGCCAAAGACCATTATTTCTGATCGAGACGGCCGTTTTGTGTCTCACTTTTGGAAAGCAGTTCATATGGCCTTGGGAACCGAATTGAACTTCAGCATAGCTTATCACCCGGAGACTGATGGGCAATCCGAGAGGACTATTCAAACGGTGGAAGATATGCTGAGCGCTTGTGCCTTAGATTGGTCAACTGATTGGGAAGTTCATCTACCATTGATTGAATTTACCTACAACAATAGTTGGCATGCTTCCATTAAGATGGCACCGTTTGAGGCATTATACGGAAGGAGATGTAGATCGCCCCTATGTTGGGACGATTCATCAGACTTGATCGATGACAACCCGAGTTGATCGTGATGCACTCGAGAGAAGATAGCCTTGATTCGTGAAAGGTTGTTGACCGCCCAGAGTCAGCAGAAATCTTATGCAGACGTACGTCGTCGCCCTTTGGAGTTCAGTACTGGAGACCACGTACTTTTAAAGGTTTCTCCTACTCAGGGGATCTTCCGTTTTGGAAGAAAAGGAAAACTGAGTCCGAGATATATCGGACCATTCGATATCCTTAAGAGAGTTGGAGAGTTGGCATACAGGTTGGCATTACCTCCGTCATTGGGCCATGTTCATAACGTGTTCCACGTATCCCAGTTACGAAGATACATACCGGATCCTAGTCATGTCATTGATTTCGGCGAAATCGAAGTCACTCAGGATGGGACGTTTGAAGAAAGACCGGTCAAGATACTCGAGAGTCGAGTTAAGCAGTTGAGGAACAAACCCATCATTTTGGTCAATGTTCAATGGTCACGTCACGGAGTGGAAGAAGCCACATGGGAAATGGAAGATGGCATGAAGTCCAGATATCCCGAGTTATTTTCGTCTTGAGTTTCGGGACGAAACTCCTTTTTAGTAGGAGAGTATGTAATATCCGGATTTATTATGGTGTATTTCATATGTATTCGAACACTGTATTATTTGGATTTGTGATCCTGATTATTGGAATATGATATTTCTTTCGTTGGTAACTTTGTAGATAAGTATATCAACATGCAAAATTTCTCATGCAAACTCGTGATAGCGCACGCTAAGAATGTAGCTTAACGCGCGCTATCGGCTACTACTAGCGCACGTACATATGTAGGAGTTGCGTGCACTAGGCACTCAATTATTGAGCTGGGCGGCTAGCACATGCGCCAGCCGGACGTAGGACCGGATAAGAATCCCGCGGACGAACCGGGATAATTTTGGAGTCAACTCTTATTAGCGCGCGCTAAGGATGTGTAGGTAGCGTGCGCTAATCTGCTTTTGTACAGAAAGTTTATATATGGGCCAGCACTCCATTTTATTCTCATTTCCTTCTTTCACCTTTCGTTTTTGAGAGACCAGAGAGCATATCATCTTCCTTAGAGACACTTATAACACATCCACTTGATCATTGGACATTGAATACTTCTTGTGATTGATCATTGAAGAGAAGTAGCACCTTGGAGTGGCATATAACCAACCGGAGTCAGATTCTACCTTTGGAGTTCAGTGATTTCGTCATATTAAGGTATGTTGATTCTATCACCAACTCTAGATTCGTGTTATGGAGAATGAGATGATCATGCTAGCAAAATATTGAGTTTCTTGGGTGAATTATCCAAATCACTTCATGTTTGGAATATTGAGATGATTATGCCTTTAGTACCTTGATTATGAACATCATGATTCGAATCTTATTACAATGAATAAGTAGAGGAAGCTTCTATCATTGGTAATCCGAATCTAGTAGGTGTATTCATAGCAATCTTGGACTTGACTTTAACATCATTATTGTTAGACGAATCTAAAGGATTGATCATGGAAAGATTTATCTTGTAAAGATGGAATGTTAATCAAACTACAGAATGATAGTTTTTGATTGAGATAAAGGTGTTGATATCGACCGATAAGCTTTCCAAATTATCGCATGAAGAATGGTAATCGAAATGGAATATGGATTTATAATAGTATACATATCCTTGAATCCGAAGTTGTTGTTATCTGTAGGATCATTCATAACCGTGTAAACATGATATTCGTGGAGGTAACATGAATTAACACTGAAGATTTCATTGGTTTGATCATGTTGAGATCAGTCCACTGCCCTGTAGTAAACTGCGATGCACAGTTAGCGCACGCTAAGCTATGTAGATTAACGTGCGCTATCGAGCATGAGTTAACGTACGCTACGTTTGGTACGTAACGTACATTAGGCCATCAGACGAGTCAGTCGGCTGACCATGCATAGTTATTATACGCTAGGCTTTGTTGTTTGCATGCGCTATCGAGCAGACTTAACGCACGCTACACAGAGTACTTAGCGTGCGTTAAGTAGTTCAGGCAGATTACATTTTATGAGATTTTGGCCATAAATCGAATTGTTAGACATTCGTACGACGTGAGATAAATTCTATATTATTTCTTTTGTTAAGGTTCGAGCTTGTTACGTGATTGATTGAGGTGGGCGACCTTCGAGTGTTCGTTTTTGTGGAAGTATTGTTCTTGTCTTCGAATCGAGGCAAGTACCTTATTTGTTTTATGTATTGATGTTATACATATTGTCGTGCATGTATGTCGTTGTTATATGTCCACCTCGTGTTGGTCCGACGGGATCATCGGGGGATCTATGCTAGCGTGCGCTGGATCATCGGACGGGTTTTTCCACCATGGGTTGGTCTGACGGGATCATCGTGGGTTCTAGGCAGTGAACGCTGGATCGTCGGAATTACCATGTGTATATTGTGATATCATGTTGTGATTATCAGTTATGTATGTCATTTATGAGTTTCTCGTAGGAGAAGACTTGTTGGTATTTTTGTCGTTTACGTTATTATTCTTCATGAGATATGAATAATATGTTGTGGTACTTGTACTAGCATCGTTGTGTTAACCCCTTCGGGGGTGAACATTTTGTTTATGTTCAGGATCCAGGACAGCGGGAAAACAACCACTATGTTGTTGCCCAAAATATTTATCCGAAGATTAATACTGCTGGAAGACGGACAACAAACAACAATTGCGGGAGCACTTCCGAGAGAAGATAAATAATACAAGATTTGCCGGGTTTGTTAGGCCCGGGCTTGAATGCTCTCGCGAGATGTTATTAATACAAATATTCGTGGATACAAGTATTAATGAGAGAAATCTAAATACAATGAGTGTAAAAAGACTCTGTTAATCCGGCTCTTGAGCGAAGCTTGGTGTTCTTTGTCCCCGCCGATAATCTGCTGGATGAGATAGGCCGGGAGAAATAAGACCGAAAGATAGTTGTTGCCAAGAGTTGGATGTTAGCCAAGTGCTGTATATTGTCTTTGTATTGTATGCTCAAATCGCGATATTGCAGAAGAAGTGGCCGAGAGCAGGGTGCCTTGTTTATATAGGGACAGTCGGGTCTTGTCCTTAGGCGGGCGATCGCCTTCCGGCCATTATAATAATGTGCCGATCGCCTGGGCTGTCGGGCTAAAGTCCAAGGTAGTGGCTGGCGGTCCGTATAAAGTCCAATGCAGTGGCTGGCGCCACCCGGGCGGTCCAATAAGGAGTCAGAACGTGTCCGGAGCCAGTCAACATGCGGCCCTACTGACAGCTTTCGGCGGCTTGTCGGCTGGTGGAGAGATTCTGCCAGGCTGTGGTCAATGGCCCGAGATTCGCGGATCTTGTCTCGGCCCTTGCACGTGGTGCCAGTCTTGAGGCTCGGCCTTCGCCGACTGGATGGCCATCGGTGGTGATCGACATGAGGTGGTCGTCTCTAGCTGATCATCCGAGGTCGCCCTCGGCCAGGTGCTGAGGGTCGGCATTGGTCGGTCACCAAGGGTCGGTCGGCAAGAGCCGATAGACGATCGTCTCCAGTCGGTCGCCAGGAGTCGGTCGCCGAGTACCGAGAGGCGATCGTCTCGATGTCGATCGCTCGGCACCGGGCTTCGTCCTGGGACCTTTGGTTGGCTAGTCTAGCATGTCCGCTGGGTTAAGGCTCGGTCGCCTGGTCGCTGATCGACAGATCTGCCTAGGCCGATCGGCAGTGATTCGGTCGCTCGGCCTCGGAGGCGATCGCCGGTCGGAAGGCGTTAATTCTTGACACAACAATTGCCCCCCAGCTTGCTCCTATGTTGAAGACATGGGGCGAGGTGGTTCTTGCTGGCGATCGTGTAAGGATGAGGACGGGCGATCTGAGCTGATTTAGGATTCGGACTTGGGCTATCATGGTCGATTGGCTAGCTATCTTTCGGTCTTGTACCTGCAAAAACAACATTGGCCGATCCCCCATGGAAACTTTGGTGGTTTCGCTTTGTTTGAGGAATCGTGCACAGTCGCGGAGATCGATGGACCGACTCCATGACCGTGTCTTGATGCGCGAAGACATTGAGTGTCCCGTGACTCACTTTATTATGAGGGTCCTCTGTTAGGCTGCGCCTCGCCTCGTATTTAAACGAAGGGCGTGCGGTCTCGGTCTAGAGGAGTCCTTGCACGGGGCAGCGTCGGATGAATCAACTCCACGCCCGCGGCTTGTTAGCTCTGCTTCCACCTCGGCCAGCCATGGAGATGGCCGACCTCGACGGTGTACGTTGAGATGGGGGTTGTGGCATGTGTCCGCTGATTAATGTTGGAGAGCCCTCAGACAACGCCGGCCTCGTATTTAAACGAAGGGCGGGCGATCTCGGCCGAAAGGGACCTTGCATGACCGAAGCAGCCGGTTCCATCGACTGCCAGGGCCATGGCTTTATGATGTGCGGTGGAGGCGATCTTATGCCTTAGTCCGTCATGTTATATGTCGGATCAGAGATGGCGATCGTGTCCACCGGGTTGCCGATGATGTAGCGTGATGATCGCGATCGGCGGAAGATCGCGATCGTCACTCGGCAGCCGATCGCTTTATTCGTAAGTCGATATCGGCGATCGGGCGGGAGATCGTCATCCAGGCGCCGATCGCGCTGCTCACAGGCTAAGAAGGAACCTTTGCCTGGCCAGAAAATCTGCGGCTCTAGCCCGGAAGGCTGCGTAGGTTGTAGGTTGGTTCTTTGTGAGATGCGTGAACATAGGCGAAAAACCCTGAAATCCTCCTAGGACCGCGTAGAGGGCGGTTTCATCGCTTACGGGCTCGCCGTTGAGGATGATCCCGTCTACTCGGTCGATGTAGTCCGAGTCGGACTCTTCTTCTCCCTGCTTGATTCGCATCATGCGAAGGCGACCTTCTGGCCGGACGACCCTGGTGGCGAAGTGGTCCGTGAAGACGTGCGCCAGCTCGTTAAAGGAGCCAATGGACCGAGGTGGCAATGAGGTGTACCACCGGTGGGCGAGGTCGTCTAGTGTCAGAGGGAACATTCGGCCCCGGGTCGCGTCCGATGCCCCACACCCGGTCATGTAATTGTTGAACTTCCTTAGGTGCGTCTGGGGGTCCGATCGCCCCTCGTACAGGGGTGTTTGCGGGGGAGCGATCCTGTGCTGCACGGGGGCGAGCTCGATGTCGATCGCGAGCGGCTCGCTCGGCTCGGCGATCGTCTTCATGGCGCCTGCCCCGGATTGCAGGAGCGCCTTTACGTCGTCGATCTGACGTTGCATTGCGGCAATCGCCGCGGCTCGGCTGCTTGCGGATCGGCTTTGGGAGCGGGGGCCGAGGCGATCGTGTACCGACCTCCGGACTCCACTGCTGCCGATCTCGGGAATTTGGCGAGCGGGAGCCAGGCGGCTGGATCGCCTTATGGGAGCCGGGTAGGCCGAGCTCCTGGTGACGGACACAAACTCCGTCGTCTCGTAGCTGGGGCCGGACGGCCCGGCCGCTGTGTCGGGTCGCGCCAGCGATCGAAGACGAGGTGCCCACCGCCGAGCGCCTCTTCTTGCGGGCGAGAGCCTCCTGGCGATCGCTCGGCCAGCAATGCCTTGAGCTTCCGCTTGGACTTCCGGCGGGAGACCGAGGGGGTGATAGCAGGAGGGGCGTCGAGAGCACTCCGTCGTTCCTGAAGGGCGGCTATGGCCTCTTCGATCTGTTCATTGGTTCGGAACTGATCGAGCGAGAGGCTTGGGCGACCGTCCAGGGATGGTATCGAGCGTCTCGATCACGCGGCCGCCTTCCACCATTGGTCGGCTCGGGCCGGGACGGAACAGGGGTCCGCCGGCCGTCGGGCCGGCTTTCTTCGACGCGGAGGCGGAAGACATGTTTTCTGAAGGATTTCTTTGAAGTGCAGTAAGTGTCACTTCAAGTATCTGCCCCGAGAACAGTGAGTGTTCTTCGGGACGGTAGGTATAAAAATTCGAGGGTTGGATTGCCCTTCCTCTAGCGCCAATTGTTGTTGCCCAAAATATTTATCCGAAGATTAATACTGCTGGAAGACGGACAACAAACAACAATTGCAGGAGCACTTCCGAGAGAAGATAAATAATACAAGATTTGCCGGGTTTGTTAGGCCCGGGCTTGAATGCTCTCGCGAGATGTTATTAATACAAATATTCGTGGATACAAGTATTAATGATAGAAATCTAAATACAATGAGTGTAAAAAGACTCTGTTAATCCGGCTCTTGAGCGAAGCTTGGTGTTCTTCGTCCCCGCCGATAATCTGCTGGATGAGATAGGCCGGGAGAAGTAAGACCGAAAGATAGTTGTTGCCAAGAGTTGGATGTTAGCCAAGTGCTGTATATTGTCTTTGTATTGTATGCTCAAATCACGATATTGCAGAAGAAGTGGCCGAGAGCAGGGTGCCTTGTTTATATAAGGACAGCCGGGTCTTGTCCTTAGGCGGGCGATCGCCTTCCAGCCATTATAATAATGTGCCGATCGCCTGGGCTGTCGGGCTAAAGTCCAAGGTAGTGGCTGGCGGTCCGTATAAAGTCCAATGCAGTGGCTGGCGCCAGCTGGGCGGTCCAATAAGGAGTCAGAACGTGTCCGGATCCAGTCAACATGCGGCCCTACTGACAGCTTTCGGCGGCTTGTTGGCTGGTGGAGAGATTCTGCTAGGCTGTGGTCAATGGCCCGAGATTCGCGGATCTTGTCTCGGCCCTTGCACATGGTGCCAGTCTTGAGGCTCGGCCTTCGCCGACTAGATGGCCATCGGTGGTGATCGACATGAGGCGGTCGTCTCTAGCTGATCATCCGAGGTCGCCCTCGGCCAGGTGCTGAGGGTCGGCATTGGTCGGTCATCAAGGGTCGGTCGGCAAGAGCCGATAGACGATCGTCTCCAGTCGGTCGCCAGGAGTCGGTCGCCGAGTACCGAGAGGCCATCGTCTCGATATCGATCGCTCGGCACCGGGCTTCGTCCTGGGACCTTCGGTTGGCCAGTCTAGCATGTCCGCTGGGTTAAGGCTCGGTCGCCTGGTCGCTGATCGACAGATCTGCCTAGGCCGATCGGCAGTGATTCGGTCGCTCGGCCTCGGAGGCGATCGCCGGTCGGAAGGCGTTAATTCTTGACACAACACACTGGAGCTGCATGACGACGAGGGTGCAGAGTGATGTTTCGGCCGGGTTTATTTGTCTGTTGTTTATTGGTTATTTCAATAAGTACTCGAGTACGAAGTCGTTTATGATGAATTTGAATTTGGCGATGTATTAATAAGTTTCTGTTGAACATTTGTATTTTCAGTATTTGGTCAGAACTGTTGTATCTTAATTCCGTTATTTCCATTCGTTAGTACCTCTTAATGTGTGTTCAATTCTTCAGCCTTGTAAATCCTTATGTAAAGGATTTACGGCGCTGTAATATTCCTGAATATATCGAGGGTGTTACACACATGTCCACCCCGTATACGGAATCCAAAATATACGTGGGACGATGTACCTAATTAGCCTCACAAACTACGTCTCGTGTGCACGATCTATATGTGGAAAACATCCACGCATGATCATCAAGTGCCCGGCTAAAAATCATACACATAACCAATCGGCACGCAGATATGACTCTAGAGATGTCACGATACAACATGACAACGAAACTCAATAAATTTCACCTTTATCAGGGAATCGAACGACTCACCGAAGTGTCAACAAAGCTCAAAAGAAACAACGGTAGCAAGAATGGTAAATTCGGGTATATCATCCCAACACGGTGATAATAACCATATCATGAATCATAGATTCTCAGAACATTTCATATATACGAAACACATAATAATCACAAGAATTCAACCATCATTATAACCAAGCAAGATAACTTGCCTCAATTCCGTAGATGAATAATCCTTCTTTGAATGATCAAATGAACGGTATCCCCATCTAACAATACTCACGTGAACAAGCAACCCTGAATGAAATCTAATTCATTCAACAACACATTCGTACGATAACGGTATCATTACATAAAAAACAATATTCGTAAATTTACTTGAATAGATCAATTATCCTAGTGATCATTTTAATGTTCCAATTACAAATCATCATATAACATGTTTATTCTGTTCATTCACATATTCTAGTATTAATGTCAAACACTAGGAGTCCAGATTTTTACCAATGTAACATTGTGAAAACATCTTTTCAAATCATCAGCAGTTCCGATTATAATATAAATTTGTGTTTAATTACGTTCTTCAATATTTTACCAATGATTACATTAAAACCGATTCCTATATGAAATCATAAGTTTAAGTTTTTAGTGAACTAAGAACATCATCTTAATTTACGTCTCTTAACACACTTGGATTAATGAAATGGAATTCGGCTACTCATCTACCACATTTGTATCACCATATTCACTACAATCCTCCTAAAAACATTATCAACATAGCAATGTAGTGATTAACACCTCCTTAAGTTATCAACGAAATCGATTAACTTGAACATATGAAGATTACCACTGCCTTCTATCAAAATCCATTGTTTACTTTTTAAGAAGTTAATAAAAACCTATTTATATCGTTGGATACTTGGAATTCTAAATATAACCTCATCCCATCTTGCGAAAATTATCTTCAAAGGGTTAGCATAATCCTTCCAACAATTTATCACGAAGGTATCGGTTTTAGAGGGCAAAAATATGGTTCCATATTACCTTTCAAGAATCAATTGAATGTTCAAGACAAGATTAGCATCTCCCATCCCTAATCATTAAGGATTTCATTCCTAACATGTTCTTAGTGTTGAGACTATAATCAACTTCCGATTATCATGTTATAAATCAGGTTTTATCTATCATTATCAACACAATCATATTATGAAGTTATCATACATCAAGAAGTAATAGTAATACCCCTAATGTTGATCTTCACTTAGTTTGAGCATGATTCAATTAATTTATCATGTTTACACTAGCTTAACTAACATTATGTGAAGTGTTTATATATTAACATCATCATAAGCATAGATTTAATATGAGTTAAAGAAAGACCAACCTCAAAATGAAGAACAACACCAACACTTCAAAGGACATACTTCAATCTCTTAATCTCCAAGTCACAAACCAAGTGATGAAGCTCCAACACAAGATAGAAGGTCTAGAAATTGAGTTGGCAGGGAAGGGAATCGTTTTCTCAGTGGGAAGGTTGAATGGGTCGAGCAGGAAATGAAAAGGCAAGTCATATTTTTATAACCTGAACTCAGCATTACGTGCGTTAAAGGGAGGGGGTTAACGTACGTTAAAGCCCTTACATACGTAACCTCATGAACATTACGTACGTAATCGATTTTATCAGATCTTACTGACTTGA
This sequence comes from Orobanche coerulescens, assembly GCA_033398695.1. Lineage (NCBI taxonomy): Eukaryota > Viridiplantae > Streptophyta > Magnoliopsida > Lamiales > Orobanchaceae > Orobanche > Orobanche coerulescens. The sequence goes on along the minus strand of CM065807.1, from coordinate 105,798,066 downwards.
AATACACAAATCGTTACGTACGTAAATATATAACTATTACATACGTAATATCCGTTGACTTGGCTGTCGCGATCGACTCCCGACCACCTACCCCCGTTCGGTCCCACCCGCCGAAAGGCGGGCTGTTGACGGATACCCCGCATTACGTATGTTAACATATGAATGTTACGTATGGAAGGCTACATACATAGCGTACGTAAAGAAGATAGGCTAACGTACGTTAAGTTCTATGACAAGCATAAATGGAATTCTCCCAATATCACCCAACAATTAATATAGAATGAATGACCATAATTCCAACTTAACATAATTCGTCGATATACTTGCTACAACAATACAGATTTGGTGCGAAAATACTTGGTTTAAATCAGAAAATACAATAGTAAAGGCGAGGGTATTACAGGATTTGCTATAATAGCTACGATTAAACCTTTACTTCTTGATAAGTTGTAACAAGGATTCACTATAATAGCTCCGATTAAACCTTACTTCTTGATTAAGTCTTGTTGTAGCAAGCATTCGCTATAATAGCTCCAATTAAGCCTTTATTTCTTGATTAAGTCTTGTTAATAGGAGATAAGACCACGTTACATTTATTCGAGTTGGAACTCTATGAGAACTCGGGTTTATTGATTAGATTCTAGTCTTTTTTACTCAGAATTGGCTATAAGAGCTCCGATTAATCTTTTACTTCTTGATTAAGTCTTGTTGTAGCAAGGATTGTATATAATAGATCTAATTAAGCCTTTACTTATTGATTAAGTCTCCTTAAAAGGAGATAAGACCATGTTACATGCATTCGAGTCGGAACTCTACTTGGGTTTATCGATTAGATTCGAGCCTTTTGTACTCGGAATTGGCTATAAGAGCTCCGATTAATCTTTTACTTCTTGATTAGGTCTTGTTGTGGCAAGGATTTGTTATAATAGCCCCGATTAAATCATGTTAATATGAGAAAAGACCACGTTATATGTGTTCGAGTTGAAACTCTAATGAGAACTCGGGTTTATTGATTGGATTCGAGCCTTTTTTACTCAGAATTGGCTATAACAGCTCCGAGTAATCTTTTACTTCTTGATTCAGTCTTGTTGTAGTGACGATTCCCCATAATAGCTCCGATTAAGCCTTTACTTCTTGATTAAGTCTTGTTAATAGGAGATAAAACCATGGTACATGTATTTGAGTCGGATCTCTACGAAAACTCGATTTTATTGATTTGACTCGAGCATTTTATATTGAGAATTGGTTATAATATCTCTGATTAAGTCTTTACTTCTTAATTACATCTTGCTAATAGGAGATAAGACCATGTTACATGCATTCGAATTGGAACTCTGTGAAAACTCGGATTTATTGATTAGGTTTGAGCCTTTTATACTCAGAATTAGATATAATAGCTCCGAATAATCTTTTGCTTTTTGATTAAGTCTTTTGTAGCAAGGATTCGAATAATAGCTCCGAGTAAGCCTTTACTTCTTGATAAGTCTTGTTAATAACAGATAAAACCACGTTACATGTATTCGAGTCGGAACTCTATTAGATTCGAGTCTTTTGTACTCAGAATTGGCTATAACAACTCTGATTAATCTTTTCTTTCTTGATTAGGTCTTGTTGTAGCAAGCATTCACTATAATAGCTCTGATTAAGCATTTACTTCTTGATTACATCTTGTTAATAGGAGATAAGGCCACATTACATGCATTCGAGTCAGAGCTCTGTAAAATATCTGGTTTATTGATTAGATTCGAACCTTTTTTACAAGAGCTCCTATTAATCTTTTATTTCTTGATTAAGTCTTGTTGTAGAAAGTATTTGCTATAATAGCTACGATTAAACCTTTACTTCTTGATAAGTCTTGTTGTAACAAGGATTCACTATAATAGCTCCGATTAAACCTTACTTCTTGATTAAGTCTTGTTGTAGCAAGGATTCGCTATAATGGCTCCGATTAAGCCTTTATTTCTTGATTAAGTCTTGTTAATAGGAGATAAGACCACGTTACATTTATTCGAGTTGGAACTCTATGAGAACTCGGGTTTATTGAGTAGATTCTAGCCTTTTGTACTCAGAATTGGCTATAAGAGCTCCGATTAATCTTATACTTCTTGATTAAGTCTTATTGTAGCAACGATTGTATATAATAGCTCCGATTAAGCCTTTACTTCTTGATTAAGTCTCCTTAAAAGGAGATAAGACCACGTTACATGCATTCGAGTCGGAACTCTACTCGGTTTTATTGATTAGATTCGAGCCTTTTGTACTCGGAATTGGCTATAAGAGCTCCGATTAATCTTTTACTTCTTGATTAAGTCTTGTTGTGGCAAGGATTTGTTATAATAGCCCCGACTAAGTCATGTTAATATGAGAAAAGACCAAGTTATATGTATTCGAGTCAAAACTCTAATGAAAACTCGGGTTTATTGATTGGATTCGAGATTTGTACTCAGAATTAGCTATAACAGCTCCGATTAATCTTTTACTTCTTGATTCAGTCTTGTTGTAGTAACGATTCCCCATAATAGCTAAGATTAAGCCTTTACTTCTTGATTAAGTCTTGTTAATAGGAGATAAAACCATGGTACATGTATTTGAGTCGGATCTCTACGCAAACGCGATTTTATTGATTTGACTCGAGCATTATTATATTGAGAATTGGTTATAATATCTCTGATTAAGCCTTTACTTCTTAATTAAGTCTTGCTAATAGGAGATAAGACCATGTTACATACATTCAAATTGGAACTCTGTAAAAACTCAGGTTTATTGATTAGATTTGAGCCTTTTGTACTCAGAATTGGCTATAACAGTTCTGAATAATCTTTTGCTTTTTGATTAAGTCTTTTTGTAGCAAGGATTCGCATAATTGCTTCGAGTAAGCCTTTACTTCTTGATAAATCTTGTTAATAATAGATAAAACCATAGTACATGTATTCGAGTCAGAATTCTATGAAAACTCGGGTTTATTGATTAGATTCGAGCCTTTTATACTCAAAATTGGCTATAACAATTCTGATTAATCTTTTCTTTATTGATTAGGTCTTGTTGTAGCAAGGATTAACTATAATAGCTCTGATTAAGCATTTCCTTCTTGATTACATCTTGTTAATAGGAGATAAGACCATGTTACATGCATTCGAGTCAGAACTCTGTAAAAACTCTGGTTTATTAATTAAATTCGAGCCTTTTGTACTCGTAATTGGCTATAAGAGCTCCTATTAATCTTTTATTTCTTGATTAAGTCTTGTTGTAGCAAGTATTCCCTATAATACTCCGATTAAACCTTTACTTCTTGATAAGTCTTGTTGGAACAAGGATTCACTATAATAGCTCTGATTAAACCTTACTTCTTGATTAAGTCTTGTTGTAGCAAGGATTCGCTATAATAGCTCCTATTAAGCCTTTGTTTCTTGATTAAGTCTTGTTAATAGGAGATAAGACCACGTTACATTTATTCGAGTTGGAACTCTATGAAAACTCGGGTTTATTGATTAGATTCGAGCCTCTTGTACTCAGAATTGGCTATAAGAGCTCCGGTTAATCTTTTACTTCTTGAATAAGTGTTGTTGTAGCAAGAATTGGATATAATAGCTCCAATTAAGCATTTACTTCTTGATTAAGTCTCCTTAATAGGAGATAAGACAACGTTACATGCATTCGAGTCAGAACTCTATGAAAACTCGGGTTTATTGATTAGATTCGAGCCTTTTGTACTCAGAATTGGCTATAAGAGCTTCGATTAATCTTTTACTTCTTGATTAAGTCTTGCTAATAGGAGATAAGACCATGTTACATGCATTCGAATTGGAACTCTGTGAAAACTCGGATTTATTGATTAGGTTTGAGCCTTTTGTACTCAGAATTGGCTAGAACAGCTGCGAATAATCTTTTGCTTTTTGATTAAGTCTTTTGTAGCAAGGATTCGAATAATAGCTCAAAGTAAGCCTTTACTTCTTGATAAGTCTTGTTAATAATAGATAAAACCACATTACATGCATTCGAGTCGGAACTCTATTAGATTCGAGCCTTTTATACTCAGAATTGGCTATAACAACTCTGATTAATCTTTTCTTTCTTGATTAGGTCTTGTTGTAGCAAGGATTCACTATAATAGCTCTGATTAAGCCTTTACTTCTTGATTACATCTTGTTAATAGGAGATTGTAACACCCCAAACTAGGCGGATATTACAGTGCCGTGGACCCCCGACTGGGACCCACCAGGCGAATGAAACTGGATGAATTACACAGGGTAAATGTGGTACCGAACCATATTACAACATCAATCACTCCGATGAGGAGTCTCATACAACACACCCAGGATAATACAGAATACTTGTATATTTTATATGAAGATAAAATACACAACACTGAATGAGATGAGTATTCAAACGGAATGTCTGCAGCGGAATAAATGAAGGAAACATAAATGATTGAATAAATGACTGAAAAGACTGGGGGCCCCTTATAGTATCATTGAGACTCCTCACCGTCAACATGCTCTACCCGTGCCTTTGCCTTGCCATGACCTGAAAAACAATATCCCCAAACGGGGTCAGTTACACAGAACAACAATCTTCAAGGGTTGAAAATACACAATCATGATATATCGGAGGTTATGAATTATCCTGTCGAAACATACGCAATCAAACATGCTATATGAATCAACTATCAGTACGGCTCAAAGGAATGGCGCCACACTACGTCCGGGATGGAAATGTGTCCGTGCACAAGCCACCAACGAGTATCGATCGAATACACGCGTGGTCTTGTACCTAATCAGTCTCACGAAGCCATCAACTCGTGTGCACAGTCCAATGTGAAGCCACCAACCAACACACGACTATAATGTGCCCGACATGAAAATCCTACACATACCAACCGGCACGCTAGTATGACCCGGAATGCCACGATACAACAAAAGTGACAACGAAAATGAATAATGACTCACCAAGATGAAATGATGGTGAAATGAATGACAGCTCAATGAAATGATTGGAACCGTCGTTCCTTATGACTGAGGTGATTAATTGACAATGACATGTTTTGATACGGTTAATACAATGATGAATGAGTTACGATTATGAATGAACAACAACAAAAGGAATGAATATCCTTTTAACCGAGTAAGAATTAACTTACACAACACTGATGAAGAATGTCCGTCCACGAACAACGTCCTAAATGAAATGCCGGTCGCTCGAACAACCTTGAATAACATAATTACCAATAATTCGATCATTACGCGAATCAAATACGATCATAACCGACTCAAACGTCGATACAACAATATCCTAACTCGAATATATCGAAACCAACTCCAAGATGAGTATTTCAAACCATCAAAACACTTTCAATGATATCAATAATCCCATAGGAATCCACAATTCAAGATTACAACAACGTCAATCGGAAATCCCCAAATTAACCGAAGTCAACCCCAAGGGTTCTTGATATAAATCCCCAAAATAACCATTTAATCCGTAGGAATATAGTTATCCAAGGTAGATAATCCATATCTAACATATTCTATTGATAATACAAGCTTACACGAAGAAATCAGAAGGAAAAACCCAAAAATCCGAAATTCTAGATCCAAGAGATTAATACCTTTGATTTGATATTAAGGAGGTGATGAAGTGATGATTAATCCGAATGATGAGCTTGAAGATGATGATTGATGATTACACCTCGAAGGATACTCTCCAAAACGCCCGAAATCGCCCAAAACCGATGAGGGAATGAGAAAGAATGATAAATGACGAACTCGGACTAACTGTCCAATATATAGCCATTCCAGGTTAGCGTGCGCTAGCCCTTGTGCGTAGCGTGTGCTAACGGGTATTTTGGGTAGTCCAGTACCCACTGTCCGAAAACGGTAGCGTGCGCTACGTACCTTTTGTAGCGTGTGCTACAACCATACCATTAGCGTGCGCTAATACCCATGGTTAGCGTGCGCTAACGAATTATTAGATGCCCAGTACTGGAATCCAGAAACCGTCTTTCCTCTGATCTGACCTCGGTAGCGTGCTCTACAACCAATATTTAGCGTGCGCTATAATATCGATTGCGTACGCTAAAAACAACTCATAGCGTGCGCTATGAATTAATCCAGTGCAGTCCAGTAGCTACTGGACTCAACCTGATCCGTCCTTAGCGCGCGCTACAGCAATCATTAGCGTGCGCTACTACAACCCACTAGCGCGCGCTACTTACCACTCGTAGCGTGCGCTACTAATAACTCACCTGCAGTCCAGTACCTTCTGGACTGCAGCCAAGGTAACATTAGCGTGCGCTAATGCTGAGTGGTAGCGTGCGCTACCTGTACTCAATTAGCGCGCGCTAGAAAGAGTACGTAGCGTGCGCTACTCCTCACGCACAGCCCACAATGAAAACGACAATGACGACAAACACGGCACGAAACTCCAATCAGATTGATGATGGATGACGATTGATACACGATACAATTACTCTGAACGATGAATACCATGATTGAATATGAGTGACAAAAGATCATTAATGAGTGAAATTACTGAGTGACAATTACTGAATGATAAATACTGAATGATAATAACTGAATTCAAACCGGATATTACATACACCCCCCTTAAAAGAGTTTCGTCCTCGAAACTAAGGGTCAAACAACTCGGGATAACTCTCCCGCATACTATCCTCGGTTTCCCAAGTAGCCTCTTCGATCTCGTGTCTAGACCACTAAATTTTCACCAAAGGAATCGTCTTATTCCTCAACTGTTTGATTCGCCGCTCTAAAACTCGTATAGGACGCTCCTCATATGAATGATCATCGGCGATCTCAATTTCGTCGAATTGAAGTATGTGACTCGGGTCGGCAATATACTTCCGCAACTTTGAGACATGAAACACATTATGAATTCGGCTCAACACCGGAGGTAGAGCCAGTCGATAAGCTAACTCGCCTACTCGATCCAAAATCTCAAACGGTCCAATGAATCTCGGACTCAACTTCCCCCTCTTCCCGAAACGGAAGATACCTCGACTCGGGGATACTTTGACCAAAACGTGGTCACCCGTCTCGAACTCTAGTGGTCGACGACGATTGTCTGCATAAGATTTCGCCGACTCGGCGGTCAACAAACGACTCCTGATCAAAGCTACCTTCTCACGGGCGGCTATAAGCATATCGGGCTCGGTGCCGATTGATTCTGATAAGTCATCCCAACACAAAGGAGATCGACAACGACGACCGTACAAGGCCTCGTAAGGTGCCATCTTAATCGAAGAATGCCAACTATTATTATACGTGAACTCGATCAATGGTAGTTGGGCTTCCCAATTGTCTTTCCAATCGAGGACGCATGCCCTCAACATGTCCTCTAATGTCTGAATAGTCCTCTCTGACTGGCCGTCGGACTGAGGATGAAAAGCGGTACTGAGATTAAGCTGAGTTCCCATAGCCCGATGAACTGATTTCGAAAAATGCGACACAAACCGTCCGTCACGATCGGAAACGATACTTTTAGGGGTACCGTGCAGTCTCACCATCTCTTTGATAAACAACTGGGCAAGTCTCTCGGGACCCCACGTATCCTTAATCTCAAGGAAATGAGCCGATTTAGTTAAGCGGTCCACAATTACCCAGATCGTATTCATGCCACGACGACTCGTCGGCAAACTCGTGATGAAATCCATAGAAATGTCTTCCCACTTCCATTCTGGAATAGGGAGAGGTTTCAGCATACACGCCGGTCGCTGATGTTCAATCTTAACTTGTTGACAGGTTAAGCATCTCGAAACAAATTATGCGACTTCTCGCTTCATATTACTCCACCAGTAATTTTGTTTCAAGTCCTTATACATCTTGCTAGACCCCGGATGAACAGAATAAGGGGTAGCATGAGCTTCTCTCAAAATCGAGTTTTTCAACTCGTCATCCGCCGGTACGCACAACCGATTCTTAAATCTCAAAAGTCCATCCTCGTGGACCACGAATCCAGGGGCTTTCCCCTGAGCCACATCCTCACGGATGCACAACAATGATGCGTCTGAAACCTGTTTCTCTCTGATTGCCTCCTCAAGTGACGATGAAATCTCTAACATACAAAGATGTCCCTGAACTCGCTGAAGCCAAACCTCGATCTCGGGTCTAAGGAATTCCTGCTGAAGCTCCTTCTGAACTGTTAAACGAGCAAGCATCTGCTCCTGGATGGACTTACGACTCAAGGGGTCGGCGACAACGTTCGCCTTGCCCGGGTGGTAAAGGATCTCGATATCGTAATCTTTGATTAGTTCCAACCACCATCTCTGTCGCATATTAAACTCCTTTTGAGTAAATATATACTTCAAACTCTTGTGATCGGTGAAAATTTGACAGGTGACGCCATAAAGGTAATGACGCCAGATTTTCAAAGCGAACACCACGGCTGCTAGCTCCAGGTCGTGGGTCGGATAATTATCCTCGTAAGGTCTCAATTGCCGTGAAGCATAAGCAATAACTTTCCCGTTCTGCATGAGTACACATCCGAGACCCTGCCCGGACGCATCACTATAAACCACAAATCCTTCCGTCCCTTGCGGCAAGGAAAGAACAGGTGCTGAAGTTAACCGGCTCTTGAGTTCCTCAAAACTCTGTTGACACGCGTCGGACCACGTGTATTTCTTATCTTTCCGTAAAAGATTCGTCATGGGTTGAGCGATCTTAGAAAATCCTTCAACAAACCGCCGATAATAACCGGCTAATCCGAGAAAGCTCTGGATCTCCTTAACATTCTTCGGAGGTAGCCAACCTCGAATAGCCTCCGTCTTCTGAGGATCGACACGAACTCCGTCTGAAGAAATTACGTGTCCGAGAAACATCACTTTGGACATCCAGAATTCACATTTGGAAAACTTCCCATAAAGTTGCTCGCGTCTCAACACGTCGAGAACCTGATGAAGGTGAAACTCGTGTTCCTCCCGGTTACGAGAATAAATCAAAATGTCATCAAGGAAGACAACCACAAATTGATCCAAAAAGTCGATGAAAACCCGATTCATTAACTCCATGAATACCGCAGGTGCATTAGTTAATCCAAACGGCATTACCACGAATTCATAATAACCATATCGTGTTCGAAACACTGTTCTCGCGATATCCGACTCTCGAATTCGCAACTGATGATATCCAGATCTTAGGTCAATCTTGGAAAATACTGAAGCTCCCTGGAGTTGATCTAAAAGATCATCGATACGGGGTAGAGGATATTTATTCTTGATCGTCACCCGGTTCAATTCTCGGTAATCAATACACAAGCGTAACGAACCATCCTTCTTCTTGACAAATAAAACTGGTGCTCCCCACGGGGACGCACTCGGTCGGATATAACCTTTCTCGAACAACTCCTCAAGTTGGTTCTTTAATTCCTGCATTTCGGTCGGGGCCATCTGGTACGGTGCCTTCGATATCGGGGACGTACCGGGCTCCAACTCAATCGTGAATTCCACATCTCTCTGTGGAGGCAAACCAGGTAACTCGTCTGGAAAAACATCGGCATATTCCTTCACTACCGGAATATCCGTCAACATTACTGATGATTTCTCGTTTTTGGTCATATAGCACCAATAACCAACACACCCCTGACTGAGTAATCTCACTGCTTTCATCAAATTAATGACTTTACGAGCAGTAAATGGATTACCTCCCGAAAAACACATTCAACCCCATCGTCTCAAATGATAGTGACCATACGCTTACGGACACTAATGATGGCATCATGACGATCCATCCAAATAATACCTGAATGACGTCGTCTCTCGGCAAATCTACTACGATTAGGTCTGCTAGCCATACACGGCCATGAAGCTGAATCGGACAATTCTGAATCTCACGATTTCCGATAATTCTTCTACCGTCAGGTAGACCAATGACATAAGGCTCACAACTAGTAGCACTACCCAGACGTAGTCTACGCAAACATGACTCGGAAATGAATGAATGCGATGCACCAGTATCAAAAAGGGTACACACAGGTTGAGATAGAATATCGAGTGTACCTGATATCATCCGGGCCTCTGGATCGTCGGTCTTCTTCATCTCATAAATTCGGGGCTTGCCGGCCCCCGAACCGGACGCTCCCGTCTGATAGCTCTTGGCTCCGCCTTTAGCTCCTGTCGTCTTGAACGACGCTGACTGAGTGGCCTGATTCTGCACCGCTGAATGTCCTGGGGCCTGAGATGACGCCGGAGTGGGTTTAGAGTCCCTTCGGCAAAAACGGGCCCTATGCCCAGCAATCCCACAGTTGTGGCACGTGACAGACTGCTTCGGACATTTGGTGCTGAAATGACCCTGTTCCTCACAGTTGAAACAGGTGATGGCCGAACTGGCCGCTCGTGACTGAGATTCCGCGGGTTTAGACGCCATGGGAGGTCGCTCAGAAAAAGTAGAGCCCGCACGTGGTTTCTTGAAAGTGGCCTGACTCCCGTCAGACTGATTACGGTTCTTGGACTTCTTGCTAGCAGATGAAGGTTGCTGCTTAGCAATCTCCTTAGCAGTAAGCTCATAGGTAAGAGCTTTCTCAATGAATTCGGCCAACGTGGTGCAATTATGATTAAGCAGCTGCAGTCTCATACGGGGTTTCAGCCTCTTGCTGAAATACTTGATTTTGTCCACCTCAGAGTGAATGATAGACAAGGCGAACGGAAGAAGTTCCTGAAATTTTTCAGCGATGGCGAGAACATCATCATCCGCCGAAAGGTCGGGAGTGAGTAATTCCGACAACTTGGCCTCCCTGAGTGGGGCCGGATAGTACCTCTCCATCATGAGAGTTTTGAACTGATAGCAAGTACATGATCCGTCTGTGGGCTTCAACGATAGCCACCATGAATGAGCGCTCTTACCAAGATAGTAAGCCGCAACTGAAACTTTATGCCCTTCAGGGCAATCCACCATAGCAAATAACTTCTCGAAATGCTCAAGCCAATGAACAATATCCGCCGGCTCAGATGAGCCCTCAAAGGTAGGTGGTCGCTGGCGAGAGATATCGCTAATGATATTGCTTACACCCCTCTCTTTCCTCTGAGGCGGCGGCGGAGGAGCCTGTTGATTTTGAGTAGTGGAGTTATGCATCGCCTCCATTAGTTGTGCCATCTGAGTCATTTGGGCCATCATGCCATGCATAAAACCAGTGGGTCAACTTGAACACCCTCTGACTGAGCTGTGTCCCGGGTACGACTCCCTGATAGCGAATGATCACGGCCAGGCGAATGAGTGGCAGCATCACTGCTCGATGAGTTAGCATTATTCTTGGCATTCGCACGTGTATTCACACGAGTCCTTAGGTTTCGGCCTGCACCACGGCCTCTTCCCCCTCGTCCTCTGCCAGCTCTTTCCATACTGAAGTGGAAAGTCACATGATGATTATATCTCTCGCATGAATATCACATTATGACTATGACATGAAATGATGAAAATGAGCATACGCTCTAACACAGTGGTTACATGTATGATTAACTGAGGTGACATGATTATCTGATGAACTTATTGAAATGATTATCTTGAACAAGTTAACAAGATTAATGATATGATCTTCCAGATCAACAACTGAGTAATGAAATGAATTGAGTGATTAATGAGTTAACATGACCGTCCTGGTCAACATGAAAATGATGATTGAGGATTGTTAACTGATAAATTATGAACGAATGATTATTGCCAGAAACTATACCACGGCGTTAAAAATCTTACAGTTCTTGGTCTGATTGGCTCGGCATTTACACAGGTAACACGTGACGCGAAAGTCCAGTGATACTAGTCCGATGACGATGATTTCAAATGAGACATGACTTGGAGGGTAGTATTCAAAACCACGCTCTGATACCAACTCTGTAACACCCCAAACTAGGCGGATATTACAGTGCCGTGGACCCCCGACTGGGACCCACCAGGCGAATGAAAATGGATGAATTACACAGGGTAAATGTGGTACCGAACCACATTACAACATCAATCACTCCGATGAGGAGTCTCATACAACACACCCAGGATAATACAGAATACTTGTATATTTTATATGAAGATAAAATACACAACACTGAATGAGATGAGTATTCAAACGGAATGTCTGCAGCGGAATAAATGAAGGAAACATAAATGACTGAATAAATGACTGAAAAGACTGGGGCCCCCTTCTAGTATCATTGAGACTCCTCGCCGTCAACATGCTCTCCCCGTGCCTTTGCCTTGCCATGACCTGAAAAACAATATCCCCAAACGGGCCGGGCCATACGTAACAACAATCCTCAAGGGTTGAAAATACACAATCATGATATATCTGAAGTTATGAATTATCCTGTCGAAACATACGCAATCAAACATGCTATATGAATCAACTATCAGTACGGCTCAAAGGAATGGTGCCACACTACGTCCGGGATGGAAATGTGTCCGTGCACAAGCCACCAACGAGTATCGATCGAATACACGCGTGGTCTTGTACCTAATCAGTCTCACGAAGCCATCAACTCGTGTGCACAGTCCAATGTGAGGCCACCAACCAACACACGACTATAATGTGCCCGACATGAAAATCCTACACATACCAACCGGCACGCTAGTATGACCCGGAATGCCACGATACAACAAAAGTGAAAACGAAAATGAATAATGACTCACCAAGATGAAATGATGGTGAAATGAATGACAGCTCAATGAAATGATTGGAACCGTCGTTCCTTATGACTGAGGTGATTAATTGACAATGACAAGTTTTGATACGGTTAATACAATGATGAATGAGTTACGATTATGAATGAACAACAACAAAAGGAATGAATATCCTTTTAACCGAGTAAGAATTAACTTACACAACACCGATGAAGAATGTCCGTCCACGAACAATGTCCTAAATGAAATGTCGGTCGCTCGAACAACCTTGAATAACATAATTACCAATAATTCGATCATTACGCGAATCAAATACGATCATAACCGACTCAAACGTCGATACAACAATATCCTAACTCGAATATATCGAAACCAACTCCAAGATGAGTATTTCAAACCATCAAAACACTTTCAATGATATCAATAATCCCATAAGAATCCACAATTCAAGATTACAACAACGTCAATCGGAAATCCCCAAATTAACCGAAGTCAACCCCAAGGGTTCTTGATATAAATCCCCAAAATAACCATTTAATCCGTAGGAATATATTTATCCAAGGTAGATAATCCATATCTAACATATTCCATTGATAATCCAAGCTTACACGAAGAAATCGGAAGGGAAAACCCAAAAATCCGAAATTCTAGATCCAAGAGATTAATACCTTTGATTTGATGTTAAGGAGGAGATGAAGTGATGATTAATCCGAATGATGAGCTTGAAGATGATGATTGATGATTACACCTCGAAGGATACTCTCCAAAACGCCCGAAATCGCCCAAAACCGATGAGGGAATGAGAAAGAATGATAAATGACGAACTCGGACTAACTGTCCAATATATAGCCATTCCAGGTTAGCGTGCGCTAGCCCTTGTGCGTAGCGTGCGCTAACGGGTATTTTTGGTAGTCCAGTACCCACTGTCCGAGAACGGTAGCGTGCGCTACGTACCTTTTGTAGCGTGCGCTACAACCATACCATTAGCGTGCGGTAATACCCATGGTTAGCGTGCGCTAACAAATTATTAGATGCCCAGTACTGGAATCCAGAAACCGTCTTTCCTCTGATCTGACCTCGGTAGCGTGCGCTACAACCAATATTTAGCGTGCGCTATAATATCGATTGCGTACGCTAACAACAACTCATAGCGTGCGCTATGAATTAATCCAGTGCAGTCCAGTAGCTACTGGATTCAACCTGATCCGTCCTTAGCGCGCGCTACAGCAATCATTAGCGTGCCCTACTACAACCCACTAGCGCGCGCTACTTAGCACTCGTAGCGTGCGCTACTAATAACTCACCTGCAGTCCAGTACCTTCTGGACTGCAGCTAAGGTGACATTAGCGTGCGCTAATGCTGAGTGGTAGCGTGCGCTACCTGTACTCAATTAGCGCGCGCTAGAAAGAGTACGTAGCGTGCGCTACTTCTCACGCACAGCCCACAATGAAAACGACAATGACGACAAACACGGCACGAAACTCCAATCAGATTGATGATGGATGACGATTGATACACGATACAATTACTCTGAACAATGAATACCATGATTGAATATGAGTGACAAAAGATCATTAATGAGTGAAATTACTGAGTGACAATTACTGAATGATAAATACTGAATGATAATAACTGAATTACAACCGGGTATTACAGAGATAAGTCCACATTGCATGAGAATTGGCTATAAGAGCTCCTATTAATCTTTTATTTTATGATTAAGTCTTGTTGTAGAAAGGATTTGCTATAATAGCTACGATTAAACCTTTACTTCTTGATAAGTCTTTTTGTAACAAGGATTCGCTATAATAGCTCCGATTAAACCTTACTTCTTGATTAAGTCTTGTTGTAGCAAGGATTCGTTATAATAGCTCCGATTAAGCCTTTATTTCTTGATTAAGTCTTGTTAATAGGAGATAAGACCATGTTACATTTATTCGAGTTGGAACTCTATGAGAACTCGGGTTTATTGATTAGATTCTAGCCTTTTGTACTCAGAATTGGCTATAAGAGCTCCGATTAATCTTTTACTTCTTGATTAAGTCTTGTTGTGGCAAGAATTGGATATAATAGCTCCAATTAAGCGTTTACTTCTTGATTAAGTCTCCTTAATAGGAGACAAGACAACGTTACATACATTCGAGTCGGAACTCTATGAAAACTCGGTTTTATTGATTAGATTCGAGCCTTTTGTACTCAGAATTGGCTATAAGAGCTTCGATTAATCTTTTACTTCTTGATTAAGTCTTGCTAATAGGAGATAAGACCATGTTACATGCATTCGAATTGGAACTCTGTGAAAACTCGGAATTATTGATTAGGTTTGAGCCTTTTGTACTCAGAATTGGCTAGAACAGCTCCGAATAATCTTCTGCTTTTTGATTAAGTCTTTTGTAGCAAGGATTCGAATAATAGCTCTGAGTAAGCCTTTACTTCTTGATAAGTCTTGTTAATAATAGATAAAACCACATTACATGCATTCGAGTCGGAAATTTATTAGATTCGAGCCTTTTATACTCAGAATTGGCTATAACAACTCTGATTAATCTTTTCTTTCTTGATTAGGTCTTGTGGTATCAAGGATTCACTATAATAGCTCTGATTAAGCCTTTACTTCTTGATTACATCTTGTTAATAGGAGATAAGACCACATTACATGCATTGGAGTCAGAGCTCTGTAAAAAATCTGGTTTATTGATTAGATTTGAGCCTTTTGTACTCGTAATTGGCTATAAGAGCTCCTATTAATATTTTATTTTATGATCAAGTCTTGTTGTAGAAAGGATTTGCTATAATAGCTACGATTAAACCTTTACTTCTTGATAAGTCTTGTTGTAACAAGGATTCACTATAATAGCTCCGATTAAACCTTACTTCTTGATTAAGTCTTGTTGTAGCAAGGATTCGCTATAATAGCTCCGATTAAGCCTTTATTTCTTGATTAAGTCTTTTTAATAGGAGATAAGACCACGTTACATTTATTCGAGTTGGAACTCTATGAGAACTCGGGTTTATTGATTAGATTCTAGCCTTTTGTACTCAGAATTGGCTATAAGAGCTCCGATTAATCTTTTACTTCTTGATTAAGTCTTGTTGTAGCAAGGATTGGATATAATAGTGTAACACCCCCAAAACCATCCGGGATATTACAGCGCCGTGGGCCTCGCACCGGAACCCACCAGGCTAAAAACTGTTTACAAAACCAATTCAAAAACGCCAAGAGGCTGATGACGGTAATATTTTAAATACTTAAATATTTTCAAAAACATAGTTCTCAAATACCGTCATAAAATACCATTTGAAAATACAAGGCGAAGTGCCAATTCTCGACAGTTCAAAATGTACGTTAAGACACCACTTATACGTACCGAAAAATAATTGGGAAAAAAAGTTTAACAAAATAACCCAAGTTCGCAAAATGCTAAAAATGCCCTTTTAAAATACCAACACGCAGCGGATAAAGATACCAAAAAATCATTTTGAAATATACACATGCAGCGGATAAATGCAGTTCAAAATACATATTTGCAGCGGAAATAAATAATCGGAAAAGAATACTCAATTTTCTGAAAACAAGCCACTGCCAGTATCACATCGGGAAGCTCACCCCTTCACGACCACTACTAGCTCGATCTCCGAGTACCTAAAAATAAAGCCCACGACGGGGTCAGCCACAATACTCAATAATAATATCGATCACATCAACATAAATAATTACATACCAATGTAATAATATAATAAGAATACTACCAAAGTAATCTTACCGACATAACCTTACCAATCCATAACAATCCAATCCTTACCATAAGCCACATTTCGCATCCTCGAATGACGAAATGAACTCAACAACAATCATCTCTACTGTATTCCAAAAATACCGATAATCCTCAAAACATCATCATAACTCATAAGTGTGGAAATAATCCAATCTGTGCCAACTCTTGTCCGTCGGATTACACAATTGAATCTCAACCTGGATAGACCAATAGTACACAACATATCTGTAGATCAACTATCACATGATAATAACAAATCCCGAACATCGACGTACAGTCTGAATGCTCATACGATCAATAACAATGATCAACCAAAACATCACTGAGAATATCATCGACATGATAACTCCAATACGACCAATAAAGGATCTCAAGAAAATAACCTCGACTGTCGAAACATACCCCTCGGGCGTATGAACAACCAGTCGCAAACCGTCGAACATACCCAACCATGAATGGAGGATGAACGACCAGACAATATGGATCAAAGATGGAAATCATAGTACGCCCGATCCGGAAATGTGTCCGTGCACAAGCCACCCCAGGTATTGATCACATACACGTGTGGTCTTGTACCTAATTAGCCTCACGAACTACATCTCGTGTGCACGGTTCAATGTGGAAATATCAACACATAACCATCATGTGCCCGGCTAAAAATCCTACACAATAACCAATAGGCACGCAAATATGACTCTAGATATGTCACGATGCAACATGACAACGAAAATCAAACAAACATATATCCAATAAGGATAAAAAGACTCACCGAAGTGAACAACAACAGACTGACAATGAAAAGTCGACACGACTAATCAATATCCAAAACATCAATCCTGGGATCATCATCCCCAAATGAATGACCAACACGATCTACGATCTCAATACAATAGTCCTGGGATCAACATCCCTCAACGAATAACCGATACGAAACTCATTACATGAAACCTCAACATATACAACAACTCAACATACTAATTATCCACATGACTGAACAAATACTTAGATTACCTCAAAGCCGAGGACCATATCCATCAACATCCCCCAATGAGACGATCAACATAACCATTAATACCAACAATAGTCCTGGGATCAACATCCCTCAACGAACAACCAGTACGAATCTCAATATACGAAGCCTCAACATACAACATATACAACAACTCAACATAATAATTATCTCATAACTGAACAATACATAAATTACCTCAAAGCCGAAGACAACATCCTTTCCACGGACAACATCCCTGAACGAATACACAGTTATACAAATAATCTCAAATAAAGTACCATCCATTCAATACCAATAACCTTTATCCCGATACTTATGTCATCACGATAACTATCCTCGATATCCGATATTCTATATCATTGACCAAAGATAACTCCCGTCTTCCCTGAACACAATTAAATCATATACCTTATGATTTATTACAACCAGAGTACGATATACAAACCATTATCCCGACAACTTACATTTCTAACAACATTGCTATACGAATTATAAATGAAATGAAAACAAAACCATTCATCAAATATTATAAACTAAACAAGTATAAACTTGCCTCGATACCGATACCACGAAGCCATTACCAAAATCCATTGCCTTAGTATACGAGCTCCTCAGCCCCGACCAAAAGCAATCTACGAACTCTTCAACTCCAACTGCAACACAACGGTCACAATCAACGATCAAAACATCACAACCTATTGCAATAACCGATTAACACACATTCGATAAAAATCAATAACCGACATAGCCAACCAACAAACTCAACAGTTTAACGAAGCCTCGATCATAAACAAAACCGAACAATACAACTCAAACAAATACGAACCCATATCCGCGATACAAGTCGCAACTCAATAATCAATATAACCGATCAACAAACCCAACGGTTCTATAATATCCCGATTAAACACATATCCAAACAACCCAAACCAATCTAACACGACTCAAAACCACAATGCGATTCCACAATCCGAAGATCATTTCAATAATCAATTTATCCAAGTGTCTAAGCATTACCGATTCCAAGTTCAATCTTAAATACACTTACAAATTTCCTCCTTTTATATTGACAATAAAAACCAATTACCGATTATCATCATCAATCTGGACGATCCGATTAATTCAACATTATAGATAAACATATTCCAAGGGTTTAATATAATTCAACCATTCGAATTGAACACTTGTTCAATAAGTATGAATTTCCAAATTCAAATATGAATTATAATCTTATCAAACCCTTAATCATATTCGTATTCCTATACGAATATTGTACCAAAATACATAACTTGATTATAGATATGAATATTCCATATTCATATCCAAAACACCAACACATTCATCATATCAATGATCAATTCATCTCGACATTAAGGATTTCATAACGTATTCGATTCCAACTTAAATTCCAAACATGAATCAACAAGACTCCTTCTTGTCATACTTGTAAATTCGTAGAAAACAATTTACCGATTATTATCATGAATAATCACATTCCAAAATTAACCGTAAACTCCCTAAAAATTATGACATGTATCTCAAGAGTTCTTCAAGAACACGAATTATCCGAATTCACGTTCATAATCCATAAAACGACATAATCCGATGTTTTCTAACATCTAAACAATCCTTAATCATAATTCAAGGTGTATATCATCACGCTCTTCAACATACGATCTTCCTAACATCAAAAATTGCAACAACAATACCAAGAACATCAAGAACTCCATGATTTCATACTCATAATCAACATATTCAAGACATAAACCAACATATCATCATCTTTCTTCAACATACACCTCATATATCCTCAAGAATCGTAATAACAAGATCATAATCATCTTCATACGAATCATTCCTCAATAATAACATCAAAAATCTGAATTCAAGAAGGGATTTTCCAACATACTTTTTAGAAGATGGATTACACAACAAATCACTTCAAGAATCAACAATAGCTCCATATCCAAGCTCCAATCTCATGTTTCCAAGCTCATAATCGACTTAGGAAAGTCAAAATCTCCCTCTCTCAGAGTTTGGAGATGAAAAACGAAGTGAAAAGCTGAAGAGAAATGAAAGACGGGCGTCCCCTTATAAAATAATCCAGCTCGTTACGTACATAATCTTCCTTGGTTAACGTACGTAATACACCCTTACGTACGCTATCTGATCTTGGTAGCGTACGTAACGACAGTCTAGAGTTAACTGACTCATTTCGTTCACTGCTTTACGTACGTAACATTTCAAAGTCAACGTACGTAATACGTACGTTGACTTGCTACAGTGCCATACCCGTATTACGTACGTAACTCGACATGCATAACGTAAGTAATGGCCGAGGTTGACTCGCTGTCCACATCCTCCGCCGAAAGCTGCCGACACAGGGTCCCACCTGCCGACCACGACTCAGTTCTGCCCGATTCCTCTTGTTACGTACGTAATGCATTACGCATAACGTACGTAACACTATCAAATTAACGTACGTTAACACTAAAATTTAGCGTACGTAATGGCCTCTATACTTGGCTAAAAATCCAACTGTTCTTATCCGTCTCGACATACCGGATACGAACATACGGCATGCTGAATACACATATACTCAACCCAAAAATATTCTCATACGATATACCTGATATCCAAATCAGTTCAACCTGATACAACATATCCTGAATATATCTGTCAATCAAAAACGATAATCACACCAGTATAATTGTCTCGGTTCTCAATTTATTTTATCCATATTGTATAGATACCAAACTATACAGTATACCTCAGATAAAATAACGCGAAAAATTTATACTGAAATTTCGGGTATTACAAATAGCTCCGATTAAGCCTTTACTTATTGATAAGTCTTGTTAATAAATGCTAAAACCACATTACATGTATTCGAGTCGGAACTCTATGAAAACTCGGGTTTATTGATTAGATTCGAGCCTTTTATACTCAGAATTGGCTATAACAACTCTAATTAATCTTTTCTGTATTGATTAGGTCTTGTTGTAGCAAGGATTAACTATAATAGCTCTGATTAATCCTTTACTTCTTGATTACATCTTGTTAATAGGAGATAAGACCATGTTACATGCATTCAAGTCAGAACTCTGTAAAAACTCTGGTTTATTAATTAGATTCGAGCCTTTTGTACTCGTAATTGGCTATAAGAGCTCCTATTAATCTTTTATTTCTTGATTAAGTCTTGTTGTAGGATGTATTCGCTATAATGCTCCGATTAAACCTTTACTTCTTGATAAGTCTTGTTGTAACAAGGATTCGCTATAATAGCTCCGATTAAACCTTACTTCTTGATTAAGTCTTGTTTTAGCAAGGATTCGCTATAATAGCTCCTATTAAGCCTTTATTTCTTGATTAAGTCTTGTTAATAGGAGATAAGACCACGTTACATTTATTCGAGTTGGAACTCTATGAAAACTCGGGTTTAATGATTAGATTCGAGCCTCTTGTACTCAGAATTGGCTATAAGAGCTCCGATTAATCTTTTACTTCTTGATTAAGTCTTGTTGTAGCAAGAATTGGATATAATAGCTTCGATTAAGCGTTTACTTCTTGATAAAGTCTGCTTAATAGGAGATAAGACAACGTTACATGCATTCGAGTCAGAACTCTATGAAAACTCGGGTTTATTGATTAGATTCGAGCCTTTTGTACTCGGAATTGGCTCTAAGAGCTTCGATTAATCTTTTACTTCTTGATTAAGTCTTTCTAATAGGAGATAAGACCATGTTACATGCATTCGAACTGGAACTCTGTGAGAACTCGGATTTATTGATTAGGTTTGAGCCTTTTGTACTCAGAATTTGCTAGAACAGCTGCGAATAATCTTTTGCTTTTTGATTAAGTCTTTTGTAGCAAGGATTCGAATAATAGCTCAAATTAAGCCTTTACTTCTTGATAAGTCTTGTTAATAATAGATAAAACCACATTACATGCATTCGAGTCGGAACTCTATGAGATTCGAGCCTTTTATACTCATAATTGGCTATAACAACTCTGATTAATCTTTTCTTTCTTGATTAGGTCTTGTTGTAGCAAGGATTCACTATAATAGCTCTGATTAAGCCTTTACTTCTTGATTACATCTTGTTAATAGGAGATAAGTCCACATTACATGAGAATTGGCTATAAGAGCTCCTATTAATCTTTTATTTTATGATTAAGTCTTGTTGTAGAAAGGATTTGCTATAATAGCTACGATTAAACCTTTACTTCTTGATAAGTCTTTTTGTAACAAGGATTCGCTATAATAGCTCCGATTAAACCTTACTTCTTGATTAAGTCTTGTTGTAGCAAGGATTCGTTATAATAGCTCTGATTAAGCCTTTATTTCTTGATTAAGTCTTGTTAATAGGAGATAAGACCATGTTACATTTATTCGAGTTGGAACTCTATGAGAACTCGGGTTTATTGATTAGATTCTAGCCTTTTGTACTCAGAATTAGCTATAAGAGCTCCGATTAATCTTTTACTTCTTGATTAAGTCTTGTTGTGGCAAGAATTGGATATACTAGCTCCAATTAAGCATTTACTTCTTGATTAAGTCTCCTTAATAGGATACAAGACAACGTTACATACATACGAGTCGGAACTCTATGAAAACTCGGGTTTATTGATTAGATTCGAGCCTTTTGTACTCAGAATTGGCTATAAGAGCTTCGATTAATCTTTTACTTCTTGATTAAGTCTTGCTAATAGGAGATAAGACCATGTTACATGCATTCGAATTGGAACTCTGTGAAAACTCGGATTTATTGATTAGGTTTGAGCCTTTTGTACTCAGAATTGGCTAGAACAGCTCCGAATAATATTTTGCTTTTTGATTAAGTCTTTTGTAGCAAGGATTCGAATAATAGCTCTAAGTAAGCCTTTACTTCTTGATAAGTCATGTTAATAATAGATAAAACCACATTACATGCATCTGAGTCGGAACTTTATTAGATTCGAGCCTTTTATACTCAGAATTGGCTATAACAACTCTGTTTAATCTTTTCTTTCTTGATTAGGTCTTATGGTATCAAGGATTCACTATAATAGCTCTGATTAAGCCTTTACTTCTTGATTACATCTTGTTAATAGGAGATAAGACCACATTACATGCATTCGAGTCAGAGCTCTGTAAAAAATCTGGTTTATTGATTAGATTTGAGCCTTTTGTACTTGTAATTGGCTATAAGAGCTCCTATTAATATTTTATTTTATGATTAAGTCTTGTTGTAGAAAGGATTTGCTATAATAGCTACGATTAAACCTTTACTTCTTGATAAGTCTTGTTGTAACAAGGATTCGCTATAATAGCTCC
The DNA here is from genome assembly GCA_033398695.1 of Orobanche coerulescens. Lineage (NCBI taxonomy): Eukaryota > Viridiplantae > Streptophyta > Magnoliopsida > Lamiales > Orobanchaceae > Orobanche > Orobanche coerulescens. The sequence goes on along the minus strand of CM065807.1, from coordinate 105,775,347 downwards.
GATTAAACCTTACTTCTTGATTAAGTCTTGTTGTAGCAAGGATTCGCTATAATAGCTCCGATTAAGCCTTTATTTCTTGATTAAGTCTTGTTAATAGGAGATAAGACCACGTTACATTTATTCGAGTTGGAACTCTATGAGAACTCGGGTTTATTGATTAGATTCTAGCCTTTTGTACTCAGAATTGGATATAAGAGCTCCGATTAATCTTTTACTTCTTGATTAAGTCTTGTTGTAGCAAGGATTGGATATAATAGTGTAACACCCCCAAAACCATCCGGGATATTACAGCGCCGTGGGCCTCGCACCGGAACCCACCAGGTTAAAAACCGTTTACAAAACCAATTCAAAAACGCCAAGAGGCTGATGACGGTAATATTTTAAATACTCAAATATTTTCAAAAACATAGTTCTCAAATATCGTCATAAAATACCATTTGAAAATACAAGGCGGAGTGCCAATTCTCGACAGTTCAAAATGTACGTTAAGACACCACTTATACGTACCGAAAAATAATTAGGAAAAAAAGTTTGACGAAATAACCCAAGTTCGCAAAATGCTAAAAATGCCCTTTTAAAATACCAACACGCAGCGGATAAAGATACCAAAAAGTCATTTTGAAATATACACATGCAGCGGATAAATGCAGTTCAAAATACATATTTGCAGCGGAAATAAATAACCGGAAAAGAATACTCAATTTTCTGAAAACAAGCCACTGCCAGTATCACATCGGGAAGCTCACCCCTTCACGACCGCTACTAGCTCGAGTCGAGAAATACGAGGCACTTCTTCCTTTTGCCGCGACGATTGTCCAAACAGAGGCTGATAAGATCAAATACTTTCTCAAAAGGCTTAAACCCCGAATGAGAATGCAGCTGTTGAACCATCATTGTGTAACCCTACCGGAGTTTATCGAGAAAGCTCTGGAGTACGAATTGACCGTGAAAGAAATTTCCAAGAACCAACCGCATTCTAACAACAAGAAATTCAGGAGCCAGAACCAGACAGACAGCAACCGGGGAACATTAAAGAGACCCCAACCAGTGCCAAATCCTTCTGAACGGCAACCTACGGCATCGAAGCCAACCAGATCGCAACTGTAACACCCCCAATATATTCGGGAATATTACAGCGCCGTAAATCCTTTACATAAGGATTTACAAGGCTGAAGAATTGAACAAGTATAAAAAGGTACTGACGAATGGAAATAACGGAATTAGAGTACATCAGTTCTGACCAAATACAGAAATAGTACAATTGTTCAACAGAACTCAATAATACATCACCAAATTCAAACCCATCACAAATGACTTCGTACTCGAGTACTTATTGAAATAACGAATAAACAACAGATAAATAAACCCGGTCGGGACATCACTCTGCACCCTCATCGTCATACAGTTCCAGTGGTTGTTTCCCCGCTCTCCTGGATCCTGAACACAAACAAAATGTTCACCCCCGAAGGGGTTAGCACAACGATGCTAGTACAAGTACCACAACATATTATTCATTTCTCACTAAGAATAATAATAACGTAAACGACAAAATACCAACGAGTCTTCTTCTACGAGAAACTCAAACATAACATACACAACTGATAATCACAACATGATATCAATACATACACATGGTAATTCCATCGATCCAGCGTTCACTGCCTAGAACCCACGATGATCCCGTCAGACCAACCCGTGGTGGAAAAACCCGTCCGATAATCCAGCGCACGCTAGCATAGATCCCCCGATGATCTCGTCGGACCAACATGAGGTGGACATACAATAATGACATACATGCACGACAATATGTATAACAACAATACATAAAACAATTAAGGTACTTGCCTCGATTTGAAGACAATAACAACACTTCCACGAAAATGACCACTCGAAGATCGTCCTCCTCAATCAATCACGTAACGAGACCAAACCTTAACAAAAGAAATGATATAGGATTTATCTCACGTCGCATTTAATGTTTAACAATTCGATTCACGGCCAAAAGTTCATAAAATACAATCTGCCTGAACTGCTTAGCGCACGCTAAGTACTCCGTGTAGCGTGCGTTAAGTCTGCTCGATAGCGCACGCAAACAACAAAGCCTAGCGCACGCTAACGTTGCATGGTCAGTACTTCACTGACCAGTTAACTGACTCGTCTGATGGTCTAGCGTACGTTACATACCAAACGTAGCTCACGCTAACTAGTGCTCGATAGCGCACGTTAACATTCATAGCATAGCGTGCGCTATCTATGCATGGCAGTTTACTGCTGAGCAGTAAACTGTTCTTGCCATGATTGAAACAACGAAATCTTGCGTGATAATTCATGTTACTTCCATGAATACCATGTTCACACCCTTATGAATGATTATACGGATAAAGACAACTTCGGATTCAAGGATATGCATACCAATATAAAACCATATTCCATTCCGACTTCAAATCTTCATACGACAATTCGAAAAGCTTAACGGTTGATATCAACACCTCTATATCAATCCATATTATCATACTGAAGTTGATAAACGTCCTATATATACTAGATAAATCCTTCCATGATCAAACCTTTAGATTTATCTAACAATAAGGATGTTAACGTCTAGTCCAAGATTACTATGAAATTATCTATTAGATTCGGTTTACCAATGATAGAAGCTCCTCTTCACATATTCAGTGTACTAAGATTCGAATCATGATGATTATAATCAAGGTATTTAAGGCTTATTCATCTCACTATTCCAAACATGATATACTTGGATAATTCATCTATGAAAATCCATATCTTGATAACATGATCGTCCAAATCGTTAGAATCCAACTCTAAGTCTGGAGATAGATTGAACATACCTTAAAATGACGAAAATCACTGAACCGTAAGGTAGAATCCCACTCCGGTTGGTTGTATGCCACTCCAAGGTGCTATTCCACTTCCATGAACATTCTCAAGTGATAACCAATGTATAACACCAACAATATGTGTTCTAAGTGTATAGGAATATTACTACAGTTCTCTGAACTCTCAAGGATGAAGAAGGGCGAAAGAAATGAAAGCCAAAACGGTTGTTGTCCTATTTATAATATTCTGCATTATTAACAAGTTAGCGCACGCTACTAAGCATCCCTTAGCGTGCGCTAATAATGGTTGACTTCAGAATTTGTCCGGGTGCGTCAGCGGGAATCTTATCCGGACCCATGTCCCGGCTGGCGCATGTGTTAGCCGTCCCGGTCAATAATTGAGTTCTTAGCGCACGCAACTCCTATCTTCATAGCGTGCGCTAATAATGGCCCGATAACGCGCGTTAAGATACATTCTTAGCGTGCGCTATCACGAGGTTGCTTGAGCAATTTTGCAAGTTTCTATACTTATGCATAATGATATCAATGCACGAAATATCATACTCCAATAATCAAAATCACCAATCCGAAATAATACATGGTTTGAATACAGATGAAATTCACTGTAATAAATCCGGATATTACATACTCTCCTACTAAAAAGGAGTTTCGTCCCGAAACTCAAGACGAAAATAACTCGGGATATCTAGACTTCATATCAGCTTCCGTTTCCCTGGTGGCTTCTTCCATTCCGTGACGTGACCACTGTACTTTGACCAAAAGCGATTGACTTGTTCCTCGGTTGCTTAACTCGACTCTCGAGTATCTTGGTAGTCTTTCTTCAAACGTCCCATCTGCTCGACTTTGATCTCGCGAAATCAATGATATGGTAGGATCTGGTATATACCTCCGTAACTGGGATACGTGGAACACGTTATGAACATGGCACAATGACGGCGGCAATGCCAATCTGTATGCCAACTCCCCAACTCTCTCGAGGATCTCAAATGGTCCGATATATCTCGGACTCAGCTTTCCTTTCCTTCCGAAATGAAAGATTCCCCGAGTAGGAGAAACCTTCAAAAGAACGTGATCTCCAGTACTGAACTCCAATGGGCGGCGGCGTATGTCCGCATAGGATTTCTGGCGACTCTGGGCAGTCAACAGCCTCTCACGAATTAAGGCTATCTTCTCTCGAGTCTGCTCGATCAACTCTGGTTCTGTTCCGATCAAGTCCGATGAATCATCCCAGCATAGGGGCGATCTGCATCTCCTTCCGTATAATGCCTCAAACGGTGGCATCTTAATAGAAGCATGCCAACTATTGTTGTAGGTAAATTCAATCAACGGTAGATGAACTTCCCAATCGTTTGACCAATCTAAGGCACAGGCCCTTAGCATGTCTTCCACCGTTTGTATAGTTCTCTCAGATTGTCCGTCAGTCTGCGGGTGATAAGGCATCTTGAAGTTCAATTCGGTCCCCAAGGCCTTATGAACTGCTTTCCAAAAGTGAGACACAAAACGGCCGTCTCGATCAGAAACAATGGTCTTCGGCGTACCATGCAATCGAACTATCTCCGAAAGAAAGACTCGTGCCAACCTCTCTGGTCCCCACGTATCCTTAATGCCTAGAAAATGAGCCGATTTGGTTAAACGATCAACTATCACCCAAATCATGTTCATTCCTGTCCTGGTTTTCGGCATATTAGTGATAAAGTCCATCGATATGTCTTCCCACTTCCATTCAGGAATCGGGAGCGGCTTCAACATTCCAGCAGGCCGTTGATGCTCGATCTTAACCTGCTGACAAGTCAAGCATTTCGAAACATAGTCCGCTACGTCTTTCTTCATGTTGCCCCACCATAAATTCTACTTCAAGTCCTTATACATTTTACTGGTGCCCGGGTGGATAGAATAGGGCGAACTATGAGCTTCCTTCATAATCGTCTGTTTCAGAACATCAACATCGGGAACGCAGAGTTGGTTCTGAAATCTCAAAACTCCATCGTCATGAATTATGAATCCGGGGGCTTTTCCTTAGATCACTTCATCATGTAACCGAATCATCGGAGGATCATCTGCCTGTCTAGATTTGATTTCTTCGGTTAATGATGAAGTTATGTCCATCACACACAGCTGTCCCTGGACTCTTTGTAACCATACCTCAATTCCTTCACGAATCATTTCTCGCTGAAGGCTAAGTTGGGAGGTCAGCGTCTCCAGCATCTGAATAGAGACAGGCTTGCGGCTAAGTGCATCGGCCACTACATTTGCTTTGCCTGGATGATATAAAATCTCCAAGTCATAGTCCTTAATCAGTTCTAACCATCTTCTTTGCCGCATGTTCAACTCTTTCTGACTAAATATGTACTTGAGACTCTTATGATCTGTAAAGATCTGACAGTGAGTCCGTCTGAGATAATGCCTCAGATCTTCAAGGCAAAAACCACCGCCGCTAGCTCCAAATCATGTGTCGGGTAATTCACTTCATAAGGTTTCGGTTGTCGCGACGCATAAGCGATCACCTTATCATTACGCATCAACACGCACCCAAGTCCTTGGTTCAAGCATCATGTAAACTATGAATCCTTGTTCCTGCGGAAGTGATAGAATCGGTGCCGTCGTCAATCTCTTCTTCAATTCATCAAAGCTAATCTGACACAATTCATTCCACTCAAACTTTTGAGTTTTCTGCAGGAGTCGAGTAAGTGGGCGGGAGATTTTAGAAAACCCTTCCACGAATCCACGATAGTATCCAGCAAGTCCTAAGAAGCTTCGGACTTCTTTCACGTTCTTTGGAGGCTTCCAATCCAATATTGCTTCGATCTTCTGAGGATCTACTCGGACTCCTTTAGCTGACACCACATGGCCGAGGAACATTACTTCCTTTAGCCAGAATTCACACTTAGAAAGTTTGGCGTACAATTGCTCGTTTCTCAAAAGTTCCAATACAATCCACAAATGCTGTGCATGTTCTTCCGGACTCTTAGAATACACCAGGATGTCGTCAATAAACACGACCACAAATTTATCCAAAAATTCAATGAACACACGGTTCATCAATTGCATAAATACAGCAGGTGCGTTAGTGAGACCAAACGGCATCACTACAAACTCATAATGCCCGTAGCGAGTTCTGAACGCTGATTTCGGAACATCAGATTCCTTAATCCTCAGCTGATGGTATCCTGATCTCAGATCAATTTTTGAAAATACCGTTGCCCCTTGCAGCTGGTCAAACAGATCATCAATCCGTGGTAACGGATATTTGTTCTTAATCGTCATTTTGTTCAGCTCTCGATAGTCAATACACAGTCGGAGCGATCCATCCTTCTTTCGGACGAAAAGAACTGGCGCTCCCTAGGGTGAAACGCTTGAATGAATATAGCCCTTGTCCAGTAACTCCTCCAGCTGCTTCTTTAGTTCGTACATCTCAGTAGGTGCCATACGATACGGCGCCTTAGAAATTGGTGTCGCTCCAGGTTCCAGCTCAATAGTAAATTCTACATCCCTTCGTGGAGGTAGCCCAGGTAACTCGTCAGGGAATACATCTGGAAATTCGTTCACAACAGGAATGGATGAAAGTTCCACAATTTCGTCTTCTTTCTTCATTGCGTAACACCAGATTGCATACTGACCTGTTTCAACAATTTGACAGCTTTCATCGCCTTGATCAATTTTCCTGAGCTTCCCGGTTTCCATCCCTAAACAGAATCTCGGAACCATCGTCAGCGATCAGCGAGATATTCCTCCTTCGGTAGTTCACAATTGCTCCATATCGATTAAGCCAATCGTCTCCGAGTATCAGGTCGTCTCCTTGCATTTCTATCACGATCAGATTTGAGAGCCACTCTCTGCCTCCAAATGATACAGGGAAATTTCTAGTTTCTAAATTTCCGACAATCCTCTCTCCACTCGGTAAACCAACAACATAAGGTTCACAAGCATGAAAACCGGAAATATTCAAACGATTTACACAAGACAAAGATATGAAAGAATGTGTAGCTCCTGTATCGAATAAAACGCTAACCGGGCTGGAAAGGATGCGGGCCAAGATGCACGCGACAAGCATCACGATAAATGCATTCTTCTCATCTCAAATGCAGACGTGGGGAGCAGATCCGGCACTCGATGTCCCCTTTCGGTCCCATTGTCCTCTGCCTCGCCCGCGGCCAAAATCCGAGGCATCTCGAACACTTTGCTACGTCTGTGGAATCTTGGCCTCCTTACGGGTCGGCCGTGGTGTACGGCTCAAAGACTTTGCAGCCTCTTCACAAAACACCGCCCGATGTCCCTCTCGTCCACAATCAAAACAAATCACGGCAGGAAGGGGGCAATTCCGTCGATAGTGCCCCGTCTGTGCGCAGTTAAAGCATTTCCTGGTAACATCAGTAATAGTTGATGTCGCCCCGAAGTTCTTTCCGCTCCTAACTGGGTGCAGAGGTTTCTTGAAAGAGTGAAAGGATGACTGGGTCTTACGGGGCCCGCTGTTTTTGTGCTCTGTAAAAGTACCAGAGACTTTCTGTTTCTTGTTTTCCGCAAATTTCTCCATGGCTGCTTCCTTGATCTCATATGCCAACGCCTTATCCTAGTATTGGCGGAGTGTGGTACATTCGAACCCGGACATGTACCTCTGAACTTCTGGTTTCATTCTCATATCGAAATAGATCATCATTTCTGCATCTGTTCTGACCAGATGTCGAACAAATGCCAGCTGTTGGTTAAACGTCTTGATTGCCTGGGATACTGGCACATCAGAAGGCTGAGCGGAGAAAAACTCCCGAACTTTGGCTTCCCTCACAGGACGAGGGCAATACTGAGCTTCCATCATCAATCTAAACTCTATCCAATCGGCATCATGGTCTACAGGCCGGATGGCTTCCCACCATTCGGACGCTTCCCCTATCAGAAAATATTGAGCATTAGAGGCTCTCCGGTCATCTGGGCAGTTGATTCCGGCAAAGATTTTCTCCAGTTCCTTTAACCAATGATCCCAGGTGGGAGTCTCAGAAATACCGTCGAATTTGGGTGGTTGCATCTTCGCCACCTCTTGCATCTACCGGTCACCTCGATTTCCCATATCTGGGATCCCTTGCTGTCTCTCTCCCTGCTGTAGTCCCACCGCCACTTGCATTCGGTCCACGACCTGGGCGAACTGAGTCATCTGGTTCACCACTTGACGAAGGATCTCTAGTACAGCAGGATCTGGTTCATTATTAATAGATTGTTGCGGCTCGCCTGAGCTATGACTGGCCTGGTTAGAAGGCGACGCTTCCCTTTCGGCATTTCTCCGTCCGCGTCCACGACCGCGACCACGTCCACATCTGCCTCTGAACATACTGTAAGCATACATACTCAATATACAGGAAACAACATCGTTCTAATATTCGAGTGTAAAGAGACACAACATGAAAAGAACAAGATAGAGTTTAGGAACTTACAACCACTGTTCGCATGAAGACGTAGGCAGCGCAGTGATGTCATTCACGGCCGGTTACCCCAAAAGACATAAATGACCCCTATTTTAACCCAACGGCCAAGATATCCATAATCTTAGCTCCGATACCATATTCTGTAACACCCCCAATATATTCGGGAATATTACAGCGCCGTAAATCCTTTACATAAGGATTTACAAGGCTGAAGAATTGAACAAGTATAAAAAGGTACTGACGAATGGAAATAACGGAATTACAGTACATCAGTTCTGACCAAATACAGAAATAGTACAATTGTTCAACAGAACTCAATAATACATCACCAAATTCAAACCCATCACAAATGACTTCGTACTCGAGTACTTATTGAAATAACGAATAAACAACAGATAAATAAACCCGGTCGGGACATCACTCTGCACCCTCGTCGTCATACAGTTCCAGTGGTTGTTTCCCCGCTCTCCTGGATCCTGAATACAAACAAAATGTTCACCCCCGAAGGGGTTAGCACAACGATGCTAGTACAAGTACCACAACATATTATTCATTTCTCACTAAGAATAATAATAACGTAAACGACAAAATACCAACGAGTCTTCTCCTACGAGAAACTCAAACATAACATACACAACTGATAATCACAACATGATATCAATACATACACATGGTAATTCCATCGATCCAGCGTTCACTGCCTAGAACCCACGATGATCCCGTCAGACCAACCCGTGGTGGAAAAACCCGTCCGATGATCCAGCGCACGCTAGCATAGATCCCCCGATGATCCCGTCGGACCAACACGAGGTGGACATACAATAACGACATACATGCACGACAATATTTATAACAACAATACATAAAACAATTAAGGTACTTGCCTCGATTTGAAGACAATAACAACACTTCCACGAAAATGACCACTCGAAGATCGTCCTCCTCAATCAATCACGTAACGAGACCAAACCTTAACAAAAGAAATGATATAGGATTTATCTCACGTCGTACGAATGTTTAACAATTCGATTCACGGCCAAAAGTTCATAAAATACAATGCACTGTTGCTTAGCGCACGCTAAGTACTCCGTGTAGCGTGCGTTAAGTCTGCTCGATAGCGCACGCAAACAACAAAGCCTAGCGCACGCTAACATTGCATGGTCAGTACTTCACTGACCAGTCAAGTGACTCGTCTGATGGTCTAGCGTACGTTACATACCAAACGTAGCGCACGCTAACTAGTGTTCGATAGCGCACGTTAACATTCATAGCATAGCGTGCGCTATCTATGCATGGCAGTTTACTGCTGAGCAGTAAACTGTTCTTGCCATGATTGAAACAACGAAATATTGCGTGATAATTCATGTTACTTCCATGAATACCATGTTCACACCCTTATGAATGATTATACGGATAAAGACAACTTCGGATTCAAGGATATGCATACCAATATAAAACCATATTCCATTCCGACTTCAAATCTTCATACGACAATTCGAAAAGCTTAACGGTTGATATCAACACCTCTATATCAATCCATATTATCATACTGAAGTTGATAAACGTCCTATATATACTAGATAAATCCTTCCATGATCAAACCTTTAGATTTATCTAACAATAAGGATGTTAACGTCTAGTCCAAGATTACTATGAAATTATCTATTAGATTCGGTTTACCAATGATAGAAGCTCCTCTTCACATATTCAGTGTACTAAGATTCGAATCATGATGATTATAATCAAGGTATTTAAGGCTTATTCATCTCACTATTCCAAACATGATATACTTGGATAATTCATCTATGAAAATCCATATCTTGATAACATGATCGTCCAAATCGTTAGAATCCAACTCTAAGTCTGGAGATAGATTGAACATACCTTAAAATGACGAAAATCACTGAACCGTAAGCTAGAATCCCACTCCGGTTGGTTGTATGCCACTCCAAGGTGCTATTCCACTTCCATGAACATTCTCAAGTGATAACCAATGTATAACACCAACAATATGTGTTCTAAGTGTATAGGAATATTACTACAGCTCTCTGAACTCTCAAGGATGAAGAAGGGCAAAAGAAATGAAAGCCAAAACGGTTGTTGTCCCATTTATAATATTCTGCATTATTAACAAGTTAGCGCACGCTACTAAGCATCCCTTAGCGTGCGCTAATAATGGTTGACTTCAGAATTTGTCCGGGTGCGTCAGCGGGAATCTTATCCGGACCCATGTCCCGGCTGGCGCATGTGTTAGCCGTCCCGCTCAATAATTGAGTTCTTAGTGCACGCAACTCCTATCTTCATAGCGTGCGCTAATAATGGCCCGATAGCGCGCGTTAAGATACATTCTTAGCGTGCGCTATCACGAGGTTGCTTGAGCAATTTTGCAAGTTTCTATAGTTATGCATAATGATATCAATGCACGAAATATCATACTCTAATAATCAAAATCACCAATCCGAAATAATACATGGTTTGAATACAGATGAAATTCACTGTAATAAATCCGGATATTACAGCAACCTCGAGCGGTCAGCCTATCTATTGTGTGCTATAACTGTGGAGACCAGGGGCACATCAATTCGAAATGTCCAAGGCCAGCCGTGTCATGCCATACTTGTGGGAAGAACGGACATCGTGCTCGTTATTATAGGAGTGGACCAGTACGTATTCCCGCATCACCTCATGCTCCAGTACAGTCTTCAGTTTAGGACCGTGTACCTCCGTCTGCTTCTTATCAGACTACCGGGGCAAACAAAGGGATGGGACGTGGAAATCAAGCTGGTACATCTGGTGCCGGGGCTGCAAAACCTAGAGTTTACGAGATGAAGAAGGCTGAAGATCCCGAAGCCAGCATGATTGCAGGTACTCTCGAGATCCAATCTCAGCCTGTCTGTGTTCTTTTTTATACTGGTGCTTCACACTCCTTTTTATCTACTTCTTGTTTGAGTCGTTTGCAATGAGAGCATGTTATCAATTGTGAACCTTATATAATTGGTCTACCCGATGGTAGAAGAATTGTTGGGAATCGTGAAGTTCAGGACTGCTCGATTCGTATGAACGACCATGAGTGGTTGTCAAATTTAATTGTGGTCGATTTACCTAAAGATGATGTGATCTTGGGTATCGATTGGATGGACCGTCATGATGCCATAATTAGTGTCCGCAAGCGAACAATGACCGTCACATCTGACGATGGTGTTGAGTGTACTTTTCAGGGTGACAATCCCAGCCGTTCCGGGAGAGTCATCAGCGCTATGAAAATAGTGAAACTGCTTAATCAGGGATGTATTGGCTATTGGTGTTACATGACCAAGACAACGGATCGACCAGTTGAATTGATCGATATTCCGGTAGTCCGAGACTACCCAGACGCATTTCCAGATGAGTTGCCAGGTTTACCTCCACATCGTGATGTAGAGTTCAATATTGAGTTAGAGCCTGGTACGTCCCCGCTTTCAAAAGCACCGTATCGTATGGCTCCGACCGAGATGCAGGAGCTGAAGAGCCAACTTGAGGATTTGATCGAGAAGGGTTACATTATACCTAGCGCATCCCCTTGGGGAGCACCAGTACTATTTGTACGAAAGAAGGACGGATCCCTATGTTTGTGTATTGATTATCGTGAGCTGAACAGGGTAACCATTAAGAACAAATATCCATTGCCTCATATTGATGATTTATTGGATCAGCTTCAAGGGGCTGCTGTGTTTTCTAAGATCGACTTGAGGTCTGGTTACCATCAGTTGAGGATTCGTGAGTCTGATATTTCGAAGACCGCTTTTCGTACTCGCTATGGGCATTATGAGTTCGTAGTGATGCCTTTTGGACTGACGAATGTACCAGCAGTATTCATGGAGCTGATGAATCGAGTCTTTATTAATTATATAGATCGCTTTGTAGTCGTTTTTATTGACGACATTCTGATCTTCTCTCGTGACCGTGAAGAGCATGAGCGTCATCTCCATCTAATTCTCGAGGCGTTAAGGCGAGAACAGCTTTATGGAAAATTTTCTAAATGTGAGTTCTGGATGCGTGAAGTTATCTTTCTCGGACATGTGATATCAGCTGATGGGGTCTGAGTAGACCCACAGAAGACATAAGCTATCCGACACTAGCTACCACCAAAGAACGTTAAGGAAGTACGCAGTTTCTTGGGACTAGCAGGATATTACCGACGGTTCGTGGAGGGTTTTTCCAAAATTGCCCAACCAATGACTAATTTGCTGAGGAAGGATAAGAAGTATTTATGGTCAGAGGCATGTCAGCGGAGCTTTGATGAACTAAAGAGTCGGTTGATTTCGGCACCTATTTTAGTCCTACCGAAAGGAACGGAAGGGTTTGTAGTGTATAGTGACGCATATAAACAGGGCCTTGGGTGTGTACTAATGCAAAACGGGAAGGTGATCTCCTATGCATCGAGACAGCTACGACCTTACGAGGGCAACTATCCCACCCATGATTTAGAACTCGCAGCCGTGGTGTTTGCTTTAAAAATATGGCATCATTATCTGTATGGAGTTACTTGTCAGATTTTTACTGATCACAAGAGCCTGAAGTACATTTTTACTCAGAAGGAGTTAAACATGAGGCAGAGAAGGTGGCTAGAACTCATCAAAGATTATGATATCGAGATCCTTTATCATCCGGGCAAAGCAAATGTAGTTGCCGACGCTTTGAGTCGTAAAACAGTACAGGAACAGATGCTTGCCCGCCTAACAACTCAAAGGGAATTGCAGTTAGAATTGATGAGGTCGGAGATTGAAGTCTGGCTACAGCGTAGTCAAGGACAACTCTGTACACTTGAGATTTCATCGTCCCTTGAGGATATAATTAGATCGAAGCAAGTTACGGACCAATTCTTATCTCGAGTCCGGAATGAAGTGACTCAAGGGAAAGCCCCTGGATTTGTGATCCACGAGGATGAATTGATACGCTTCAGGAACCGAGTTTGTGTAAACGCAGACAACGAATTAAGGAATTCTATCATGTGAGAAGCTCATGCTACACCGTACTCTATCCACCCGGGGTCTAGCAAAATGTATAAGGATTTGAAACAATATTATTGGTGGGGAAGTATGAAACGTGAAGTTATGGAATTCGTTTCGAGGTGTTTAATCTGTCAACAAGTTAAGATTGAGCACCAGCGACCCGCAGGAATGCTGAAACCGCTTTCGATCCCCGAGTGGAAATGGGAAGACATATCTATGGATTTTATCACCAGCCTGCCGACGAGTCGTCGAGGGATGAATACGATTTGGGTGATTGTGGATCGTTTGACCAAATCAGCCCACTTTCTGGAGATTAAAGATACTTGGGGACCCGAGAGATTGGCCCAGCTATTTATCAAAGAGATTGTAAGGTTACATGGTACCCCTAAGAGTATTGTATCAGATCGTGACGGGCGATTCGTGTCACATTTTTGGAAAGCAGTTCATCGTGCGATGGGTACGCAATTGAACTTCAGCACAGCATTTCACCCGCAGACGGATGGTCAGACTGAGAGAACTATCCAAACTTTAGAGGATATGCTGAGGGCGTGCGTTCTTGATTAGAAAGATGATTGGGAGGCCCAACTACCTTTGGTGTAATTCACTTATAATAATAGCTGGCACACTTCGATCCAGATGGCACCTTATGAAGCGTTGTATGGCCGTCGTTGTAGATCCCCTCTGTGTTGGGACGATCCGTCTGAAACCTTGGGTACGGAACCCGATATGTTGTTAGTAGCCCGTGAAAAGGTCACTCTGATTAGGAGTCGTTTATTGACGGCTCAAAGCAGACAGAAGTCATACGCAGACAACTGCCGCCGACCACTTGAGTTCGAGGTCGGCAACCATGTACTACTGAAGGTGTCCCCTACTCGAGGAGTTTTTCGTTTTGGGAAACGAGGTAAGCTGAGTCCGAGGTATATCGGGCCGTTTGAGGTTTTGGAACGAGTAGGCGATTTCGCCTATCGCCTGGCTTTACCACCAGCCCTGAGCCGGATTCATAACGTGTTCCATGTCTCCCAGTTAAGAAAATACGTTGCTGATCCGAGTCATGTACTTCAGTTCGATGAGATCGATTTAGCGTAGGATCATTCGTATGAGGAGCGCCCCGTACGGATACTTTAGAGGAGGATCAAACAATTGCGGAATAAGACGATTACCCTACTGAAGGTTCAGTGGTCACGACACAGGGTCGAGGAGGCCACGTGGGAGACAGAGAGCAGCATTCAATAGAGGTATCCTGAATTGTTTACACCTTAGTTTCGAGGACGAAACCCCTTTTAAGGGGGGGAGTATGTAATATCCGACGGAAATTCTTACTTATTGTTGTATTATTCGGATAATTTGATACTATTGTTAGTCTTGTTGCATTTGTGGAATGAATATTGATGTTAGAATATATCATAATAGACTCAATAAAAACTATCACTCGCACTATGTTTGAATTCTCAACGTTGTATAGATAAGTACATTTTCGAACTGTTTAACCGGAGCCTAACGTACGCTAATCCTTAGGCATAGCGTACGCTATTTTTAGTCATTTACGTACGTAAAGAGGTACCTGTTACGTACGTAACCAGTGTAATCGTATCCGATCTCAACTTTCGACGTGTGGGGCCGGACAGGATTCGAATATCTGATCTTTTGGAGGCAACCTATTTGACCTACATTACGTATGTAATGCTTCCAGAGGTAACATATGTAATGATGTTCGTATTTCAGTCCAGCAGCCTTTGGACTTTGCTTACGTACGTAACACTTTTCGTGTACCATACGTAAAGCTATTAACCTACGCTATCCTCTTGTGATAACGTACGTAACGAACTGTGCTGTTATAAAAAGAGAACTTGTGTCTTTCATTTTGCACGACCAAACTCTGATTTTTCACCCATATAATCATCCCCCTGCATCCCTAGATCAAATTTACCTTCTTCCAACTTGTGTTTGAGCTTTACATTTTGATTTTGGAGCTTGTTAATTGGAAGTTGGAGACATTCTTGAAGCTTAGATTTTGTTCTTGTGGCTTTTGTGTATTGTTCTTCATTTCTGAAGGTATGTTATATGATTTAACCCTATAATCTCGTAATTATAATGATAGTGATTAAGTATATTCCACCTAGTGATGAATTAATCAAAATAAACATGTTTGTAGTTAAGCTTTCAACAAACCTAGTGATGAATATGATGATTAAGGGTTTTGTAATGATGTGTTCTTAGTGTTTTAAATGGTGATGATCATGTTTAGTTAAACCACACTCTTCTTGCTGAACGAATAACACCATTGGAATAATAATATTCCTTGTTTCATTATAATCCAAATAACTTGTCGGAATAATTACCATAAAATGTTTTAAGAAACCCTTGTTGATCATTAGAAGAATGAAATGACCTTCTTGAACCTAAGCCAAGTGATTAGGTTTGAGCCTTTTGTACTCAGAATTGGCTAGAACAGCTCCGAATAATCTTCTGCTTTTTGATTAAGTATTTTGTAGCAAGGATTCGAATAATAGCTCTGAGTAAGCCTTTACTTCTTGATAAGTCTTGTTAATAATAGATAAAACCACATTACATGCATTCGAGTCGGAACTTTATTAGATTCGAGCCTTTTATACTCAGAATTGGCTATAACAACTCTGATTAATCTTTTCTTTCTTGATTAGGTCTTGTGGTATCAAGGATTCACTATAATAGCTCTGATTAAGCCTTTACTTCTTGATTACATCTTGTTAATAGGAGATAAGACCACATTACATGCATTCGAGTCAGAGCTCAGTAAAAAATCTGGTTTATTGATTAGATTTGAGCCTTTTGTACTCGTAATTGGCTATAAGAGCTCCTATTAATATTTTATTTTATGATCAAGTCTTGTTGTAGAAAGGATTTGCTATAATAGCTACGATTAAACCTTTACTTCTTGATAAGTCTTGTTGTAACAAGGATTCACTATAATAGCTCCGATTAAACCTTACTTCTTGATTAAGTCTTGTTGTAGCAAGGATTCGCTATAATAGCTCCGATTAAGCCTTTATTTCTTGATTAAGTCTTTTTAATAGGAGATAAGACCACGTTACATTTATTCGAGTTGGAACTCTATGAGAACTCGGGTTTATTGATTAGATTCTAGCCTTTTGTACTCAGAATTGGCTATAAGAGCTCCGATTAATCTTTTACTTCTTGATTAAGTCTTGTTGTAGCAAGGATTGGATATAATAGTGTAACACCCCCAAAACCATCCGGGATATTACAGCGCTGTGGGCCTCGCACCGGAACCCACCAGGCTAAAAACCGTTTACAAAACGAATTCAAAAACGCCAAGAGGCTGATGACGGTAATATTTTAAATACTCAAATATTTTCAAAAACATAGTTCTCAAATACCGTCATAAAATACTATTTGAAAATACAAGGCGAAGTGCCAATTCTCGACAGTTCAAAATGTACGTTAAGACACCACTTATACGTACCGAAAAATAATTGGGAAAAAAAGTTTAACAAAATAACCCAAGTTCGCAAAATGCTAAAAATGCCCTTTTAAAATACCAACACGCAGCGGATAAAGATACCAAAAAGTCATTTTGAAATATACACATGCAGCGGATAAATGCAGTTCAAAATACATATTTGCAGCGGAAATAAATAACCGGAAAAGAATACTCAATTTTCTGAAAAAACAAGCCACTGCCAGTATCACATCGGGAAGCTCACCCCTTCACGACCGCTACTAGCTCGATCTCCGAGTACCTAAAAATAAATCCCACGACGGGGTCAGCCACAATACTCAATAATAATATCGATCACATCAACATAAATAATTACATACCAATGTAATAATATAATAAGAATACTACCAAAGTAATCTTACCGACATAACCTTACCAATCCATAACAATCCAATCCTTACCATAATCCACATTTCGCATCCTCGAATGACGAAATGAACTCAACAACAATCATCTCTACTGTATTCCAAAAATACCGATAATCCTCAAAACATCATCATAACTCATAAGTGTGGAAATAATCCAATCTGTGCCAACTCTTGTCCGTCGGATTACACAATTGAATCTCAACCTGGATAAACCAATAGTACACAACATATCTGTAGATCAACTATCACATGATAATAACAAATCTCGAACATCGACGTACAGTCTGAATGCTCATACGATCAATAACAATGATCAACCAAAACATCACTGAGAATATCATCGACATGATAACTCCAATACGACCAATAAAGGATCTCAAGAAAATAACCTCGACTGTCGAAACATACCCATCGGGCGTATGAACAACCAGTCGCAAACCGTCGAACATACCCAACCATGAATGGAGGATGAACGACCAAACAATATGGATCAAAGATGGAAATCATAGTACGCCCGATCAGGAAATGTGTCCGTGCACAAGCCACCCCAGGTATTGATCACATACACGTGTGGTCTTGTACCTAATTAGCCTCACGAACTACATCTCGTGTGCACGGTTCAATGTGGAAATATCAACACATAACCATCATGTGCCCGGCTAAAAATCCTACACAATAACCAATCGGCACGCAGATATGACTCTAGATATGTCACGATGCAACATGACAACGAAAATCATACAAACACATATCCAATAAGGATCAAAAGACTCACCGAAGTGAAAAACAACACACTGACAATGAAAAGTCGACACGACTAATCAATATCCAAAACATCAATCCTGGGATCATCATCCCCAAATGAATGACCAACACGATCTAAGATCTCAATACAATAGTCCTGGGATCAACATCCCTCAACGAATAACCAATACGAAACTCATTACACGAAACCTCAACATATACAACAACTCAACATACTAATTATCCACATGACTGAACAAATACTTAGATTACCTCAAAGCCGAGGACCATATACATCAACATCCCCCAATGAGACGATCAACACAACCATTAATACCAACAATAGTCCTGGGATCAACATCTCTCAACGAACAACCAGTACGAATCTCAATATACGAAGCCTCAACATACAACATATACAACAACTCAACATAATAATTATCTCATAACTGAAAAATACATAAATTACCTCAAAGCCGAAGACAACATCCTTTCCACGGACAACATCCCTGAACGAATACACAGTTATACAAATAATCTCAAATAAAGTACCATCCATTCAATACCAATAACCTTTATCCCGATACTTATGTCATCACGATAACTATCCTCGATATCCGATATTCTATATCATTGACCAAAGATAACTCCCGTCTTCCCTGAACACAATTAAATCATATACCTTATGATTTATTACAACCAGAGTACGATATACAAACCATTATCCCGACAACTTACATTTCTAACAACATTGCTATACGAATTATAAATGAAATGAAAAAAAAAACCATTCATCAAATATTATAAACTAAAAAAGTATAAACTTGCCTCGATACCGATACCACTAAGCCATTACCAAAATCCATTGCCTTAGTATACGAGCTCCTCAGCCCCGACCAAAAGCAATCTACGAACTCTTCAACTCCAACTGCAACACAACAGTCACAATCAACGATCAAAACATCACAACCTATTGCAATAACCGATTAACACACATTCGATAAAAATCAATAACCGACATAGCCAACCAACAAACTCAACGGTTTAACGAAACCTCGATCATAAACAAAACCGAACAATACAACTCAAACAAATACAAACCCATATCCGCGATACAAGTCGCAACTCAATAATCAATATAACCGATCAACAAACCCAACGGTTCTATAATATCCCGATTAAACACATATCCAAACAACCCAAACCAATCAAACACGACTCAAAACCACAATACGATTCCACAATCCGAAGATCATATCAATAATCAATTTATCCATGTGTCTAAGCATTACCGATTCCAAGTTAAATCTTAAATACACTTACAAATTTCCTCCTTGTATATTCACAATAAAATCCAATTATTGATTATCATCATCAATCTGGACGATTCGATTAATTCAACATTATAGATAAACATATTCCAAGGGTTTAATATAATTCAACCATTCGAATTGAACACTTGTTCAATAAGTATGAATTTCCAAATTCAAAGATGAATTATAATCTTATCAAACCCTTAATCATATTCCTATTCCTATACCAATATTGTACCAAAATACATAACTTGATTATAGATATGAATATTCCATATTCATATCCAAAACACCAACACATTCATCATATCAATGATCAATTCATCTCGACATTAAGGATTTCATAACGTATTCGATTCCAACTTAAATTACAAACATGAATCAACAAGACTCCTTCTTGTTATACTTGTAAATTCGTAGAAAACAATTTACCGATTATTATCATGAATAATCACATTCCAAAATTAACCGTAAATGTAATACCCGGTTGTAACTCAGTAATTACCATTCAGTAATTATCACTCAGTAATTATCATTCAGTAATTGATACTCAGTAATCTCATTCATCATTGATCATTTGTCACTCATATTCAGTCATGGTATTTATCATTCAGAGTAATTGTATCGTGTATCAATCGTCATTCATCACTAATCTGATTGGAGTTTCGTGCCGTGTTTATCATCATTGTCATTTTCGTTGCAAGCTGTGCTTGAGGAGTAGCGCACGCTACATACTCCTTTTAGCGTACGCTAATTGGGTATAGGTAGCGCACGCTACCGCTCAGCTTTAGCGCACGCTAAGGCTACCTTGGCTGCAGTCCAGAAGGTACTGGACTCCAGGTGAGAATATTTGTAGCGCACGCTACGAGTGGTAAGTAGCGCGCGCTAACGGGTTGTAGTAGCGCACGCTATATGTGTGGAGTAGCGCGCGCTAGGGACGGATCAGGTTGAGTCCAGTGGCTACTGGACTGCACCGGGTTAATTCATAGCGTACGCTATGCATTGTTGTTAGCGTACGCAACCGATATATTAGCGCACGCTAAACAATGGTTGTAGCGCACGCTATCGGGGTCAGATCAGAGGTCAGACAGTTTTCTGGACTCCAGTACTGGGCGTCAAATATTTCGCTAGCGCACGCTAACAATGGATATTAGCGCACGCTAGTAGTATGGCCGTAGCGCACGCTACAAATAGGTACGTAGCGCGCGCTACCGTGTTCGGACAGTGGGTACTGGACTACCCAAATTACTCGTTAGCGCACGCTATGCACAAGGGCTAGCGCACGACTGAGTATAAATTGGACAGTTTAGTCAGAGTTCGTCATTTTTCATCTCATTTCATTCCTTCGGTAATTTTGGGCGATTTCGAGCGATTCGGAGAGGATTCTTCGAGGTGTAATCATCAATCATCATCTTCAAGCTCATCTTTCGGATTGATCATCATTTCATCATCTTCATCACATCGAATCAAAGGTATTAATCTCTTGGATCTAGAATTTCGGATTTTTGGGTTTTCCTTCCGATTTCTTCGTGTAAGCTTGGATTATCATTGGAATATGTTAGTTATGGATTATCTAACTTGTATAAACATATTCCTACGGATTTAATGGTTATTTTCGGAATTATTTCAAGAACCCTTGGGGTTGACTTCAGTTAATTGGGGATTTTCCGATTGATGTTGTTGTAATCATGAGTTATGGATTCCTAATGGATTATTGATATCCTTGAAAGTGTTTTGATGGTTTGAAATACTCATCTTGGAGTTGGTTTCGATTCATTCGAGCTCGGATATCGTTGTGTCGACATTTGAGTCGATTATGATCGTTTTTGATTTGCGTAATGATCGGATTATTGGTAATTGTGTTATTCAAGGTTGTTCGAGCGACCGATATTTCATTTAGGACGTTGTTCGTGGGCGGACATTCATCATCGGTATTGGGTAAGTTAATTCTTACTCGGTTAAAAGGATATTCATTCCTTTTGTCGTTGTTCATTCATAATCATAACTCATTCATCATTGTATTAATCGTATCAAAACTCGTCATTGTCAATTAATCACCTCAGTCATAAGGAGCAGCGGTTAGATCATTTCATTGAGCTATCATTCATTTCACCATCATTCAATCTTGGTGAGTCATTATTCATTTTCATTGTCACTTTTGTCATATTGTGGCATTAGGGTCATCTTGGCGTGCAGTTGGTATGTGTAGGATTTTCATGTCGGGCACATTATAGTCGTGTGTTGGTTGGTGGCCTCACATTGGTGTGCACACGAGTCGATTGCTCGTGAGACCGATTAGGTACAAGACCACGCGTGTTTGATCGTTGGTGGCTTGTGCACGGACACATTTCCATCCCGGACGTAGTGTGGCGCCATTCCTTTGAGCCGTCTTGATTAGTCGATTCATATAGCATGTTTGATTGCGTATGTTTCGACAAGATAATTCATAATTTCGGATATATCATGATTGTGTATTTTCAACCCTTGAGGATTGTTGTTCGTAAATCGGCCCGTTAGGGGATGTTGTTTTTCGTGTCATGGCAAGGCTAAGGCACGGGAGAGCACGGTGACGGCGAGGAGTCCCAGTGATACTAGTAGGGGCCCGATGCATTCGATCATTCATTCGATCATTTATGTTTCCTTTATTCATTCCAATGAGACATTCCGTTTGAATGCTCATTTCATTCAGTGTTGTGTATTTTATCGTCACATAAAATACACATGTATTCTATTTTATCCTGGGTGTTGTATAAAACTCCTCATCGGAGTAATTGATGTTGTAATGTGGTTCGGTACTACATTTACCTGTGTAATTCATTCATTCTCATTCGCCTGGTGGGTCCCAGTCGGGGGTCCACGGCACTGTAATATCCGCCTAGTTTGGGGTGTTACAGAGTTGGTATCAGAGCGTGGTTTTGAATACTAACCTCCAAGTCATGTCTCATTTGAAATCATCGTCATCGGACTAGTATCATTGGAGTTTCGCGTCACGTGTGACCTGTGCAAATGCCGAGCCAATCAGACCAAGAACTGTAAGATTTCTAATGCCATGGTATAATTTCTGGCATTAATCATTCATTCATAATTCATCAGTTAACAATCCTCCATCATCATTGTCATTTTGACCGGGATGGTCAGGTTAACTCATTAATCACCAATTCATTTCATTGTTCGATTGTTGATCGTGAAGATCGGATCATTAATCTTGTTAACTCATCCAAGATAATCATTTCAAGAACTTCATCGAGATAATCATGTCACGTCAATCAATAATTCATGTAATCGCTGAAATTGAAATCGTATGATCATTTTCATCATTTCATAATATAATCATAATGTGATACTCATGCGAGATGTATAACCATCATATGACTTTCCACTTGATATGGAAAGAATTTGGCAGAGGGCGTGGAGGACGAGGCCGTGGGCGGGCCGAATCCCGAGAACTCGTGCGAATACCGTGCAAATGCCAGAATAATGCTAACTCATCGAGCGGCGACGCCGCCACTCACTCACCTGGACGCGATCATTCACTGTCAGGGAGTCGTACCCGGGACACGGCTCAGTCATAGGGTGTTCGGGTCGACCCACTCGCATTTATGCAGGGCATGATGGCCCAAATGACCCAGATGGCTCAGTTGATGGAGACGATGCATAACTCCGTCAATCAAAATCAGCAGGCTCCTCCGCCGCCACCTCAGAGGCAAGAGAGGGGTGTAAGCAATATCATTAGCGATATCTCTCGCCGACCACCTACTTTTGAGGCTCATCGAGCCGCGGATATTGTTCACGGCTTGAGCATTTTGAGAAGTTATTTGCTATGGTGGATTGCCACGAAGGGCATAAAGTTTCGATTGCGGCTTACTATCTTGGTAAGAGCGCTCATTCATGGTGGTTATCGTTGAAGCCCACAGACGGAACATGTACTTGGGATCGATTCAAGACTCTCATGATGGAGAGGTACTATCCGGCCCCACTCGGGAGGCCAAGTTGTCGGAATTACTCACTCCCGACCTTTCGGCGGATGATGATGTTCTCGCCATCGCCGAAAAATTTCAGAACTTCTTCCGTTCGCCTCATCTATCATTCACTCGAAGCGGACAAGATCGGTATTTGACAAGAGGTGAAACCCGTATGAGACTTGATTACTTAATCATAATTGCACCACGTTGGCGAGTTCATTGAGAAGGCTCTTACTTACGAGCTTACGGCTAAGGAAATTGCTAAGCGGCAACCTTCGTCTGCTAGCAAGAAGTCCAAGAACCGTAATCGGTCGGCGGAGTCGTGCCACTTTCAAGAAACCGCGGGCGGGCTCTACTTTTTCTCGAGCGACCCTAGCGTCTAAACCCGCGGAATCTCGGTCGCGAGCGGCCGATTCGGCCATCACTGTTTCAACCGTGAGGAGCAGGGTCATTTCAGCACCAAGTGTCCGGCGATGCATCACGTGCCACAATCAGGATTGCCGGGCATAGGGCCCGTTTTGCCGTAGGGACTTTAAACCCACTCCGGCGTCATCTCAAGCCCCGTGTCATTCAGGTGCGTAATCAGGCCACTCAGTCAGCGTCGTTCAAGACGACAGGAGCTAAAGGCGGAGCCAAGACCTATCAGACGGGAGCGTCCGGTTCGGGGGCCGGCAAGCCCCGAATTTATGAGATGAAGAAGACCGATGATCTTGAGGCCCGAATGATCTCAGGTACACTCGATATTCTATCTCAACCTGTGTGTACCCTTTTTGATACTGGTGCATCTCATTCATTCATTTCCGAGTCATGTTTGAGTAGACTACGTCTGGGTAGTGCTACTAGTTGTGAGCCATATGTCATTGGCCTACCTGATGGTAGACGAATTATCGGAAGTCGTGAGATTCAGAATTGTCCGATTCAGCTTCATGGTCGTGTATGGCCAGCGGACCTAATCGTAGTAGATTTACCGAGGGACGACATCATCTTGGGTATTGATTGGATGGATCGTCATGATGCCATCATTAGTGTCCGAAAGCGTTTGGTCACTATCATTTCAGACGATGGAGTTGAATGTGTGTTTCAGGGAGGTAATCCCGGCTGTTCTGGTAAAGTCATTAATTTGATGAAAGCAGTAAGATTACTCAATCTGGGATGTGTCGGTTATTGGTGCTATATGGCCAAAACCGAGAAATCATTAGTAATATTGACGGATATCCCGGTGGTGAGGGAATATGCCGATGTTTTTCCAGACGAGTTACTCGGCTTGCCTCCACGAAGGATGTGGAATTCACGATTGAGTTGGAGCACAGTACGTCCCGATATCGAAGGCACCGTCTGGGATGGCCCCGACCGAAATGCGGGAATTAAAGAACCAACTTGAGGAGTTGTTCGAGAAAGGTTATATCCGACCGAGTGCGTCCCGTGGGAGCACCGGTGTTGTTTGTCAAGAAGAAGGATGGTTCATTCCGCTTATGTATTGATTATCGGGAGTTGAACAGGTGACGATCAAGAATAAGTATCCCTTACCCCGTATTGACGATCTCTTAGATCAACTTGAGGAGCTTGTATTTTCCAAGATCGACTTAAGATCTGGATATCATCGATTCTTGATTCGAGAGTCGGATATCGCGAGAAACGCGTTTACGCGCTATGGTCATTATGAGTTTGTGGTTATGCCGTTCGGATTGACTAATGCACCTGCGGTATTCATGGAGTTAATGAATCGGGTCTTCATCGACTTTTTGGATCGGTTTGTTGTTGTCTTCATCGATGACATTTTGATTTATTCTCGTGACCGGGAGGAACACGAGTTTCACCTTCATCTAGTGCTCGACGTGTTGAGACGAGAACAACTTTATGGGAAATTTTCTAAATGTGAGTTCTGGATGTCCGAAGTGACTTTTCTCGGACATGTAATTTCATCAGACGGAGTTCGTGTCGATCCTCAGAAGACGGAGGCTATTCGAGATTGGCTACCTCCGAAGAACGTTAAGGAAATCCGAAGTTTCCTCGGATTAGCGGGTTATTATCGGCGATTTGTAGAGGGATTTTCTCGAATCGCTCAACCCTTAACGAACCTTTTGCGGAAGGATAAGAAATACACGTGGTCCGACGCGTGTCAACGGAGTTTTGAGGAACTCAAGAGCCGGTTAATGTCAGCACCTGTACTTTCCTTGCCGCAGGGGACGGAAGGATTTGTGGTCTATAGTGATGCGTCCGGACAGGGTCTCGGATGTGTACTCATGCGAGCAGGAAGGTTATTGCCTATGCTTCACGGCAATTGAGACCTTACGAGATTAATTATCCGACCCACGACACGGAGCTAGCAGTATGGTGTTCGCTTTGAAAATTTGGCGTCATTATCTTTATGGCGTTACATCGAGATATTCACCGATCATAAGAGCTTAAAGTATATATTTACTCGAAGGAGTTAAATATGCGCCGAGAGACGGTGGTTGGAATTAATCAAAGATTATGATATCGAGATCCTTTACCACCGGGCAAGGCGAATGTTGTCGCCGACGCCTTGAGTCGTAAGTCCGTTCGGGAGCAGATGCTTGCCGTTTAACGATTCGAAGGAGCTTGAGAATTCCTTAGACCCGAGATCGAGTGCAGCTTGAAGTTCGGGCAGCTTTGTATGTTAGAGATTTCATCGTCACTCGAGGAGGAAATCCGAGAGAATCAGGGTTTGGATCCATCATTGTTGCGCATCCGAGAGGATGTGGCGCGGGGGAAAGCCCCTGGATTTTTGGTCCACGAGGATGGACTTTTGCGTTTTAAGAATCGGTTGTGCGTACCGGCGAATGACGAGTTGAAAAACTCGATTTTGAAAGAAGCTCATGCTATCCCTTATTCTGTTCATTCGGGGTCTAGCAAGATGTACAAGGACCTGAAACAAAATTACTGGTGGAGTAATATGAAGCGTGAAGTCGCCGAAATTGTTTCGAGATGCTTAACCTGTCAACAAGTTAAGATTGAACATCAGCGACCGGCGGGTATGCTGAAACCCCTTCCTATTCCCGAATGGAAGTGGGTAGACATTTCTATGGATTTCATCACGAGTTTGCCGACGAGTCGTCGTGGCATGAACACGATCTGGGTGATCGTGGACCGCTTAACCAAATCAGCTCATTTCCTTGAGATCAAGGAAACGTGGGGTCCCGAGAGACTTGCTCAACTGTTCATCAAAGAGATAGTCAGACTCCACGGTACTCCTAAAAGTATCGTTTCCGATCGTGACGGACGGTTTGTGTCGCACTTTTGGAAATCAGTTCATCGCGCTATGGGAACCCAGCTTAATCTCGATGCACTGCTTTTCACCCTCGGTCAGACGGACAATCGGAAGAGACGATTCGGACCTTAGAGGACATGTTGAGGGCATGCGTCCTCGATTGGAAAGACGATTGGGAAGCCCAACTACCATTGATCGAGTTCACGTATAATAATAGTTGGCATGCTTCGATCAAGATGGCACCTTACGAGGCCTTGTATGGTCGTCGTTGTCGATCTCCGTTGTGTTGGGACGACTTATCAGAATCATTGGGCACCGAGCCCGATATGCTTATAGCCGCCCGTGAGAAGGTAGCTTAGATCAGAGTCGTTTGTTGACATTTCGAGTTGACAGAAATCATATGCAGATAACCGTCGTCGACCATTAGAGTTCGAGGCAGGTGACCACGTGTTGGTCAAGGTATCCCCGAGTCGTGGTATCTTCCGTTTTGGGAAGAGAGGGAAGTTGAGTCCGAGATTCATTGGACCGTTTGAGGTTTTGAATCGAGTAGGCGAGTTAGCTTATCGATTGGCTTTACCTCCGGCGTTGAGCCGAATTTATAATGTGTTTCATGTCTCTCAGCTGCGGAAGTATGTTGCCGACCCGAGTCACATACTTGATTCGGCCAATCGAGATCGCCGACGATCATTCATATGAGGAGCGTCCTATACGAGTTTTAGAGCGGCGAATCAAACAGTTGAGAAATAAGACGATTCCTTTGGTTAAAATTCAGTGGTCTAGACACGGAGTCGGAGAGGCTACTTGGGAAACCGAGGATAGTATGCGAGAGAGTTATCCCGAGTTGTTTGACCCTTAGTTTCGGGGACGAAACTCTTTTAAGGGGGGTGTATGTAATACCCGGTTGTAACTCAGTAATTATCATTCAGTAATTATCACTCAGTAATTATCATTCAGTAATTGATACTCAGTAATCTCATTCATCATTGATCATTTGTCACTCATATTCAGTCATGGTATTTATCATTCAGAGTAATTGTATCGTGTATCAATCGTCATTCATCACTAATCTGATTGGAGTTTCGTGCCGTGTTTATCATCATTGTCATTTTCGTTGCAAGCTGTGCTTGAGGAGTAGCGCACGCTACATACTCCTTTTAGCGTACGCTAATTGGGTATAGGTAGCGCACGCTACCGCTCAGCTTTAGCGCACGCTAAGGCTACCTTGGGCCGATCTAAGGTACTGGACTGCAGGTGAGAATATTTGTAGCGCACGCTACGAGTGGTAAGTAGCGCGCGCTAACGGGTTGTAGTAGCGCACGCTATATGTGTGGAGTAGCGCGCGCTAGGGACGGATCAGGTTGAGTCCAGTGGCTACTGGACTGCACCGGGTTAATTCATAGCGTACGCTATGCATTGTTGTTAGCGTACGCAACCGATATATTAGCGCACGCTAAACAATGGTTGTAGCGCACGCTATCGGGGTCAGATCAGAGGTCAGACAGTTTTCTGGACTCCAGTACTGGGCGTCAAATATTTCGCTAGCGCACGCTAACAATGGATATTAGCGCACGCTAGTAGTATGGCCGTAGCGCACGCTACAAATAGGTACGTAGCGCGCGCTACCGTGTTCGGACAGTGGGTACTGGACTACCCAAATTACTCGTTAGCGCACGCTATGCACAAGGGCTAGCGCACGCTAACCTGGACTGAGTATAAATTGGACAGTTTAGTCAGAGTTCGTCATTTTTCATCTCATTTCATTCCTTCGGTAGTTTTGGGCGATTTCGAGCAATTCGGAGAGGATTCTTCGAGGTGTAATCATCAATCATCATCTTCAAGCTCATCTTTCGGATTGATCATCATTTCATCATCTTCATCACATCGAATCAAAGGTATTAATCTCTTGGATCTAGAATTTCGGATTTTTGGGGTTTTCCTTCCGATTTCTTCGTGTAAGCTTGGATTATCATTGGAATATGTTAGTTATGGATTATCTAACTTATATAAACATATTCCTACGGATTTAATGGTTATTTTCGGAATTATTTCAAGAACCCTTGGGGTTGACTTCGGTTAATTGGGGATTTTCCGATTGATGTTGTTGTAATCATGAGTTATGGATTCCTAATGGATTATTGATATCCTTGAAAGTGTTTTGATGGTTTAAAATACTCATCTTGGAGTTGGTTTCGATTCATTCGAGCTCGGATATCGTTGTGTCGACGTTTGAGTCGATTATGATCGTTTTTGATTTGCGTAATGATCGGATTATTGGTAATTGTGTTATTCAAGGTTGTTCGAGCGACCGATATTTCATTTAGGACGTTGTTCGTGGACGGACATTCATCATCGGTATTGTGTAAGTTAATTCTTACTCGGTTAAAAGGATATTCATTCCTTTTGTCGTTGTTCATTCATAATCATAACTCATTCATCATTGTATTAATCGTATCGAAACTCGTCATTGTCAATTAATCACCTCAGTCATAAGGAACGACGGTTCCGATCATTTCATTGAGCTATCATTCATTTCACCATCATTTAATCTTGGTGAGTCATTATTCATTTTCATTGTCACTTTTGTCATATTGTGGCATTAGGGTCATCTTGGCGTGCAGTTGGTATGTGTAGGATTTTCATGTCGGGCACATTATAGTCGTGTGTTGGTTGGTGGCCTCACATTGGGTGTGCACACGAAGTCGATTGCTCGTGAGGCGATTAGGTACAAGACCACGCGTGTTTGATCGTTGGTGGCTTGTGCGGACACATTTCCATCCCGGACGTAGTGTGGCGCCATTCCTTTGAGCGTCTTGATTAGTCGATTCATATAGCATGTTTGATTGCGTATGTTTCGGCAGATAATTCATAATTTCGATATATCATGATTGTGTATTTTCAACCCTTGAGGATTGTTGTTACGTATGGCGGCCCGTTAGGGGATGTTGTTTTTGTGTCATGGCAAGGCTAAGGCACGGGAGAGCACGGTGACGGCGAGGAGTCCAGTGATACTAGTAGGGGGCCCGATCTGCTCAATCATTCATTCGATCATTTATGTTTCCTTTATTCATTCCATTGAGACATTCCGTTTGAATGCTCATTTCATTCAGTGTTGTGTATTTTATCGTCACATAAAATACACATGTATTCTATTTTATCCTGGGTGTTGTATAAAACTCCTCATCGGAGTAATTGATGTTGTAATGTGGTTCGGTACTACATTTACCTGTGTAATTCATTCATTCTCATTCGCCTGGTGGGTCCCAGTCGGGGGTCCACGGCACTGTAATATCCGCCTAGTTTGGGGTGTTACAGTAAACTCCCTAAAAATTATGACATGTATCTCAAGAGTTCTTCAAGAACACGAATTATCCGAATTCACGTTCATAATCCATAAAACGACATAATCCGATGTTTTCTAACATCTAAACAATCCTTAATCATAATTCAAGGTGTATATCATCACGTTCTTCAACATACGATCTTCCTAACATCAAAAATTGCAACAACAATACCAAGAACATCAAGAATTCTATGATTTCATACTCATAATCAACATATTCAAGACATAAACCAACATATCATCATCTTTCTTCAACATACACCTCATATATCCTCAAGAATCGTAATAACAAGATGATAATCATCTTCATACGAATCATTCCTCAATAACAACATCAAAAATCTGAAATAACAACATACTTTTTAGAAGATGGATTACACAACAAATCACCTCAAGAATCAACAATAGCTCCATATCCAAGCTCCAATCTCATGTTTCCAAGCTCATAATAGACTTAGGAAAGTCAAAATCTCCCTCTCTCAGAGTTTGGAGACGAAAAACGAAGTGAAAAGCTGAAGAGAAATGAAAGACGGGCGTCCCCTTATAAAATAATCCAGCTCGTTACGTACATAATCTTCCTTGGTTAACGTACGTAATACACCCTTACGTACGCTATCTGATCTTGGTAGCGTACGTAACGACAGTCTAGAGTTAACTGACTCATTTCATTCACTGCTTTACGTACGTAACATTTCAAAGTCAACGTACGTAATATGTACGTTGACTTGCTACAGTGCCATACCCGTATTACGTACTTAACTCGACATGCATAACGTAAGTAATGGCCGAGGTTGACTCGCTGTCCACATCCTCCGCCGAAAGCTGCCGACACAGGGTCCCACCTGCCGACCACGACTCAGTTCTGCCCGATTCCTCTTGTTACGTACGTAATGCATTACGCATAACGTACGTAACACTATCAAATTAACGTACGTTAACACTAAAATTTAGCGTACGTAATGGCCTCTATACTTGGCCAAAAATCCAACTGTTCTTATCCGTCTCGACATACCGGATACGAACATACGGCATGCTGAATACACATATACTCAACCCAAAAATATTCTCATATGATATACCTGATATCCAAATCAGTTCAACCTGATACAACATATCCTGAATATATCTGTCAATCAAAAACGATAATCACACCAGTATAATTGTCTCGGTTCTCAATTTATTTTATCCATATTGTATAGATACCAAACTATACAGTATACCTCAGATAAAATAACGCGAAAAATTTATACTGAAATTTCGGGTATTACAAATAGCTCCGATTAAGCCTTTACTTATTGATAAGTCTTGTTAATAAATGATAAAACCACATTACATGTATTCGAGTCGGAACTCTATGAAAACTCGGGTTTATTGATTAGATTCGAGCCTTTTATACTCAGAATTGGCTATAACAACTCTAATTAATCTTTTCTGTATTGATTAGGTCTTGTTGTAGCAAGGATTAACTATAATAGCTCTGATTAATCCTTTACTTCTTGATTACATCTTGTTAATAGGAGATAAGACCATGTTACATGCATTCAAGTCAGAACTCTGTAAAAACTCTGGTTTATTAATTAGATTCGAGCCTTTTGTACTGTAATTGGCTATAAGAGCTCCTATTAATCTTTTATTTCTTGATTAAGTCTTGTTGTAGGATGTATTCGCTATAATGCTCCGATTAAACCTTTACTTCTTGATAAGTCTTGTTGTAACAAGGATTCGCTATAATAGCTCCGATTAAACCTTACTTCTTGATTAAGTCTTGTTTTAGCAAGGATTCGCTATAATAGCTCCTATTAAGCCTTTATTTCTTGATTAAGTCTTGTTAATAGGAGATAAGACCACGTTACATTTATTCGAGTTGGAACTCTATGAAAACTCGGGTTTAATGATTAGATTCGAGCCTCTTGTACTCAGAATTGGCTATAAGAGCTCCGATTAATCTTTTACTTCTTGATTAAGTCTTGTTGTAGCAAGAATTGGATATAATAGCTTCGATTAAGCGTTTACTTCTTGATTAAGTCTGCTTAATAGGAGATAAGACAACATTACATGCATTCGAGTCAGAACTCTATGAAAACTCGGGTTTATTGATTAGATTCGAGCCTTTTGTACTCGGAATTGGCTCTAAGAGCTTCGATTAATCTTTTACTTCTTGATTAAGTCTTGCTAATAGGAGATAAGACCATGTTACATGCATTCGAACTGGAACTCTGTGAATGTAATATCCGACGGAAATTTTTACTTACTGTTATATTATTCAGATAATTCGATACTGTTGTTAGTCTTGTTGCATTTGTGGAATGAATATTGATGTTAGAATATATCATAATAGACTCAATAAAAACTATCACTCGCACTATGTTTGAATTCTCAATGTTGTATAGATAAGTACATTTTCGAACTGTTTAACCGGAGCCTAACGTACGCTAATCCTTAGGCATAGCGTACACTATTTTAAGTCCTTTACGTACGTAAAGAGGTACCTGTTACGTACGTGACCAGTGTAATCGTATCCGATCTCAACTTTCGGCGTGTGGGGCCGGACATGATTCGAATATCTAATCTTTTGGAGGCAACCTAGTTGACCTACATTACGTACGTAATGCTTCCAGAGGTGACGTACGAAATGGTGTTCGTATTTCAGTCCAGCAGCCTTTGGACTTTGCTTACGTACGTAACACTTTTCGTGTAGCGTACGTAAAGCTGTTAACGTACGCTATCCTCTTGTGATAACATACGTAACGAACTGTGCTGTTATAAAAAGACAACTTGTGTCTTTCATTTTGCACGACCAAACTCTGATTTGTCACCCATATAATCATCCCCCTGCATCCATAGATCAAATTTACCTTCTTTCAACTTGTGTTTGAGCTTTACATTTTGATTTTGGAGCTTGTTAATTGGAAGTTGGAAATATTCTTGAAGCTTAGATTTTGTTCTTGTGGCTTTGGTGTATTGTTCTTCATTTCTGAAGGTATGTTATACGATTTAACCCTATAATCTCGTAATTATAATGATAGTGATTAAGTATATTCCACCTAGTGATGAATTAATCAAAATAAACATGTTTGTAGTTAAGCTTTCAACAAACCTAGTGATGAATATGATGATTAAGGGTTTTGTAATGATGTGTTCTTAGTGTTTTAAATGGTGATGATCATGTTTAGTTAAACCACACTCTTCTTGCTGAACTAATAACACCATTGGAATAATAATAGTCCTTGTTTCATTATAATGCAAATAACTTGTTGGAATAATTACCATAAAATGTTTTAAGAAACCCTTGTTGATCATTAGAAGAATGAAATGACCTTCTTGAACCTAAGCCAAGTGAATTCAGAGGAATAATATTTGAATCTCCATGTTAATTAGAAGATTATAAGGATGGTGTTAAACTCGAGGTAGTCTTCACGATCATAATATGAATTTGTAACTAGTTAACTCAACATAAGTAATTGATTGTAGTGCAGATTTTACTTTTAATCAATTGAGATGTTCTTGATAAGTTTAAAGGACAGGAGATTATTGTTTAACACATTATGGAACGATTCTTAATCCAACAAACATTTGGTAACATCTTGTAATCAATTGTAAGAATAGAATGGTATTAATAAGGTTCTTGTAGTAACACTTCAACATCTTAAAAAGTTGAACTACTCAAATGAGAATTAGGATGTTGTCTCGTTGAAGTTTGGTATAGATGATCATATGAACATATTATTGAGTAAAATATAGTTCATTCAAGGTTGATTGTCTGAGTAACCGATTTTAAATCGAGGGCCGTCTATTCGTTCGACAAAAAAGGACTATTCTCGCCTCCGTATTGAGGCAAGTTATCTTGCTTGGTTATAATAATGTGTGGATTCTTATGATGATTATGCATTTCGTGTATATGAAAAACTTATAAACTTGTGTCTTGTGATTTGAGGTTGTTCTTAATGATGTCCCGTTTTCATCATGGGATTGTATTCCCAAGTTCGTCACTTTCGAACCCTTGGTATTGCTGATCTTGTCGTCATTTCGGTGAGTCCTCGGTCCTTAATCGGATTTGTGAATTATTGAATTCGTTGTCATGTTCCATCGTGACATATCCGGAGTCATATCTACGTTCCGATTGGATATTGTGTAGGATTTTTAGCCGGGCACATATATAGTCATGCGTGAATATTTTCCGTGTTGGGCTGTGCACACGAGACGTAGTTCGTTGAGGCTAATTAGGTACATTGTCCCACGTATATCCTGGATTCCGTATACGGGGTGGACATGTGCATTGACACATATTCGGATCGGGCGTACTGTGATGTCCCTCTTGAGCCGTACTATCTTAGTCGTTCATAGTCCATTTATATACTTGGATGTGTTCGACGTTTTGCGACTGAGCGTTCATACGCCCGAGGGGTATGTTCGTTAGTCGGAATGTTATTCTTGAAATATTATATATGTGAATTTTATAATATCTTGAGAATCATTTATCATGTATATCTGACCCTGTGTTGGGTGAAATACTTTTGTTGTATTTTAGGTCGAGGAAAGGGCAAGGCACGGGAAGATCAGGGTGATGACGAAAGGTTCGAAGGATACTAGTTCGGGGGCCCCAAGTCTTTTGTGTCCGGTCATGTTCGTACCGTGTAATGTTATATTTCCGCTTTATTTTAAGTATGAACAAATTGTATTGTTATTTAAGGTATATTCCATCTTCATATGGATTATACTTATGTTTCGGATCCTGTGTATAATAAGGCCGTTGGCCATACCACTGTAAACTCCAAATCGGAGTAAGTACTACGTTTTGTGGTTCGGTATCACACGTATTGTGTATTTAATCTGTATTTTGGGTATCACCTGGTGGGTCCCAGTGTGGGGTCCACGGCACTGTAATGGCCGCCTTATCGGGGTGTTACAGAAGATGGTATCAGAGCTCGTGCTAGAGGTTGTTTTCTTTCTTTTGAGTCTTTGTGAATTGAACTGGTATCAAGAGACCTTCGTGTCACGTATGAACCGTGCGAGCGCCTGATCCTACGAGCCAAATGCGGTACGTACTTTATGAACCATGATTAAATTACTGACATGATATCGATATCTGAATGGATCTCCTTGTTACTCTTGGCATTTTAAGGGTTTGTGGCAGGAGTTATCTGATTGATGATACGAATAAAATTCTGGATTGATTATATGATTGAAATTGTTCGACTCAAACGTCGATATGATATTCTGTGTGACCCTCGTAGTGTCGATAACTCATTACGAACTGTTTTCTTGAATATGTAATTTCTTACTGCCATTAACTTAGCATGAATTCTGATTGGTATCATGAACTGTACTTATAGTTATCTTTACAAATTGATTCTTTTAGTATGGAAAGAAATTTGAGAGGCCGTGGCAGAGGGGGGCGAGGCCGCGGAAGGGGCTGAATCCCGATACCACGAGCCAACAGACGTGCGAATGCAGAGCATAGTTCCGCAGGCAGTGGTTCGCCTTCTAGGGACCAATCGCACCACAATGGACGCGAGGATGCTCGTGTCGATCCTTACACTGTAATGCAGGGCATGATGGCTCAGATGACCCAAATGGGTGAGTTAATGGAAACTATGCAGAGAGCTGCTACCGACCAGCATCAGGGGCCACCTCCTGTACATGGCGGACCAGTGAGTCGGATCATCAGCGACATCTCTCGCCAGCGACCCCCGATTTTTGAAGGTTCCTCTGAGCCGGCTGATATCGTGCATTGGATCGAACACTTCGAGAAATTGTTCGATATGGTAGACTGTCCAGTAGAGAATCGCGTCTCCGTAGCAGCTTACTACTTGGGCAAGGGCGCCCACACTTGGTGGCTTTCGGTGAGGCCAGCTGATGGCGTATGTACTTGGGAAGAATTTAAAAATCTCATGCTAGATCGCTACTATCCAGTTCCTCTCCGCGAGGCCAAACTATCAGAATTGCTGAATCCAGAACCGTCCGAAGATGATGACGTACTATCTATCGCCGAGAAATACGAGGCACTTCTTCCTTTTGCCGCGACGATTGTCCAAACAGAGGCTGATAAGATCAAATACTTTCTCAAAAGGCTTAAACCCCGAATGAGAATGCAGCTGTTGAACCATCATTGTGTAACCCTACCGGAGTTTATCGAAAAAGCTCTGGAGTACGAATTGACCGTGAAAGAAATTTCCAAGAACCAACCGCATTCTAACAACAAGAAATTCAGGAGCCGTAACTGCATGACAAAGAAGCTGGGAACATTAAAGAGACCCCAATTGCAAATCCTTCGAGCGGCAACCTACGGCATCGTAGCCAACCAGATCGCATCTGTAACTCCCCCAATATATTCGGGAATATTACAGTAAATCCTTTACATAAGGATTTACAAGGCTGAAGAATTGAACAAGTATAAAAAGGTACTGACGAATGGAAATAACGGAATTACAGTACATCAGTTCTGACCAAATACAGAAATAGTACAATTGTTCAACAGAACTCAATAATACATCCCCAAATTCAAACCCATCACAAATGACTTCGTACTCGAGTACTTATTGAAATAACGAATAAACAACAGATAAATAAACCCGGTCGGGACATCACTCTGCACCCTCGTCGTCATACAGTTCCAGTGGTTGTTTCCCCGCTCTCCTGGATCCTGAACACAAACAAAATGTTCACCCCCGAAGGGGTTAGCACAATGATGCTAGTACAAGTACCACAACATATTATTCATTTCTCACTAAGAATAATAATAACGTAAACGACAAAATACCAACGAGTCTTCTCCTACGAGAAACTCAAACATAACATACACAACTGATAATCACAACATGATATCAATACATACACATGGTAATTCCATCGATCCAGCGTTCACTGCCTAGAACCCACGATGATCCCGTCAGACCAACCCGTGGTGGAAAAACCCGTCCGATAATCCAGCGCACGCTAGCATAGATCCCCCGATGATCTCGTCGGACCAACACGAGGTGGACATACAATAACGACATACATGCACGACAATATGTATAACAACAATACATAAAACAATTAAGGTGCTTGCCTCGATTTGAAGACAATAACAACACTTCCACGAAAATGACCACTCGAAGATCGTCCTCCTCAATCAATCACGTAACGAGACCAAACCTTAACAAAAGAAATGATATAGGATTTATCTCACGTCGTACGAATGTTTAACAATTCGATTCACGGCCAAAAGTTCATAAAATACAATCTGCCTGAACTGCTTAGTGCACACTAAGTACTCCATGTAGCGTGCGTTAAGTCTGCTCGATAGCGCACGCAAACAACAAAGCCTAGCGCACGCTAACGTTGCATGGTCAGTACTTCACTGACCAGTCAACTGACTCGTCTGATGGTCTAGTGTACGTTACATACCAAACGTAGAGCACGCTAACTAGTGCTCGATAGCGCACGTTAACATTCATAGCATAGCGTGCGCTATCTATGCATGGCGATTCTTCGGCGATGAACTTATTCTTGCCATGATTGAAACAACGAAATCTTGCGTGATAATTCATGTTACTTCCATGAATACCATGTTCACACCCTTATGAATGATTATACGGATAAAGACAACTTCGGATTCAAGGATATGCATACCAATATAAAACTATATTCCATTCCGACTTCAAATCTTCATACGACAATTCGAAAAGCTTAACGGTTGATATCAACACCTCTATATCAATCCATATTATCATACTGAAGTTGATAAACGTCCTATATATACTAGATAAATCCTTCCATGATCAAACCTTTAGATTTATCTAACAATAAGGATGTTAACGTCTAATCCAAGATTTCTATGAAATTATCTATTAGATTCGGTTTACCAATGATAGAAGCTCCTCTTCA
Organism: Orobanche coerulescens; assembly: GCA_033398695.1. Taxonomy (NCBI): domain Eukaryota; kingdom Viridiplantae; phylum Streptophyta; class Magnoliopsida; order Lamiales; family Orobanchaceae; genus Orobanche; species Orobanche coerulescens. The sequence continues at coordinate 105,737,760 of CM065807.1, read as the reverse complement.
CATATTCAGTGTACTAAGATTCGAATCATGATGATTATAATCAAGGTATTTAAGGCTTATTCATCTCACTATTCCAAACATGATATACTTGGATAATTCATCCATGAAAATCCATATCTTGATAACATGATCGTCCAAATCGTTAGAATCCAACTCTAAGTCTGGAGATAGATTGAACATACCTTAAAATGACGAAAATCACTGAACCGTAAGGTAGAATCCCACTCCGGTTGGTTGTATGCCACTCCAAGGTGCTATTCCACTTCCATGAACATTCTCAAGTGATAACCAATGTATAACACTAACAATATGTGTTCTAAGTGTATAGGAATATTACTACAGCTCTCTGAACTCTCAAGGATGAAGAAGGGCGAAAGAAATGAAAGCCAAAACGGTTGTTGTCCCATTTATAATATTCTGCATTATTAACAAGTTAGCGCACGCTACTAAGCATCCCTTAGCGTGGGCTAATAATGGTTGACTTCAGAATTTGTCCGGGTGCGTCGTAGGAATCTTATCCGACCCATGTCACGGTGGCGCATGTGTTAGCCGTCCCGCTCAATAATTGAGTTCTTAGCGCACGCAACTCCTATCTTCATAGCGTGCGCTAATAATGGCCCGATAGCGCGCGTTAAGATACATTCTTAGCGTGCGCTATCACGAGGTTGCTTGAGCAATTTTGCAAGTTTCTATACTTATGCATAATGATATCAATGCACGAAATATCATACTCCAATAATCAAAATCACCAATCCGAAATAATACATGGTTTGAATACAGATGAAATTCACTGTAATAAATCCAGATATTACATACTCTCCTACTAAAAAGGAGTTTCGTCCCGAAACTCAAGACGAAAATAACTCGGGATATCTAGACTTCATATCAGCTTCCGTTTCCCAGGTGGCTTCTTCCATTCCGTGACGTGACCACTGAACTTTGACCAAAACGATTGACTTGTTCCTCAGTTGCTTAACTCGACTCTCGAGTATCTTGACTGGTCTTTCTTCAAACGTCCCATCCTGCTCGACTTCGATCTCGCCGAAATCAATGATATGATTGGGATCTGGTATATACCTCCGTAACTGGGATACGTGGAACACGTTATGAACATGGCACAATGACGGCGGCAATGCCAATCTGTATGCCAACTCCCCAACTCTCTCGAGGATCTCAAATGGTCCGATATATCTCGGACTCAGCTTTCCTTTCCTTCCGAAATGAAAGATTCCCCGAGTAGGAGAAACCTTCAAAAGTACGTGATCTCGATCGAACTCCAATGGCGGCGGCGTGCGTCCGCATAGGATTCTGGCGACTGCAGGCGATCAACGGCCTCTCACGAATTAAGGCTATCTTCTCTCGAGTCTGCTCGATCAACTCTGTTACATTCGATCAAGTCCGATGAATCGTCCCGGATAGGGCGATCTGCATCTCCTTCCGTATAATGCCTCAAACGGTGCCATCTTAATAGAAGCATGCCAACTATTGTTGTAGGTAAATTCAATCAACGGTAGATGAACTTCCCAATCGTTTGACCAATCTAAGGCACGGGCCCTTAGCATGTCTTCCACCGTTTGTATAGTTCTCTCAGTTGTCCGTCGATCTGCGGGTGATAAGTCATCTTGAAGTTCAATTCGGTCCCCAAGGCCTTATGAAGCTTTCCAAAAGTGAGACACAAAGCGGCCGTCTCGATCGAAACAATGGTCTTCGGCGTACCATGCAATCGAACTATCTCGAAATAAAGACTCGTGCCTACCTCTCTGGTCCCCACGTATCCTTAATGCCTAGATTATGAGCCGTTTTGGTTAAACGATCAACTATCACCCAAATCATGTTCATTCTGTCTGGTTTTCGGCATATTAGTGATAAAGTCCATCGATATGTCTTCCCACTTCCATTCGGGAATCGGGCGGCTTCAACATTCCAGAGCCGTTGATGCTCGATCTTAACTCACGACAAGTCAAGCATTTCAAACATAGTCCGCTACGTCTTTCTTCATGTTGCCCCACGAAATTCTACTTCAAGTCCTTATACATTTCTTGGTGCCCGGGTGGATAGAATAGGGTGAACTATGAGCTTCCTTCATAATCGTCTGTTTCAGAACATCAACATCGGGAACGCAGAGTCGGTTCTGAAATCTCAAAACTCCATCGTCATGAATTATGAATCCGGGGGCTTTTCCTTGGATCACTTCATCATGTAACCGAATCATCAGAGGATCATCTGCCTGTCTAGATTTGATTTCTTCGGTTAATGATGAAGTTATCTCCATCACGCACAGCTGTCCCTGGACTCTTTGTAACCATACCTCAATTCCTTCACGAATCATTTCTCGCTGAAGGCTAAGTTGGGAGGTCAGCGTCTCCAGCATCTGAATAGAGACAGGCTTGCGGATAAGTGCATCGGCCACTACATTTGCTTTGCCTGGATGATATAAAATCTCCAAGTCATAGTCCTTAATCAATTTCTAACCATCTTCTTTGCCGCATGTTCAACTCTTTCTGACTAAATATGTACTTGAGACTCTTATGATCCGTAAAGATCTGACAGTGAGTCCCGTACAGATAATGCCTCCAGATCTTCAAGGCAAAAACCACTGCTGCTAGATCCAAATCATGTGTCGGGTAATTCACTTCATAAGGTTTCAGTTGTCGCGACGCATAAGCGATCACCTTATCAATCTGCATCAACATGCACCCAAGTCCTTGGTTCGAAGCATCACTGTAAACTATGAATCCTTCAGTTCCCTGCGGAAGTGATAGAATCGGTGCCGTCGTCAATCTCTTCTTCAATTCATCAAAGCTAATCTGACACAATTCATTCCACTCAAACTTTTGAGTTTTCTGCAGGAGTCGAGTAAGTGGGCGGGAGATTTTAGAAAACCCTTCCACGAATCGACGATAGTATCCAGCAAGTCCTAAGAAGCTTCGGACCTCTTTCACGTTCTTTGGAGGCTTCCAATCCAATATTGCTTCGATCTTCTGAGGATCTACTCGGACTCCTTTAGCTGACACCACATGGCCGAGGAACATTACTTCCTTTAGCCAGAATTCACACTTAGAAAGTTTGGCGTACAATTGCTCGTTTCTCAAAAGTTCCAATACAATCCACAAATGCTGCGCATGTTCTTCCGGACTCTTAGAATACACCAGGATGTCGTCAATAAACACGACCACAAATTTATCCAAAAATTCAATGAACACACGGTTCATCAATTGCATAAATACAGCAGGTGCGTTAGTGAGACCAAACGGCATCACTACAAACTCATAATGCCCGTAGCGAGTTCTGAATGCTGATTTCGGAACATCAGATTCCTTAATCCTCAGCTGATGGTATCCTGATCTCAGATAAATTTTTGAAAATACCGTTGCCCCTTGCAGCTGGTCAAACAGATCATCAATCCGTGGTAACGGATATTTGTTCTTAATCGTCATTTTGTTCAGCTCTCGATAGTCAATACACAGTCGGAGCGATCTATCCTTCTTTCGGACGAAAAGAACTGGCGCTCCCCAGAGTGAAACGCTTGGCTGAATATAGCCCTTGTCCAGTAACTCCTCCAGCTGCTTCTTTAGTTCGTACATCTCAGTAGGTGCCATACGATACGGCGCCTTGGAAATTGGTGTCGCTCCAGGTTCCAGCTCAATAGTAAATTCTACATCCCTTCGTGGAGGTAGCCCAGGTAACTCGTCAGGGAATACATCTGGAAATTCGTTCACAACAGGAATGGATGAAAGTTCCACAATTTCGTCTTCTTTCTTCATTGCGTAACACCAGTACCCGGTACAGCCCTGTTTCAACAATTTGACAGCTTTCATCGCCTTGATCAATTTTCCTGAGCTTCCCGGTTTCCATCCCTCAAACAGAATCTCGGAACCATCGTCAGCGATCAGCGAGATATTCCTCCTTCGGTAGTTCACAATTGCTCCATATCGATTAAGCCAATCGTCTCCGAGTATCAGGTCGTCTCCTTGCATTTCTATCACGATCAGATTTGAGAGCCACTCTCTGCCTCCAAATGATACAGGGAAATTTCTAGTTTCTAAATTTCCGACAATCCCACTCGGTAAAACAACAACATAAGGTTCACAATCATGAAAACCGGAAATATTCAAACGATTTACACAAGAGAAAGATATGAAAGAATGTGTAGCTCCTGTATCGAATAAAACGCTAACTGGCTGGGAAAGGATCTGGACAGTGCACAGCGACGCGCGACATCACGATCGTCTGTCCTTCTCATCTCGCATGAGCGTGGGGAGCAGATCCGGCACTCGATGTCCCCTTTCGGTCCCATTGTCCTCTGCCTCGCCCGCGGCCAAAATTCTGAGGCATCTGAACACTTTGCTGCGTCTGTGGAATACTGGCCTCCTTCTGGACTGGATGTGGTGTACGGGCTCTGAAAGACTTTGCAGCCTCTTCACAAAACACCGCCCGATGTCCCTCTCGTCCACAATCAAAACAAATCACGGCAGGAAGGGGGCAATTCCGTCGATAGTGCCCCGTCTGGGCGCAGTTAAAGCATTTCCTGGTAACATCAGTAATAGTTGATGTCGCCCCGAAGTTCTTTCCGCTCCTAACTGAGTGCAGAGGTTTCTTGAAAGAGTGAAAGGATGACTGGGTCTTACGGGGCCCGCTGTTTTTGTGCTCTGTAAAAGTACCAGAGACTTTCTGTTTCTTGTTTTCCGCAAATTTCTCCATGGCTGCTTCCTTGATCTCATATGCCAACGCCTTATCCTGGTATTGGCGGAGTGTGGTACATTCGAACCCGGACATGTACCTCTGAACTTCTGGTTTCATTCTCATATCGAAATGGATCATCATTTCTGCATCTGTTCTGACCAGATGTCGAACAAATGCCAGCTGTTGGTTAAACGTCTTGATTGCAGGATACGGCACATCGGAAAGGCGAGCGGAGAAAAACTCCCGAACTTTGGCTTCCCTCACGGGACGAGGGCAATCGAGCTTCCATCATCAATCTAAACTCTGTCAATCGGCATCATGGTCTACAGGCCGGATGTCTTCACACCATTCGGACGCTTCCCCTATCAGAAAATATTGAGCGATAGAGGCTCTCCGGTCATCTGGGCAGTTGATTCCGGCAAAGATTTTCTCCAGTTCCTTTAACGAATGATCCCAGGTGGGAGTCTCAGAAATACCGTCGAATTTGGGTGGTTGCATCTTCGCCACCTCTTGCATCTACCGGTGACCTCGATTTCCCATATCTGGGATCCCTTGCTGTCTCTCTCCCTGCTGTAGTCCCACCGCCACTTGCATTCGGTCCACGACACAGCGGCCCGAGTCATCTGGTTCACCACTTGACGAAGGATCTCGTACAATGAGGATCTGGTTCATTATTAATAGATTGTTGCGGCTACTTTGAGCTATGGCGCTTTGGTTAGAAGGCGACGCTTCCCTTTCGGCATTTCTCCGTCCGCGTCCACGACCGAGACCACGTCCACATCCGCCTCTCAACATACTGTAAGCATACATACTCAATATACAGGAAACAACATCGTTCTAATATTCGAGTGTAAAGAGACACAACATGAAAAGAACAAGATAGAGTTTAGGAACTTACAACCACTGTTCGCATGAAGACGTAGGCAGTGCAGTGATGTCATTCACGGCCGGTTACCCCAAAAGACATAAATGACCCCTATTTTAACCCAACGGCCAAGATATCCATAATCTTAGCTCTGATACCATATTTTGTAACACCCCCAATATATTCGGGAATATTACAGCGCCGTAAATCTTTTACATAAGGATTTACAAGGATGAAGAATTGAACAAGTATAAAAGGTGCGTGAATGGAAATAACGGAATTACGATTACATCGATTCGACCAAATACGAAATAGTACAATTGTTCAACAACTCAATAATACATCACCAAATTCAAACCCATCACAAATGACTTCGTACTCAGTACTTATTGAAATAACGAATAAACAACGAGATAAATAAACCGGTCGGGACATCACTCTGCACCCTCGTCGTCATACGGTTCCAGTGGTTGTTTCCCGCTCTCCTGGATCCTGAACACAAACAAAATGTTCACCCCCGAAGGGGTTAGCACAACGATGCTAGTACAAGTACCACAACATATTATTCATTTCTCACTAAGAATAATAATAACGTAAACGACAAAATACCAACGAGTCTTCTCCTACGAGAAACTCAAACATAACATACACAACTGATAATCACAACATGATATCAATACATACACATGGTAATTCCATCGATCCAGCGTTCACTGCCTAGAACCCACGATGATCCCGTCAGACCAACCCGTGGTGGAAAAACCCGTCCGATGATCCAGCGCACGCTAGCATAGATCCCCCGATGATCCCGTCGGACCAACACGAGGTGGACATACAATAACGACATACATGCACGACAATATGTATAACAACAATACATAAAACAATTAAGGTACTTGCCTCGATTTGAAGACAATAACAACACTTCCACGAAAATGACCACTCGAAGATCGTCCTCCTCAATCAATCACGTAACGAGACCAAACCTTAACAAAAGAAATGATATAGGATTTATCTCACGTCGTACGAATGTTTAACAATTCGATTCACGGCCAAAAGTTCATAAAATACAATCTGCCTGAACTGCTTAGCGCACGCTAAGTACTCCGTGTAGCGTGCGTTAAGTCTGCTCGATAGCGCACGCAAACAACAAAGCCTAGCGCACGCTAACGTTGCATGGTCAGTACTTCACTGACCAGTCAACTGACTCGTCTGATGGTCTAGCGTACGTTACATACCAAACGTAGCGCACGCTAACTAGTGCTCGATAGCGCACGTTAACATTCATAGCATAGCGTGCGCTATCTATGCATGGCAGTTTACTGCTGAGCAGTAAACTGTTCTTGCCATGATTGAAACAACGAAATCTTGCGTGATAATTCATGTTACTTCCATGAATACCATGTTCACACCCTTATGAATGATTATACGGATAAAGACAACTTCGGATTCAAGGATATGCATACCAATATAAAACCATATTCCATTCCGACTTCAAATCTTCATACGACAATTCGAAAAGCTTAACGGTTGATATCAACACCTCTATATCAATCCATATTATCATACTGAAGTTGATAAACGTCCTATATATACTAGATAAATCCTTCCATGATCAAACCTTTAGATTTATCTAACAATAAGGATGTTAACGTCTAGTCCAAGATTACTATGAAATTATCTATTAGATTCGGTTTACCAATGATAGAAGCTCCTCTTCACATATTCGGTGTACTAAGATTCGAATCATGATGATTATAATCAAGGTATTTAAGGCTTATTCATCTCACTATTCCAAACATGATATACTTGGATAATTCATCTATGAAAATCCATATCTTGATAACATGATCGTCCAAATCGTTAGAATCCAACTCTAAGTCTGGAGATAGATTGAACATACCTTAAAATGACGAAAATCACTGAACCGTAAGGTAGAATCCCACTCCGGTTGGTTGTATGCCACTCCAAGGTGCTATTCCACTTCCATGAACATTCTCAAGTGATAACCAATGTATAACACCAACAATATGTGTTCTAAGTGTATAGGAATATTACTACAGCTCTCTGAACTCTCAAGGATGAAGAAGGGCAAAAGAAATGAAAGCCAAAACGGTTGTTGTCCCATTTATAATATTCTGCATTATTAATAAGTTAGCGCACGCTACTAAGCATCCCTTAGCGTGCGCTAATAATGGTTGACTTCAGAATTTGTCCGGGTGCGTCAGCGGGAATCTTATCCGGACCCATGTCCCGGCTGGCGCATGTGTTAGCCGTCCCGCTCAATAATTGAGTTCTTAGCGCACGCAACTCCTATCTTCATAGCGTGCGCTAATAATGGCCCGATAGCTCACGTTAAGATACATTCTTAGCGTGCGCTATCACGAGGTTGCTTGAGCAATTTTTCAAGTTTCTATACTTATGCATAATGATATCAATGCACGAAATATCATACTCCAATAATCAAAATCACCAATCCGAAATAATACATGGTTTGAATACAGATGAAATTCACTGTAATAAATCCGGATATTACAGCAACCTCGAGCGGTCAGCCTATCTATTGTGTGCTATAACTGTGGAGACCAGGGGCACATCAATTCGAAATGTCCAAGGCCAGCCGTGTCATGCCATACTTGTGGGAAGAACGGACATCGTGCTCGTTATTATAGGAGTGGACCAGTACGTATTCCCGCATCACCTCATGCTCCAGTACAGTCTTCAGTTCAGGACCGTGTACCTCCGTCTGCTTCTTATCAGACTACCGGGGCAAACAAAGGGATGGGACGTGGAAATCAAGCTGGTACATCTGGTGCCGGGGCTGCAAAACCTAGAGTTTACGAGATGAAGAAGGCTGAAGATCCCGAAGCCAGCATGATTGCAGGTACTCTCGAGATCCAATCTCAGCCTGTCTGTGTTCTATTTTATACTGGTGCTTCACACTCCTTTTTATCTACTTCTTGTTTGAGTCGTTTGCAATGAGAGCATGTTATCAATTGTGAACCTTATATAATTGGTCTACCCGATGGTAGAAGAATTGTTGGGAATCGTGAAGTTCAGGACTGCTCGATTCGTATGAACGACCGTGAGTGGTTGTCAAATTTAATTGTGGTCGATTTACCTAAAGATGATGTGATCTTGGGTATCGATTGATGGACCGTCATGATGCCATAATTAGTGTCCGCAAGCGAACAATGACCGTCACATCTGACGATGGTGTTGAGTGTACTTTTCAGGGTGACAATCCCAGCCGTTCCGGGAGAGTCATCAGCGCTATGAAAATAGTGAAACTGCTTAATCAGGGATGTATTGGCTATTGGTGTTACATGACCAAGACAACGGATCGACCAGTTGAATTGATCGATATTCCGGTAGTCCGAGACTACCCAGACGTATTTCTAGATGAGTTGCCAGGTTTACCTCCACATCGTGATGTAGAGTTCAATATTGAGTTAGAGCCTGGTACGTCCCTGCTTTCAAAAGCAACGTATCGTATGGCTCCGACCGAGATGCAGGAGCTGAAGAGCCAACTTGAGGATTTGACCGAGAAGGGTTACATTATACCTAGCGCGTCCCCTTGGGGAGCACCAGTACTATTTGTACGAAAGAAGGACGGATCCCTATGTTTGTGTATTGATTATCGTGAGCTGAACAGGGTAACCATTAAGAACAAATATCCATTGCCTCATATTGATGATTTATTGGATCAGCTTCAAGGGGCTGCTGTGTTTTCTAAGATCGACTTGAGGTCTGGTTACCATCAGTTGAGGATTCGTGAGTCTGATATTTCGAAGACCGCTTTTCGTACTCGCTATGGGCATTATGAGTTCGTAGTGATGCCTTTTGGACTGACGAATGTACCAGCAGTATTCATGGAGCTGATGAATCGAGTCTTTATTAAGTATATGGATCGCTTTGTAGTTGTTTTTATTGACGACATTCTGATCTTCTCTCGTGACCGTGAAGAGCATGAGCGTCATCTCCATCTAATTCTCGAGGCGTTAAGGTGAGAACAGCTTTATGGAAAATTTTCTAAATGTGAGTTCTGGATGCGTGAAGTTATCTTTCTCGGACATGTGATATCAGCTGATGGGGTCCGAGTAGACCCACAGAAGACATAAGCTATCCGACACTAGCTACCACCAAAGAACGTTAAGGAAGTACGCAGTTTCTTGGGACTAGCGGGATATTACCGACGGTTCGTGGAGGGTTTTTCCAAAATTTCCCAACCAATGACTAATTTGCTGAGGAAGGATAAGAAGTATTTATGGTCAGAGGCATGTCAGCGGAGCTTTGATGAACTAAAGAGTCGGTTGATTTCGGCACCTATTTTAGTCCTACCGAAAGGAACGGAAGGGTTTGTAGTGTATAGTGACGCATCTAAACAGGGCCTTGGGTGTGTACTAATGCAAAACGGGAAGGTGATCTCCTATGCATCGAGACAGCTACGACCTTACGAGGTCAACTATCCCACCCATGATTTAGAACTCGCAGCCGTGGTGTTTGCTTTAAAAATATGGCGTCATTATCTGTATGGAGTTACTTGTCAGATTTTTACTGATCACAAGAGCCTGAAGTACATTTTTACTCAGAAGGAGTTAAACATGAGGCAGAGAAGGTGGCTAGAACTCATCAAAGATTATGATATCGAGATCCTTTATCATCCGGGCAAAGCAAATGTAGTTGCCGACGCTTTGAGTCGTAAAACAGTACAGGAACAGATGCTTGCCCGCCTAACAACTCAAAGGGAATTGCAGTTAGAATTGATGAGGTCGGAGATTGAAGTCTGGCTACAGCGTAGTCAAGGACAACTCTGTACACTTGAGATTTCATCGTCCCTTGAGGATATAATTAGATCGAAGCAAGTTACGGACCAATTCTTATCTCGAGTCCGGAATGAAGTGACTCAAGGGAAAGCCCCTGGATTTGTGATCCACGAGGATGAATTGATACGCTTCAGGAACCGAGTTTGTGTAAACGCAGACAACGAATTAAGGAATTCTATCATGTGAGAAGCTCATGCTACCCCGTACTCTATCCACCCGGGGTCTAGCAAAATGTATAAAGATTTGAAACAATATTATTGGTGGGGAAGTATGAAACGTGAAGTTATGGAATTCGTTTCGAGGTGTTTAATCTGTCAACAAGTTAAGATTGAGCACCAGCGACCCGAGAATCTTGAAACCGCTTCCGATCCCGAGTGGAAATGGGAGGACATATCGATGGATTTTATCACCCGACTGTAGGCAGTCGTCGAGGGATGAATACGATTTGGGTGATTGTGGATCGTTTGACCAAATCAGCCCACTTTCTGGAGATTAAAGATACTTGGGGACCCGAGAGATTGGCCCAGCTATTTATCAAAGAGATTGTAAGGTTACATGGTACCCCTAAGAGTATTGTATCAGATCGTGACGGGCGATTCGTGTCACATTTTTGGAAAGCAGTTCATCGTGCGATGGGTACGCAATTGAACTTCAGCACAGCATTTCACCCGCAGACGGATGGTCAGACTGAGAGAACTATCCAAACTTTAGAGGATATGCTGAGGGCGTGCGTTCTTGATTGGAAGGATGATTGGGAGGCCCAACTACCTTTGGTGGAATTCACTTATAATAATAGCTGGCACACTTCGATCCAGATGGCACCTTATGAAGCGTTGTATGGCCGTCGTTGTAGATCCCCTCTGTGTTGGGACGATCCGTCTGAAACCTTGGGTACGGAACCCGATATGTTGTTAGTAGCCCGTGAAAAGGTCACTCTGATTAGGAGTCGTTTATTGACGGCTCAAAGCCGACAGAAGTCATACGCAGACATCTGCCGCCGACCACTTGAGTTCGAGGTCGGCAACCATGTACTACTGAAGGTGTCCCCTACTCGAGGAGTTTTTCGTTTTGGGAAACGAGGTAAGCTGAGTCCGAGATATATCGGGCCGTTTGAGGTTTTGGAACGAGTAGGCGATTTCGCCTATCGCCTGGCTTTACCACCAGCCCTGAGCCGGATTCATAACGTGTTCCATGTCTCCCAGTTAAGGAAATACGTTGCTGATCCGAGTCATGTACTTCAGTTCGATGAGATTGATTTAGCGTAGGATCATTCGTATGAGGAGCGCCCCGTACGGATACTTGAGAGGAGGATCAAACAATTGCGGAATAAGACGATTACCCTACTGAAGGTTCAGTGGTCACGACACAGGGTCGAGGAGGCCATGTGGGAGACAGAGAGCAGCATTCAATAGAGGTATCCTGAATTGTTTACCCCTTAGTTTCGAGGACGAAACCCCTTTTAAGGGGGGGAGTATGTAATATCCGACGGAAATTCTTACTTATTGTTGTATTATTCGGATAATTTGATACTATTGTTAGTCTTGTTGCATTTGTGGAATGAATATTGATGTTAGAATATATCATAATAGACTCAATAAAAACTATCACTCGCACTATGTTTGAATTCTCAACGTTGTATAGATAAGTACATTTTCGAAGCTTTTAGCAGGAGCCTAACGTACGCTAATCCTTAGGCATAGCGTACGCTATTTTTAGTCATTTACGTACGTAAAGAGGTACCTGTTACGTACGTAACCAGTGTAATCGTATTCGATCTCAACTTTCGACGTGTGGGGCCGGACAGGATTCGAATATCTGATCTTTTGGAGGCAACCTAGTTGACCTACATTACGTATGTAATGCTTCCAGAGGTAACATATGTAATGATGTTCGTATTTCAGTCCAACAGCCTTTGGACTTTGCTTACGTACGTAACACTTTTCATGTAGCATACGTAAAGCTATTAACCTACGCTATCCTCTTGTGATAACGTACGTAACGAACTGTGCTGTTATAAAAAGAGAACTTGTGTCTTTCATTTTGCACGACCAAACTCTGATTTTTCACCCATATAATCATCCCCCTGCATCCCTAGATCAAATTTACCTTCTTCCAACTTGTGTTTGAGCTTTACATTTTGATTTTGGAGCTTGTTAATTGGAAGTTGGAGACATTCTTGAAGCTTAGATTTTGTTCTTGTGGCTTTTGTGTATTGTTCTTCATTTCTGGAGGTATGTTATATGATTTAACCCTATAATCTCGTAATTATAATGATAGTGATTAAGTATATTCCACCTAGTGATGAATTAATCAAAATAAACATGTTTGTAGTTAAGCTTTCAACAAACCTAGTGATGAATATGATGATTAAGGGTTTTGTAATGATGTGTTCTTAGTGTTTTAAATGGTGATGATCATGTTTAGTTAAACCACACTCTTCTTGCTGAACGAATAACACCATTGGAATAATAATATTCCTTGTTTCATTATAATCCAAATAACTTGTCGGAATAATTACCATAAAATGTTTTAAGAAACCCTTGTTGATCATTAGAAGAATGAAATGACCTTCTTGAACCTAAGCCAAGTGAATTCAGAGGAATAATATTTGAATCTCCAAGTTAATTAGAAGATTATAAGGATGGTGTTAAACTTGAGGTAGTCTTCATGATCATAATATGAATTTGTAACTAGTTAACTCAACATAAGTAATTGATTGTAGTGCAGATTTTACTTTTAATCAATTGAGATGTTCTTGATAAGTTTAAAGGATAGGAGATTATTGTTTAACACATTATGGAACGATTCTTAATCCAGCAAACATTTTGTAACATCTTGTAATCAATTGTAAGAATAGAATGGTATTAATAAGGTTCTTGTAGTAACACTTCAACATCTTAAAAAGTTGAACTACTCAAATGAGAATTAGGATGTTGTCTCGTTGAAGTTTGGTATATATGATCATATGAACATATTATTGAGTAAAATATAGTTCATTCAAGGTTGATTGTCCGAGTAACCGATTTTGAATCGAGGGCCGTCTGTTCATTCGACAAAGAAGGACTATTCTCGCCTCCGTATTGAGGCAAGTTATCTTGCTTGGTTATAATGATGTGTGGATTCTTATGATGATTATGCACTTCGTGTATATGAAACACTTATAAACTTGTGTCTTGTGATTTGAGGTTGTTCTTAATGATGTCCCGTTTTCATCATGGGATTGAATTCCCAAGTTCGTCACTTTCGAACCCTTGATACTGTTGATCTTGTCGTCATTTCGGTGAGTCCTCGGTCCTTAATCGGATTTGTGAATTATTAAATTTGTTATCATGTTGCATCGTGACATATCTGGAGTCATATCTACATTCCGATTGGATATTGTGTAGGATTTTTATCCGGGCACATATATAGTCATGCGTGAATATTTTCCATGTTGGGCTGTGCACACGAGACGTAGTTCGTTGAGGCTAATTAGGTACATTGTCCCACGTATATCCTGGATTCTGTATACGGGGTGGACATGTGCACTGACACATATTCGGATCGGGCGTACTGTGATGTCCCTCTTGAGCCGTACTATCTTAGTCGTTCATAGTCCATTTATATACTTGGATGTGTTCGATGTCTTGTGACTGAGCGTTCATACGCCCGAGGGGTATGTTCGTTAGTCGGAGTGTTATTCTTGAAATCTTATATATGTGAATTTTATAATATCTTGAGAATCATTTATCATGTATATCTGACCCTGTGTTTGGCGAAATACTTTTGTTGTATTTTAGGTCGAGGAAAGGGCAAGGCACGGGAAGATCAGGGTGATGACAAAGGGTTCGAAGGATACTAGTAAGGGGGCCCCAAGTCTTTTGTGTCCGGTCATGTTCATACCGTGTAATGTTATCTTTCCGCTTTATTTTAAGTATGAACAAATTGTATTGTTATTTAAGGTATATTCCATTTTCATATGGATTATACTTATGTTTCGGATCCTGTGTATAATAAGGCCGTTGGCCATACCACTGTAAACTCCAAATCGGAGTAAGTACTATGTTTTGTGGTTCGGTATCACATGTATTGTGTATTTAATCTGTATTTTGGGTATCGCCTGGTGGGTCCCAGTGTGGGGTCCACGGCACCGTAATGGCCGCCTTATCGGGGTGTTACAGTGAATACTCGGATTTATTGATTAGGTTTGAGCCTTTTGTACTCAGAATTGGCTAGAATAGCTCCGAATAATCTTTTGCATTTTGATTAAGTCTTTTGTAACAAGGATTCGAATAATAGCTCCGAGTAAGCCTTTACTTCTTGATAAGTTTTGTTAATAATAGATCAAACCACATTACATGCATTCGAGTCGGAACTCTATTAGATTCGAGCCTTTTATACTCCGAATTGGCTATAACAACTCTGATTAATCTTTTCTTTCTTGATTAGGTCTTGTTGTAGCAATGATTCACTATAATAGCTCTGATTAAGCCTTTACTTCTTGATCACATCTTGTTAATAGGAGATAAGACCACATTACATGCATTCGAGTCAGAGCTCTGTAAAAAATCTGGTTTATTGATTAGATTTGAGCCTTTGGTACTCGTAATTGGCTATAAGAGCTCCTATTAATCTTTTATTTTATGATTAAGTCTTGTTGTAGAAAGGATTTGCTATAATAGCTGCGATTAAACCTTGTTGTAACAAGGATTCACTATAATAGCTCCGATTAAACCTTACTTCTTGATTAAGTCTTGTTGTAGCAAGGATTCGCTATAATAGCTCCGATTAAGCCTTTATTTCTTGATTAAGTCTTGTTAATAGGAGATAAGACCACGTTACATTTATTCGAGTTGGAACTCTATGAGAACTCGGGTTTATTGATTAGATTCTAGCCTTTTGTACTCAGAATTGGCTATAAGAGCTCCGATTAATCTTTTACTTCTTGATTAAGTCTTGTTGTACCAAGGATTGGATATAATAGCTCCGATTAAGCCTTTACTTATTGATTAAGTCTCCTTCAGAGGAGATAAGACCACGTTACATGCATGCGAGTCGGAACTCTATGAAAACTCGGGTTTATTGATTAGATTCGAGCCTTTGTACTCGGAATTAGCTATAAGAGCTCCGATTAATCTTTTACTTCTTGAGTAAGTCTTGTTGTGGCAAGGATTTGTTATAATAGCCCCGATTAAGTTATGTTAATATGATAAAAGACCATGTTATATACATTCGAGTCGGAACTCTAATGAAAACTCGGGTTTATTGATTGGATTCGAGCCTTTTGTACTCAGAATTGGCTATAACAACTCCGATTAATCTTTTACTTCTTGATTAAGTCTTGTTGTAGCAAGGATTGGATATAATAGCTCCGATTAAGCCTTTACTTCTTGATTAAGTCTCCTTCAGAGGAGATAAGACCATGTTACATGCATGCGAGTCGGAACTCTATGAAAACTCGGGTTTATTGATTAGATTCGAGCCTTTGTACTCGGAATTAGCTATAAGAGCTCCGATTAATCTTTTACTTCTTGATTAAGTCTTGTTATGGCAAGGATTTGTTATAATAGCCCCGATTAAGTTATGTTAATATGAGAAAAGACCATGTTATATGCATTCGAGTCGGAACTCTAATGAAAACTCGGGTTTATTGATTGGATTCGAGCCTTTTGTACTCAGAATTGGCTATAACAACTCCGATTAATCTTTTACTTCTTGATTCAGTCTTTTTGTAGTAACGATTCCCCATAATAGCTCCGATTAAGCCTTTACTTCTTGATTAAATCTTGTTAATAGGAGATAAAATCATGGTACATGTATTTGAGTCGGATCTCTACGAAAACTCGGTTTTATTGATTTGACTCGAGCATTTTTATATTGAGAATTGGTTATAATATCTCTGATTAAGTCTTTACTTCTTAATTAAGTCTTGCTAATAGGAGATAAGACCATGTTACATGCATTCGAATTAGAACTCTGTGAAAACTCGAGTTTATTGATTAGATTTGAGCTTTTTGTACTAAGAAATGGCTATAACAGCTCTGAATAATCTTTTGCTTTTTGATTAAGTCTTTTTGTAGCAATGATTCACATAATAGCTCCGAGTAAGCCTTTACTTCTTGATAAGTCTTGTTAATAACAGATAAAACCACATTACATGTATTCGAGTCGGAACTATATGAAAACTCGGGTTTATTGATTAGATTCGAGCCTTTTGCACTCAGGATTGGCTGTAACAACTCTGATTAATCTTTTGTTTCTTGATTAGGCCTTGTTGCAGCAAGGATCAACTATAATAGCTCTGATTAAGCCTTTACTTCTTGATTACATCTTGTTAATAGGAGATAAGACCATGTTACATGCATTCGAGTCAGGACTCTGTAAAAACTCTGGTTTATTAATTAGATTTGTGCCTTTTGTACTCGTAATTGGCTATAAGAGCTCCTATTAATCTTTTATTTCTTGATTAGGTCTTGTTATAGCTAGTATTCGCTATAATGCTCCGATTAAACCTTTACTTCTTGATAAATCGTGTTGTAACAAGGATTCGCTATAATAGCTCCGATTAAACCTTACTTCTTGATTAAGTCTTGTTGTAGCAGGGATTCGCTATAAGAGCTCCTATCAAGCCCTTATTTCTTGATTAAGTCTTGTTAATAGGAGATAACACCACGTTACATTTATTCGAGTTGGAACTCTATGAAAACTCGGGTTTATTGATTAGATTCGAGCCTGGTGTACTCAGAATTGGCTATAAGAGCTCCGATTAATCTTTTACTTCTTGATTAAGTCTTGTTGTATGAAGAATTTGATATAATAGCTCCGATTAAGCGTTTACTTCTTGATTAAGTCTCCTTAATAGGAGATAAGACAACGTTACATGCATTCGAGTCGGAACTCTATGAAAACTCAGGTATATTGATTAGATTCCAGTCGTTTGTACTCGGAATTGGCTATAAGAGCTCCGATTAATCTTTTACTTCTTGATTAAGACTTGCTAATAGGAGATAAGACCATATTACATGCATTCGAATTGGAACTCTGTAAAAACTCGAATTTATTGATTAGTTTTGAGCCTTCTGTACTCAAAATTGGCTATAACAGCCCCGAATAATCTTTTGCTTTTTGATTAAGTCTTTTGTAGCAAGGATTCGAATAATAGCTCCGAGTAAGCCTTTACTTCTTGATAAGTCTTGTTAATAATAGATAAAACTATATTACATGCATTTGAGTCGGAATTCTATTAGATTCAAGCCTTTTGTACTCAGAATTGGCTATAACAACTCTGATTAATCTTTTCTTTCTTGATTAGGTCTTGTTGTAGCAAGGATTCACTATAATAGCTCTTATTAAGCCTTTACTTCTTGATTACATCTTGTTAATAGGAGATAAGACCACATGACATGCATTCGAGTCAGAGCTCTGTAAAAAATCTGGTTTATTGATTAGATTTGAGCCTTTTGTACTCGTAATTGGCTATAAGAGCTCCTATTAATCTTTTATTTTATGATTAAGTCTTGTTGTAGAAAGGATTTGCTATAATAGCTACGATTAAACCTTTACTTCTTGATAAGTCTTGTTGTAACAAGGATTCACTATAATAGCTCCGATTAAACCTTACTTCTTGATTAAGTCTTGTTGTAGTAAGGATTCGCTATAATAGCTCCGATTAAGCCTTTATTTCTTGATTAAGTCTTTTTAATAGGAGATAAGACCACGTTACATTTATTCGAGTTGGAACTCTATGAGAACTCGGGTTTATTGATTAGATTCTAGCCTTTTGTACTCAGAATTGGCTATAAGAGCTCCGATTAACAATGACGCTTGTTCCGATTTTGATGAGAATAAGTTTATTAAAGGGAATTCTAAGGAAAAAAACCATATTTCTGGTAAGTAGAGCTTACGAAAAATAAAACCTTAACTAATAATGTTCCAAAAAGGAGGACTAGGAGTAGTGCTAAATTACTCAATGATTAGTACACTTTTTTGGAATATTAGAGGTATTGGGAACAAACCTGCCCAAAATAAAATCAGAATGTTAAAAAGAAAACACCATTTTAACATCTTGGCTCTCATTGAACCTAAAGTGAATTTGGACACCAATTTTTTTCTTAAACAATTTGGTTTTTCTAATATTTGCGCCAATGTTAGTAACCATATCTGGCTTTTTTCTGAACCTGGTTTTCAAATCAATATTTTAGAAAATAAGCAGCAGTTGCTTCATGTGGAAGTTATATGTGACTCCCTTCCCAACCCTTTTTTATTAACTGTGGTTTATGGTAGAAATACCAAACTTGAGAGAAGGGACCTTTGGGATGATCTTCTCTCCGTCAGTCAAAGTCAGATTCCTTGGATGGTTGGGGGAGATTTCAACATTATCCTCCAACCAGACGAGAAAAAAGAAGGGGCTTTTCCTTGCATGTCCATTAGACATCTCCCCAAATTCAAATCGGATCATAACTCCATGTTGTGTCAATTTAGTAATAATATATCTAAACCCAAGTCGTCCTTCAGATTTCAGAATATGTGTATTAAACACCAACTTTTCTTATCTTGGAAACTTTACACCAATTCTAGAGGGATTTTTAAACTTGTTGAAAAACTCTGCAGGTTAAAATACACCCTTAAGGAATGGAATAAGGTTGTTTTTGGGAACATTTTTACTAAAATTGATCAAGCCCATTATGCGGTTGAAGTTGCCGAAAATGACTTTGATCGCGACCCATCCATCAATAATCTCATCCAGCTTAAAAAAATGAACGCCATCCTTACCCTTGTACTGTCCATGGAAGAGGATTTTTGGAAACAAAAGTCTAATGTGAAATGGATGATCGAAGGGGAAAGGAATAGCAAATTTTTTCACTCCGTTGTGAAAAAGAAAAGACACAATAACTTTATTCATTCGATTCGGGACAATGGTCGCACGATCACTAATCCCGAGGAGATAAGTGAGTCAGCGGTTTCATATTTCTCGAGTTGTTTTATGGAGCACAACTCTTTATTAGACAGCATCAACCCCCGGGTGGTGCCTAATATTATTTTCAGTGATCTTAACAATAGTCTTTGTAGTAATCCTACAATTGATGAAGTTAGAAGTTGTGTTTTTGATATGGATGGTGATTATATTGCTGGGCCGGACGGATTTAATGCTAAATTTTTTCAAATATGTTGGGATATTGTTTGTTGGGATGTTTTGGATGCCATTTTGGATTTTTTTTGGTGGTTCCCTGTTGCCTCGGGCTTTCACCTCCACCACCATTACACTCATCCCGAAAATAATAATCCTCAATCATGGAATGATTTTCGTCCGATTATCTTATGTAATACTTATTACAAAATCATCGCGAAAATCCTTAGTAAAAGACTTGGCAATATTCTCCCTTCCATTATCAATCTGGCCCAGTCGGGCTTCATCAAAGGTAGAAATATTATGGACAATATTTTGACGGCTCACGAAGTTACCCATGATATATCTCAATCGGTAACTAATACTATTATTAAACTCGACTTGGAAAAAGCATATGATAGGATCAATTGGAATTTTATTTTTCAAGTGATGTGTAGCTTGGGTTTTTCTAATGTTTGGATTGGTTTTATCAAATCGTGCATTTTCAATTGTTGGTTTTCGGTCCTTGTGAATGGGCAGCCGAGGGGTTTTTTCAAAAGTGGGAGAGGTATTCGACAAGGGGACCCTCTTTCCCCTCTCATTTTTGTGATTGCCACGGATTACTTCTCTAGGAGTATTGATCGAATGTTTTCCAATAATCCTTCGATGTATTATAAGATTAAGAAAAAAGTGAAA
Organism: Orobanche coerulescens; assembly: GCA_033398695.1. Taxonomy (NCBI): domain Eukaryota; kingdom Viridiplantae; phylum Streptophyta; class Magnoliopsida; order Lamiales; family Orobanchaceae; genus Orobanche; species Orobanche coerulescens. Next base: position 105,717,605 of record CM065807.1, on the reverse strand, counting down.
ATCACGCATCTTGCGTATGCCGATGATATTCTCATTTTTCTTAAGTCTTCCAAAAGAAGTCTCCACATTCTCAATAATTGCATTTCTCACTATGAGAATGTTTCTGGTCAAAAGATAAACAACCATAAAAGTAATTTTTTGATGAACAATCCGACTCCTCAAATTGCTAGTTGGGTGCAAAGAATTTTGGGGTTTAATAAAGCTGATTTAACGATTACGTATCTGTAACACCCCCAAGTTATTCAGGATATATTACAGCGCCGTGAGCCCCGCCGTGGGACCCACAAGGCTAAATATACGCGGAACTGTAAACTTTGACCGAGAAGGTCTACACACAATAGAATGAAACATTACAATGGTATTCAAAAACAGAACCAATGTATTCACAGACATCACAATATGAACCAATACTTCGGCAAACACGGTAGGAATCAAAGAAAATGGGAAACAATACTCGAGTATTTAATAACCAATCCAGTACAACAACACTGAACGGAAAACTCATAACACCACTGGAAGAAAGACACAGTATCACACTTGCCCACCATCTTCATGCCCACCCGATACCTGCCTGTCCGACCTCCTGGAACCTGAAATACATGAAACGTATTTCCCCCATAAAGGGGTTAGCCGTCGAATAGCTAGTGCAAGTATATCAATATGAAACACAATACTCCTCGACAATAAAGTAAATGTAACCGTCAATTCATCAATTCAAGACTAGTATTCCGGAATAACTAAAATCTCATAAGACGTATGTGAATGCCGTAGAAACGGTTCATTCACCTCATACGCCGTTACGTATGTGAATGCCGTAGAAACGGTTCGTTCACCTCATACGCCGATACATGTAGAAATGCCGTCAAAACGGTTCGTTCATTACATGCCAACAATATATCTATGAATGCCGTAAAAACGGTTCGTTCATGATATGCCATCAATATTTCTTACTTTCAAAGTCGAGAACGTACAATCATAAATGTATACTTGCCTTTGAGACATCGAGAAATCGAACGGAGGAAAGGTATGAGTTCGGTAGGTCCAAGAACGCGCTTCCGGCACCTAAACGATTCGCAAGGAATATGACAATTAATTATCCATACTCAAATTACACGAAGAGACTCCCGAAACTCGTCTACGATTCAAGAAAATATACGGGTGAACAACTAAAGGTTGGGAAAATGCCCAAACTCCCACAAGTCCGAAAACGGCACAATCCAACTCGTAAAATCGTAAGAAAACACTCATACGGTATAGATATATTAAAATCTCAAGGTTCTCAAGCCTCAATCGGATAAAACGGACGAATCTACGAAAACCCCCAAAATCCAACACCAAATTCAAAGTGTTCTTGAAAAATCTTTCAATAATCTGATGAATACTCAAACATGTCCATAATCACGCATATATCACATCATACACCATGATTTTATCATCCAAAACGTCAATACCCACACAAAATCGAGAAGTCAAGATGTCGAAGAAATTACCTCTTGAATATCCAAGCTCTATGATCCAAGGAATATGCGTTAGATCGACTATCCGGGCTTCCCAGCCGAATGAAAGTGGTAAATCTCCAACACACAAGTGATAGATGTGAGAAAACTCCTCCCTCAAACTCTCTCTCTCGCAGGTGTAAGAAGGAAATGGAGGAATTGGCTGAAATCTCGCTTAAAAAGCCGAATTATGCAGTTGACCGCATTGTGTGCCGCGGCTCAGCCAGTGTGCGCGGCACGAGCTAAAATTGCTCCCGTGTTTCGGCGGTGTCTGCAGCTCGGCCAGTGTGTGCCGCGGCACCGTCTGGCCGGTTTTGGCGAGGATGCAACACAAGTGTCTGCGGCTCGGCTAGGTGTGCCGCGGCAGCGGCTCGGCAGTGTCTGCGGCCTTTGCCGCGTGTGCCGCGGCACCCGGTACAGTCCGCTCGGCCAGGTTTCGAAAATGTGTGTGCCGCGGCGCACGCTCCTTGTGCCGCGGCTCACACCCCCTTCGGGTCCTAAAATGATGGAAAATGGCCCGGGAAGAGAATAAAAGTAATAGGATTCAATGTCTGGGCAACAATAACACGAAATAGAAGTACGGAAACCCCAAAACGGTGGTTCCAAGCAATGATTACAAGGGTTCGCTCAACAAATCACGATTCGAAGAACATGAAGAGGTTTGAAATGACATGTTCGACCGGGTATTACATTCTCCCCCTCTAAAAAGAAGTTTCGTCCCGAAACTTAAGAAATAAATAGTTCGGGGTATTCCACCCGCATCTTCTCTTCCGTCTCCCAAGTCGCCTCTTCGACTCCATGCCTCGACCATTGCACTTTAACCAGTGGAATGGTCTTATGCCGAAGTTGTTTCTCATGGCGCTCAAGAATCTTCACGGGTTTCTCCGGAAAGGTAATATCCTCGGCTACGTCAATCTCACTGTAGTCGATAATGTGGCTCGGATCCGGTACGTACTTCCTCAATCGGGACACATGAAAAACACTATGGACGTGACTCAAAGTGGAGGTAACGCCAAGCGATAAGCTAAATCCCCAACTCTGTCGAAATCTCGAAAGGTCCGATATACCTTGGGTGAGTTTCCCCTTTCCCTAAAGCGGAAAACTCCTGCAGTCGGCGATACTTTGAGCAAAACATGATCCCCACTTCAAACTCCAAGGGTCGACGGCGAGTATCGGCGTAAGATTTCGACGACTTTGGGCGATCGATGTCGATCTCGGATAATAGAAATCTTTTCCTTGGTCTCCAACAACATATCCGGTTCCGTCCCAACTAGCTCGAAGCCTCGTCCCAACATAATGGCGACCTACGTCTACCATAGAGTGCCTCGAAGGGTGCCATTTTGATCGACGCATGCCAACTATTATTGTAAGCAAACTCGATCAACGACAAGTGAAGCTCCCAATCATTACACCGATCTAAGGCACAAGCCCGCAACATATCCTCCAACGTCTGAATCGTCCTCTCTGTCGACCGTCCGACCGAGGATGAAAGGAAGTGCTCAATCTCAACTCGGTACCCAGGCACGATGAACGGCTCGCCAAAATGCGATACGAAACGGCCGTCTCGATCAGAAACAATGGTCTTGGGGGCACCGTGTAACCTCACGATCTCAGCGATAAAGGTTCGAGCCAATCTATCCGGTCCCCAAGTATCCTTAATACCCAAAAAGTGTGCAGACTTGGTCAATCGATCGACAATTACCCAAATCATATTCATTCCGGCCCGAGTTGTCGGCATGCCAGTGATAAAATCCATTGAGATATCTTCCCACTTCCACTCGGGAATGGGAAGTGGTTTCAACAACCCCGCCGGTCGTTGATGTTCGATCTTGACTTGTTGACACGTCAAGCACCGTAATACAAACTCCGTAACATCCTTCTTCATGTTATTCCACCAAAAATTTCGCTTCAAGTCTTTGTACATCTTACTCGTCCCGGGGTGGATTGAGTAAGGCGTAGCATGGGCTTCTCGGAGGATTCTTTGTCTCAACTCTAAATCGTTTGGAACACAAAGTCATTCAGGGTATATTACAGGATTCTCCATAGACCTATGCTCTGATACCATATTCTGTAACACCCCCAAGTTATTCAGGGTATATTACAGCGCCGTGAGCCCCACCGTGGGACCCACAAGGCTAAATATACGCGGAACTGTAAACTTTGACCGAGAAGGTCTACACACAATAGAATGAAACATTACAATGGTATTCAAAAACAGAACCAATGTATTCACAGACATCACAATATGAACCAATACTTCGGCAAACACAGGCCGGGAATCAAAGAAAATGGGAAACAATACTCGAGTATTTAATAACCAATCCAGTACAACAACACTGAACGGAAAAATCATAACACCACTGGAAGAAAGACACAGTATCACACTTGCCCACCATCTTAATTCCGACCCGATACCTGCTGTCAGGCCTCCACGGAACTGAAATACATGAAACGTATTTCCCCCATAAAGGGGTTAGCCGTCGAATAGCTAGTGCAAGTATATCAATATGAAACACAATACTCCTCGACAATAAAGTAAATGTAACCGCCAATTCATCAATTCAAGACTAGTATTCCGGAATAACTAAAATCTCATAAGACGTATGTGAATGCCGTAGAAACAGTTCGTTCACCTCATACGCCGTTATGTATGTGAATGCCGTAGAAACGGTTCGTTCACCTCATACGCCGATACATGTAGGAATGCCGTCAAAACGGTTCGTTCATTACATGCCAACAATATATCTATGAATGCCGTAAAAACGGTTCGTTCATGATATGCCATCAATATTTCTTACTTTCAAAGTCGAGAACGTACAATCATAAATGTATACTTGCCTTTGAGACATCGAGAAATCGAACGGAGGAAAGGTATGAGTTCGGTAGGTCCAAGAACGCGCTTCAGGCACCTAAACGATTCGCAAGGAATATGACAATTAATTATCCATACTCAAATTACACGAAGAGACTCCCGAAACTCGTCTACGATTCAAGAAAATATACGGGTGAACAACTAAAGGTTGGGAAAACGCCCAAACTCCCACAAGTCCGAAAACGGCATAATCCAACCCGTAAAATCGTAAGAAAACACTCATACGGTATAGATATATCAAAATCTCAAGGTTCTCAAGCCTCAATCGGATAAAACGGACGAATCTACGAAAACCCCCAAAATCCAACACCAAATTCAAAGTGTTCTTGAAAAATCTTTCAATAATCCGATGAATACTCAAACATGTCCATAATCACGCATATATCACATCATACACCATGATTTTATCATCCAAAACGTCAATACCCACACAAAATCGAGAAGTCGAGATGTCGAAGAAATTACCTCTTGAATATCCAAGCTCTATGATCCAAGGAATACACGTTAGATCGACTATCCGGGCTTCCCAACCGAGTGAAAGTGGTAAATCTCCAACACACAAGTGATAGATGTGAGAAAACTCCTCCCTCAAACTCTCTCTCTCGCAGGTGGAAGAAGGAAATGGAGGAATTGGCTGAAATCTCGCTTAAAAAGCCGAATTATGCAGTTGACCGCATTGTGTGCCGCGGCTCAGCCCAGGTGTGCCACGGCACAGGCCTAAAATTGCTCCTGTGTTTTGGCGGTGTGCCGCGGCTCAGCCAGTGTGCCGCGGCACGGGTCTGGCGGTTTTGGCGAGGATGCAACACAAGTGTCTGCGGCACCGTCTGATCCGCTCGGCCAGGTTTCGAAAATGTGTGTGCCGCGGCGCACGCTCCTTGTGCCGTGGCCCACACCCCCTTCGGGTCCTAAAATGATGGAAAATGGCCCGGGAAGAGAATAAAAGTAATAGGATTCAATGTCTGGGCACCAATAACACGAAATAGAAATACGGAAACCCCAAAACGGTGGTTCCAAGCAATGATTACAAGGGTTCGCTCAACAAATCACGATTCGAAGAACATGAAGAGGTTTGAAATGACATGACTTTCGACCGGCTATTACAGTATCTTGGGGTCCCCCTATGGAAAGGGTTTCAATCCTTTTATGTAATATCCGCAATTTTCGATTTTCGGTAAATTTCTTTTTTCGGCCGAAGTCTGTTTTGACGACTCGCTCATGATCGTTTCGTCATTTTGAGAATGATTAATTCTGCACTTTTTGTCATCCGAGCTCGTTTCGGTGTCGTTTTGTTGAGTTCCGTGCTTTTTAGACGCTTTTCCGCACTTGAGTTCGATTCTTGCGAATCTCGTCCGAAACTGTTGTTTCGAGTTTCTCGTAAGTTCATTTAATGTTATTATTCTTGTTGCAAGCTTTGGTTTGGTGTTTCGATCGCGTATCGTGATTTTCGGACGTTTTGGGCCATTTTCGTAATTTCCCAAAGTTTTGGGTAATTACTTCCGTTGTCGAATTCCGAGCCTTCGGGTGGTCGGAATTGTGAGTTCTCTTAGCTCTTAGATTCGTCTTTGTGAGTACGTCAGAATCAGTATCATCGATTCGTATTCGAGTTCGGGTTTCGGGTCGTTTGGGCGTCGGAGTTGGCCCGGCCGACATGGCCGGCAATGAGGCCGGGCCAGTCTTGGCCGAGTCACGTCCGGCGGTGATCGGCGGCTTCCAGCCGAGTCACGGCCGTAGTGATCGGCAACTTCCGGCCGAAGCGGCCGTCTTGTGAGGCGCGGCACACTCTGTGGCATTTTTCGCCAAAGACCAGATGCGGGTGCCGCGGCTGCGCCGGCCGGCCGCGACACACCGCCGACCACCGGGAGCCATTTTTGGGCACAGGCGGCACACTCCGGGCCGCGGCACAATGTGCGGCTATTTAAGGCCAGTGCTTTTTCGCCATTTTTTCTCCTTCTTCTACTTCTCTTCCGCGGCTGGGGTTGTTCCTATCATGGAGAGATGTTGTTGGTCAACAAATCCATGAAGTTTTGGAGTTCATATCATCAATCATCCATCCTATAACATCCTTTCATCGAGCGAATCAGGTCAGATTTTCTAGAAATCTAATTTTGGGGATTTTGGGTATTTTGTTCGATTTCGTCCGTTTAATCCGATTTAACTTAGGATTGTGATGGATTGATGATTATTTGGATGTATTGTATCATTTCCCTTGTTAACCCATGGTTGGATCGTATCGATTCGTTATTTTGGTCGAGTTCTTGACCGACGCCTTGAAGGTGTCGGTAAAATGTCATAGAGGGGTTTTCGGGCGTTCTACGATTATTGTTCCTCGTATGATCGATGATTTATTGAATTTATGTTGTTAGGGTCGAATTCTTGTGAAGAACTCGAGTCGGAACCCTTCCGTTCATTGTCTTTTTCGGGGTTCGAGCTTCCCGGTCGAACCGTGTTCTTCGGAACGTTTGGTAGCGGTTATTAAGACAAGTATCTTATTATACGACTTGTATCTTGTGACTAGTAATTACGCATGATATGTATGACGATTTTGCTTGCCTCCGTAAATATGTTCCGTTTGAGTTGGTTGTTTTTTCCGAAATTTGAAGGCTTTGTGATAATAGTGATATATTGGTATCCGTGTTAGGCATCGTGCCATTTGTGCAGGATTGCGATGTACATATGAGATGGTTGTACACGTGGTTGTTCAATGTATTGTGTACCGAATGTGTGTTATGTTGGTTAAGAGTCGTTGTGATGATCATGATATTTGTGTTGTTTTGGTTTACATACTTGATTGTACATTTCAGTGTAATGTGGAATGGCTTGACATTTAAAGAATATTAATTTTGTAGTGTCGATGTGTGTGTGTTCCAGGTAGGGTCTGACGAGGCCTCTGGAGTTCGGTACATGATGTGTACGAACAAAGTGTGTGATCCAGGTAGGGTCTGACGAGGCCTCTGGAGTCCGGTACATGACGTGTACGGACAAGGTGTGTGATCCAGGTAGGGTCTGACGAGGCCTATGGAGTTCGGTACATGATGTGTACGAACGATGTTGTGGCCGGGTAGGGTCCGTTGAGACCTCCGGAGTTCGGTACATGATGTGTATGAACAGTGTGTGTGGCCGGGTAGGGTCCGTTGAGGCCTCCGGAGTTCGGTACATGATGTGTACGAACAATGTGTGTGGTCCGGGTAAGGTCCGTCGAGGCCTCCGGAGTTCGGTACATGATGTGTACGAACAATGATCGTGTAGCAGTGATTGTTCGGGTAACATTTTAAATATGGATCTCGGACTTATAATGATATATTATTTAGTATGCTTTGAAACGAGAATCGGGCAAAGGCGCTAATGTTTACGAAAAGGGTTTTGTAAATTGGGACTCGAGATCCAAAAGAATTTCTGCTTTAAAAATCCCCTAGATGATGTGTTCCTTTTCAAATATCTCTTACTTGAGTTCGAAATTCTAAAACTTCTCGGGAACATTTTGATAATTGATTTCCGTATTAAATTCGTAGTTGCTATTTGCTTGTTACATTTCGTATGGTTTGATACTTGCACTAGTAAAGCGGTGGAGTTTTACTAACCCCAGTATTCGGGGGTGGATGTCTGTTTGCGTCGGTACATGCGAGTTCGGAGGCGATCACGGGATTGGTACAAGGGGATGACGAGTGCGATACTAATCAAGAGTTGAGAGTTGGTAGAGTTTATTTGTATTGTTAGAGTTGATTCGGTCTTAGTTGTATTGTATTTCGAACCCTGTGTAGGTAATGTTGTTAGTCGATCCTGTTGATAGAGTTGTGTGACCTCATCTGCATTGTGTTTATGTGTAAGTGACCTTAACGGCCTGTATTATTATATTGTTTGACCCTGGCCGGGCAAGCATTTGGTTGTTTATGGACGTTTAGCCTGGTAGATCCTTGCGGAAAGGGTTTACGGCGTGTAATATTCCCATACGGTTTTGGGGGTGTTACATTTTATATGTACGGTCCCCTCCTCTCGAAAATTAAAAATAAAATCACTACTTGGAACCACCACTTGCTCTCAACGGGGGGACGCCTTGAATTAATTAATTCGGTTTTAAACTCCATTGCCTTTTATAACTTACTAGTCCTTAAACCCCCTGGGAATGTCATTCTTTTCATAGAAAAGGCTTTTCAACAAATTTCTTTGGAGAACTAATGACAACAAACGTAAGTTGCATTGGGCGGCTTGGAATCGACTTTGTTTCCCCAAGGATGAGGGGGGTCTTGGCTGTCAGGATTTCAATGACATTATTCGGGCTGCCCATGTTAAAGTGTGGTGGAGATTCAGAACATCTAATAACATTTGGTCCAATTTCTTATTTCAAAAATATTGTTCTCGTATCCACCCCATGATTATTAAATTTAACCCCAAAAGTTCTCTTACTTGGAAAAATCTTTGTGGTATTAGATCGATCGCGAATGATAAAATTTTTTGGCATAGTGGTAATAGTGATGTGTCTTTTTGGAATGACAATTGGTGTGAATTCAGTCCTCTCAGCAACTTTTACCATAATAAGTCCAAAGATAAAATTGGTTTTTATTGGAATAACGGGGAGTGGGATAGGGGTAAAATTAGTCGCAAACTCCCGGTTCGCATTTGTGACCATATTTGCTCTCTACCTACTTTCCCCTCCGACAAGAAGCCCTTATGGACTCTTTCCCCTAACGGGATTTTTTCTTTCAAAACCGCTTGGGGGATGGTTCGTAAAAAAAACCCCCCGCATAATATTCTGCAGTATTGTTGGAATCCACTTATCACACCTACCATCTCTCTTTTTATAGTGAAGGTGCTTAATAAATTAATCTCAACGTCGGATAGTCTTTTGCGGAGGGGCATTGTTGCCACCAATAATTGTTATTGTTGTAATGGTGTTGAAAGTCTTCCACACCTCTTTCTTACTGGCCCGATTGCTAAAGTTGTTTGAAATTTTTTTCATAATATTGTGGGGATCAAAGTCCTTATGTCACCTAATTTCAATCTTATCATTGCCATTTGGTTTGGTAAAGCCAAGGGCAATATCCACATTTTTCACATCATCCCGATCCTCATTTTATGGTTTCTTTGGTGCTGTAGGAACGATACGAGAGTTAATAATGTTCCTTTTACGCCTAAAGTTGTGTGTAAGCGTATTTGGAACTACATCTACAATCTCAAACTTTAGGGCAAAATTAAAAGGCAATTTTGGGACGGAGCGGATAGAATTGCCGATTATGTGGGCATCAAATCGGCGGGGCCGAGGTACAAAATCAAGGTTGTCCATTGGATTAAGCCAAATATGGGATGGTGGAAATTCAATACGGACGTGGCTGCGAGGGGCAACCCGGGCAATGCGGCCGCGGGAGGGATTGTTCGGGATCATCTTGGCAACCCGCTCTTCATGTTCTCCGAATTTCTTGGGGCCCAAACCAACAACTTTGCTGAAATATTCGCCATTTGGAGGGGGCTCAATATTTGCATCTATCACAATTTTACTAAAATTTGGGTGGAGGTCGATTCAAAGGTTGCACTCCACTTGATTGAGCATTCATCTTCGTGTCATTGGCAACTCCAAAGTCTCATTATTAAAATTCGGGCCCTTGTGGAAAAATACGAAATCTATTTTTCACATATTTTTCGTGAGGGCAATGCCATTGCCGACCTTTTGGCTAACAAAGGTTGTGACCATCATGATTTTTATTTCCACGATATCTCCAATATTGATAGGAAAATCCTAGGCCTTATTAAACTCGATAAAATGTCCTACCCCTATATTAGGAGTGGGAAAGTTTACATGTAATCGTCTTTTAGTTTGGGAGATACTTGGCAAACTTTAGCCTTGCTTTGGGGTCGGCTACCGATAATTTTCATGTGTCTTATTTTAGGACGTGTTGAGGAACTCGTCCTCCCTCATTTGCTCGGGCGTGTAGATGGACTCGTCCACCCTCAATTTTTCGGGAGAATATAAGAGCAGCTTTTTTTTTATAAAAAAAAAAAGTCTTGTTAATAGGAGATAAGACCACGTTACATTTATTCGAGTTGGAACTCTATGCGAACTCGGGTTTATTGATTAGATTCTAACCTTTTGTACTCAGAATTGGTTATAAGAGCTCCGATTAATCTTTTACTTCTTGATTAAGTCTTGTTGTAGCAAGGATGGGATATAATAGCTCCGATTAAGCCTTTACTTCTTGATTAAGTCTCCTTAAGAGGAGATAAGACCACGTTACATGCATTCGAGTCGAAACTCTATGAAAACTCGGGTTTATTGATAAGATTCGAGCCTTTTGTACTCGGAATTGGCTATGAGAGCTCCGATTAATCTTTTACTTCTTGATTAAGTCTTGTTGTGGCAAGGATTTGTTATAATATCCTCGATTAAGTCATGTTAATATGAGAAAAGACCACGTTATATGCATTCGAGTCGAAACTCTAATGAAAACTCGGCTTTATTGATTGGATTCGAACCTTTTGTACTCAGAATTGGCTATAACAGCTCCGATTAATCTTTTACTTCTTGATTCAGTCTTGTTGTAGTAACGATTCCCCATAATAGCTCCGATTAAGCCTTTACTTCTTGATTAAGTCTTGTTAATAGGAGATAAAACCATGGTACATGTATTTGAGTCGGATCTCTACGAAAACTCAGTTTTATTGATTTGACTCGAGCATTTTTATATTGATAATTGGTTATAATATCTCTGATTAAGTCTTTACTTCTTAATTAAGTCTTTCTAATAGGAGATAAGACCATGTTACATGCATTCGAATTGGAACTCTGTGAAAAATCAGGTTTATTGATTAGATTTGAGCCTTTTGTACTCAGAATTGGCTATAACAGCTCTGAATAATCTTTTGTTTTTGATTAAGTCTTTTTGTAGCAAGGATTCACATAATAGCTCCGAGTAAGCCTTTACTTCTTGATAAGTCTTGTTAATAACAGATAAAACCACATTACATGTATTCGAGTCGGAACTCTATGAAAACTCGGGTTTATTGATTAGATTCGATCCTTTTATACTAAGAATTTGCTATAACAACTCTGATTAATCTTTTCTTTATTGATTAGGTCTTGTTGTAGCAAGGATTAACTATAATAGCTCTGATTAAGCATTTACTTCTTGATTACATCTTGTTAATAGGAGATAAGACCATATTACATGCATTCGAGTCAGAACTCTGTAAAAACTCTAGTTTATTAATTATATTCGAGCCTTTTGTACTCGTAATTGGCTATAAGAGCTCCTATTAATCTTTTATTTCTTAATTAAGTCTTGTTGTAGCAAGTATTCGCTATAATAGCTTCGATTAAACCTTTACTTCTTGATAAGTCTTGTTGTAACAAGGATTCGCTATAATAGCACCGATTAAACCTTACTTCTTGATTAAGTCTTGTTGTAGCAAGGATTCGCTATAATAGCTCCTATTAAGCCTTTATTTCTTGATTATGTCTTGTTAATAGGTAGAATTAGCGACTTTTTTTTTCGGATGATCCCACTCTCTAGATTTTTTTTCTCCCCCTTCTCTCTACAATCTTCATCTGTTCTTCAGCTGGTTTTGAATTTTCTGACCGTTATCTTTTTATTCAGCTGATAACGTCTTTTTTAATCCTTTCTTTCGCCGCCTAGTGCGGCAGTATTCCAATAAAATTAATACTGCCTGATGGCAGATAAAACATTAACACATGGGGTGGCCCCCAGTCAACCATCCCCATAGATCTAGACTCTAAGTCTACTGATTCCATAAGGGTGCTGCTAAATATACACCCTATATACACCCCAATTTAAAGGTCAAACAATAAATGAAATTGAAACTTGTGCCCTTGAAAACATCAATTGCTTTTTATTTCTCCATATTACTATTTGTGAAACAGTCTTTGTAAATGTAGAAAAGGAAATGGTACGATATCGGGTAGGGCTGTTTAAAAGGTTCATGGTTAGTAGTTTTAATCGGAATCGAATCGAATTGAACCGACGTGGTTCCGGTTAATCGAGAACTACTATTTGTGGTTAGGGTGTGGTTTGTGGTTTCTACTTTAAAAAAAATATGGTTAGTGGTTAACCGGAACCGAATTGTTCCAGAACCACAGACCGAAATTATGATAAATTATAAATTATAATTATATATTTTTATCCTAAAATGAAATTCAATTGAATTAATAATATGTAAATTAATTACCTCCACATCAATTCTCTGTTTGTGATTGTGTTGCATTTTTAATTGTTGGATTTATGGATTAATTGTGTTGTTGTCTACTATTTTTGTTTTAAAAGATTAATTTTAGCATTTTAGAATTGATTATTTCAGTTTTTTCGGATAACAAAAAGAAAAATGGTTTTTAAGGTTAACCGAACGGGAACCATATATAATCGGTGTGCCTCCGGTTAACCGAAATTTAAAGTGGTATGATTAGTAGTTTCTATTTTGGGTCGTTTATGGTTCCGGTTAACCAAAAATTGTGGTTCGGTTAACCAGAACCGAACCACTCGACACCCCTAATATCGAGCAGCGCAAGCTCTTGTACTACATTAAAAACAGCGGGCAGTATAGTCCCGTGTGGCAGTTCGTGAATAGTAATTCTACTTGTTCTATTTACCTCCATTTTTTGCTCAACTACAATTAGTTTATAGAAACTTTATTTTTTATTGATTAAAATTAGTTTCACTTATTCAAATAAATTTTTATTGATTATTAGTATATTATATTTTATTTCTATTGATTAGAATTGAAATTTATTGATTGAAATTAATTTTTACTTATTGCAAACAGTTACACATCAAAATTATTTTTTTACCGACTAAATTATTTTTACAGAATATTACTCCTTCACCCCAATGAAGCGGCCGTATGGATAAATATACAACATTTATTGATATAAGGTATAATACACAAAAAAAGTTTTGTTACCATATTTTTTATTTTATCTTCATTTGTTAGTTGAGAGAATAAATTTTTGAACACATAATCATATAAGTACGAATACGAGAAATAAATTTTTACAAAATTATATTTTTAAAAATACCATCTTTAAGAGCAGGGTAAGAGGGCTAAGTGGATTTTCTCTTTCTAAAATGTTTTTTCAACTATTATTTTTGTTCTTTAATTTAATAATATTAACTTTTAGAATTTAGGTTCTGATTGTCAACGTCAATCCGTTAGCTTATAGAATATAGTTTACAGTGTATGAGATATTGATAAGTGTTTGACAATGATAGCTTATAGCGTTTTTGATGCTTATAACATTTTTTTTGAAACACTACTTGAAGTAGCGTTTAAGCTTATTGCTTATAGTGTTTCAGTTTTTCCTCTTGATTATACTCTCGTTACTTTAATTAAATTCATCATTTATCCTCCATTTAATGAATTTCTCTCTTATTTTTAAGCATTAATTATAAATGTCTAATTACGTAATTTTATTTTATAGCTAATTCAACCGCTAGTTTTACCAAACACTTTAAACTTAATCAACCAACTTATTCACTATTCACTACTTCATCCGCTATAAGCCAGCGTATCCATTATCCGCTATTTTTTTTACCGAACAGAGCCTTAGACATGAAAATTTGTAGTGCTGCATTCATTCGAAACTTTAAATTTTTAAGGCTTTTGAAGTATGATTCTTCTTTGGGAAGTTTACACATACATACAAGAAATATAAAGTAATCACATAAATCACACAATAAAAAGTAAATTATAAAACTAGTCTATGGTCAACCCACATTCTTTAAAAACAGCAATGGTGGTAATTTGTTGTTTTTTTATAACAACACTTTAATCTATTTATTATTATATAGTATTTAGAGATGAATATAATTTTCATATTAAAATATCTTGAATATTTATCAATTGGAAATTATAAAAAACTATGGATACCTGCAATTAATATTCTGATTACTTAAATATTTCATTTGAATATTTAGTTATTCATATTCATTAATGGGTAAAAAAAAGATGGTTGGTTGTAACACCCCCGAGATGTTCAGGCTGTTTTTAATAGTTAAATAATAAAAAAATATATTATGTGTTATTTAACATTTATAAACGAAAAGTTGTTTCGGGAAAAGTAGTAAAGAAACAGTATAAAGCAAAAGATCTAAAAGCAAATTGTCTTGATAACACTGATAGAGGAGCCTTTATATAGACTTTACACTAAGACTCATTCCATACATAGGATTTCTTATAAGGAAAGACATAAAGTAAAATCCTACTACCTCTAGAAGGATCTAGAATCCCTACCATTTATGATACATATTTAATCAGTATTAGGTAAGACATATCACGAGAATAATAATTTACGGAACAAAAATAAAATAATTAATAATTTGTTATTTATTTGGAGCGTCTGTTAAGTAAAGAGTTTAATGATTACTTAATTATTAAAAGTGTGATAGTAATGATATGTCTAATTATTATGGGTGTTTATTTAGTAAAAATGATGCTGAATTGCCAAATAAACACATTTATCAAAAAGTCAAAATTAGGAGTGTATATTTAGTAAATTGGGGTGTATATTTAGCAAATCCCATTCCATAATTATCAACTCCCAAAAATTATTACGGACAAATGGAGCATATCACGATGCTCCTCTTTTGAAATCACGTGGGCCGGCTGCTACTGCTTGTATTGAAAATACAAAATCCACTTGCATTGGGGAAAAAGAAGTATCATATTCAATTGGCCCGCCTCAAAGTCTCCATATTAACAATACTGATGTGACTGATACTCCAATTGTAAGAAAAGGTATCTCCATCGGTGCTCCAACAAAAATTTGCACATGCGATAAACAGGTTCCTTCTCACTTCGGCGATGGAGGTTCATCCTCTTGCCTCCTCAAATTGGCGGTTGGTGCTCCAGCTGTTCCAGATGCGTGTCCGTCATCTCGCTCGGTGCATTTTGTCGGTCCAGTTTTGGCACCTGCGTTTGGTTTGGCTGGTCTCGGTTCCTCAGTGGTCGGGTCGATCTATGCGGTGGTTGGGGGTCCTTGTCCGTCGGGCCCCGGGGCTTCCTCTGAGTCTGTTCCTCCGGCTGCGATCTTTGTAGAGGATGGATGTCCCGTCGCCAGCCCGTCCGCATTGACCTCCTCTTTTTCATTCCAAAATTCCCCAGTGGGTCCTGGTGTGCCGACGGGCGGCGTTTTGCTGGCCTGTGGTGCTTCCCCGGCGGTTCCTGGTGGTCGCCCGGCTTCTGCGTCGGTCATTGGTCCCGAGTTGGGCTTGGTCAACGATGGATCCGGCGCTTTGATCGGTCAGAATACGGTCTCCGGGCAGATCAGCGGTGTGCAGGTGCCTTCACTGTGTTTTTCGAAGCTTTCTCTGACCCCGAATCCGGTAAACCCAACCCACAAAATATCCCCGGCCACCAAATCGGGCATATCTTCTCTGAACAAAAACCCTTTTTCATCTAATCCAACTCCATTAACATCTCACAAAATCACGGTGTACCCAACAACGAAAGATCCCTCCATGGCTCCGAAAAAAACCCAAAGTCAGCTTCAATCGTTCGCTAATGAAATCACGGCGAATATATTCAAATATACCACGGTCAACGAGTCGATCCCCGCAGAGGTTCCTAAAAAAGCAGCGGGAGCAGTCCCGAAAAATTCTATCAACGAGCAGTCGGGCATTTCTGAAGAGGGCTTTTCAAAGGGTATGTTGGAGGAAGGGGAAATACCTCTGATCCTTAACCCTCCAGCAGCAAATTTGTCTCAGAACGCTCCCAAGTCATACCGTGATGCCATCTCCAGGGAGGATATCGATGATACTAGATTTGGTACGCTGGATATTTCAGACTCCATTCCGACGGCCATCTTCACAATGGAGGAATGTGATACAGTGTCCGAATTCTACATATTTGCCCTCATTGGAAAATTCACATACGGTAAACCATCTAATCAGGTAATATCCCAACAACTTAAAGCTGACGGTTTTGGAATGTGTAAAGTGAATTTCTTGAATGGTAAACATGTGCTTATCAATTTAACTTGTAAAACTCTGTGTGATAAATTGTGGATGAAAAGGGAATATAATTTTGTAGGTTTTCCCATGAGATTGTTCCAGTGGTCACCATCTGTCGATTTCAAACATGAACCGGCCTTAGTGCCAGTGTGGTTTAAAATTCATTCTCTACCCTCACAATAGTTTGATTTACATTCTCTTAAAACCATAGCCAGCCTAGTTGGCACCTTTGTGAAGGCTGATGATTTCACACTTAACCGAATCAAAATGAATTTTGCTAGACTATGTGTTGTTATCAATTTGGAAGAACAACCTACCAAAAAAATTAATCTCCAAGTGGAGGAGATCAAAACTGAATATGACATAGAATTCGAAAAAATACCGAAATATTGCCAACACTGTAAACATATTGGTCATGACATAGTAGAGTGCTACATTAAAAACCCAGCTTTAAAACCTGTTGTTTTTACTCATAAAAATTTGGGAAAAAATATGAAGTCTACTACTGAAATTATTCAAAACTAAAATCAGGATAACGATGGTTTTATGAGGATATGTAAGTCTAAAATAATTTATGCCAATTTTAACAGTCCCCACCTTGATTCGGTCAAATCTGGCTCTCAAAACAAATTTCAAACTCTTGCTGTTTTACAAGAATCAGAGGAGCACCCCGAGGTTTATGGTTCACCAAAATCTGATTTCGCTAACAACAACCAGATGGAACCTGATCTTGGGAGTAAAGGGACTGAAAATATGGCCAAAAAATCACATCCCCATATCCTAAAACCTATTGTCCCTCCTATGGAAAACTGGATGAGGGCTCTAACCAAGGCAAATCATCTTTGGAAAAAATGGTTGCTGCTGGGGCTTCTGGCACTTCAGCCGCAGTTGTTGGCGTTACAGATTTAATTGTATTTAAACCCCTCGATATTGTTTTGCATGATATTGCTGAATGTATCTTGTTGATGTCAGGGTCTCCAGCATGGACTCCCCACTCGAGAAATATGTAGCGAGCAGTGGTTGTGATTCTGAATCTAATGATGATTTTTATTTTGATACAGGAGGAGGGTCCGACAGGTCCACTAATTTAAAAAAATAATTCAAGAGCCTTCCCTCTTGGATAACAATGACGCTTGTTCCGATTTTGATGAGAATAAGTTTATTAAAGGGAATTCTAAGGAAAAAAACCATATTTCTGGTAAGCAGAGCTTACGAAAAATAAAACCTTAACTAATAATGTTCCAAAAAGGAGGACTAGGAGTAGTGCTAAATTACTCAATGATTAGTACACGTTTTTGGAATATTAGAGGTATTGGGAACAAACCTACCCAAAATAAAATTAGAATGTTAAAAAGAAAACACCATTTTAACATTTTGGCTCTCATTGAACCTAAAGTGAATTTGGACTCAAATTTTTTTCTTAAACGTTTTGGGTTTTCTAATGTGTGTGCCAATGTTAGTAACCATATCTGGCTTTTCTCTGAACCTGGTGTTCAAATCAATATTTTACAAAATAAGGAGCAGTTGCTTCATGTGGAAGTTGCATGTGATTTCCTTCCCAACCCTTTTATGTTAACTGTAGTTTATGGTAGAAATACCAAACTTGAGAGAACGGACCTTTGGGATGATCTTTTTTCCGTCAGTCAAAGCCAGATTCCTTGGATGGTTGGAGGCGATTTCAACATTATCCTCCAACCGGACGAGAAAAAAGGAGGGGCTGCCCCAATCCACTCAGATATGGAGGATATCAACGATGCTTTATTAAACTGCAACTTGACTGACGGTGGTTTTGTGGGCACCCCTTTCACCTGGTATAGTAATGGTGTTTGGCAAAGATTGGATAAGATCCTTCTCTCCCCCGAGTGGTATTCGACTTTTCCTTGCATGTCCATTATACATCTCCCTAAATTTAAATCGGATCATAACTCCATATTGTGTCAATTTAGTAATAATATATCTAAAACCAAGTCGTCCTTCAGATTTCAGAATATGTGGATTAAACAACATCTTTTCTTATCTACTGTGAAGGAATCTTGGTAACTTTATACCAATTCTAGAGGATTGCTTAAACTTGTTGAAAAACTCTCCAGGTTAAAATACACCCTTAAGGAATGGAATAAGGTTGTTTTTGGGAACATTTTTACTAAAATTGATCAAGCCCAATATGCGGTCAAAGTTGCCGAAGATGACTTTGATCATGACCCATCCATCAATAACCTCATCCACCTTAAAAAATGAACGCCAACCTTACCCTTGTGTTGTCCATGGAAGAGGATTTTTGGAAACAAAAGTCTAATGTGAAATGGATGATCAAAGGTGAAAGGAATAGCAAATTTTTTCACTCCGTTGTGAAAAAGAAAAGACACAATAACTTTATTCATTCGATTCGGGACAATGGTCGCATGATCACGAATCCCGAGGAGATAAGTGAGACCGCGGTTTCATATTTCTCCAAGTGTTTTATGGAGCAAAAATCGATATTAGACAGCATCGAGCCCCGGGTGGTGCCTAATATCATTTCCAATGATCTTAATAATAGTCTTTGTAGTAATCCTACAATTGATGAAGTTAGAAGTTGTGTTTTTGACATGGATGTTGATAGTGTTGCCGGGCCGGACGGGGTTTAATTCTAAATTTTTCCAAATATGTTGGGACATTATTTGTTGGGATGTTTGGGATGCTGTTCTGGATTTTTTTGGTGGTTCCCCGTTTCCTCGGGCCTTCACTTCGACCACCATTACACTCATCCCAAAAAATAATAACCCTCAATCATGGAAAGATTTTCGCCCAATAAGCTTATGCAACACTTCTTATAAAATCATTTCGAAAATTCTTAGTAAGAGACTGGGCCAACTTCTCCCATCCATTATCAATCCGGCCCAGTCAGGCTTCATCAAAGGTAGGTATATTACGGATAATATTTTAACGGCTCACGAAACTACCCATGATATTTCTCAATCGGTTACTAGTACCATTATTAAACTAGACTTGGAAAAAGCCTATGATAGGATCAATTGGAATTTTATTTTTCAAGTGAGGTCTAGCTTTGGTTTTTATAATGTTTGGATTAGTTTTATCAAATCGTGCATTTCCAATTGTTGGTTCTCGGTCCTTGTGAATGGGCAGCCGAGTGGTTTTTTTAAAAGCGGGAGAGGTATTCGTCAAGGGGACCCTCTTTCCCCTCTCATTTTTGTGATTGCCGCGGATTACTTCTCTAGGAGTATTGATCGAATGTTTTCCAACAATCCTTCGATGTACTATAAGATTAAGAAGAAAATGAAAATCACGCATCTTGCGTATGCCGATGATATTCTCATTTTTCATAATGTTTCCAAAAGAAGTCTCCACATTCTCAATAATTGCATTACTCACTATGAGAATGTTTCCGGACAAAAGATCAACAACCACAAAAGTAATTTTATTATGAACAATCCCACTCCTCAAATTGCTAGTTGGGTGCAAAGAATATCGGGGTTTAATAAAGTTGATTTACCGATTACGTATCTTGGTGTCCCCCTATGGAAAAAGTTTCAATCTTTTGATATGTACGGTCCCCTACTCTCTAAAATTAAAAGTAAAATCACTACTTGGAACCATCATTTGCTTTCCACGGGAGGGCGCCTTGAACTTATTAGTTCGGTGTTAAACTCCATTGCCTTCTATAACTTACAAGTGCTTAAACCACCTGGGAATGTCATTCTTTTCATTGAAATATTGTCCAACAAATTTCTTTGGGGAACTAATGATAACAAACGAAAATTACATTGGGCGGCTTGGAATCGACTTTGTTTCCCCAAGGAGGAGGGGGGTCTCGGTTGTCGGGATCTTAATGACATTATCTGGGCTGCCCATGTCAAAATATGGTGGAGATTCAGAACATCTAACAACATCTGGTCCAATTTTTTACTTAAAAAATATTGTTCTCGGATCTACCCCATGATTATTAAGTTTAGCCCCAAAAGTTTGCCTACTTGGAAAAACCTTTGCGGCATTAGATCTCTCGCGAATTAAAAATTTTTTTAGCATAGTGGTAATGGTGAGGTGTCCTTTTGGCATGACAATTGGTGTAAATTCAATCCTCTCACCAACTTTTACCATACTAAGTCCAAAGAGAAAATTGGTTACTATTGGAAGAATGGCAATTGGGATAGGGATAAAATTAGTCGCAAACTTCCACGTGGTATTTGTGATCATATTTGTTCCCTTCCTAGATCTCCATCCGATAACAAGACTTTGTGGACTCTTTCCTCTAACGGGGATTTTTCTTTTAAAACCGCTTGGGGGCTGGTTCGTAAAATAAAACCTCCGCATAATATCCTGCGGTATCGTTGGAATACACTTATCACAGCTACCATATCTCTTTTTATGGTTAAGGTCCTTAATAAATGGATCCCAATGCCGGATGGTCTTTTTCGGAGGGGCATTATTGCCACCAATAATTGTTATTATTTTAATGGTGTTGAAAATCTTCCCCATCTCTTTCTCCATGGCCCGGTTGCTAAAGATGTGTGGAAGTTTTTCCATAACCTTGCGGGTATTAAAATTCTTATGACCTCTAATTTCAATCTTGTCATTGCCAATTGGTTTGGTAAAACAAATGGCAATATCCACATTTTTCACATCATCCCGATTCTCATTCTTTGGTTTCTTTGGTGCTGTAGGAACGATAAGAGAGTTAATAATGTTCCTTTTACGTCGAAAGTTGTGTGTAAGCTTATTTGGAACTACATCTACAATCTCAATCTTCAAGGCAAAATTAAAAGGCATTTTTGGAAGGGAGCGGATAGAATTGCCGACTATGTGGGCATCAAACCGGCCCCGGGGCCGAGGTAAAAAATCAAGGTTGTCCGTTGGATTAAGCCGGACATAGGTTGGTGGAAACTCAATACATACGGGGCTGCGAAGGGCAACCGGGGCATTACGGCCACGGGGGGGATTGTTCGGGATCATTTCGGCAACCTGCTCTTCATGCTCTCCGAATTTCGTGGGGCCCAAACCAACAACTTTGCTGAAATATACGCCATTTGGAGGGGACTCGATATTTGCATCGATCACAATTTTACTAAAATTTGGGTGGAGGTCGATTCGAAGGTTGCACTCCACTTGATTGAGCAGTCATCTTCGTGTCATTGGCAGCTCCATAGTCTCATTATTAAAATTCGGGCCCTTGTGGAAAAATACGAAATTTATTTTTCTCATATTTCTCGTGAGGGCAATGCCGTTGCCGACCTATTGGCTAACAAAGGTTGTGATCGTCAAGATTTTTATTTCCACGATATCTCCAATATTGAAAGGATAATCCGAGGCCTTATTAAACTCGATAAAATGTCCTACCCCTATATTAGGAGTAGGAAAGTCTACATGTAATCGTCTTTTAGTTTGGGAGTTACGTGGCAAACGTTAGCCATGCTTTGGGGTCGGCTACCCCTAATCTTCATGTGTGTCTTATTTTATGACGTGTTGAGGAACTCGTCCTCCCTCATTTTCTCAGGCGTGTAGAGGGACTCGCCCACCCTCAATTTTTTGCAATAATATACGAGCTGCTTTTTATTTATTTATTTTTTTAAAAAAAAAGTCTCGTTAATAGGAGATAAGACCACACTACATTTATTCGAGTTGGAACTCTATGAAAACTCATGTTTATTGATTAGATTCGAGCCTTTTGTACTCAGAATTGGCTATAAGTGCTCCGATTAATCTTTTACTTCTTGATTATGTCTTGTTGTAGCAAGGATTGGATATAGTAGCTCCGATTAAGTCTTTACTTCTTGATTAAGTCTCCTTAATAGGAGATAAGACCACGTTACATGCATTCGAGTCAGAACTCTATAAAAACTCGGGTTTATTGATTAGATTCGAGCCTTTTGTACTCGGAATTGGCTATTAGAGCTCCGATTAATCTTATACTTCTTGATTAAGTCTTGTTGTGGCAAGGATTTGTTATAATAGCCCCGATTAAGTCATGTTAATATGAGAAAAGACCACATTATATGCATTCGAGTCGGAACTCTAATGAAAACTCGGGTTTATTGATTGGATTCGAGCCTTTTGTACTAAGAATTGGCTATAACAGCTCCGATTAATCTTTTACTTCTTGATTCAATCTTGTTGTAGTAACGATTCCCCATAATAGCTCCGATTAAGCCTTTACTTCTTGATTAAGTCCTATTAATAGGAGATAAAACCATGGTACATGTATTTGAGTCGGATATCTACGAAAACACGGTTTTATTGATTTGACTCGAGCATTTTATATTGAGAATTAGTTATAATATCTCTGATTAAGTCTTTACTTCTTAATTATGTCTTGCTAATAGGAGATAAGACCATGTTACATGCATTCGAATTGGAACTCTATGAAAACTCGGATTTATTGATTAGGTTTGAGCCTTTTGTACTCAGAATTGGCTATAACAGCTACGAATATTCTTTTGCTTTTTGATTAAGTCTTTTTGTAGCAAGGATTCGCATAATGGCTCCGAGTAAGACTTTACTTCTTGATAAGTCTTGTTAATAATAGATAAAACCACATTACATGCATTCGAGTCGGAACTCTATGAAAACTCGAGTTTTTATTTATTAACTTCGAGCCTTTTGTACTCACAATTGGCTATAACAACTCTGATTAATCTTTTCTTTCTTGACTAGGACTTGTTGTAGCAAGGATTCACTATAATAGTTCTGATTAAACCTTTACTTCTTGATTACATCTTGTTAATAGGAGATAAGACCACGTTACATGCATTCGAGTCAGAACTCTGTAAAAACTCTAGTTTATTGATTAGATTCGACCCTTTTGTACTCGTAATTGGCTGTAAGAGCTCCTATTAATCTTTTATTTCTTGATTAAGTCTTGTTGTAGCAAGGATTCACTATAATAGCTACAATTTGTAACACCCCCAAATCCCATTGGGTTATTACAGTATCGTGGACCCCACACCAGGAGATCCACCAGGCGGACATGACTAAAATACAACAAACTCACCAAAAGGGGAATCACAATCCCTACACTTACATCCAACAATAATATTCCGATATGGAATTTCAACGACAACAGTGGGCCTACATGGCCAAAATATAATACAACAACATCCACGAGGCTTGCTCGGATAATATAAAATGACAATGACTGATAAGACTGGAGTACTCCAAACTGTCCGACCAACATGAAAACCAAAACATCTCGGACTAGTATCGCTCGAATGCCTCGTCGCCATCGTCATTGTAACACTCCCAAATCCCATTGGGTTATTACAGTGCCGTGGACCCCACGCCAGGAGATCCACTAGGCGAACATGACTAAAATACATTAAAATTAACCAACAAGGGAGATCACAGTCCCCACCATGATATCCGACATAATATTCTGATAAGGAATTTCAATGACAACGATGGGCCTACATGGCCAAAAATAAAAATACAACAACATCCACGAGCATCTGCTCGGGTAATACACAATGACAATGACTGACAAACTGGAGAACACTCCAACTGACTGACAAACATGAACAACTCTGACTAGTATCGCTCGAATGCCTCGTCGCCATCATCATGCCCCTGTGTCTCAACTCTTTCCTCGCAAGCACCTAAAACATAAAAACATGTTCCGCCCCCATGGGGTCAGTCATCCAGATAATGAACATCAAATACATGTATAACATGATATGCATCCAAAGGCAGAATGAAACGGTACAATGATAATAATAATACGAGATGCTCACAACCCAATGTAAGAACCGAGCATTCGCGAAATACTATGCCCACGGCATACTATTAATACCTGTTCAATAGTGCCCAACGGCGAATCATAATCACAGAGTATCACAATGAATTACACGACATGAACCAAACCAGAATTGATTTACTTATGAATCACAATGCCCGAGGGCTTCAATGAATTTACCAAGACAATCACAAAGGCCTGAAAGCCACTCAGACGAAGCTGTCAAATATCACAATAACATGAAGCCAAAACAACCCGAAGCTGTTATCGATTAGGGCCGAAGCCACGGCACGAAGCCGTATCACCATTAGGGCCGAAGCCACGGCACGAAGCCGTATCACAATTAGGGCCGAAGCCACGGCACGAAGCCGTATCACAATTAGGGCCGAAGCCACGGCACGAAGCCATATCACAATTAGGGCCGAAGCCACGGCACGAAGCCGTATCACAATTAGGGCCGAAGCCACGGCACAAAACCGTATCACAATTAGGGCCGAAGCCACGGCACGAAGCCGTATCACAATTAGGGCCGAAGCCATGGCACGAAGCTGTATCACAATGAAACCATCCAATGGCCGAGACTAGCCTCCAAACATAATTAATCACAAACGGCAACGATCCCAAGATTACTGAATTCACGAGAATGATAGTGTGCTGCCTTGAGTCGGCCAACACGACAACAATGACTCACGGATGGGTACCGTACTCGGCGGTCCCAATTTAATACCTCGATTACCTTAGAATGGTCAATCGATAAGAACGACACAATGGATGGGAACTATCCTCGATAGCCCCACTTCAATACCTCGATGGCCTTAGAATTGCCAACCGATAACAATGATGCAGCAGATGATTCAATACCTCGATTGCCTTAAAACGGCCGATCGATAACAATGATACAACGAATGGTTGAGCACCTCGATTGCCTTAGGATGGCTAATCGATGACAATGATACCATGAATGATTGAACACTTCGATTTGCCTGAGAACGGTCAATCGATAACAATGATACGATGAATGAGTGAATACCTCGATTGCCTTAGAACGGTCAATCGATAACAATGATACGATGAATGAGTGAAGACCTCGATTGCCTTACAACGGCCAATCGATAACAATGATACGATTAATGATTGAACACTTCGATTTGACTAAGAATGGCCAATCGATAACAATGATATGATGAATGATTGAACACTTCTATTTGCCTAAGAACAGCCAATCGATAACAATGATATGATGAATGATTGAACACTTCGATTTGCCTGAGAACGGCCAATCGATAACAATGATACGAAGGATGCCTCGACACCTTTAATCTGTTACCGACAACGAAGAAGAGAAATGAATACGTCAACTCCTTTAATCGGCCAAAACAACTTCAAGGACAAAACTCCAACATTAATAGCAATGATTACAACGACGTCTTAAATCGACATTAATATCAACAACAACGATCGATACATCGATACCGCGAACCGCTGATCCATAATAACATTAACAACGAGTATCACAATGCCTTGAACTGGCCATTAACGAACAATAAAAACATTTGGCATAATTGCCTAAAGGTATCATATCGAACGATCTCTTAATATCAATGAATTCATGAAGAGACTATGTCTCGGAATGATACAACACATTCATACACATATATGATAACATTAATCTCATTGACTAGTATAAGTATAAAACTTGCCTCAACCGAAGGCGATGAATTCCTTCCACGAACAACGAATGGCGTCCTCCGATAAACACAAGTACTCGAACCACCTTGAATGAAATACAATTCATTCAATAACACAATATCAATCGAAATCAACATAACGACCGAAAGATACTCTTTGAGGCATTTAATCGAACACTAAATGTTCAAAGTTCCTCAAGAGCCTAAAAATCATCAATCGAGTTGAATGAATCGAAAATATGGATATACAATCCATAGAACACGATTAATAATGTTTACTAACATCAACCGATTCATCAAAATCGGACTAGAATCGAAATCAAGAACAAATTCCCCAAAAAGTCAACTTGGAGGAAAATCAAGAAATATACCTTGATTCGACGAAGAACACGGATTGGATGATGATATAATCAACAAGAATCTTCCAAAACATCTTGGAATTGATTAGAATCGGCCAAGAACTCGATTTCCCGTGCCTCCCGTTGTAATACCCTCGCCTTTACTATTGTATTTTCTGATTTAAACCAAGTATTTTCGCACCATATCTGTATTGTTGTAGCAAGTATATCGACGAATTATGTTAAGTTGGAATCATGGTCATTCATACTATATTAATTGTTGGGTGATATTGGGAGAATTCCATTTATGCTTGTTATAGAACTTAACGTACGTTAGCCTATCTTCTTTACGTACGCTATGTATGTATCCTTACGTACGTAACATTCATATGTTAAAGTACGTAATGCGAGAGATCCATCAACAGCCCGCCTTTCGGCGGGTGGGACCGAATGGGGGTAGGTGGTCGGGAGTCGATCGCGACAGCCAAGTCAACGGCTATTACGTACGTAATAGTTATGTATTTACGTACGTAACGATTTACGTGTTTTAAGTCAGAAAGATCTGATGAAATTGATTACGTACGTAATGATCATGAGATTACGTACGTAATGACTATAACGTACGTTAATCCCTTTCTTTAACGTACGTAATGCCGAGTTCAGGTTATAAAAATATGACTTGCCATTCATTTCCTGCTCGACCCATTCAACCTCCCAACTGAGAAAAATGATTCCCTTCCCTGCCAACTCCGTTTCTAGCCCTTCTAACTTGTGTTGGAGCTTCAGCACTTGGTTTGTGACTTGGAGATTTGGAGATTGAAGTGTGTTCTTTGAAGTGTTGGTGTTGTTCTTCATTTTGAGGTTGGTTTCTCTTAAACTCATACTAAATCTATGCTCATGATGATGTTAGTATATAATCACTTCACATAATGTTAGTTTAAGCTAGTGTAAAACATGATAAATTAATTGAATCATGCTCAAACTAAGTGAGGATCAACATTAGGAGTATTATTATTACTTCTTGATGTATTATAACTTCATAATATGGTTATGTTGATAATGATAGATAAAACTGGATTTATAACATGATAATCGGAAGATGATTATAGTCTCAACACTAGGAACATGTTAGGGATGAAATCCTTAATGATTAGAGGTGAGAGGTACTAATCTTGTCTTGAACATTCAATTGATTCTTGAAGGTAATATGAAACCATAATTTTGGCCTCTAAACCAATACCTTTGTAATAAATTGTTGGAAGAATTATGTTAACCCTTTTGAAGATAATTTTCACAAGATGGGATGAAGTTACTTTTAGAATTCCAAGTATCCAAGGATATAACTAGGTTTTTAATAAATTCTTCAAAAATAAAACAATGGATTTTGATAGAAGGAAGTTGTAATCTTCATATGCTCAAGTTAATCGATTTCTTTGATAACTTAAAAGGGTGTTAATCACTACATTAATATGTTGATAATGTTCTTAAGAGGATTGTATGGAATATGGTGATACAAATGCGGTAGATGAGTAGCCGAATTCCATTTCATTAATCCGTGTGTGTTAAGAGACGTAAATTAAGATGATGTTCTTAGTTCACTAAAAACTTGAACTTATGCTTCATATAGTAATCAGTTTTAATGTAATCGTTGGTAAAATAATGAAGAACGTAATTAAACACAAACTTATATCGTAATCGGAAGTGCCGATGATTTGAAAAGATGTTTTCACAATATTACATTGGTAATAAACTGGACTTAAAGTATTTGACATTAATGTTAGAATATGTGAATGAACATGATAAACATATGATGATTTATAATTGGAACATTAAAGTGATCAATAGGATAATTGATTTATTCAAGTAAATTTACGAATATTGTTTATGTAATAATACCGTTATCGTACGAATGTGTTGTTGAATGAATTACATTTCATTCAAGGGTTCTTGTTCACGTGAGTATTGTTAGACGAGGATACCGTTCGTTTGATCATTCAAAGAAGGATTATTCATCTACGGAATTGAGGCAAGTTATCTTGCTTGGTTATAATGATGGTTGAATTCTTGTGATTATTATGCGTTTCGTACGTATGAAATGTTCTGATAATCTATGATTCGTGATATGGCGATGCCCTTGATCGTATTATCATGGTGTTGGGATAATATACCCGAAATTACCGTTCTTGTTACCGTTGGTCCTTTTGAGCTTTGTTGACACTTCGGTGAGTCGTTCAATTCCTTGATAAAGGTGTAATTCGTTGAGTTTCGTTGTCATGTTGTATCGTGACATCTCTGGAGTCATATCTGCGTGCCGATTGGTTATGTGTAGGATTTTTAGTCGGGCACTTGATGATCATGCGTGGATGTTATCCGCATTTAGATCGTGCACATGAGACGTAGTTCGCGAGGCTAATTAGGTACATCGTCCCACGTATATTCTGGATTCCGTATACGGGGTCGACATGTGCACGGACAAATTTCCGGATCGGGCGTACTGTGACGTCCGTCTTGAGCCATATTATATGGTCGTTCATATATTTGGTTATGTTCGACAGTTGGGACTGACTGTTTATACGCCTGCGGGGTATATTCAGTAGTCGATTGTTTTCTTTGAGATCCGTATATATATATATATATATATATATATATATATATATATATATATCAATATATATGAATTGTATAATGTCATGAGAATTATTATCATGTATAACTGACCCTGTGGTTTGGGGCGAAATACTTGTATTTCAGGGCGAGGAAAGGGCAAGGCACAGGAGGAGCACAATGGCGACGGAGGGTTTTGAAGTATGCTATTTCGGGGTCCCCGAGTCTTTTGATGTTCGGTTATGTTTTATTATGAGTTTCATTTTATTTTGTGTCGGATGAATGTACTATAATCTGTTAGGTATTGCCCATCGTCATATGGTCTGTACCGAATTTGGATCCTGTGTACGTTTGCTTGTATTAAAGACATGTATAACTTATACTCCACATCGGGGTTTTGATAAATATTGTGGTACGGTGCCACGTTGTCAAGTTGTAAGTGTATATCGTGATATTGCTTGGTGGGTCCCGGTAGGGGTCCACGACACTGTAATAGCCACCGTTTTTGGGCTGTTACAGAAGATGGTATCAGAGAGTGTGTTTTTCTTTTGAGTCATTGTGGAATCGAAATAGCATCAAGAAACCTTCGTGCCATGTGTAACCTGTGCAAGCGCCTGACCCGTCGAATACGGTATGTTCTCATGAGCCATAATTTGATTACTGGCATGATATTGATGACGTATTGGTCTCTTTACTTATCTTGGCATCTTGCTAACATGTTGTAAAATTCATCTGTTTGAGGAAAACCTAAATTAATTATGTAATTGGAATTGTTTCGACTTGATGTTGATATTGAGTGTGTAGCACCTGCGGTTCCAGTGATTCTTTACGAACTGCTTTGTTGAATATGAAATTCCCTGTTGCCATTAACTTAGCATGAATTATGATTGATAACTTGAACTGTACTTGTGACTTGATTCTTTCAGTATGGAAAGGAATCTGAGAGGCCGTGGCAGGGGGGGACGAGGCCGCAGAAGAGGCCGAATCCCGATACCACGAGCCAACAGACGCGCGAATGTGGAACAGAGTTCCGCAGGCAGTGATTCGCCTTCTAGGGACCAATCACACCACACTGGAGAAAATGCACATGTCGATCCTTACACCGTGATGCAGGGCATGATGGCCCAGATGACCCAAATGAGTCAGCTGATGGAAGCTATGCAGAGGAATACTACTGGTCAACAGCAGGGGCAACAGCCTCCGCCTCTGGTGCCTGGCGGGATCGTGAGCCGGATTATTAGCGACATATCACGACAGCGACCTCCGACTTTTGAAGTCTCATCTGAGCCTGCTGACATTGTACACTGGATAGAGCATTTCGAGAAACTGTTCGAGATGGTGGAGTGCCCAGAGGAAAATCGATTTGTTGTGGCAGCCTACTATCTTAGTAAGGGTGCCCATACTTGGTGGCTTTCTGTGAGGCCTGCCGATGGCGCAAGTACATGGGACGAATTCAAGAATCTTATGCTAGATCTTTACTATCCTGCACCGCTCCGTGAAGCCAAACTGTCCGAATTACTGAACCCCGATCCATCAGAAGACGAGGATGTGTTAGCGATTGCTGAAAAATTCCAAGCACTTCTCCCTTTTGCTACGTCAGTTGTCCATTCGGAAGCTGATAAGATCAAATATTTCCTCAAGAGGCTTAAACCCCGAATGAGGATGCAATTACTCAATCACCACTGTACGACCCTATCAGAGTTTATTGAGAAGGCTTTGGAGTATGAACTTACTGCGAAGGAGATTTTCAAGAAGCAGCCTCAGTTTTCCAACAAGAGATCCAGGAACCAGACCCAGGGAGAAAGTAACCGGGGGATGTTCAAGAAGCCCCAGCCTGTACTAAATCCTTCTGAGCGGCCACCTATGGGACCAAAACCGACAGGAACGCACTCTCGGGCAATCAGCTCACCTGTCGTGTGTTATAACTGTGGAGACCAGGGGCATATCAGCTCCAAGTTGTAACACCCAGAATTTTTTTTTTTTTTTTTTTTTTTTTTTTTGAAATAATATAAATTTTGACACCAATTCATAAAGGGACTTCATTTATTTAATTTAATAAGCCAATAATGGCAATCAAGTTATCAAACTTCTAAAGAAAACAACATAAGTAAAACTTTCTAATATGGAAATGTCAAAAGCGGAAGTACTAAAAATGTTCATTGATTTAAAATAAAATCGCAGTGTGTCACGAATGCTCCTGTCAGTCCTTAGCCTCCTTAATCGTAATACCTGAAAATGTTAAGTTAAACCGTAAGCACAAAGCTTAGTGAATTCCAACACAACATTATGCCAATATCCACAATCACTAGACCTAGATTAAAATATATAGTTATAACATTTAAACATAAGCCAAGAACAAATCAAAGCTTATAAGGAGGGCTAGTAGGTTACCCGCATCTCACAAACCGAAGAGTATTGGGTTAATCTTACCCTCACCTCACATCCCGGAGGGTATTGGAGTAATTATACCTAACCACGCGCACCGGACAAAATCCGGATAATTGCTATGATCCCCTCAACAATAAACATACAGTGCACATGTATGATTAACAATTTAAGCATGCATTCATATTATCATACCATAATAATAATTTAACACTCACGTGCTAACCTAGCAGTCATAAATATTGAGACAATGGAGTGAGAGAACTCACCTTGAATACTTAAGGGAGATTGCTAAATCAAAACTGGCTACCACACTTGAGCAAATGCCGAAACTTCACCTATTATAAACTAGGAGTTAGGATATACCCAAAGATGAAGCTTAAAGACTTAAACAAAAATCTGAACAGCAAGGTCTAAAAACAGACCCGCTGTTAAAGATGGATTTACTTAATTTTCCTAAGTATTAACATATCAATATTAAATTTTTCTAAGAAACTAGAGTCTTTCCCCTTTTTAAAACAGTAAAGAACTCACTCTAACTCCAAAATATGAATTTATTATGATGCTTTTAAAAAGACATCGCAATGCAGTCCCAAGTCATAGGAATCAGTAGTGTTGGCCAATTCTACCGAACTTGTGGGTAGACATTGTCCAAACTAAAAATCACAGAGATAATAGACATAAATACAAAAGTCTCAGAGTTGGAATCGACCAAAAAGGGTTTCCCAAACTCTAGATATGAAATTCACAACATGACTAATTACAAAACCCTTAAAAGCTGATGACAGAAAACTGATCTGGAGTGTGAACTCAATATGACCAAGAAATACTTGGAGATAACATCCCATAAACTCTAGATCACAACTTTAGGTCATAACACACATATGGGAACTTGTAATCCCATCAGATCGTTTCCCAAGCCCTAGAAACGAATAAAACAAATTGACCTATCAGATCAGACCCGGATCAGACCTACCAGCAAAGATGCTGTTCTTGCCCATGGATAAAGTCCTAATTAATGAGAGTGACCTTCATAAGGAAGTTACCCAACACAATTTGTGAACTTTTGGCACAGGTTTGAGATCCGTTTGAGTTATAGAATTCAAGTTATAATTTTTGTAAGATGACTACAAATCTGATGGAAACAGAATCGTAGCCAACCCTTAATTTTTTTAACCAATCCATTCCTCTCCCTTTTGAAACACATTCCTAGATGTGTTTATCACCCAAATTCAGTCCCCTATGAACATGGTGGCACTAAAAAGGGCTAGGGGTCATTGGCATTTCATTTAGTCACAAGGAAAAGAATCAAATCAATATAATATATGACAAACCACTTAAACTCATAATTTTCCCCCTTTTTAAGGGTTCCTTGATCTTTCAAATACACAAACATTTATATACACATCTTAGAAGATGCTATAAAGTTGTATACTTAGATCTAAACACATTGACATGGATATATTAAGAATCAAAATAATAATTAACAAGAATTATAACCATTCACAAGATCTATCACATTTTATCACCTAAATAAAACTTGGTGATTTCCATGGTTCATTTAGACCTTGTATTTTATATAATCATCTAGATCCATCATACACCATGTATAGGGTGTAGATATAATCTAGAGATGATGATAACATACAACTTATAACAATAACAACATTGGTTAAAACCATAAGATCTATCTTCTTTAAATCACACAAGTTACAACTTGATGATTTTTATGAATCATATAGATCTTTTACATAATATGATTATCTAGACTCATCATACACCATATAGAAGATGGTGATGAAATTTCTAGATGATAATCAACACTTAAAACAATTAATTGAATATAAATCAAAAGAAAAGATTAAAACACCTTAAAAGATCTTACCTAAGCTTGTTACACCAACAAGGAAGTGAAAGAGAAGGATTATTGTGGCTTTGGAAGAGAAAAAATGAGAGAGAGATGGGAGAGATCGGCCGAATGAGGGAGGGAGGAAGAAGTTAGGGTTTTTGTGATATTTTTATAAATTATTTTAGGATAAAGCCTAATTACTTCACTAATGGGCTAGGCTCAAAACTCATTTCTTCTACTAGCCCAATATAATTAAATCTTTCAATTAACTTAGCCCAAAACTTGTATTTTAATCTAACTTGGCTAATTAATTAAATCCATCATTTAAAATAACTAAATACCATGAAAATAATTAACGTACCGGGAAAAAAAAACCGGGCGTTACAACTCTCCCCTACTAAGAAGGGACTTGGCCTCGAAGTCACCCTCCGAATAACTCGGGATAATGCGCCTCATCTCGTCTTCAGTTCCCATGTACACTCGAGATCCCTTCCTATGCCGCCACCGAACCTTAACAATAAACAGTCTTGCCGCTCCGAAGGGTCTTTGACTTTCGATCAACAACCGCGATAGGTTTCTCAACATAGTTGAGCCGTTCAATTTGGATGTCTTCCAGAGGTACCACGGCGGTATCGTCAACAATGCACTTCCTCAATCGAGACACGTGGAAGGTGTTATGAATCAAACTAAGCTCGTCAGCAGCTCCAATCGGTATGCTACCTTACCAACGCGAGCTATGATCTTATAAGGTCCAATAAACCGAGGTCCCAGCCTTCCCACGCTTGCGGAACCTAATCACACCCTTCCAAGGGGAGACCTTTAATAACACATGATCCCCAACTCGAAACTCAAGATCGAGGCGTCACTTATCTGCATAACTCTTCTGACGACTCCTAGCGGTGACCAAATGATCCCTGATCATTTTGTTTTTCTCCGTGGTTTGCAAAACAATATCGGTGCTACCGAGCACCCTCTGTCCAACCTCACCCCAACACACTGGGGTTCTACACTTCCTACCATACAGTGCTTCATACGGGGGCCTGTCGATGCTTGAATGATAACTGTTGTTATATGAAAACTCGGCTAAATGAAGATGATCATCCCTACTGCCTCCAAAATCAATTGCGCATGCCCGAAGCATGTCCTCCAAAGTCTGTATCGTCCGCTCACTCTGCCCATCAGTTTGCGGATGGAACGCAGTACTGAAATGTAATCGGGTACCCAATTCTTCTTGGAATTTCGCCAAAATCGAGAGGTGAATCGAGTATCTCGATCGAGAGACAATAGATACGGGCACCCCGTGCAATGAAACTATCTCCCGAACAAAAATCTCGCCAATTTTTCACCAAGAACTTTCCTTGATGGCCAGAAATGAGCACTCTTCGTCAATCGATCCACAACTACCCATATCGTATCCGCTCCCCTTGCAGTCTTAGGAAGTTTTGTAATAAAGTCCATGGTTAAGTGCTCCCATTTCCACTCAGGAATCTCCAAAGGTTGCAATTTCCCATGAGGTTTCTGGTGTTCGGCTTTGACCTTAGGCATGTCGCATTCTTCTACATATCGAGCCACATCATTCTTCATCCCGTGCCACCAATAACCCTCACGAAGATCTCGGTACATTTTTGTAGCACCGGATGAATAGAAA
Source organism: Orobanche coerulescens (assembly GCA_033398695.1). Lineage (NCBI taxonomy): Eukaryota > Viridiplantae > Streptophyta > Magnoliopsida > Lamiales > Orobanchaceae > Orobanche > Orobanche coerulescens. The sequence goes on along the minus strand of CM065807.1, from coordinate 105,683,054 downwards.
ACTTGGACTGTGAGCTTCTTCCATAAGAGTTTTCCGGTTCCCACCAAGAATGGAACCCAAACCCTACCATAACGAGTTAGTAATCCACGCCCATCTCGCTCCATCTTAGGTAACTCATTCACAATCCTTTCACGATTTAGGTTCCCCTCTTGAGTCGCCACATCTTGAGCATCTCGAATCATACCCAATAATGATGTCTCCATTGTCATCCGAAGACATTTAGCTCGAATCGGTTCGACATTGCTTACGATCGAGTGCGTCGGCTACCACATTAGCTTTACCGGGTGGTAGTGAATCTCACAATCGTAATCTTTCACCACATCTAACCATCTAACTCCGCCTCATATTCAGATCCCGCTGATCGAAAAGGTACTTCAAACTTTTATGGTCGGTGTAAATGATACACTTAACCCCGTAAAGGTAGTGCCTCCATATCTTGAGAGCAAAAACAACGGCTCCTAATTCCAGTCATGAGTGGGGTAGTTCCTTTCGTGAGGTTTTAGCGGCGAGACGCATAAGCTATCACCTTACCCCGTTGCATCAACACGGACCAAAACCCGGAGAGATGCGTCGCAAGACACTACCATGTCCTCCACTCCTTCCGTAAAGTCAAAACCGGGCATTACACAACCGCCTTAAGATCCTCAAATGCAAACCGTTGTTCCGACCCCAAACAAATTTCTCCGACTTCTTGGTCAATCGCGTAAGAGGTAGAGCAATCTTTGAGAAATTTTCAATAAACCTACGATAGTAACCGGCCAAACCCAAGAAACTACGAATCTCCGAAGGCGATTTAGGAGCTTCCCATTTCTTAACCGCATCAATCTTGGCCGGATCGACCTTGATACCTTCCTTGTTCACCACGTGGCCCAAGAATTGAACCTCTTCTAACCAAAATTCACACTTAGAAAATTTAGCATAAAGCCGTTCTCTCCGTAGTGTCTCTAGAAGTTCCCGAATGTGCTTTTCATGCTCCTCCCTGGTCTTAGAATATACCAAAATATCGTCAATAAACACAATGACCGAACGGTCGAGCATCGGACCACACACCCGATTCATAAGATCCATAAAAGCAGCGGGTGCATTAGTGAGTCCGAATGGCATCACCACAAATTCAAAGTGTCCGTATCGGGTTCGAAACGCCGTTTTCTCAATGTCACAGTCACGAACTCGCATCTGATGATAACCGGAGCGCAAATCAATCTTGGAAAACCAAGACGCTCCTTGGAGTTGGTCGAAAAGATCGTCGATACGAGGTAAAGGATAACGGTTCTTTATCGTGAGTTTATTCAACTCCCGATAATCTATACACATTCTTTGAGAACCGTCCTTCTTTTTCGCGAAAAGTATAGGAGCACCCCACGGCGAGAAACTTGGCCGTATAAACCCCTTATCACTAAGCTCCTGAATCGATCTTGAAGCTCTTTCATCTCGTGGCGCCAAACGATAAGGAGATTTGGCGATTGGAACAGCGCCAGTACTAAATCAATGCGAAACTCCACTTGCCTAATAGGTGGCAAACCCGGAGTTCCTCAGAAAGACGTCACCAAAGTCGGAAACAACTGGAACATTATCGAGTGCAATAGCAGAGGTACAAGAAGCAATATCCAAATGGGGAATATCTCCTTGAATAATAAGTTCTCCACCCTAGGGTTTTGAACACGAACTTGTCTCTTGCGACAAAGAATTTCGCATCGAATGCATCGAGCCAATCCATACCCACAATAACGCAAAGTTCCCTCATAGCAATAGGGATAAGATCAATGGGGAATTCAACTCCGAAAATTCAAGGGTACAACCCCGATAAACATCGATACGAAGATAGTGCGATTTTCGGCAACTTCGATAACCATGGGACGTGCTAGTTTCCCGACACCACGCCCCAAACGGTTTATGAACGTGCGTGACACGAAGGAGTGAGTAGCGCCAGAATCAAACATAACAGTGGCAGGGTGAGAATCTAACAGATAAGTGCCTGATTCATAATATTTAAGCAATAAAACAATTACTCTATGGCATAGCATAAGATAAAAGATAAGGAAGAGATGTTTAGAGTTGTTTACCTGCTACAGTCGCAGGCTTCGCAGGCTCCTCCCTCGTAAGCTGGTGGACACGTCCTCGTGTCAACATAGTTGGTCCGTTAGAGGTCGAAGCAGTATTGGGATTTGCATTCCCATTCTTCTTCAGCTTTGGGCAATCAGGCTTCTTGTGCCCCTTCTCTTGGCAATTGTAACAAACTGGTACCGCTGCAACAGTGGTAGTAACCTGGGGGGCTGCAATGGATTTTGGAGCCTTGCAATTCTTCCAGTGATGCCCTTCCTTCTTGCAGTTATAACACACCAATGGGGGTCGATCACCCTGCTTCGCAGATGGCTTGTATTCATATCTTGGTTTATCCCCAAACTTTGTCTTCTTATGAGCCTCATTAGAAGTTTTAGAAAAAGTGCTCTCCAGTTTCCTCTTAGATTGAGTTTGCAGCTCAATCTCTCTCTTCTGGGCCCCCATGATCGCACCCATGGTCGTAAAGTCTTGCATGCTCACAAATTCCGGATCTCTACGTAAAATCGAGATGTACCGACTAACAAGCCATGCTTCATCTCTAGCAAAAGTAGGATGTAAAGAAAGCATCTCCATGAACTTGGCGTTCAGATCACTAATGATTCGGTGGTCCGTTGTAACGCCATGAATTCTGCATCATTCTTTGTTGCTCCACCCTAGGCACATACCGTGCCTCGAACCACTCCACAACCGGGCCCAAGTAATCGCCTTACAGCCTTCTTCATCATTCTTCCCGTGGTGGTGTTCCACCATGTCTTACCCCGCTCTCACCGGTTCTTTGCTACCAACACTCTAAACCGGTCTGGGCACCCTATAGTCATAAAGGCGCTCCACGTCGGATAACCGGTGCTTAGCCGCCACCGGATCGTCCTCCCCATCCCAATGAGGTGGGCCGCACTTTCCGAACTTCTCGTAGTAGTACATTAAATCACGAACAGAGGAACAGAGCCCCCTCAGCGGAGGTGCATCTCGCCATACGCTCATCTAGCGAGCACGAACTTGATCAATGATGTTAGTGTGACATTCGGAATAATCTCGTTAAAAGCATTATTGAACTCCTCAAAGAACGAGTTCCCTAACTTGAGCTATTTGAATTGCATTGAGGCGAGCAAAGTGAGCCATCTAAAATTGATAAGAAAAGAAAACGATTCAACCTATGCATGTCTAAGAAATCGAAAACACTCACTTGTCAAAACTTTTCAACCTTGCCCCGTCCCCCAAACCGGCTCCAATATATTGAATTATAGGGGCCCTTCTATTATTGAAAATAGAAGTTCGAATTTCGGTTTCAGGTCTAGTTTCAAAATTTCAGCTTGCTCCTAGCCGTAACAGTTTAATTCACACTCATGGTAGATCTAAAAGGCCTAAATTCTCACATGGTAGATAGTAGCACTAAAGGCATATAATTATCCTCCTAGGCTAGTCTTTGGGATATGTCATAAATGGAGCATACTATTGTGTTTGATAAGTAATAAAATTTAAACTCAATTAGTTAATAAAACTTACTTGGCTGGCTGACCGGCACACCGTGACATCTTCACTGCTAGTTTTTAATAAACTTTGTACAAGAGAAATAAAATGTTTTTAAATTTGAGTCTAGACATCCCTAAGAAGGCCTAGTTCACTCAAATGAAAAGGCTCTGATACCAACTTGTAACACCCCTAAATATTTTTTTTTTTTTTTTGAAATAATATAAAGTTTGACACCAATTCATAAAGGGACTTCATTTATTTAATTTAATAAGCCAATAATGGCAATCAAGTTATCAAACTTCTAAAGAAAACAACATAAGTAAAACTTTCTAATATGGAAATGTCAAAAGCGGAAGTACTAAAAATGTTCATTGATTTAAAATAAAATCGCAAAGGTGTCACGAATGCTCCGTCACCTTAGCCTCCTTAATCGTAATACCGAAAATGTTAAGTTAAACCGTAAGCACAAAGCTTAGTGAATTCCAACACAACATTATGCCAATATCCACAATCACTAGACCTAGATTAAAATATATAGTTATAACATTTAAACATAAGCCAAGAACAAATCAAAGCTTATAAGGAGGGCTAGTAGGTTACCCGCATCTCACAAACCGAAGAGTATTGGGTTAATCTTACCCTCACCTCACATCCCGGAGGGTATTGGAGTAATTATACCTAACCACGCGCACCGGACAAAAGCCGGATAATTGCTATGATCCCTCAACAATAAACATACAAAGGCACATGTATGATTAACAATTTAAGCATGCATTCATATTATCATACCATAATAATAATTTAACACTCACGTGCTAACCTAGCAGTCATAAATATTGAGACAATGGAGTGAGAGAACTCACCTTGAATACTTAAGGGAGATTGCTAAATCAAAACTGGCTACCACACTTGAGCAAATGCCAAAACTTCACCTATTATAAACTAGGAGTTAGGATATACCCAAAGATGAAGCTTAAAGACTTAAACAAAAATCTGGACAGCAAGGTCTAAAAACAGACCCGCTGTTAAAGATGGATTTACTTAATTTTCCTAAGTATTAACATATCAATATTAAATTTTTCTAAGAAACTAGAGTCTTTCCCCTTTTTAAAACAGTAAAGAACTCACTCTAACTCCAAAATATGAATTTATTATGATGCTTTTAAAAAGACATCGCAATGCAGTCCCAAGTCATAGGAATCAGTAGTGTTGGCCAATTCTACCCAACTTGTGGGTAGACATTGTCCAAACTAAAAATCACAGAGATAATAGACATAAATACCAAAGTCTCAGAGTTGGAATCGACCAAAAAGGGTTTCCCAAACTCTAGATATGAAATTCACAACATGACTAATTACAAAACCCTTAGAAGCTGATGACAGAAAACTGATCTGGAGTGTGAACTCAATATGACCAAGAAATACTTGGAGATAACATCCCATAAACTCCAGATCACAACTTTAGGTCATAACACACATATGGGAACTTGGAATCCCATCAGATCATTTCCCAAGCCCTAGAAACGAATAAAACAAATTGACCTATCAGATCAGACCCGGATCAGACCTACCAGCAAAGATGCTGTTCTTGCCCATGGATAAAGTCCTAATTAATGAGAGTGACCTTCATAAGGAAGTTACCCAACACAATTTTTGAACTTTTGGCACAGGTTTGAGATCCGTTTGAGTTATAGAATTCAAGTTATGATTTTTGTAAGATGACTACAAATCTGATGGAAACAGAATCGTAGCCAACCCTTAATTTTTTTAACCAATCCATTCCTCTCCCTTTTGAAACACATTCCTAGATGTGTTTATCACCCAAATTCAGTCCCCTATGAACATGGTGGCACTAAAAAGGGCTAGGGGTCATTGGCATTTCATTTAGTCACAAGGAAAAGAATCAAATCAATATAATATATGACAAACCACTTAAACTCATAATTTTCCCCCTTTTTAAGGGTTCCTTGATCTTTCAAATACACAAACATTTATATACACATCTTATAAGATGCTATAAAGTTGTATACTTAGATCTAAACACATTGACATGGATATGTTAAGAATCAAAATAATAATTAACAAGAATTATAACCATTCACAAGATCTATCACATTTTATCACCTAAATAAAACTTGGTGATTTCCATGGTTCATTTAGACCTTGTATTTTATATAATCATCTAGATCCATCATACACCATGTATAGGGTGTAGATATAATCTAGAGATGATGATAACATACAACTTATAACAATAACAACATTGGTTAAAACCATAAGATCTATCTTCTTTAAATCACACAAGTTACAACTTGATGATTTTTATGAATCATATAGATCTTTTACATAATATGATTATCTAGACTCATCATACACCATATAGAAGATGGTGATGAAATTTCTAGATGATAATCAACACTTAAAACAATTAATTGAATATAAATCAAAAGAAAAGATTAAAACACCTTAAAAGATCTTACCTAAGCTTGTTACACCAACAAGGAAGTGAAAGAGAAGGATGATTGTGGCTTTGGAAGAGAAAAAATGAGAGAGAGATGGGAGAGATCGGCCGAATGAGGGAGGGAGGAAGAAGTTAGGGTTTTTGTGATATTTTTATAAATTATTTTAGGATAAAGCCTAATTACTTCACTAATGGGCTAGGCTCAAAACTCATTTCTTCTACTAGCCCAATATAATTAAATCTTTCAATTAACTTAGCCCAAAACTTGTATTTTAATCTAACTTGGCTAATTAATTAAACCCATCATTTAAAATAACTAAATACCATGAAAATAATTAACGCACCGGGAAAAAAAAAAACCGGGCGTTACACAAGTGTCCAAAGCCGGCCGTTGCATGTCACACTTGCGTGAAGAACGGTCATCGTGCTCGCTATTGCAGGGGTCGACTCGGGCGTGCTCCAGTAGCATCTCTTGCTCCAGTAGAGTCTTCTGTTCAGGAACCTGCTCCTCCGTCCGCTTCTTACCAGACTACCGGGGCAAACAAAGGGATGGGTCGTGGAAATCAAGCTGGTACACCTGCTTCCGGGGTTGCAAAACCCAGAGGTTACGAGATGAAGAAAGCAGACGATCCCGAAGCCAGCATGATTGCAGGTACTCTCGAGATCCACTCTCAGCCCGTTTGTGTTCTTTTTGATACTAGTGCTTCACACTCCTTTTTGTCTAGTTCTTGTTTGAGTCGTTTCCATTTGAATCATGTTACCGATTGTGAACCTTATGTAATTGGTCTACCCGATGGTAGAAGAATTATTGGGAGTCGTGAAGTACAGAACTGTCCGATTCACATGAACAACCGTGAGTGGTTATCCGACTTGATTGTGGTTGATTTACCTAAAGATGATGTAATCTTGGGCATCGACTGGATGGATCGTCACGATGCCGTGCTTAGCGTCCGTAAGCGAATGGTGACCGTCACATCTGATGATGGCGTCGAGTGTATTTTTCGGGGTGATAATCCCAATCATCCTGGGATAGTCATCAGCGCTATGAAGGCTATGAGATTATTGAACCAGGGATGCATTGGTTATTGGTGTTACATGACCAAGACAAATGACCGACCAGTCGAATTGGTTGATATTGCAGTAGTTCGAGACTATCCAGATGTATTTCCAGAAGAGCTTCCAGGACTACCCCCACAACGAGAGGTAGAATTCACCATTGAGTTGGAGCCATGGACATCCCCACTTTCAAAAGCACCATATCGTATGGCCCCGATTGAGATGCAGGAGTTGAAAAGACAACTTGAGGAGTTAACTAAGAAAGGATATGCTCGACCCAGTGCATCCCCTTGGGGAGCGCCGGTGTTATTCGTACGGAAGAAGGACGGATCGCTGCGTTTGTGTATTGATTACCGTGAGCTGAACAAAGTAACAATTAAGAACAAATATCCTTTACCTCTCATCGATGATCTATTGGATCAGCTCCAGGGAGCCGCTATATTTTCCAAGATCGACTTGAGATCCGGGTACCACCAATTACGGATTCGAGAGTCTGACGTCCCTAAGACAGCTTTTCACACTCGCTATGGGCATTATGAGTTCGTTGTCATGCCATTCAGACTGAATAATACACCTGCAGTCTTCATGGAATTGATGAATCAGGTATTTATTTATTATCTGGATCGTTTTGTAGTCATTTTTATTGACGACATCTTGATCTACTCTCGTGATCATGAGGAGCATGAGTGTCACCTCCGCCAGGTTCTCGATGCATTAAGGCGAGAACAACTCTATGGAAAATTTTCTAAGTGTGAATTCTGGATGTCTGAAGTTATTTTTCTGGGACATGTAATATCAGCAGATAGAGTAAGAGTAGACCCATAGAAGACAGAAGCTATCCGAGACTGGCTACCTCCGAAGAACGTGAAGGAAGTTTGTAGTTTTCTGGGTCTAGCAGGCTATTACATACGATTCGTGGAAGGATTTTCCAAAATTGCTCAACCGATGACTAATCTGTTAAGGAAAGATAATAAGTACTTGTGGTCGGAAGCATGTCAGCAAAGTTTTGATGAAATCAAAAGTCGATTAATTTCAGCACCTGTTTTGGTTCTACCTAAAGGAACGGAAGGATTCGTGGTATATAGCGATGCATCGAGACAGGGCCTTGGCTGCGTATTAATGCAGTACGGGAAAGTGATCGCCTATGCATCCAGACAGTTGCGTCCTTACGAGATCAACTACCCAACTCATGATTTGGAGTTAGCAGCCGTAGTGTTTGCTTTAAAAATCTAGCGCCACTATCTGTATGGAGTTACCTGCCGGATTTTTAAGGACCACAAGAGCCTGAAGTATATTTTTACCCAAAAGGAGTTGAACATGAGACAAAGGAGGTGGTTAGAGCTAATCAATGACTATGCTATCGAGATTCTTTATCATCCAGGCAAAGCAAACATGGTTGCCGATGCCTTGAGCCGCAAGACAGTGCAGGAGTAGATACTGGGTCATTTGACTGCCCAGAAGGAGTTGCAATTAGAGCTCATGAGACCAGAGATTGAGGTCTGGTTACAATGCATTCAGGGACAACTGTGCACGTTTGAGATTTCATCACCCCTTGATGAGATGGTCAGGACGAAACAGATGACCGACCCGTTCTTATCCAGAATTCGAGGAGAAATCGATCAAGGGAAGGCCCCTGGATTTGTGGTTCACGAGGATGGACCGATACGCTTTAAAAACCGAGTATGTGTACCAGCAGACGAAGAGTTGAGGAATACTATTTTGAAGAAGGCTCATGCTACCCCGCATTCCATACACCCGGGATCGAACAAAATGTATAAGGATTTGAAGCCGTATTATTGGTGGGGTAACATGAAACGGGAGGTTTCCGAATTTGTTTTGAAATGTTTGACCTGTCAGCAGGTCAAGATTGAGCATCAACGACCAGTTGGCATGATGAAACCGCTTCCGATTCCCGAGTGGAAGTGGGAAGACATATCGATGGATTTTATTACTAGCTTGCCGATGAGCCGTCGAGGCATGAATACGATTTGGGTGATTGTGGATCGATTGAATAAATCAGCCCACTTCTTGGAGATCAAGGATACGTGGGGCCCCGAGAGATTGGCCCAGTTATTCATCAAAGAGATTGTGAGACTGCATGGTACCCCTAAGAGTATTGTATCAGATCGTGACGGACGGTTCGTGTCGCACTTCTGGAAGGCGGTTCATCGTGCTATGGGTACACAGTTGAACTTCAGTACGGCTTTTCATCCTCAGACCGACGGTCAGTCTGAGAGGACTATTCAAACTCTAGAGGATATGTTGAGGGCATGTGCTCTCGATTGGAAGCCCGACTGGGAAGCCCAACTACCGTTGGTAGAATTCACATATAATAACAGCTGGCACGCCTCGATCATGATGGCACCTTATGAGGCATTGTATGGTCATCGTTGTAGGTCCCCTTTGTGTTGGGACGATTTGTCTGAATCTATTGGTACGAAACCTGATATGTTATTGGCAGCCCACGAGAAGATTTCCCTGATCAAGAGTCGTCTATTAACGGCCCAAAGCCGCCAGAAATCATATGCAGATAATCATCGACGACCACTCGAGTTTGAGGTTGGTGACCGTGTACTAGTCAAATTATCTCCTACTAGAGGTGTTTTCCGATTCGGGAAGAGAGGCAAGTTGAGCCCAAGGTATATTGGTCCGTTTGAGATCCTGGAACGAGTAGGCGACCTAGCCTATCGTTTAGCATTACCACAAGCTTTGAGCCGGATTCACAACGTATTCCATGTATCTTAGTTGAGGAAGTATTTTGCTGACCCAAGTCACGTTATTCAATTCGACGAGGTCGAAATAGCTGATGACCATTCGTATGAAGAACGGCCTATGCAGATACTTGAGAGAAGAATCAAACAGCTGAGGAACAAGGCGATTCCCTTATTAAAAATTTAGTGGTCGAGACATGGAGTCGAGGAATCTATGTGGGAGACTGAAGATAGCATGTGAGATAAATACCCCGAGATGTTTACCCCTTAGTTTCGGGGACGAAACTCCTTTTAAGGGGGGGTATGTAATACCCTCGCCTTTACTATTGTATTTTTTGATTTAAACCAAGTATTTTCGCACCATATCTGTATTGTTGTAGCAAGTATATCGACGAATTATGTTAAGTTGGAATCATGGTCATTCATACTATATTAATTGTTGGGTGATATTGGGAGAATTCCATTTATGCTTGTTATAGAACTTAACGTACGTTAACCTATCTTCTTTACGTATGCTATGTACGTATCCTTACGTACATAACATTCATATGTTAACATACGTAATGCGAGAAATCCATCAACAGCCCGCCTTTCGGCGGGTGAGACCGAACGGGGGTAGGTGGTCGAGAGTCGATCGCGACAGCCAAGTCAACGGCTATTACGTACGTAATAGTTATGTATTTACGTACGTAACGATTTGCGTGTTTTAAGTCAGAAAGATCTGATGAAATTGATTACGTACGTAATGATCATGAGATTACGTACGTAAGGACTATAACGTACGTTAATCCCTTTCTTTAACGTACGTAATGCCGAGTTCAGGTTATAAAAATATGACTTGCCAATCATTTCCTGCTCGACCCATTCAACCTCCCAACTGAGAAAAATGATTCCCTTCCCTGCCAACTCCGTTTCTAGCCCTTCTAACTTGTGTTGGAGCTTCAGCACTTGGTTTGTGACTTGGAGATTTGGAGATTGAAGTGTGTTCTTTGAAGTGTTGGTGTTGTTCTTCATTTTGAGGTTGGTTTCTCTTAAACTCATACTAAATCTATGCTCATGATGATGTTAGTATATAATCACTTCACAAAATGTTAGTTTAAGCTAGTGTAAAACATGATAAACTAGTTGAATCATGCTCAAACTAAGTGAGGATCAACATTAGGAGTATTATTATTACTTCTTGATGTATTATAACTTCATAATATGGTTGTGTTGATAATGATAGATAAAACCGGATTTATAACATGATAATCGGAAGATGATTATAGTCTCAACACTAGGAACATGTTAGGGATGAAATCCTTAATGATTAGAGGTGAGAGGTACTAATCTTGTCTTGAACATTCAATTGATTCTTGAAGGTAATATGAAACCATAATTTTGGCCTCTAAACCAATACCTTTGTAATAAATTGTTGGAAGAATTATGTTAACCCTTTTGAAGATAATTTTCACAAGATGGGATGAAGTTACTTTTAGAATTCCAAGTATCCAAGGATATAACTAGGTTTTTAATAAATTCTTCAAAAATAAAACAATGGATTTTGATAGAAGGAAGTTGTAATCTTCATATGCTCAAGTTAATCGATTTCGTTGATAACTTAAAAGGGTGTTAATCACTACATTAATATGTTGCTAATGTTCTTAAGAGGATTGTATGGAATATGGTGATACAAATGCGGTAGATGAGTAGCCGAATTCCATTTCATTAATCCATGTGTGTTAAGAGACGTAAATTAAGATGATGTTCTTAGTTCACTAAAAACTTGAACTTATGCTTCATATTGTAATCAGTTTTAATGTAATCGTTGGTAAAATAATGAAGAACGTAATTAAACACAAACTTATATCGTAATCGGAAGTGCCGATGATTTGAAAAGATGTTTTCACAATGTTACATTGGTAATAAACTGGACTTCAAGTATTTGACATTAATGTTAGAATATGTGAATGAACATGATAAACATATGATGATTTATAATTGGAACATTAAAGTGATCAATAGGATAATTGATTTATTCAAGTAAATTTACGAATATTGTTTATGTAATAATACCGTTATCGTACGAATGTGTTGTTGAATGAATTACATTTCATTCAAGGTTGCTTGTTCACGTGAGTATTGTTAGACGAGGATACCGTTCGTTTGATCATTCAAAGAAAGATTATTCATCTACGGAATTGAGGCAAGTTATCTTGCTTGGTTATAATGATGGTTGAATTCTTGTGATTATTATGCGTTTCGTATGTATGAAATGTTCTGATAATCTATGATTCGTGATATGGCGATGCCCTTGATCGTATTATCATGGTGTTGGGATGATATACCCGAAATTACCGTTCTTGTTACCATTGGTCCTTTTGAGCTTTGTTGACACTTCGGTGAGTCGTCCAATTCCTTGATAAAGGTGTAATTCGTTGAGTTTCGTTGTCATGTTGTATCGTGACATCTCTGGAGTCATATCTGCGTGCCGATTGGTTATGTGTAGGATTTTTAGCCGGGCACTTGATGATCATGCGTGGATGTTATCCGCATTTAGATCGTGCACACGAGACGTAGTTCGTGAGGCTAATTAGGTACATCGTCCCACGTATCTGGATTCCGTATACGGGGTGGACATGTGCACGGACACATTTCCGGATCGGGCGTACTGTGACGTCCGTCTTGAGCCATATTATATGGTCATTCGTATATTTGGTTATGTTCGACAGTTGGGACTGACTGTTTATACGCATGCGGGGTATATTCAGTAGTCGATTGTTTTCTTTGAGATCCGTATATATATATGAATTGTATAATGTCATGAGAATTATTATCATGTATAACTGACCCTGTGGTTTGGGGCGAAATACTTGTATTTCAGGGCGAGGAAAGGGCAAGGCACAGGAGGAGCACAATGGCGACGGAGGGTTTTGAAGTATGCTATTTCGGGGCCCCTGAGTCTTTTGATGTTCGGTTATGTTTTATTATGAATTTCATTTTATTTTGTGTCGGATGAATGTACTATAATCTGTTAGGTATTGCCCATCGTCATATGGTCTGTACCGAATTTGGATCCTATGTACGTTTGCTCGTATTAAAGACATGTATAACTTATACTCCACATCGGGGTTTTGATAAACATTGTGGTACGGTGCCACATTGTCAGGTTGTAAGTGTATATATCGTGATATCGCCTGGTGGGTCCCGGTAGGGGTCCACGGCACTGGAATAGCCACCGGCAGGGTTACGGCCGAGCCCAGGCTATATATAACCGGCAGGGTTACGGCCGTAACCGGCAGTTCCTTACGGCCGTAACCGGCATTTGTCCAAACCCGCCCAGCACATGCCGATCGCTTACGGCCGTAACCGACAGGGACTTACGGCCGTAACTCGGCACTTACGGCCGTACCCGGCAGGTCCTTACGGCCGTAACCGGCATTCGTCAGGGAGCTGCGTGGCACCCGTACGGCCGTAACTCTCGGCCCTTACGGCCGTAACCGAAATTCGTCAGGCCATGCCTGCCGAGCACGTACGGCCGTAACCGGCACCTTACAACCGTAACTCGGCCAGGCCAGGCCCGACTCCGGCCGTGGCCACTCCGACGACCCGACGACCCCGAAACCCGAACCTGAATACGAATCGAAGATATGGTTACGACGTACTCGCAAAGACGCATCCAAGCATTAAGAGAACACACGATTCCGACCACCTGAAGGCTCAAAATTCGACTACCTAAAGTAATTACCCCAAACTTTGGGAAATTACGAAAATGGTCCAAAACGTCTGAAATACACGATACACGATCAAAACACCAAGCCAAAGCTCACAACATGAATAATAACATTAAATGAACTTACGAGAAACTCGAAACGACAGTTTCGGTCGAGATTCGCAAGAATCGAACTCAAGTGCGGGAAAGCCGCTAAAGAACACGGAACTCAACAAAATGATACTGAAACGAACTCGGATGATAAAAAGTGCAGAATTAAATATTCTCATAATGACGATACGGTCATGAGCGAGTCGTCAAAATTGACTTATGCAAAAAAGAAAATTATCGAAAAATCAAAATTGCGGATATTACATACTACCCCCCTTAAAAGAAGTTTCGTCCTGAAACTTAAAACAAGTAGGGAGAAGCAATATCCCGCCAGGAAAAATCAACGAGATACACACGAACAAGAGTGATCGCAATGAATGATATTGAATCGAAATCCAACAAGGATCAAGAATGACTCACCGGGGTGAAATGATAACGTAATGAGTGATAGCTCAAATGAAATGATTGGAACCATAGTTCCCCATGAAGTGAATGATTAGTTTGATAATTATAAGTCTCAACGTGATTGATATATGATGAGTGAATTATATGAATGAATGAACGATAATGAAATGAATGATTATCCTATTACCGAACAAGAATTAACTTGCTCAAAACCGGTGATGGATGTCATATTGTATCACAGTTAAAGCAAACAATAGTTGAACTCGTCGTCTGAGATGAAAATGCTCTCCCAACACGAAGACAACTAGAAAACGATCTCTTGGACGTCGGAGTCCGATGTCCCTCTGACAGCTCTTTCCATACCGAGGCAGGAAAGTAACGTGATAATTACAGATCTCGTATGAAGATCGCATTATGATTATGAGACGGAATGATAACAATGAGCATACACGCTCTAACACAATGAATGCATTAATAATGCGGTAAAATGATCGTCCACATGACGCCGGAATATGATAAGATCACATGAAAGATCAAATGAGGTAACATGATTACCTGATGAAATTCGATCCACAAGATCAACAACTGAACAAGTTACCTAGAACAAATTAACAAGGTTGAAAATTCGATCCACAAGATCAACAACTGAACAATGAGATGGACTGGATGATTAATGAATTGACTTAGCAATGAGTGAGTGATGAATGAACTAACTAAGCAATGAGATTGAATAAGTGATGAATGATTAACTGAGCAATGAGATAGACTGAGTGATGAATGAATTAATTGAGTAATGAGATTGACTGAGTGATGAATGAATTAATTGAGCAATGAGATTGACTGGGTGATGAATGAATTAACTGAATAATGAGATTGAATGAGTGATGAATGAATTAATTGAGTAATGAGATTGACTGAGTGATGAATGAATTAATTGAGCAATGAGATTAACTGAGTGATTAATGAATTAACTGAACAATGAGATTAATTGAGTGATGAATGAACGAACTGAACAATGAGATTAACTGAGTGATGAATGAATTAACTGAACGATGAGATTGACTGAATGATGAATGAATTAATTGAGCGATGAGATTAACTGAGTGATGAATCAATTAACTGAACAATGAGATTAACTGAGTGATGAATGAATTAACTGAACAATGAGATTAACTGAGCGATGAATGAATTAACTGAACGATGCGATTGACTGAATGATGAATGAATTAACTGAGTGATGAATGAATTAACATGATCGACAAGATCAAAATGATGATTGAGGATTATCAACTGATGAATGAGTTGATCCTTAACGCTTACACAAGTCACACGTGCTCCAAAACAATTAGTCATGAATCAATCATAACACTAATATCATATATATGTTTCAACAAAGCATGAATAATTAATGACATGATGAATATATGAACATAAAGAGAATCGAGTCCTTACACAGGTCATACGAAGCTTCGAGGTCTCGCGATACTAGTCTTCACTGACGACGACTCGATGAATGAATGACTCATGCAGTCGTACTAATATTACGACTCACAAAACCTGACTGACTAGATTGTCATAACCTGACAATCCTACTACTACCGCGTCGGTAGAGCCACATAACTCACATATCAGGGTATCTCACAACCCAAAGTCTCCGATACCATCTTCTGTAACACTCCCAAATCCCATTTGGTTATTACAGTGCCGTGGACCCCACGCCAGGAGATCCACCAGGCGAACATGACTAAAATACATTAAAATTAACCAACAAGGGAGATCACAGTCCCCACCATAATATCCGACACAATATTCCGATAAGGAATTTCAACGACAACGATGGGCCTACATGGCCAAAAATAAAAATACAACAACATCCACGAGCATCTGCTCGGGTAATACACAATGACAATGACTGACAAACTGGAGAACACTCCAACTGACTGACAAACATGAACAACTCTGACTAGTATCGCTCGAATGCCTCATCGCCATCATCATGCCCCTGTGTCTCAACTCTCTCCTCGCAAGCACCTAAAACATGAAAACATGTTCCGCCCCCATGGGGTCAGTCATCCAGATAATGAACATCAAATACATGTATAACATGATATGCATCCAAAGGCAAAATTAAACGGTACAATGATAATAATAATAATACGAGATGCTCACAACCCAGTGTAAGAACCGAGCATTCGCGAAATACTATGCCCACGACATATTATTAATACCTGTTCAATAGGTTAGAACATAAGTGCCCAACGGCGGATCATAATCACGGAGTACCACAATGAATTACACGACATGAACCAAACCAGAACTGAATTACTTATGAATCACAATGCCCGAGGGCTTCAATGAATTTACCAAGACAATCAAAAAGGCCTGAAAGCCACTCAGACGAAGCTGTCAAATATCACAATCACATGAAGCCAAAACAGCCCGAAGCTGTTATCGATTAGGGCCGAAGCCACGGCACGAAGCCGTATCACCATTAGGGCCGAAGCCACGACACGAAGCCGTATCACAATTAGGGCCGAAGCCACGGCACGAATCTGTATCACATTTAGGGCCGAAGCCACGGCACAAAGCCGTATCACAATTAGGGCCGAAGCCACGGCACGAAGCCGTATCACAATTAGGGCCGAAGCCACGGCACAAAGCCGTATCACAATTAGGGCCGAAGCCACGGCAGGAAGCCGTATCACAATTAGGGCCAAAGCCACGGCACGGCCGTATCACAATTAGGGCCGGGCCACGGCAAAGCCGAATCACAATTAGGGCCACGCACGGCCGTATCACCATTAGGCCGGGCAACGCACGAAGTCAGATCACAATTAGGGCCGAAGCCACGGCATGAATCCGTATCACATTTAGGGACGAAGCCACGGCACGAAGCCGTATCACAATTAGGGCCGAAGCCACGGCACGAAGCCGTATCACAATTAGGGCCGAAGCCACGACACAAAGCCGTATCACAATTAGGGCCGAAGCCACGGCAGGAAGCCGTATCACAATTAGGGCCGAAGCCACGGCACGAAGCCGTATCACAATGAAACCATCCAATGGCCGAGACTAGCCTCCAAACATAATTAATCACAAACGGCAGCGATCCCTGTAACACCCCAAACTAGGCGGATATTACAGTGCCGTGGACCCCCGACTGGGACCCACTAGGCGAATGAAAATGAATGAATTACACAGGGTAAATGTAGTACCGAACCACATTACAACAATAATTACTCTGATGAGGAGTTTCATACAACAGATCCAGGATAATACAGAATACATGTATATTTTATATGGAGATAAAATATACAACGCTGAGTGAAATGAGTATTCAAACGGAATGTCTGCAGCGGAATAAACGAAGGAAACATAAATGACTGAAAAGACTGGGGCCCCCTTCTAGTATCATTGGGACTCCTTGCCGTCAACGTGCTCTCCCCGTGCCTTTGCCTTGCCATGACCTGAAAACAATATCCCCAAATGGGGTCAGTTATACATAATAACAATCCTCAAGAGTTGAATAAACACAATCATATATATGTTGCATAAACCACAAGTTCGATCAAAATGAATCGGTTAGATTATAACCCAATCTTGTTGAAAACATACGCAATCAAACATGTTGTATGAGTCAACTAACAGTACGGCTCAAAGGGTGGCGCCACACTACGCCCGGGATGGAAATGTGTCCGTGCACAAGGCACCAACGAGTATTGATCGAATACACGTGTGGTCTTGTACCTAATCAGTCTCACGAAGCAATCGACTCGTGTGCACAGTCCAATGTGAGGCCAACAACCAACACACGACTTAAATGTGCCCAACATGAAAATCCTACACATACCAACCGGCACGCCAGTATGACCCGGAATGCCACGATATAACAAAAGTGACATCGAAAATGAATAATGACTCACCGAGATGAAATGATAGTGAAATGAATGACAGCTCAATGAAATGATTGGAACCGTCGTTCCTTGTGACTGAAGTGATTAATTGACAATGACAAGTATTGATACGGTTAATACAATGATGAATGAGTTATGATTATGAATGAACAACAACAGAAGGAATGAATATCCTTTTAACTGAGTAAGAATTAACTTACTCAACACCAGTGACAATTATCCTTCCACGAACAATGTCCTAATTGAGATATCGGTCGCTCGAACAACCTTGAATAATACAATTACCAACAATCCGTTCAATATACGAATCAAACACGAATATAACGAACTCAAAACGTCGATACGAATAAACCAAGTTCATTGGGGCATTATATCGAACACTTTGTGGCCAAACTTCGATTATTTATAACCAAACCTCAAAAATACCAACATCAAATCCCCAAGAAGTGTTTCAAACCAACAAAACATCTTCAATACGATCAATAATCCATTATGAATATCCAAAATCGTGATTTCAACAACAATTAATCGAAAACCCCCAAATCCAACACAATATTCAAAGTGTTCTTGAATAATCCTTCAATAATCCGATGAATAATCAAACATGTCCATAATCATGCGTATATCACTTCATACAACATGATCCTAACATCCAAAACATCATCTCTCAATACAAAATCGAAATCCAAGAGGTTTGATGAATATTACCTTTGAAGATCCAAGTACTTTAATTAGATGAATCGCGTTAGATCGACAATCCGAGCTTCACAACCGAATGAAAATGATGAAAAATGAATACCTAAGTGATTGATGATGAAGACTTCTCCCCTCAAGCTCTCTCTCTCGAATGAAGGTGAAGAAAATGGAAGAAATGAGCTGAACTCGCTCAAAAAACGCAATTATAGAGTTGACTGCCCTGTGTGCCGCGGCCCAGCCGAAGTGTGCCGCGGCACAGGGCCAAAACTACGCCCAGTGGTCGGCAGTGTGCCGCGGCCCGGACGAGTGTGCCGCGGCAGTGACTCGGCAGTGTGCCGCGGCACAAGGTACAGAAGGGTTTGGCCGAAAATGCAACACGAGTGTGCCGCGGCCCGGACGGGTGTGCCGCGGCAGTGACTCGGCAGTGTGCCGCGGCCCTGCCGGCATTTGCCGCGAGGTACAGTGTGCTCGACCAAAAACTGGAAAATGTGTGTGCCGCGGCGCACACTCCTTGTGCCGCGGCCCACACCCCCTTAGGTCCTAAAATGAAGAAAAATGACCCGGGAAGGGAATAAAAGCAATAGGAATTGATATTTGGGAACCAATAACACGAAATGGAAGTACGAAAACCCCAAAACGGTTGTTCCAAGTGATGATTACAAGGGTTCGCCCAACAAAAACACGATTTGAACACTGAAGAGATTTGAAATGACATGAATTCCAACGTCAACAACGACTAATGAATCAATTACAACAATCAAGATAATACTCTTGTCTCGATTCCCGAATAAGGTTGAAACAATGAACAATATCGATACACAACTCGAAGTTATTCCGAACAGTGAACACGGACGAATGATTATTAACAAGTGAAAGATTACATAGTGACAATTACCGAATGAAATTATTGAATGATAATGACTGAATTACAACCGGGTATTACATACACCCCCCTTAAAAGAGTTTCGTCCCCGAAACTAAGGGTCAAACAACTCGGGATAACTCTCCCACATACTATCCTCGGTTTCCCAAGTAGCCTCTTCGACTCCGTGTCTAGACCACTAAATTTTAACCAAAGGAATCGTCTTATTCCTCAACTGTTTGATTCGCCGTTCTAACACTCGTATGGGACGCTCCTCAAACAAATGATCATCCGCGATCTCGATTTCGTCGAACTGAAGTATGTGACTCGGGTCGGCAACATACTTCCATAGCTGAGATACGTGAAACACATTATGAATTCGGCTCAACGTCGGAGGTAAGGCCAAACGATAAGCTAGCTCGCCTACTCATTCCAAAATCTCAAACGGTCCAATAAATCTCGGACTCAACTTTCCCCGTTTTCCGAAACGGAAAATACCTTAACTCGGGGATACCTTGACCAAAATGTGGTCACCCGTCTCGAACTCTAGTGGTCGACGACGATTGTCTGCATAAGATTTCTGTCGACTCTGAGCGGTCAACAAATGATTCCTGATCAAAGCTACCTTCTCACGGGCGGCTATAAGCATATCGGGCTCGGTGCCGATTGATTACGATAAGTCGTCCCAACACAAAGGAGATCGACAACGACGACCGTACAAGGCCTCGTAAGGCGCCATCTTAATAGAAGCATGCCAACTATTATTATACGTGAACTCAATCAATGGTAGTTGGGCTTCCCAATCGTCTTTCCAATCGAGGACACATGCCCTCAACATGTCCTCCAAAGTCTGAATAGTCCTCTCTGATTGTCCGTCGGACTGAGGGTGAAAAGATGTTCTAAAATTGAGCTGAGTACCCATGGCACGATGAACTGATTTCTAAAAATGAGACACAAACCGTCTGTCATGATCGGAAACGATACTTTTAGGAGTACCGTGCAGTCTCACTATCTCTTTGATGAACAGCTCTGCAAGTCTCTCGGGACCCCATGTATCCTTAATCTCAAGGAAATGAGCTGATTTAGTTAAGCGGTCCACAATCACCCAGATCGTATTCATGCCACGACGACTCGTCGGCAAACTCGTGATGAAATCCATAGAAATGTCTTCCCACTTCCATTCTGGAATAGGGAGAGGTTTCAGCATACCCGCCGGTCGCTGATGTTCAATCTTAACTTGTTGACAGGTTAAGCATCTCGAAACAAATTCTGCGACTTCTCGCTTCATATTACTCCACCAGTAATTTTGTTTCAAGTCCTTGTACATCTTGCTAGACCCCGGATGAACAGAATAAAGGGTAGCATGAGCTTCTCTCAAAATCGAGTTTTTCAACTCGTCATTCGCCGGTACGCATAACCGATTCTTAAAACGCAAAAGTCCATCCTCATGGACCACAAATCAGGGGGCTTTCCCCTGAGCCACATCCTCCCGGATGCGCAACAGTGATGGGTCTGAACCGTGATTCTCTCTGATCGCCTCCTCAAGTGGCAATGAAATTTCCAACGTACAAAGTTTCCCTTGTACTACTGCGTAACTGCACTCGATCTCGGGTCTCGTAAATTCCACCAAGCTCCTTCGAATCACACGAGCAAGCATCTGCTCCTGAACGGACTTACGACTCAAGCCGTCGGCGACAACGTTCGCCTTGCCCGGGTGGTAAAGGATCTCGATATCGTAATCTTTGACTAGTTCCAACCACTGTCTCTGTCGCATATTTAACTCCTTCTGAGTAAATATATACTTTAAACTCTTATGATCGGTGAATATCTGACAAGTAACGCCATAAACATAATGACGCCAGATTTTCAAAGCGAACACCACGGCTGCTAGCTCCAGGTCGTGGGTCGGATAATTAACCTCGTAAGGTTTAAATTGCCGTGAAGCATAGGCAATAACCTTCCCATTCTGCATGAGTACACATCCGAGACCCTGTCCGGACGCATCACTATAAACCACAAATCCTTCCGTTCCTTGCGGCAAGGAAAGTACAGGTGCTGACATTAACCGGTTCTTGAGTTCCTCAAAACTCTGTTGACACGCGTCGGACCACCTGTATTTTTTATCCTTTCGCAAAAGGTTCATCAAGGGTTGAGCGAATTTAGAAAATCCTTCCACAAACCGCCGATAATAACCGGCTAATCCGAGAAAGCTTCGGATTTCCTTAACATTCTTCAGAGGTAATCAATCTCCGTCTTCTGAGGACCAACACGCACTCCATCTGATGAAATTACATGTCCGAGAAAAGTCACTTCGGACATCGAGAACTCACATTTGGAAAACTTTCCATAAAGTTGCTCTCGTCTTAACACATCGAGAACCTGATGAAGATAAACCTCGCGTTCCTCTCGGTTACGAGAATAAATCAAATTGTCATCGATGAAGACAACAACAAACTGATCCAAAAAGTCGATGAAAAGCCAATTCATTAACTCCATGAATATCGCAGTTGCATTGGTCAATCCAAACAGCATAACCACAAACTCATAATGACCATAGCGTGTTCGAAACGCCGTCCTCGCGATATCCGACTCTCGAATCTGCAACTGATGATATCCAGATCTTAAGTCGATCTTGGAAAATACTGAAGCACCCTGAAGTTGATCTAAGAGATCATCAATACGGGGTAAGGGATACTTATTCTTGATCGTCACCCGGTTCAATTCCCGGTAATCAATACACAAGCGGAACGAACCATCCTTCTTCTTGACAAACAACACTGGTGCTCCCCACGGGGACGCACTCGGACGGATATAACCTTTTTCGAACAACTCCTCAAGTTGGTTCTTTAATTCCTGCATTTCGGTCGGGGCCATCCGGTACGGTGCCTTCGATATCGGGGACGTACCAGGCTCCAACTCAATCGTGAATTCCACATCTCTCTATGGAGGCAAACTAGGTAACTCGTCTGGAAAAACATCGGCATATTCCCTCACTACCGGAATATCCGTCAACATTACTGATGATTTCTCGGTTTTGATTATATAGCACCAATAACCAATATACCCCTGATTGAGTAATCTCACTGCTTTCATCAAATTGATGACCTTACCAGAACAGCCGGGATTACCTCCCTGAAACACACATCCGACCCCATCGTCTGAAATGATAGTGACCATACGCTTACGGACACTAATGATGGCATTATGACGATCCATCCAATCAATACCCAAGACGACGTCGTCTCTCGGCAAATCTACTACGATTAGGTCCGCTGGCTATACACGGCCATGAAGCTGAATCGGACAATTCTGAATCTCACGATTTCCAATAATTCGTCTACCATCAGGTAGACCAATGACATAAGGCTCACAACTAGTAGCACTACCCAGACGTAGTCTACTCAAACATGACTCGGAAATGAATGAATGCGATGCACCAGTATCAAAAAGGGTACACACAGGTTGAGATAGAATATCGAGTGTACCTGAGATCATTCGGGCCTGTGGATCGTCGGACTTCTTCATCTCGTAAATTCGGGGCTTGCCGGCCCCCGAACCAGATGCTCCCGTCTGATAGCCTTGGCTCCACCTTTGTTAGCTCCTGTCATCTTAAACGATGCTGACTGAGTGGCCTGATTCTGCACCGCTGAATGTCCTGGGGACTGAGATGAAGCCGGAGTGGGTTTAGAGTCCCTTCGGCAAAAACGGGCCCTATGCCCAGCAATTCCACAATTATGGCACGTGACAGCCTATTTCGGACATTTGGTGCTGAAATGACCCTGTTCTTCACAGTTGAAACAGGTGACGGCCGAACTGGCTGCTCGTGACTGAGATTCCGCGGTTTTAGGTGCCATAGGAGGTCGTTCAGAAAAGGTAGAGCTCGCACGTGGTTTCTTGAAAGTGGCCTGACTGCCGTTAAACTAATTACGGTTCTTAGACTTCTTGCCAGCAGATGAAGGTTGTTGCTTAGCAATCACCTTAGCAGTAAGCTCGTAAGTAAGAGCTTTCTCGATGAATTCGGCCAGAGTGGTGCAATTATGATTAAGCAACTGTAGCCGCATACGAGGTTTCAGCCTCTTGCTGAAATACTTGATCTTGTGTGCCTCAGAGTGAATGATAGATGAGGCGAACGGAAGAAGTTCCAGAAATTTTTCGGCGATGACAAGAACATCGTCGTCCGTTGAGTGGTCGGGAGTGAGTTATTCCGACAATTTAGCCTCCCTGAGTGGGGCTGGATAATATCTCTCCATCATGAGAGTTTTGAACTGATCCCAATTACAAGATCCTTCGGTGGGCTTCAACGACAACCACGAAGAATGTGCGCTTTTACCCAGATAGTAAGCCGCAATTGAAACTTTACGCCCTTCAGGGCAATCCACCATAGCAAATAACTTCTCGAAATGCTCAAGCCAATGAACAATATCCGCCGGTTCAGATGAGCCCTCGAAGGTAGGTGGTCGCTGGCGAGAGATATCGCCAATGATACTGCTTACACCCCTCTCTTGCCTCTGAGGTGGCGGCGGAGGAGCCTGTTGATTTTGATTAGCTGAATTATGCATCGTCTCCATTAGTTGTGCCATCTGAGTCATTTGGGCCATCATGCCTTGCATAGAAGCGAGTGGATCAACCCGAACACCTTCTGACTGAGCTGTGCCCCAGGTACGACTCCCCGATAGTGAATGATCACGTCCAGGTGAATGAGTGGCAGCGTCTCTGCTCGATGAATTAGCATTATTTCTCGCATTCACACGTGTATTCACACGAGCTCTCGAGATTCGGCCTGCACCACGGCCTCGTCCTCCACGTCCTATTCTTGCTCTCTCCATACTGAAGTAGTAAAGTCACATGATGATTATATTCCCTGCATGAATATCACGTTATTATTATGACATGAGATGATGAAAATGAGCATAAACGCTCTAACACAGTGATTACATGAATGATTAACTGAGGTGACATGATTATCTGATGAAATTATTGAAATGATTATCTTGAACAAGTTAACTAGATTAATGATATGATCTTCCAGATCAACAACTGAGTAATGAAATGAATTGAGTGATTAATGAGTTAAAATTGTAATACCCGTACTTTTATTGACTGTTTGACTTTGCCGTTCTCCTTATTTTGTCGCTCTGTGAATGCTTGGAGATGTTGTGGATATTGTTATTGAGTTTCATATCTTGTTTGGGTCTTGATCGTGTTGTTTAGACCTTGCGGAAGTGTTCTGGGCCAGAGAAATAGCGCACGCTAGGCCTAGGCTAACGCATGCTAATTCTGCTTCATTAACGCACGCTAGCTTTGAGCCGTAGGGCGCGCTAAGGGGGTCGGTCAGGTCAGAACCAGCAACTCGGATTTCTCTCTGGACTGGCGGATTAACACACGCTAGGAGTTTGTTAGCGCGCGCTATTCGTGGTTAGTAGCGCACGCTAACATCCGTCCGTAGCGCACGCTACCGGGCTGGTCGGCAGAGGCAGTGAGGTTGCCAGGTTTTCTGGACTATCATGTAGCGTACGCTAGGCTTCGGCCAGCGCACGCTAAAGCTGTTGCATAACGCATGCTAAGCCATAGCGGTAGCGCACGCTAAGGTTTGAGCAGGGCAGAGACAGTAGGTTCTGCACTCCAGTACTGGATGCCACTTTTTGGGTTAGCGCACGCTAGAGATAGGCGATTAGCGCACGCTAGCAGGGCCGGCAGAAGCCACTGGACTACCCGGTGACTTCGCTAGCGCACGCTAATGAAGGAGGCGTAGCGTGCGCTAGACTGGGCAGATATATATATATGACAGTTGACTTCCATTTCGTCATTTCTCATCTCCTTCACTCCTCTTCGACGGGAATCGCTCGGGAGAGACGATATTGGGCGATTGAAAGCGATCTTCCTTCTAACAACAACATATTTGGTTGGAGAACAAGGATTTCACAACATCTAATCCATCCTATCGTCCGAATCAAGGTAAAAATCCTTATAACCCAACCTTTTGGGAATTTTGGGGTTTTTCGTAGATTCGTCCGATTTATCCGTTTTGAAGCATGAGAACCTTGAGATTATGATGTATCTATACCATATGCATGCTTTTCCTATGATTTTACGGATTGGATTGTGCCGTTTTCGGACTTGTGAGAGTTTGGATGATTTTCCAACCTCGAGTTGTTTATCCGTGTATTTTCATGAATCGTAGACGGGTTTCGGGAGTTTCTTCGTGTAGTTTGAATATGGATAATTGATTATCGTATTCCTTGAAAATCGTTTAGCTGCCGGAAGCGCGTTCTTGGACCTACCGAACTCATACCCTTTTTCCGTTCGATTTCTCGATGTCTCAAAGGCAAGTATATATTTATGAATGTGCGTTCTCTACTTTGAAAGTATGAAATATTAATGGCATGATTATTTCTATCCACTCTGGGGCGGGCCGACGGGTCCCCTGAGGGTTTCGTAGCCTCTGGTGCGATTCCACGGATGATATGAACGAACCACTCTAGGGCAGGCCGGTAGGTCCCCTGAGGGTTCCGTAGCCTCTGGTGCAGTTCCACGGTATTCATATATGTATTGATGTGATGCCATGAGATTTAGTTATTCCGGAATACTAATCTTGAATTGATGAATTGACGGTTACATTTACTTTATTGTCGAGAAGTATTATGTTTCATACTTGATATACTTGCACTAGCTATTCGACGGCTAACCCCTTTATGGGGGAAATACTTTTTATGTATTTCAGGATCCAGGAGAGCGGACAGGCAGGTATCGGGTCGGCATGAAGATGGTGGGCAAGAGTGATACTGTGTCCTTCTTCCGGTTATGTTTTGAGTTTTCCATTCAGTGTTGCTGTACTGGGATGGTTATTGAATACTCGAGTATTGTTTTCCATTTTTCTTGATGTTCCGGACTGTGTTTGCCGAGGTATTGATTTGTGTTGTGATGTCTTTGGATACATTGGTTATGTTTTGAATACCCTTTGTATTGTTCTTCCTTCCAATGTATGTAGACCTTATCGGTCAAAATTTATGGTTCCGCATATGTTTAGACTTGTGGGTCCCACGTCGGGGCTTACGGCGCTGTAATATTCCCTGAATAAGTTGGGGGTGTTACAGAATATGGTATTAGAGCTTAGGTCTATGGATACCTAGGCTGTCGGTCTTTTGGGTCGATCGAGTCGTCATTTGTCGACAGTATCACTACTCTGCCATCATCACAGTGCGACTGGTACTTGTAAGACCTCTTACTCTTCTGGTGTTTCCTTATTCATTTTGCTTCCTTTTATTGGTATTCTTGAGAATCGGTCACCTTGATGACGTGTGATTGAATTGTGCTTACGTGATTTGTGTGTTCTTCAGTATGTCAGCTGGTAGGGGTCATGGCCGTGGTCGTGGCCGTGGACGTGGAAGAGGTCGTGGCGCGGCCGTTTCCATCAGTTCTGTTGCGGGGTCAACTAACCCCAGTTTGTCATACTCGGTGCATCCTGACACCGAAAGTCAGCACGACCAGTCGAATGGCCAAGGGAACAACGTGGACGTTGGAGTTGCGAATGTACTTCAACAATTGGCTACCCAGATGACCATTTTAGCCCAAACTGTTCAGTTGAATAACCCGAACCCGAACGTGGATGCCTTGCTTCAGAATGTAATTCGTATGCACCCTCCACAATTTGGCGGTGCCACAGATTCGTTAGGATGGGAAGATTGGCTAGCAGAATTGGAAAAGATTTTCGAAGCGGTTGATTGCCCCGAAGTGAGGAATGTACCGATTGCTCAGTATTTCCTTACCAAGGAGGCCGCTACGTGGTGGAAAGTCATCAAGCCACAGGATCGTGTTGCTACGTGGGATGAATTTAAAGAACTTTTGGAGGCCGAGTTTTGTCCTTGGCCGGTACGAGAAGGCCGAATCCGTGCCTTTTTCGAGGTTAAACCACAGAATATTCCCGTTTCACAGGCGATCGTGGAGT
Organism: Orobanche coerulescens; assembly: GCA_033398695.1. Taxonomy (NCBI): domain Eukaryota; kingdom Viridiplantae; phylum Streptophyta; class Magnoliopsida; order Lamiales; family Orobanchaceae; genus Orobanche; species Orobanche coerulescens. Next base: position 105,655,672 of record CM065807.1, on the reverse strand, counting down.
ACAACCAACAATTGCTCCATGTGAATGATCAAGTGCCTAACGAGCGTGATAAGATTTGGTACTTTGATATGCGAATGAATATGGACCTACGGCGATACATGGCCGGATTTTATTGCACCACACTGAAGGAATACCAGGACAGAGCTTTAGCCCATGATATGTTGAGCCCTGACAACGATACCATGGAAGAATCGAAGAAGCAGAAAGTCGCGGGGAATTTTTCTAACTCTAAGAGTGGCAACTTTCAGAGGTCACAGACGACTAACTGCTCACGGATACTGCCACGTTCTAATAAAGGAAAGAGGGGTTACCGTCCTACTTCGGGTACCACAAATCGCACGGTGACTTGCTATAATTGTGGCCGTTCAGGCCACGTTAATTTGGAATGCAACTTTCCACCATTGAAGTGTCACACGTGCGGACAGATGGGACATAGAGCGTCTTATTGTTCCGAGCCGAATCAGACTTTGGACACTCGGGGTTCTGCCCCAGCACCACTTGATCAAGGTATAAACCAGCGTCAATCTTTTGGTCAACCTCAGCAGAATTTCGGCAGGGGCTGGGGACGGGGTCAGAACACTGGAGGAGAAAACTCTAGCGTCGATTCGGTACAACCACGGGTTTATGAGATGCGTCGAACAGACGAACCCGACGCGGCGGTAGATTCAGGTACCATTCATATTTTATCTCATCCAGTCCGTATACTTTTCGATACGGGTGCTACACATTCTTTTATTTCTTTGGAGTGTGTACGCCGTTTGAATATAACTTGTTTGACTGTATGCGATCCCTTCATCGTGAAACTGCCTAGCGGGGATAGAATTGTGGGAAACCGGGAGATTAGAGATTTTCCGGTGATTATATCTGGTATGGAATGGTTATCGAATCTGATTGTAGTTGATATAGAAGGCGAGGACGTGATCCTCGGCGAGGATTGGCTTGATAGTCATCAAGCGATTATGAACTACCGTACCAAGGTTATCACCATGATGACTAAAGACGGATCTGAGTACTCATTTTTGGGGTGTAAGTCGGGACTATCCAAGTTACTTATCAGTGCCATGAAGGCCGTAAAACTTTTGAATAAAGGTTGTACGGGCTATTGTTGTTATGCTATGAAAACGGAAGGAAACGAAGTCGAATTCTCTTCGATTCCGGTTGTTAATGAGTATCCCGATGTTTTTCCGCATGACCTCCCGGGATTACCGCCAGATCGAGAGATAGAATTTACCATGGACTTAGATCCAGATGCGGCTCCGATTTCTAAAGCACCTTACCGGATGGCACCTTACGAGATGCAAGAATTGAAAAATCAATTGGGAGAACTTCTAGAAAAAGGGTACATCAGACCGAGCGCTTCGCCTTGGGGCGCGCCTGTTCTTTTCGTAAGGAAGAAGGATGGTTCACTACGTTTGTGCATCGACTACCGTGAGCTGAACAAAGTAACCATCAAGAACAAGTATCCTTTGCCTCGTATAGACTATTTATTTGATCAATTGCAAGGGGCTGCAGTTTTCTCGAAGATTGATTTAAGATCCGGATATTATCAACTCAGGGTGAGGGAGTCTGACGTTCCAAAGACGGCGTTCCGGACGAGATATGGGCATTATGAATTTGTAGTTATGCCTTTTGGGTTGACTAATGCACCGGCAGTATTCATGCAGTTAATGAATAAGATATTCATCGAGTACCTCGACAGGTGTGTAGTCGTCTTTATTGACGACATCTTGATCTATTCTCGAGATAAGGAGGAACATGCTCGACACTTACATTTGATATTAGACATTTTGAGAACCGAGCACCTCTATGCGAAATTCTCAAAATGTGAGTTTTGGTTGGAAGAAGTTATGTTTCTCGGCCATGTGATTTCAGCCGAAGGGGTTCGTGTAGACCCGCAGAAGATTGAGGCAGTGCTGGATTGGGCACCGCCTAAAAATGTTAAGGAAGTTCGTAGCTTTTTGGGCCTTGCTGGGTATTACCGTTGGTTTGTCGAGGGGTTCTCGAAACTCGGTCGGCCGCTTACAAAATTACTCCAGAAGACCGAAAATTTGTTTGGACGGATGTGAGACAACAGAGCTTCGATGAACTGAAGAAATGTTTGACTTCATCGCCGATTTTAACTTTACCACAGGGTAGTGGGGGCTTTGCAGTTTATAGTGACGCTTCGGGTCAAGGCCTGGGCTGTGTACTTATTGAGCATGATGAGACGATAGCTTTTGCGTCACGATAATTAAAGCCTTATGAGATGAATTATCCTACTCACGATTTAGAGTTGGCCGCAATTGTCTTCGCACTCAAGATTTGGCGGCATTATTTGTATGGCTCACCGTGTCGGATTTATACCGATCACAAGAGCCTGAAATATATTTTCAGTCAGAAGGAGCTAAATATGAGACAGAGACGTTGGTTAGAGTTGATAAAGGATTATGATTTAGAAATTCTTTACCACCCCGAGCTTCACTTGCCGTTGATCGAGTTTGCTTACAATAATAGTTGGCATGCGTCGATCAAAATGGCACCCTTCGAGGCACTTTATGGTAGGCGGTGTAGGTCGCCATTGTGTTGGGACGAGGCTTCTGAGCTAATTGGAACGGAACCGGATATGTTGATGGAGACTAAAGAAAAGATTTCTATTATCCGGGACCGATTGATGACTGCCTAGAGTCGTCAGCAATCTTATGCTGATACTCGTCGTCGACCCTTGTAGTTTGAAGTGGGGGATCATGTCTTGCTCAAGGTGTTGCCGACCAGAGGAGTTTTCTGCTTCGGGAAAAAGGGGAAACTTAGTCCGAGGTATGTCGGACCTTCCGATATTTTGGACAGAGTTGGAGATTTAGCTTATCGCTTGGCGTTGCCTCCGGCTTTGAGTCACGTCCATAGTGTTTTTCATGTGTCTCAGTTGAGAAAGTATGTACCGGATCCGAGCCACATTATCGACTACAGTGAGATTGACGTAGCCGAGGATATTACCTTTCCGGAGAAACCCGTGAAGATCCTTGAGCGTCGCGAGAAACAACTTCGGCATAAGACCATTCCACTGGTTAAAGTGCAATGGTCGAGACATGGAGTCGAGGAGGCGACTTGGGAGACGGAAGAGAAGATGCGGGTGGAATACCCCGAACTATTTATTTCTTAGGTTTCGGGACGAAACTTCTTTTTAGAGGGGGAGAATGTAATACCCGTACTTTTATTGACTGTTTGACTTTGCCGTTCTCCTTATTTTGTCTCTCTGTGAACGCTTGGAGATGTTGTGGATATTGTTATTGAGTTTCGTATCTTGTTTGGGTCTTGATCGTGTTGTTTGGACCTTGCGGAAGTGTTCTGGGTCAGAGAAATAGCGCACGCTAGGCCTAGGCTAACGCACGCTAATTCTGCTTGATTAACGCACTCTAGCTTTGAGCCATAGCGCGCGCTAAGGTGGTCGGTCAGGTCAGAACCAGCAACTCGGACTGCTCTCTGGACTGGCGGATTAACGCACGCTTGGAGTTTGTTAGCGTGCGCTAACATCCGTCCGTAGTGCATGCTACCGGGCTGGTCGGCAGAGGCAGTGAGGTTGCTAGGTTTTCTGGACTATCAGGTAGCGTACGCTAGGCTTCGGCCAGCGCACGCTAAAGCTGTTGCATAACGCACGCTGAGCCATAGCGGTAGCGCACGCTAAGGTTTAAGCAGGGCAGAGACGGTAGGTTCTGGACTCCAGTACTGGATGCCACTTTTTGGGCTAGCGCACGCTAGAGATAGGCGATTAGCGCACTCTAGCGGGGCCGGCAGAAGCCACTGGACTACCCGGTGACTTCGCTAGCGCACGCTAATGAAGGAGGCGTAGCGTGCGCTACACTGGGCAGAGATATATATATATATATGACAGTTGACTTCCATTTCGTCATTTCTCATCTCCTTCACTCCTTTTCGACGGGAATCGCTCGGGAGAGATGATCTTGGGCGATTGAAAGCGATCTTCCTTCTAACAACAACATATTTTGTTGGAGAACAAGGATTTCACAACATCTAATCCATCCTATCGTCCGAATCAAGGTAAAAATCCTTAGAACCCTACCTTTTGGGAATTTTGGGGTTTTTCATAGATTCGTCCGATTTATCCATTTTGAAACTTGAGAACCTTGAGATTATGATGTATCTATACCGTATGCATGCTTTTCCTACGATTTTATGAATTGGATTGTGCTGTTTTCGGACTTGTGAGAGTTTGGACGATTTTCCAACCTCTAGTTGTTTATCCGTGTATTTTCATGAATTGTAGACAGGTTTCGGGAGTTTCTTCGTGTAGTTTGAATATGGATAATTGATTATCATATTCCTTGCGAATCGTTTAGGTGCCGGAAGCGCGTTCTTGGACCTACCGAACTCATACCCTTTTTCTGTTCGATTTCTCGATGTCTCAAAGGCAAGTATATATTTATGAATGTGCATTCTCGACTTTGAAATTATGAAATATTAATGGCATGATTATTTCTATCCACTCTGGGGCGGGCCGACGGGTCCCCTGAGGGTTTTGTAGCCTCTGGTGCGATTCCACGGATGATACGAACGAACCACTCTGGGGCGGGCCGACAGGTCCCCTGAGGGTTCCGTAGCCTCTTGTGCGGTTCCACGGTATTCATATATGTATTGATGCGATGCCATGAGATTTAGTTATTCCGGAATACTAATCTTGAATTGATGAATTGACGGTTACATTTACTTTATTGTCGAGAAGTATTATGTTTCATACTTGATATACTTGCACTAGCTATTCGACGGTTAACCCCTTTATGGGGGAAATACTTTTTATGTATTTCAGGATCCAGGAGAGAGGACAGGCAGGTATCGGGTCGGCATGAAGATGGTAGGCAAGAGTGACACTGTGTCCTTCTTCCGGTTATGTTTTGAGTTTTCCATTCAGTGTTGCTGTACTGGGATGGTTATTGAATACTCGAGTATTGTTTTCCATTTTTCTTGATGTTCCGGCCTGTGTTTGCCGAGGTTTTGATTTGTGTTGTGATGTCTTTGGATACATTGGTTATGTTTTGAATACCCTTTGTATTGTTCTTCCTTCCAATGTATGTAGACCTTATCGGTCAAAATTTATGGTTCCGCGTATGTTTAGCCTTGTGGGTCCCACGTCGGGGCTTAGGCGCTGTAATATTCCCTGAATAACTTGGGGGTGTTACAAAAATGACCGTCCTGGTCAAAATGAAAATGATGTTTGAGGATTGTTAACTGATGAATTATGAATGAATGATTATTTCCATAAATTATACCATGGCGTTAGAAGTCTTACAGTTCTTTCAGTCTGATTGGCTCGGCATCTGCACAGGTCACACGTGACGCGAAAGTCCAATGATACTAGTCCGATGATGATGATTTCAAATGAGACATGACTCGGAAGGTAGTATTCAAAACCACGCTCTGATACCAACTCTGTAACACCCCAAACTAGGGGGATATTACAGTGTCGTGGACCCCCGACTGGGACCCACTAGGCGAATGAAAATGAATGAATTACACAGGGTAAATGTAGTACCGAACCACATTACAACAATAATTACTCCGATGAGGAGTTTCATACAACACATACAGGATAATACAGAATACATGTATATTTTATATGGAGATAAAATATACAACGCTGAGTGAAATGAGTATTCAAACGGAATGTCTGCAGCGGAATAAACGAAGGAAACATAAATGACTGAAAAGACTGGGCCACCCTTCTAGTATCATTGGGACGCCTAGCTGTCAACGTGCTCTCCCCGTGCCTTTGCCTTGCCATGACCTGAAAAAGAATATCCCCAAACGGGGTCAGTTACACAGAACAACAATCCTCAAGAGTTGAATAAACACAATCATATATATGTTGCATAAACCACAAGTTCGATCAAAATGAATCGGTTAGATTATAACCCAATCTTGTTGAAAACATACGCAATCAAACATGCTGTATGAATCAACTAACAGTACGGCTCAAAGGGTGGCACCACACTACGCCCGGGATGGAAATGTGTCCGTGCACAAGCCACCAATGAGTATCGATCGAATACACGTGTGGTCTTGTACCTAATCAGTCTCACGAAGCAATCGACTAGTGTGCACAGTCCAATGTGAGGCCAACAACCAACACACGAATTAAATGTGCCCGACATGAAAATCCTACACATACCAACCGGCACGCCAGTATGACCCGGAATGCCATGATATAACAAAAGTGACATCGAAAATGAATAATGACTCACCGAGATGAAATGATAGTGAAATGAATGACAGCTCAATAAAATGATTGGAATCGTCGTTCCTTGTGACTGAAGTGATTAATTGACAATGACAAGTATTGATATGGTTAATACAATGATGAATGAGTTATGATTATGAATGAACAACAACAGAAGGAATGAATATCCTTTTAACCGAGTAAGAATTAACTTACTCAACACCGGTGACAATTATCCTTCCACGAACAACGTCCTAATTGAGATATCGGTCGCTCGAACAACCTTGAATAATATAATTACCAACAATCCGTTCAATATACAAATCAAACACTAATATAACGAACTCAAAACGTCGATACGATTAAACCAAGTTCATTGGGGCATTATATCGAACACTTTGTGGCCAAACTTCGATTGTTTATAACCAAACCTCAAAAATACCAAGATCAAATCCCCAAGAAGTGTTTCAAACCAACAAAACATCTTCAATACGATCAATAATCCATTATGAATATCCAAAATCGTGATTTCAACAACAATTAATCGAAAACCCCTAAATCCAACACAATATTCAAAGTGTTCTTGAATAATCCTTCAATAATCCGATGAATAATCAAACATGTCCATAATCATGCGTATATCACTTCATACAACATGATCCTAACATCCAAAACATCATCTCTCAATACCAATTCGAAATCCAAGAGGTTTGATGAATATTACCTTTGAAGATCCAAGTACTTTAATCCGATGAAATCACGTTAGATCGACAATCCGAGCTTCACAACTGAATGAAAATGATGAAAAATGAATACCCAAGTGATTGATGATGAAGACTTCTCCCCTCAGGCTCTCTATCTCGAATGAAGGTGAAGAAAATGGAAGAAATGAGTTGAACTCGCTCAAAAAACGCAATTATAAAGTTGACTGCCCTGTGTGCCGCGGCCCAGCCGAAGTGTGCCGCGGCACAGGGCCAAAACTACGCCCAGTGGTCGGCAGTGTGCCGCGGCCCGGACGAGTGTGCCGCGGCAGTGACTCGGCAGTGTGCCGCGGCCCCGTCAGCATGTGCCGTGGCACAAGGTACAGAAGGGTTTGGCGGAAAATGCAACACGAGTGTGCCGCGGCCCGGATGGGTGTGCCGCGGCCCTGCCGGCATCTGCCGCGGCCCTGCCGGCATGTGCCGCGGCACAAGGTACAAAGTGCTCGGCAAAAAACTGGAAAATGTGTGTGCCGCGGCGCACACTCCTTGTGCCGCGGCCCACACCCCCTTGGGTCCTAAAATAAAGAAAAATGACCCGGGAAGGGAATAAAAGCAATAGGAATTGATATTTGGGAACCAATAACACGAAATGGAAGTACGGAAACCCCAAAATGGTGGTTCCAAGTAATGATTACAAGGGTTCGCCCAACAAAAACACGATTTGAACAATGAAGAGATTTGAAATGACATGAATTCCAACGTCAACAACGACTAATGAATCAATTACAACAATCAAGATAATACTCTTGTCTCGATTCCCGAATAAGGTTGAAACAATGAACAATATCGATACACATCTCGAAGTTATTCCGAACGGTGAACACGGACGAATGATTACTAACAAGTGAAAGATTACATAGTGACAATTACCGAATGAAATTACTGAATGATAATGACTGAATTACAATGGGGTATTACAATCCCAAGATTACCGAATTCACGAGAATGATAGTGTGCTGCCTTGAGTCGGCCAACACGACAACAATGACTCACGGATGGGTAGCGTCCTTGGCGGTCCCAATTCAATACCTCGATTACCTTAGAATGGTCAATCGATAACAACGACACAACGGATGGGAACTATCCTCGATAGCCCCAATTCAATACCTCGATGGCCTTAGAATGGCCAACCGATAATAATGATACAGTGGATGATTCAATACCTCGATTGCCTTAAAACGGCTGATCGATAACAATGATACAACGAATGATTGAGCACCTCGATTGCCTTAGGATGGCTAATCGATGACAATGATACGATAAATGATTGAACCCTTCGATTTGCCTGAAAACGGCCAATCGATAACGATGATATGATGAATGATTGAACACTTCGATTTGCCTGAGAACGGTCAATCGATAACAATGACTCGATGAATGAGTGAATACCTCGATTGCCTTAGAACGGTCAATCGATAACAATGATACGATGAATAAGTGAATACCTCGATTGCCTTAGAACGGCCAATCGATAACAATGATACGATGAATGATTGAACACTTCGATTTGCCTGAGAACGGCCAATCGATAACAATGATACGATGAATGATTGAACACTTCGATTTGCCTAAGAACGGCCAATCGATAACAATGATATTTTGAATGATTGAACACTTCGATTTGCCTGAGAACGGACAATCGATAACAATGATATGAAGGATGCCTCGGCACCTTTAATCGGTTATCGACAACGAAGAAGAGAAATGAATACATCAACGCCTTTAATCAGCCAAAACAACTTCAAGGACAAAACTCCAACATTAATAGCAATGATTACAACGACATCTTAAATCGACATTAATATCAACAACAACGGTCGATACATCGATACCGCGAACCGGTGATCGATAATAACATTAATAACGAGTATCACAATGCCTTGAACCGGCCATTAACGAACAATAAAAACATTTGGCATAATTGCCAAATGGTATCGTATCGAACGATCTCTTAATATCAATGAATTCATGAAGAGACTAAGTCTAGGAATGATACAACACATTCATACACATATATGATAACATTAATCTCATTGACTAGTACGAGTATAAAACTTGCCTCAACCGAAGGCGATGAATTCCTTCCACGAACAACGAACGGCGTCCTCCGATAAACACAAGTACTCGAACCACCTTAAATGAAATACAATTCATTCAATAACACAATATCAATCGAAATCAACATAACGACCGAAAGAAAATCTTTGAGGCATTTAAACAAACACTAAATGTTCAAAGTTCCTCAAGAGCCTAAAAATCATCAATCGGGTTGAATGAATCGAAAATATGGATATACAATCCATAGAACACGATTAATAATGTTTACTAACATCAACCGATTCATTAAAATCGGACTAGAATTGAAATCAAGAACAAATTCCCCAAAAAGTCAACTTGGAGGAAAATCAAGAAATATACCTTGATTCGGCGAAGAACACGGATTGGATGATGATATAATCAATAAGAATCTTCCAAAACGTCTTGGAATTGATTAGAATAGGCCAAGAACTCGATTTCCGGAGCCTCCCGTCGCCAGCCGCCGAAAAAAGAAGAAAAACGAGTGAAAAGTGAAGTCTGGCCGAGCCCAGGCTATATATAGCCGGCAGGGTTACGGCCGTAACCGGCAGTGCCTTACGGCCGTAACCGTCATTCATCCAAACCCGCCCAGCACATGCCGATCGCTTACGGCCGTAACCGACAAGGACTTACGGCCGTAACTCGGCACTTACGGCCATACCCGGCAGGTCCTTACGGCCGTAACCGGCATTCGTCAAGAAGCTGCCTGGCACCCGTACGGCCGTAACTCTCGGCCCTTACGGCCGTAACCGGCATTCGTCAGGCCATGCCTGCCGAGCACGTACGGCCGTAACCGGCACCTTACGGCCGTAACTCGGCCAGGCCAGGCCCGGCTCCGGCCGTGGCCACTCCGACGGCCCGACGACCCCGAAACCCGAACCTGAATACGAATCGAAGATATGGTTACGATATACTCACAAAGACACATCCAAGCGTTAAGAGAACACACGATTCCGACCACCCGAAGGCTCGAAATTCGACTACCGAAAGTAATTACCCCAAAACGTCCGAAAATACACGATACACGATCGAAACACCAAGACAAAGCTCACAACATGAATAATAACATTAAATGAACTTACGAGAAACTCGAAACGACAGTTTCGGACGAGATTCGCAAGAATCGAACTCAAGTGCGGAAAAGCCGCTAAAGAACACGGAACTCAACAAAATGATACCGAAACGAACTCGGATGACAAAAAGTGCAGAATTAAATATTCTCAGAATAACGATACGGTCATGAGGGAGTCGTCAAAACGGACTTCCGCAAAAAATAAAATTATCAAAAAATCGAAATTGTGGATATTACAGTCATGCCCCTGTGTCTCAACTCTCTCCTCGCAAGCGCCTAAAACATGAAAACATGTTCCGCCCCCACGGGGTCAGTCATCGAGATAATGAATATCAAATACATGAACAACATGATATGCATCCAAAGGCAGAATAAATGGTACATCAATGGTAATACGAGATGCTCACAAACCAAAGTAAGAATTGAGCATTCCTGAAATACTATGCCCACCGCATACGATCGGTACCTGCTCAACAGGTTAGAACATAAGTGCCCAACGGCGAATCATCAATACAGATCACAACAATGAACTACACGAAGATACACCAACCCAGAGCTGAAATAAATACGAATCACAATGCCCGAAGGTTCCAACAAAAATACCAATACGTCACGATGGCCTGAAAGCCACTCAGCCGAAACTACCAGTCATCACAATGGCCCGAAGCCAAACAGCCCGAAGCTGTATCATCTGAGGGACGATGCCACGTCACGAAGCCGTATGACAATGAGGGACGAAGCCATGGCACGAAGCCGTATCATAATGAGGGCCGAAGCCATGGCACGAAGCCGTATCACAATGAGGGCCGAAGCCACGGCATGAAGCCATATCACAATGAGGGCCGAAGCCACGGCACGAAGCCGTATCACAATGAGGGCCGAAGACACGGCACGAATCCGTAACACAATGAGGGCCGAAGCCACGGCACGAAGCCGTATCACAATGAGGTCATCCAATGACCGTGACCTGCTGAATTGCAGGTGCTAGGAAACCAACCGCGAAGGTTCAAGCCCCAGACTTACCCATCGAGCACTAGCCGAACTAGCCTCCACAATTAGTCGCAAACGGCAACGATTACAACGTTATCGAATTCACAGGAATAATAGTGTGGTGTCTTGCATCGGCTAATGCAATAAAAATACTCTCGGATGGGCACCGTCCTCAGCGGTCCCAATTCAAAATACCTCGACTGTAATATCCTTAATTTTTTTAGCTATAATTTTTAATTCATGAACCTCGTGGGTTGGTTTGTAATTTTTCGAATATTGGTATCGTGTGTTTGATTCGAGATTGAGCTTGTATGTTGTGTCTCTTACCAATATTTCGCTAGTATTCGATAACAGTTGGTCGTACTGTTTGTATCGCTTCCGCAACCTAGGGCTAACGTGCGCTAAGTTATCCGAGTAATGTACGCAATGGAGGTCGTAATCCAGTGCACGCTACCGCCGGAAGGATAGCGCACGCTAACCATCTTAGTAGCACATGCTAGGGGAGTAGGTAGCGCACGCCACTGTCGGGTGATAACGCGCGCTAAGCGGCCCGGACAGTAAGGGCGGTGGGGTCTGGACTTCGGCCAGACCAATAGGTAATGCACGTTAAAACGATTGTTGCGCGCGCTAACTCGTCAGGCGTAGCGCACGCTATTCGGTCATAGCGCACGCTACCGGGATGGGCCTAAAGGTTTCTGGTCAGGGTAGAAAGGTTTATGGACTTGGACTCGGCGCCAAGGAGCGCACACTAAGGCGGCAGATGTGCGTGCTAACTCGGCGGTACAGCGCACGCTAACTCGGCTGAGTAGCGTACGCTGTCGGATGAGGTGCATGCCAGCTCGGCTGGGCAGAAGGGTCTGCACTGCAGGCCTAGGCCGATAGCGCACGCTATCGGGGAAGCGCTAGCGCGCGCTAGGGCACACCTATATAAATACATGTGTTGCGGTCAACACTTGTCATTTTTCACCTTCTTTCCTCTTATCCAAGTTTCTAGACAACTCCAGGGTTGTGTAGGCGAGGGTTTCGATGGAGCACGGTAGAAACTTAAATCTTTTCAACTTCAAGCAAAGATCTATCAATCCTACATCATTTTCACCAAGGAATTGAGGTAATCCTTCCTTAGAACCTTAACTTTGGGGAAGTTTGGGGGTTTTGGGGATCTCATTTCTCCAACTGTTTTAGCTCCAAATTTTGATGAATTATAGTTGAAAATAGTTGCATAAGTATGATTTCATGAATTCCTCAAGGTTTTGTGGATTGATTCCAAATCTTCTTTTGTAAATCAAGCAAAACCCGTTATGCCCCCGTAGTGCTCGATGAAATGTTCCTAATGGTAGAACATAGGATGGATTTTAGTGTTTCCAACAAAATTGTAAATGATTGGGCCTCGATGTTTGTTAGGAGTGGGATTTGGAAGATAGTTCGGACCGTAGCCTTGTTTGTTGTTGTTCCTTTGAGAGTTAGAAATCCAGGCAAGTACTTTATTGCATTAGTTTATGGCATGCATTTCTGTGATGAATTAGTTACTGATGAGAGTTGAAAGGTTATTCTCGGGTACTCTCACTCGGGGATTGACTCGACGGGGTCACACGGGGACTTGGTGGCTTAGAGGCTGGACCGGGTCACGAGAGATACTTTGAGTATACATTCTCACCTGGGGCTGCTCGACGAGGCACACAGGGACTTGGTGGCTTGAGGGTCGGACCGGGTTGCGAGGATTGTCGGAGTATTTTTACTGATGATCGATATTGATATTCCAGAATATCACGACTTGAACTGTTTTGGATTTTGAATTAATTTGGAAATGCCTGTGGATTAAAATATTGTAATACTGTACTTGCACTAGCGGTTGTTGCTAACCCCTTGTTGGGGTGGAATGTTTTTTACATTTCAGTTACTCTCGTGGGACAGGAGCCCACATGTGGTGCACACGGAGTTGACAATCACACTGGATGTTAGAGAGCATGTATCAGTCGTTGTATTTGTGATGTCAGAGTCGGTTTTATATTTTGTATTATTGTTGGTTTTGAGTTGTACTATGTCGTGTAATGTTTGCATTCAGTGATTGATATTTAACTCTACTATTTTGGCCGCGGCCGAGGCCTAACTCATGTTTTGTATCTTGTGTTGGACTATTATGTCGTGGTGATTATGTATTGGACTGTGGCTTAATCTTGTGTGTCGTCAGCCTGGTGGGACCTTTGTGTGTCCTGCGGCGTGTAATTAACCAAAGTGAAAATTGGGGTGTTACATTTATGGTATCAAAGCGCCAGCTTTCGGGAATACCTATGCCTTTGGTTATTTAGGTTGTCAAGTCGTAAGAGTCGTATAAACTGATCGAGCTTAACACCGTGTGTTGCTGTCGAGCTGTGGGGCCCGTGGTAGTAAGACTCCTTGAACTCTCTTTGTGCTTTGTCGCTTTCATAATATCGAAGATTTGAAATCCTTGGACTGTGAACTGTTCTGATAATTTTAATCCTTTTATATCTCAGTATGTTGAGAGGCTGTGGCGGACGTGGCGGATGTGGACGCGGCGGAGGCCATGGTCGTGGTATCGCTAATGAATCTGGCACACCTTCTAATAATGCATCTGATTCGGCATCACATACGGATCCGAACACCGCTTCTCTGAACCCGAGCGGTCAGCCTGATCCTACTGTAAGTCAATAACCGTCGGCTGACTCTAATGTGAATGCCAGCATAGCTGCTATACTCCAGTAGGTAGCAGCACAATTAGTTAAGTTGAATGAGTCCGGGCATCATGACCAACTGACAGATGAGAGTAAATGGCTTCAGGGAGTGATGAAAATGCAACCTCCCCGTTTTACTGGTGCGTCTGATACATTGGGTTGGGAAGGGTGGTTGTTCCAGTTTGGCAGGATTTTTGATGCCGTTGCGTGCCCCGAAGAGAGACGGGTCCCTATTGTGCAGTATTTCCTTGACAAGGAGGCTGCGGATGTTGGGAGTATGCCCTCGAATGCCACACAGAGGATGTTGAGTGAGGGTATTGTACTTGTAATTATGTAAATCATTAATATAAGGCAATGGATGTTTATTTATTTACTGGTAGTTACTGGCATTCCTAACTCGTAAATATACATATACAAAACTAGTCCGTGTATTTGAGAGCAAAACGTTCCACTCCTTATTGGATAAGGGGGTCGGAACTGGAAAGGTTTATAGCTCAAATACTTAATCGTTCGCAAGTCAATGAAACTTGACTGGGCGTTAAGTTTGTGTGAAGACTTGTATGACGTGTTCTTTGACATGGAGAGTGCCTATCGAACACTAATGGTTAGTGGGAGCACACGTTATAGGTATGCTAATTGGATTAGTATACTCGAACCGACTCACCCTCGATTCGTCACACGGATTTCACTCCGGGCGATCGATGTGAGAATCGAAAGGTTGTGATAGGTATTCGTGAACCTTCGACTTGAGGATTTAGTAGGGATGTGCTTGTGACGTCAAGATTTTCATTAGAGTAGTTTGACCCTGTAAACCGGAAGGCGGGGGTCAACCTCGACGTGCATCTTGACGGGCAAGTAGGAGATCCTACTGAATACCAAGATAGAATTCTTTCTCCCGTTAGTGAGCGGGTTATATGTCCTATGCGGTTATTGGCAGATGAGATCATAAGTCTTTGGCCAAAGCATTGGAGCTAGTTGTATTAGATACACGACAGCTCGATGATCTCGATTTGCATTAACGCATGCATAGCATCAAGTACAGATAGAGTTTTGACTGACCGTGACCCTATAACTTGATCGGGACATTTGAAAGAAGGGTTTATACATTTACTGGTATTCACGACAGAATGGTTCTTGAATGATCTCATCATTCGTTCTCAGTTGGGGTACAGTGTAGGCCGCCAGGCTGGCTAGGTGGTGCTACTACTCTTTGGTTCCTCCCATTGCTGACTGAGACGAACCTACCGAGTCGCGCAATAGGATTGACGACGGAATGAATCAAGCTAATTCTCTCATTATGAATATTAGATATTGGATATCTAAATTTGGGACATTGGATGTTTAAATCGACTTATTAGATAAATTGATTTAAGGCCTAATGAATTAAATATTTCACTGGGTGATTAATTTAATTCATGAATATAATTATTTCTTGGAGAAATTAATTATGTTATTATGTGATTGATATGATTAATTAATTGGATTAATTAATTGATATAAATACATTGGAACGGAATCGGAGTTTATCTGTTTGGACTCGCGAGAGTCCGAAACGAACCGAACTTGTCCGATTTCTTCTTGATAGCCGCCCCCTTCTGCCAACCTTCCCTTTGGTCTTTGGTTTCCATTTTATAATAGATGATAATGACTTGTGGGGAAGACCGCTCATGTGAGATGAGTTGTTGGTGGTTATAAAGTGTATAAAGAATGAGAAGAAGACTAACACTTACATGTATTCATTTGGAGCATTTCATACGTGAGATATAAGGAAGAGAGAGAGAGAGAGAAAAACCTCTCCAAGTCTTCTTCATCTTCATCACTAGTTCTTGATTTTTTCTTGGAGAAAAAAAATTGAGAGATAAATTGAGAGATAGTGAGTTATACACTTAGAGTGTTATAATCACAATCAAAAGCTTCATCACTTAGCTCTAGCCGTAGCCTTAGAGGATAGCAAGGTGATTGTCGTTTCGATCGTTTCTCCGGCGCGTGACAAGTAGAGACGCGGTGTTTTCGGCGTTGGATCATCCGAGAGCTTGGAGCGGATTGGATCGTAAGGAAAGAAATCTAAATCTTGGGGAATAGCTCAAGAGAAGGAATCCATTTAATCAACGGACTACAAGGGTGCGTTTCTATATTTCTTGTGTTTCGTATAATATTCGTATATACGTAGCTCGATCGATCCTCGTAGGGATTCGGATCGAATTAATTTTTGTTTTACCGCTTCCGCTGGGCCTTCTATTTAGGCACCGAATCCCAACAGTGGTATCGGAGCGTAGGTCTTGCGATCGTATATACGATATTAGCATTTGGAATGCTTGATTAGATGGTGAATGATTTGGAATCATTTTAGTCATAATCGTGGTATATGTTTTTTCGTTCGTAATAATTGTATTTTTCGTAAGTTTATGTCTAAATATAAATCTTAAATTTCTGGGAAATATGATTTATATTGAAGATATGAAAGTCTAAAAATATAGATATTGGATATCCGGTCGAAAATCTAGCTCCAAATCGTCGTCGGACGACTTTTCGGACAAAGGGCAGGAAGCTGCCAGGGTGACTCGGCCGTGTCTGGTGACACGGGCCGTGTCAGCGATCCCGAGCCGCTGCCAGCGGCAGACCCGACCGTGTCGAGACACGGGCGTGCCGGCCGGCGGTGCCGAGCGTGACTCGGCCATCGAACGATCTGCCGGAAAGGCTGCCGAGGGTGACTCGGCGAGCAACCCTTTTTGCCCGGCTCGATTTTTCGTGTATTCTTGAAAATTAATCTCGCATGTTAAATTGGATTTAATATGATTAAAATGATTTATGGTATTTCATTTTATAAGGGAAATTTGATTAATTGGAATATTTATGGTCGATCAATTATTTTGAATGTTATCATATTACCGATTGTGTGAATCGATTTGATCGGTTCGTATTGTTGATTGGATCAATGTATCTCTACGCTTTTCATTTATATAGTCTTTATTGGATGAATGCTTTTGAATGGGGATGTGGTTCGTGGACTTAGTTTTGAATCGTTCGTTTTATTCGATTGGGTTGTAAAGGCCGTTTTGAGCCTATTTATTTTACTAGAAATGTTTGTATCTAGGATGCAATTTTCGATGTAAAATTTATATGTAATGACGAAGACCGGAGGAAGATCCATTTCGAGAAGACGAAGATTCAAGACGAAGACTTGTAATTAGATTACGGAGTTTTTGTTTTCTAGGAACGGTCCATGAACCACATGTTGGTAGCAACTAGGTTGTGAATGGTTGTTTCATGTTGTATGAATGCCACAAACGCGCTTAAATGATTAATGTGCAAAGTGTAACGTTAATCGCGATAATTCTCTCACAACAAATAATTAAGTTTACAAGGTTTCAAGGTTTTCCTTCCCTCCATCGAGTTTTCGGGAAATTGAAATCCAAACCGATGTGCTATGCTTCCGAGTTATCGAGGTAGTCGTTTGGGGAGGACGGATAAATTACCGGGAGCGCATTGGATGCCTTCGGTTGGAGCAAATTTTATCCCTAGAAACCTGATAGGTTGCCGGATAAGATTCAATTGTGAAACTAATTTGCGTCGATGGTATAAACTTAACTTGTTCACGAACCATAGAAACCGTATAGGTTGAGGGGAGTGAACAAGGGGAAAAAGAAGATCGAATCATCCATTATATGGGTTGGTGTTGGACACCACTTTATGAAAATTAATAGACTAGAAACCTGTTCGGTTGCCCTCTATTAAGATTTATAAAGAACTCGATCACCACTATGAAGTAGAGCGACGATACTTCCGGATATCACATGGGAGTGTGTTATTCCGATAAAAATAGTGGGAGCTGGGTAACAAGAATAGAAAAGACCTTAATTCTATACTCAGAACATAATTGAATGAGTCACTAATTAATCTATCGTACTTAATGCAGACTCAAATCTCAATATGACAATGAATCCACTCGCACTGCAACGAAAAGAACACCTTAATGGGACCTAACTTTGTGGATTGGCTCACTTGTCGATGATTGTCCTCAGTATAGAGACACTGGGATACGTCTTGGAGACGGACATTCCGGCGCCTCCTGTGCGGACCCGAGCCAATCAGGAAGAGATTGAAAACCACGAAAAGTGGGTTAAGGATGACGTGAAAGTTCGTGCTTATATGATGGCTTCCATGTCTAATGAGCTTCAGAGCTCATGAGAAAATGACTTCGCTGGCGATTCTATCTCACTTAACCGAGCTTTATGGTGATCATAGCAGAACTGCTAGATATGAGATATCCAAGCAACTGTTCGGTGCAAGGATGAAGGAAGGTGAAAAGGTTGGGGAACACGTCCTCAAAATGATATCCATGATTGAGAGATTGGAGGCTCTTGATTTTAAAATGTATACTTCTCTCCAAACCGACCTTATCCTACAGTCTCTCCCTGATTCCTTCTCACAGTTTGTTATGAACTTCAACTGCAATGAGATTGCATGTAATTTAGCTGGGCTATTGAATAAACGTGTGACTGCTCAGTCTCAGATGAAGACTCCGCGGATGAAGGAGTCTGCTCTTGTGATATCTTCTGGACCTCGGAGGTCTAAGAATAAGAAAAAAAAAGACCAAGAAGCGGACTGGACCACAAGCTAAGGACCTTAACGGTAAGGGCAAGGCCCCGATGGTTCCGAAGAACAAGAAGAAGAAGGATGCTTGTCTCAAGTGCGGTGAGCTGGGCCACTGGGCTAGAGACTGTCCGATTCTTCATGGCACTTCGTCTGAGAACTTTTAGTTTTGGAAACAAATTGTTCGCTCTTTGTATTTTCTACTTCTGGATCTTGGATTAAGTGCTAGTTCTCATATTTGTACCGTGAATCAGGATCTAGAACAAAGTAGGAAGCTTGGAGCTGGAGCAGTTATGATCATAGTCGGAAGCGGGCATAGTGTCGAGGCGACTGACATAGGATCGCTTCTTTTGGGTTTAGAATCCGACTTTGTTTTGACTTTAGAAGATGTACTTGTTTTGCCCAAGGGGCACAAAAACATTGTATCCATTCCGGTCATGGACCGAAAAGGTTTTTCATTTTTCATTGGTGATGGTTCCTGCAAAATTTATTTTAGAAATAAACTAGTGGGTACTGCTACATTGTTAAATGGATTGTATCATCTAAATCTCAACAACAAAGTAGTTGTGAATACTATGACTAGAAAACGTGGTAGGGATGAAACCAATCAAGTTTTAAAATGGCATCTAAGACTTGGTCATGTTGGTCAGACCAAGGTTTACAAGATGGAAAAGGATGGACTTATGGGTCCATTTGGATCGGATCCCTTTCCTACTTGTGAATCTTGCCTTAAAGGCAAAATGACTAAGTCCCCCTTCACAGGGACTTTTGAAAGATCCGCTGATAAACTGGGATTAATCCATACTGACGTTTGTGGTGCTTTGGAACCAACACGTGACGGATATCAATATTTTATTACGTTTACAAATGATCATACTAGGTATGGTTATGTATACTTAATGAAACATAAATCCGAGGCTTTTGAGAAATTCTAGGAATTCAAGGCCCTAGTCGAGAAACAAACTGGTAATCATATCAAAACACTTCGGTCGGACCGAGGTGGTGAGTATATGAGTACGGAGTTTGACGAGTTCCTTAAGGAACATGGAATAGTTTCACAACTAACACCTCCAGGTACTCCTCAGTTAAATGGTGTGTCAGAAAGAAGGAAACGGACCCTGTTGAACATGGTCCATTCCATGTTGGGCTATACTGACTTGCCGATTTACCTGTGGGGGTATGCACTCCTGACTGCCGTATATATCTTGAACAGATGTCCTTCCAAATCCGTTCCTAAAACTCCACATGAGATGTGGGAGGGCAGGAAACCAAGTCTTAATCACATTAGGATTTGGGGATGTCCCGCCTATGTCAAGAAGACTAAGGTGGAGAAGTTGGAAGCTAGGTCCGCGAAGGGAAGTTTCATTGGATTCCCATCTGGGACGATGGGATATCTATTCTACATGCCTGGAGATCGAAATATCGTTATTGCTTTACAAGAACACTTCCTGGAAGATGAGTTCATTCAGGAAGGCGGAGCAGGTAGAAGTATTTATTTAGAAGAATACAATGAAACTCCTCGGGAGACACCTATGCAAGAAACTGGAACCGAACCTTCTGAAACACAAGTACAACCACCTCGTAGGTCTAGTACGGTGTCTCAATTACCTGAGAGGTATAGTTTTATACACTTGGAGGAACTGGGTTTCCTCGAGGTTCCAAGTGATAAACAAGAGACCGACCCGCGACCAAATGACCTAGCAATCGTGGATGTAGACTCCATGAAATGGACTGTAGCAGTCTTCATGTAGTTGGGACCTTTATTTTGATGAGACGGTCAAAGAGTTTGACTTCGTGCAAAATGAAGAGGAATCTTGTGTATACAAGAGGGTTAGTGGGAGCAAGATCACATTCTAAGTACTATATGTAGATGACATTCTACTAATAGGAAATGATGTTGGAATGCTCAGTTCTGGGCTTGGTTTTCGAGTAATTTCTCCATGAAAGACTTGGGATAAGAAACCTATATTCTTGGGATTCGACTCTACTGGGATAGATCGAAGAGAATGATAAGTTTTACCCAAGCCCTCTATATAGATTAGATCTAAAAGAGGGTTCCTTCCGATGCGACATGGAATAAAACTCACCTTGAAGATGTGTCCTCATAGTGAGGAACAATGAAAGGAAATGAGTTATATACCATATGCTTCGGAAGTGGGTAGCCTTACATATGCTTTATTATGTACAAGACCTGACATTGCGCATGCTGGAAGTGTGGTAAGTAGTTTTCGGGCTAACCCAGTCAGGGAACATTAGACTGCCGTAAAGAATGTTCTCAAGTACTTTAGAAGTACTAAGAGATCTGATTCTTATATATGGTGGTGGAGAACAGAATGTGGTGGGATTCACTGTATTGGACTTCCAAGGACAGAAAGACGATTATATGTCTACTTGTGGCTACATTTACTCTAATGGAAGAGCAGTATCTTGGCATAGTGCCAAGTAATAGCGCTACTGCTAATTCCACATGTTAGGCTGAGTATAAAGCGGCCTCGGAGGCCTCCAAACGAAGAATTTAGAAGTTACTGGGTAAACTTCAAGTGATACCATGTCTTTGTTTGCCTGTCTATCTTTGCAACAATGACGGAGCTGTAGCGCAGGCCAAGGAGCCGAGGTTTCACAACAGCACCAAACATATTGAGAGGAAGTATCATCTCGTAAGAAAATTTGTTTGCAAGAGATACATTGTGCTGCATAGAGTAGAGTCAGCCGACTACGTCGCTGATCCACTGACCAAGCCACATTCTCAGATTAGCTTGGAGCATAATCTAGAGAACATGGGTATTAGATACCATAGTGTGTGGCATTGAGTGCAAGTGGGAGATTGTTGGGAGTATGCCCTCGAATGCCACACAGAGGATGTTGAGTGAGGGTATTGTACTTGTAATTATGTAAATCATTAATATAAGGCAATGGATGTTTCTTTATTTACTGGTAGTTACTGGCATTCCTAACTCGTAAATATACATATAGAAACTAGTCCGTGTATTTGAGAGCAAAACGTTCCACTCCTTATTGGATAAGGGGGTCGGCACTGGAAAGGTTTATAGCTCAAATACTTAATCGTTCGCAAGTCAATGAAACTTGACTGGGCGTTAAGTTTGTGTGAAGACTTGTATGACGTGTTCGTTGACATGGAGAGTGCCTGTCTAACACTAATGGTTAGTGGGAGCACATGTTATAGGTATCCTAATTAGATTAGTATACTCGAACCGACTCACCCTCGATTCGTCACACGGATTTCACTCCGGGACAGTCAATGACGGAATCGAAAGGTTGTGATAGGTATTCGTGAACCTTCGACTTGAGGATTTAGTAGGGATGTGCTTGTGACGTCAAGATTTTCATTAGAGTAGTTCGACCCTGTAAACCGGAAGGCGGGGGTCAACCTCGACGTGCATCTTGACGGGCAAGTAGCAGATCCTACTGAATACCAAGATAGAATTCTTTCTCCCGTTAGTGAGCGGGTTATATGTCCTATGCGGTTATTGGCAGATGAGATCATAAGTCTTTGGCCAAAGCATTGGAGCTAGTTGTATTAGATACACGACAGCTCGATGATCTCGATTTGCATTAACGCATGCATAGCGTCAAGTACAGATAGGGTTTTGACTGACCGTGACCCTATAACTTGATCGGACATTTGAAAGAAGGGTTTATACATTTACTGGTATTCACGACAGAATGGTTCTTGAATGATCTCATCATTCGTTCTCAGTTGGGGTACAGTGTAGGCCGCCAGGCTGGCTAGGTGGTGCTACTACTCTTTGGTTCCTCCCATTCCGATCGAGACGAACCTACCGAGTCGCGCAATAGGATTGACGACGGAATGAATCAAGCTAATTCTCTCATTATGAATATTAGATATTGGATATCTAAATTTGGGACATTGGATGTTTAAATCGACTTATTAGATAAATTGATTTAAGGCCTAATGAATTAAATATTTCACTGGGTGATTAATTTAATTCATGAATATAATTATTTCTTGGAGAAATTAATTATGTTATTATGTGTTTGATATGATTAATTAATTGGATTAATTAATTGATATAAATACATTGGAACGGAATCGGAGTTTATCTGTTTGGACTCGCGAGAGTCCGAAACAAACCGAACTTGTCCGATTTCTTCTTGATAGCTGCCCCCTTCCACCAACCTTCCCTTTGGTCTTTGGTTTCCATTTTATAATGGATGATAATGACTTGTGGGGAAGACCTCTCATGTGAGATGAGTTGTTGGTGGTTATAAAGTGTATAAAGAATGATAAGAAGACTAACTCTTACATGTATTCATTTGGAGCATTTCATACGTGAGATATAAGGAAGAGAGAGAGAGAAAAAAACCTCTCCAAGTTTTCTTCATCTTCATCACTAGTTCTTGATTTTTTCTTGGAGAAAAAAAATTGAGAGATAAATTGAGAGATAGTGAGTTATACACTTAGAGTGTTATAATCACAATCAAAAGCTTCATCACTTAGCTCTAGCCGTATCCTTAGAGGATAGCAAGGTGATCGTCGTTCCGATCGTTTCTCCGGCGCGTGACAAGTAGAAATGCGGTGTTTTCGGCGTTGGATCATCCGAGAGCTTGGAGCGGATTGGATCGTAAGGAAAGAAATCTAAAGCTTGGGGAATAGCTCAAGAGAAGGAATCCATTTAATCAACGGACTACAAGGGCGTGTTTCTATATTTCTTTTGTTTCGTATAATATTCGTATATATGTAGCTCGATCGATCCTCGTAGGGATTCGGATCGAATTAATTTTCATTTGACCGCTTCCGCTGGGCCTTCGATTTAGGCACCGAATCCCAACAGCGGATTGGTGGGAAGCTGCGAAACCTATGGATCGTGTGGCCACTTGGGCCGAGTTTAAAGTTGCGATAGAGGAAAAGTATTGTCCTTGGCCTATTAAAGAAAAATGTATTGCAGATTTCTTTACGGCAACACCTCAAGATGTACCTATCACGAAGCTATTGTCACATATAATCAGCAATTGAACCATGTTCGTGAGCAAGTAAAGACTGAAACGGATAAAATCTGTTACTTTGATTTGAGAATGAATCCCAGGATTCGTGAGGCTATGGCGGGTTTCAGATGTGTTACTCTGAAGGAGTATCAAGATCATGCTTTGGCTATCGAGATGGTCATTTCTGCATCAAGGTCGGGTACCGAGATCAAGAAGCCAAAAATGACTGGTGGCTTTTCGGGAAGTAAGAGTGGTGGATTTCATAAATCTCAAGCTTCTCACTCTGCTATTGGGAAGTCTGTTCAGCATGCCAGTAGTACTCCGAGTTTGCGACCGGGTTTGTCTTCTGCCTTTGGTAGAGGACAATGTTTCAATTGTAATCAAACAGGCCATCAGTATCGAGAGTGTCCACTTTCTCCCGTTATTTGTTTCACATGTGGTTAGGCCGGTCATCGGGCGGCTCATTGCGAGGCTGCCACTAGATTTGTTAAATAGCATAGTTCGGCACCAACTCCGAGTGTGAATTCGGGGACTACATCTAATCAGCCGCAACAGACTTAGGGACGTGGAAGAGGTCGAGGCCGGTTGGATCGTCAAGCTACATCGAGTGTGGGTTCAGTACAGCCAAGAGTGTACCAGATGAGACGCGCGGATGACACAGAGGCTACGGTAGCTGCAGGTATCATGCAAATACTTTTTCAACCTGTATCAGTATTATTTGATTATGGAGATACCCATTAGTTTATTCCTATTGATTGTGTGAAACGTTTGGGTCTTGGGTGTTTAATTGAGTGCGAACCATTCGTTGTAAGTACTTCTAGCGGAGAGCGTTTGATTGGGAACCAAGAGATTAAAAATTGTCTCGTGTATATCGGGAGTCGAGATTGGCCTTCAGACCTCATTGTGGTAGATCTGAAAGGAGAGGACGTAATTCTGGGAGATGATTGGTTGAATCGTCATGGTGCTATCATGAAGTACCGAAGGCAAACTATTTCTATAATAGCGGAAGATGGTGTCGAGCACACTTTCTTGGGTCGTAAACCGGGTAGTTTAGGTGGGGTGATTTTCGCTGTTAAGGCGATAAAATTGTTGAAACAAGTCTGTATTGGTTATTGGTGTTACGCCTTGAGCACAAATGACGGTGAAGCCAATTTATTGTCGATTCCAGTTGTTAATGAATATCCTGATGTATTTCCAGATGATCTACTGGGATTACCCCCGTCTAGAGAGGTAGAGTTTCCTATTGATCTTGTGCCAAACACAGCACCTGTTTCCCGAGCGCCGTATCGTATGGCACCCTCCGAGATGTTAGAACTGAAGAAACAATTGGGCGAGCTCCTGGACAAAGGGAATATTCGACCTAGTGCATCACCTTGGGGTGCACCGGTTCTCTTCGTTAAGAAGAAGGACGGATTGTTCCTGTTGGGTACGGGGTCGGATATTTGCGCCATTTGTGGAAGCGTAAATATAAGTGCGGAAAATAAAGGACACGAGGATTTATAGAGGTTCGGCTATAAACGAGCCTACGTCCTCTCTAGGTATCTTTTTCTATAGGATCAAGATAAAAACCTCTACGCCTCTCTTCTATCGGTCGAGGTATAACCGTTACAATCACGTCTTCTATTGGTCCGTGATAAACCACTCGTACTTGTCTTTGTGTCGGTCCAAGTTAAACCGTTTTCCTCTTCGTAGGACAAGGAATCAACCTCTCTAGCTTTCTATGGGTACTAGATAAACCTCACTCGATAGCGATTGCGATTCTAATAATGCCGGATCCTTGATCCTAATAACACCGAATCCAATCGTATCTTTTCTCTTACCACTCGTGTATGTTTTCGTGAATTCTCACTCAAACACTTACAATTAAGCTCAATATCAACAACAAGACTGTGTATAATAATATCACAAGAATAGACTATTTGCTCAAGGTTGTTGTTCTCAAACAATACCATAGGGATGGTATTTATAGGCTCCATCATGAAACTAGCCGTTAGCTGCTGCACACTGCATTACGTACGCTATCTCATTCATATTACGTACGTAAGCTTCATTACGTACGTTAACTTCCCCAGGTTACGTACGTTAGCCCAGTCCAGTTTCAATCCAGTGAGTTTCGTTTCTTTGGTTACGTACGTTAGCATTGACGTCGTTACGTACGTTAACATTACATCACTGATGATGTCATATATCCGTTGCATGCTTTTCTGACTTTGACTCCTCCAACGTTCACTTGTTTGAACTCTTTTACGTACGTTATACAACCTCCATTACGTACGTTAGATTGCCCATATTACGTACGTTAACATACCCTTGTTACGTACGTTAGCCTTATTTTTCTCCAGCATTTTGCACTTCGTTTTCCTTCGATGCTTGCTTCGTCTCTTCGTTGTTTTGTTTTGTTTGTCAACATTAATCATCAAAACACTTTTAATTTATGTATGGAACTAAATGTTCCAACAATCTCCCCCTTTTTGATGATTACAAAACAAAACTTCGTCGATGGGATTTTCTTTGCAAAAATACAAATATATGTATATCTTTACAGACCAAAGTTTTCGACTTTGTCCGTTTCGTTAGAATCTTCTCCCATTTCTTTTTCGACTCCTTCTTTTCTTTTCTCCATTTTTAAATTTTCATCGTCTTTTCGACGTCTCCGCATTTTTCTTTTTTTGTCATTTTTTTTAAACTTCTCCTTTTCATTTTTCAACTCCTTCGTTTCTCCCCCTTTTTAGGGTAAATCCCATTTTTCTTATTTTCCTCCTTTCTTTCCCCCTTTTTGTTTTCATCAAAAAGTAAAAAAATAGCAATTGAATTTAATGATACCAAAATGTAGAATATGCACGATATCAATTTATGATAAATAAATGCATAAAGGGTAAAAACTCCCCCTGAAAATATTATCTCCCCTTAAAAAAAAATACTCCCCCTGAGTAAAATACAAAAATCAATTTTTGGGGATCCAACCTATAGTTGGTTTTTGTTTGGAAACATAGACGGTATTTGAAACGATTGTTCCTTTAGGAACCCAAATTTTCTTAATTTTTATCGTCCGTCTCGGGCTTTTGCAACTTGAAATATGATGCCCGATTTTTAAACACTTTTCGCAATGGGGTATTTTAAAATTAACGGATTCATTTTTCGAACGTGGTTTGAATCCTAACCCCTCTTTATTTAAAGTATATTTTTGAACACATAACATTTGTTCAAATTTCTCGTTTCCACACGAAAATTTCTTTGTCAAAGATTTAAGCTCGGTTTGGATTTTAACGAGATCATTCTTCAAAATATTTTCATTTTCAATACACTTTGAATGATCGATTTCAACAAATTTTCCCTTTTCGATAATTTTGGAATTTTCAATTTCCAAAGATTTAATTTTAGACTTAAGGGATTTTATTTCGGATAAAGCATTTTGGAAATCCGTATGTAATAACTCAAAGGCATCAAAAAGTTCGTCACGGGAGGATGTACTTACTTGGCTTTTGACGTCGCTGTCGTCGAACGAACTCCGGGCCATGAGAGCGAGATTATTTTGATTGATGAACTCATCATCTTCGTCGTCATCGCTCCATGTTGCTACGAGAACCTCCTTCTTGGGTTTGACACGGCAATTTTTAGCAAAGTGGCCTGGTTTACCACATAATCGACAAGAGTTGTCGAATTTCTTAGATTCGCTCAAGATACCCTTCTTCCTCCGGTTTAATAATGTTTGGAATTTATTAATATTCTTGGCATAATATGCCGCTTCTTCGTCGCTTTCCTCCACCGGGGTTTCTTCTTTCTTCCTCGAAATCTTAGCCTTCATGGCTAACGATCGTTCCTTCGGCTTCGGCTTGACACTTCGTGATTTTAAAACAATCTCATAATTGATTAGTGAACCAACAAGGGCACTAAAATCGAGCGTGTTGAGATCTTTGGATTCCATAATTGCGGTCACGGTGCCGTCCCATTCGCTAGGTAGTGATCTTAGGATTTTCTTGACTTTTTCACTACTAGATAATGGTTTGCCAAACGAAGCTAGTCCATTGGTGATGACCGAGAATCGATCGAGCATATTGGTGATGGACTCGTCACCCTTCATCATGAATAACTCGTAGTCATGGAGAAGCATATTTATCTTCGTCTCCTTGACTTGAGTCGTCCCTTCGTGTGTGATTTCTTGAATTTTCCATATTTCTTTCGCACTCTCACACGATGAGATTCGATTGACCTCTTCCGGATTTAAGGCACAAAATAAGAGTTGAGTAGCCTTACAATTAAGATGGTTATTTTTCCAATCGGCATCGTCGTATTCTTCGAAAGATTTGAGCGTACCGTCGGATTTGATTGGAACTTTTGGGCCAAGGCAAATAATCTTCCAAATCTCCATGTCGTATGCTCGGATGAATATTGACATCTTCTTCTTCCACATCAAATAATTTGATCCATCAAAGAATGGTGGTCGGTTGAGAGCAAGGCCTTCGACTGGAGAGAATTGAAACGCCATTTTTGGATCTTTTCTCCTCGGATGTTAAGCCGCGTATTGGAGTACCGCTCCGATACCAATTGTTGGGTACGGGGTCGGATATTTGCGCAGTTTGCGGAAGCATAAATATAAGTGCGGAAAATAAAGGACACGCGGATTTATAGAGGTTCGGCTATAAACGAGCCTACGTCCTCTCTAGGTATCTTTTTCTATAGGATCAAGATAAAAACCTCTATGCCTCTCTTCTATCGGTCGAGGTATAACCATTACAATCACGTCTTCTATTGGTCCGTGATAAACCACTCGTACTTGTCTTTGTGTCGGTCCAAGTTAAACCGTTTTCCTCTTCGTAGGACAAGGAATCAACCTCTCTAGCTTTCTATGGGTACTAGATAAACCTCACTCGATAGCGATTGCAATTCTAATAATGCCGGATCCTTGATCCTAATAACACCGAATCCAATCGTATCTTTTCTTTTACCACTCGTGTATGTTTTCGTGAATTCTCACTCAAACACTTACAATTAAGCTCAATATCAACAACAAGACTGTGTATAATAATATCACAAGAATAGACTATTTGCTCAAGGTTGTTGTTCTCAAACAATACCATAGGGATGGTATTTATAGGCTCCATCATCAAACTAGCCGTTAGCTGCTGCACACTGCATTACGTACGCTATCTCATTCATATTACGTACGTAAGCTTCATTACGTACGTTAACTTCCCCAGGTTACGTACGTTAGCCCATTCCAGTTTCAATCCAGTGAGTTTCGTTTCTTTGGTTACGTACGTTAGCATTGACGTCGTTACGTACGTTAACATTACATCACTGATGATGTCATATATCCGTTGCATGCTTTTCTGACTTTGACTCCTCCAACGTTCACTTGTTTGAACTCCATTACGTACGTTATACAACCTCCATTACGTACGTTAGATTGCCCATATTACGTACGTTAACATACCCTTGTTACGTACGTTAGCCTTATTTTTCTCCAGCATTTTGCACTTCGTTTTCCTTCGATGCTTGCTTCGTCTCTTCGTTGTTTTGTTTTGTTTGTCAACATTAATCATCAAAACACTTTTAATTTATGTATAAAACTAAATGTTCCAACAATCTCCCCCTTTTTGATGATTACAAAACAAAACTTCGTCGATGGGATTTTCTTTGCAAAAATACAAATATATGTATATCTTTATAGACCAAAGTTTTCGACTTTGTCCGTTTCGTTAGAATCTTCTCCCATTTCTTTTTCGACTCCTTCTTTTCTTTTCTCCATTTTTAAATTTTCATCGTCTTTTCGACGTCTCCGCATTTTTCTTTTTCTGTCATTTTTTTTTTTTTAAACTTCTCCTTTTCATTTTTCAACTCCTTCGTTTCTCCCCTTTTTTAGGGTAAATCTCATTTTTCTTATTTTCCTCCTTTCTTATTGTTGGGTACGGGGTCGGATATTTGCGCCGTTTGCGGAAGCGTAAATATAAGTGCGGAAAATAAAGGACACGAGGATTTATAGAGGTTCGGCTATAAACGAGCCTACGTCCTCTCTAGGTATCTTTTTCTATAGGATCAAGATAAAAACCTCTACGCCTCTCTTCTATCGGTCGAGGTATAACCGTTACAATCACGTCTTCTATTGGTCCGTGATAAACCACTCGTACTTGTCTTTGTGTCGGTCCAAGTTAAACCGTTTTCCTCTTCGTAGGACAAGGAATCAACCTCTCTAGATTTCTATGGGTACTAGATAAACCTCACTCGATAGCGATTGCGATTCTAATAATGCCGGATCCTTGATCCTAATAACACCGAATCCAATCGTATCTTTTCTTTTACCACTCGTGTATGTTTTCGTGAATTCTCACTCAAACACTTACAATTAAGCTCAATATCAACAACAAGACTGTGTATAATAATATCACAAGAATAGACTTTTTGCTCAAGGTTTTTGTTCTCAAACAATACCATAGGGATGGTATTTATAGGCTCCATCATCAAACTAGCCGTTAGCTGCTGCACACTGCATTACGTACGCTATCTCATTCATATTACGTATGTAAGCTTCATTACGTACGTTAACTTCCCCAGGTTACGTACGTTAGCCCAGTCCAGTTTCAATCCAGTGAGTTTCGTTTCTTTGGTTACGTACGTTAGCATTGACGTCGTTACGTACGTTAACATTACATCACTGATGATGTCATATATCCGTTGCATGCTTTTCTGACTTTGACTCCTCCAACGTTCACTTGTTTGAACTCCTTTACGTACGTTATACAACCTCCATTACGTACGTTAGATTGCCCATATTACGTATGTTAACATACCCTTGTTACGTACGTTAGCCTTATTTTTCTCCAGCATTTTGCACTTCGTTTTCCTTCGATGCTTGCTTCATCTCTTCGTTGTTTTGTTTTGTTTGTCAACATTAATCATCAAAACACTTTTAATTTATGTATGGAACTAAATGTTCCAACAGTTCCGTCTATGCATTGATTATTTAGAATTGAATAAGTTAACCATTAAGTACAAATATCCTTTGCCTCGGATAGATGACTTGTTCGACCAACTTCAGGGTGCCACAGTTTTCTCTAAAATTGACTTGCGATTAGGATATTACCAGCTGGGGATTCGGGATTCTGATATTTCGAAGACTGCCTTCCGTACTCGGTACGGCCATTACGAATTTATGGTTATGCCATTTGGTCTAACCAACGCTCCTGCCGTGTTTATGCAGTTGATGAACAAAGTTTTCATTGACTATCTTGATAAGTTCGTGGTCGTCTTTATTGATGATATTCTTGTCTACTCCCGAAACGAGGAAGATCATGCTGAACATCTTCGAGTAGTGTTAAACACTTTGAGAATGGAGAAACTTTATGCTAAATTCTCAAACTGCGAATTCTGGCTTAAAGAAGTGACATTTCTTGGTCATGTAATTTCGGCTAATGGGGTTCGAGTAGATCCCCATCAGATAGCGGATATTGTTGAGTGGGAACCACCTAGGAGTGTGAAGGAGACCCGGAGTTTTCTAGGGCTTGCCGGATACTATCGTAGATTCGTCGAGGGGTTTTCAAAAATCGCCCGACCACTTACCCAGTTACTTCAGAAATCGCAGAAGTTCGAGTGGACTAATGAGAGACAAAACAGTTTTGATGAGCTTAAACGACGGTTAACTTCGGCGCTCGTGTTATCGTTACCTCAGGGCACCGATGATTTCGAAGTGTATAGTGATGCTTCCGGACTTGGATTGTGTTGTGTTTTAATGCAGAGAGGTAGAGTAATTTCATATGCGTCCCGACAATTGAAACCATATGAAATAAATTAGCCTACACATGATTTAGAGTTATCGGCGGTTGTATTCACGCTAAAGGTGTGGAGGCATTATCTTTATGGCTCTTCGTGTAAAATCTACACGGATCACAAAAGCCTAAAATATATATTTAGCCAAAAGGACCTAAATATGAGACAACTTCGATGGTTAGAGCTGATTAAGGATTACGATCTTGAAATATTATATCATCCAGGAAAAGCTAATGTGGTAGCGGACGCATTGAGTCGGAAACCCATAGCCCTCCAAATGCTGAGTATGCTTACATCTCAACACGAGATCCGTCGAGACATATATAGGCAAGATATAGAGATTTGGATTCAGAAAGTTCAAGGCCAATTCTGTACTTTGGAAATCACGTCGTCTTTGGTCAATGAAATCAAATCGAAGCAATTAGAGGATCCGTTACTAGTCCAACTAAGAAAGGACGTGATTGGAGAAAAAGCTCCCGGATTTATGATTCAAGATGATGGCGTTTTAAGGTTTAGAGGTAGACTTTATATACCCACAGATGTCGAGCTTAAACAGACCATATTGAGGGAAGCGCACACTACACCGTATTCTCTTCATCCTGGTACAAGCAAAATGTATAAGGACGTGAAGAATAATTATTGGTGGAGCAACATGAAGAATGATGTTGAAGAATTCGTGTCGAAATGCTTGACGTGCCAGCAGGTCAAGATTGAACATCAATGACCAGTAGGGTTGCTTAAATCGCTACCAATTACAGAATGGAAATGGGAGGATATAATAATGGATTTTGTCACCAATATGCCGAGGACGCGTATGGGGATGAATATGATTTGGGTTATTGTCGATCGGCTAACCAAGTCAGCTCACTTTTTGGGAACTAAGGATAGTTGGGGGCCAGAGAAACTAGCTCGTATATTCATCGCAGAAATTGTGAGGTTACACGGGACTCCTAAGAGCATTATTTCCGATCGAGATGGTAGATTTGTCTCACACTTTTGGCAATCCGTTCACCGAGCTTTAGGGACGGAATTGAGACTCAGTACAGCGTACCATCCTGAGACTGATGGGCAATCTGAATGGACAATTCAAACCCTTGAGGACATGCTGCGAGCATGTGCTTTAAATTAGAAGAACGATTGGGAATCGCAATTGCCAATAATGGAATTTGCCTATAATAATAGCTGGCATGCGTCGATTAAGATGGCACCGTTTGAGCCCCTATATGGATGGAAATGTAAGTCACCATTGTGTTGGGACGATTCTTCTGAACTGATTAGGATGGGGCCGGATATGTTAGTAGAGACCCGGGAAAAGATTTCATTGATTCGCGAGAGGCTTTTGGCCGCCCAAAGCCGACAGAAGTCATATGCCGACAATCGACATCGACCGCTAGAGTTCGAAGTCGGCGATCATGTGTCGATAAAAGTATCCCCAACCCGTGGAGTTTATCGCTTCGGGAAGAAGGGTAAACTCAGTCCGAGATATGTTGGGCCATTCGAGATTATAGAGCGAATTGGTGAACTTGTTTATCGTTTGGGCCTTCCGCCTTCATTGAGTCATGTGCATAATGTATTTCATGTTTCCCAATTAAGGAAATACATACCGGACCCTAAGCATATCATCGATTTTGGAGAGATTGAATTGAATCCCGATATCACTTTTGAGGAAAAACCAATCCAGATTTTAGAGCGCCGGGTAAAACAACTTAGGCACAAAATTATACCTTTAGTTAAAGTACAATGGTCAAGACACGGATCGGAAGAAGCCACGTGGGAGACAGAAGAGCATATGAAGTCTAGATACCCCAAATTATTCACTTTGTAAGTTTTGGGACGAAACGTATTCTTAGGGGGAGAGAATGTAATATCCTTACTTTTTTTGGCTATAATTATTAATTCATGAACCTCGTGGGTTGGTTTGTAATTTTTCGGATATTGGTATCGTGTGTTTGATTCGAGATTGAGCTTGCATGTTGTGTTTCTAACAAATATTTCGCTAGTATTCGATAACAGTTGGTCGTATTGTTTGTATCACTTCCGCAACCTAGGGCTAACATGCGCTAAGTTATCCAAGTAACGTACACAATGGAGGTCGTAAGCCAGCGCACGCTACCGCCGAAAGGATAGCGCACGCTAACCGGCAGCATGGGACAGTCCATAGGGCACTGGACTAGGACAAGGATCGAGCTAGCTCACGCTAAGGCAACTTAGTAGCGCACGCTAGGGGAGCAGGTAGCACACGCCATTGTCGGGTGATAACGCGCGCTAAGCGGCCCGGACAGTAAGGGCAGTGAGGTCTGGACTTCGGCCAGACCAACAGGTAATGCACGTTAAGAGGATTGTTGTGCGTACTAACTCGTCAGGCATAGCGCATGCTGTTCGGTCGTAGCACACACTACCGGGATGGGCGGAAAGGTTTATGGACAGGGCAGAAAGGTTTATGGATTTGGAACGGGCGCCAGGGAGCGCACGCTAAGGCGGCAGCTGCGTGCGCTAACTCGTAGGTATAGCGCACGCTAACTCGGAGGTATAGCGCACGCTAACTCGGCTGAGTAGCGTACTATAACACCCCAAACTAGTCGGATATTATAGTGCCGTGGACCCCCGACTGGGACCCACCAGGCGAATGAAAATTTACGAATTATATAATATAATTATAGTACCGAACAACATTATATCATCAATTACTCCGATGAAGAGTTTCATTATAACACACCCACGAAAATACCGAATACATGTATATTTTATATGAAGATAAAATACACAACACTGGACGAAACGGAGTATCCAAATGGAAATCTGCAGTGGAAAATAAATGACAACAACATGAATGACTGAAAGGATTGGGGCCCCCTACTAGTATCACTGGGACTCCTCGCCGTCAACGTTCTATTCCCATGCTTTTGCCTTGCCATGACCTGAAAACAAAATCCCCCAACAGGGTCAGTTACACAGAACAACAATCCTCAAGAGTTGAATAAACACAATCATATATGTT
The DNA here is from genome assembly GCA_033398695.1 of Orobanche coerulescens. NCBI lineage: Eukaryota > Viridiplantae > Streptophyta > Magnoliopsida > Lamiales > Orobanchaceae > Orobanche > Orobanche coerulescens. The sequence goes on along the minus strand of CM065807.1, from coordinate 105,621,558 downwards.
GTATAAACCACAAGTTCAATCAAAATCTCAAACCGTCGAACACATGCGATCAAAAGTGAATCGGTCATATTATAACCCAATCCTGTTGAAAACATACGCAATCAAACATTTTGTATGAATCAACTAACAGTACGGCTCAAAGGGTGGCCCCACACTATGCCCGGGATGGAAATGTGTCCGTGCACAAGCCACCAACGAGTATCGATCGAATACACGTGTGGTCTTGTACCTAATCAGTCTCACGAAGTAATCTTCTCATGTGCACAGTCCAATGTGAGGCCAACAACCAACACACGACTTAATATGTGCCCAACATGAAAATCCTACACATACCAACCGGCACGCCAGTATGACCCGGAATGCCACGAGATAACAAAAGTGACATCGAAATTAATAATGACTCACCGAGATGAAATGACAGTGAAATGAATGATAGCTCAATGAAATGATTGGAACCGTCGTTCCTTGTGACTGAAGTAATTAATTGACAATTACAAGTCTCAATACGGTTAATACATTATGAATGAACTATAATTATGAATGAACAACAACGAAAGGAATGAATATCCCTTTAACCGAGTAAGAATTAACTTACCTTAACACCGGTGATGATACGATCTCTCTCAAACAACGTCCTAAGGAAACTATCGGTCGCTCAAACAACCTTGAATAACACAATTATCAAAAACTCGCTTAATATACGAACCAAAAGTGATCATAACTAACCTAAGAAGTCGATACAATAATTACAAACTCATTGAGGCATTTCGACAAACACCTTGAAAACAAATTCCCTTCTTAAACAACTAAACCTATTTGTATCGAAAACCAACTTCTATTGAATGATCCAAACCACCGAAACACCATCAATATAATCGATAAACCAAACAAAATACTCAAATCGAGTTTACGATATCATTAAATTGCAAAACCCAATTCCGAGTCAACCTTCAAAGTGTTCTTGAGAAAAACTTCCAACAATCCGATGATAACTCGTAAAAACTCATAATCATACGTATATCCATCACAATTCATGATTATACCATCCAAAACATCATGATCCAACTCAAAATCGAATTCAAGGGTTGAAGAAAGTTACCTTAGATTGGGATGAAAAATCCACAAATATGTTGTTGATCCACACTACAACTTGAAGAAGATGAAATCTCTGAGTTTTGATGATGTTGAAACACCCCAAAATTGCCCAAAAATCGCCCCAAGGAAGAGAGGAAGAAGTGAAATGAATAATGAGTTTGTTCCTCTAAAAAAATGCAATTATAGAGCAGCCTGCACTGTGTGCCGCAGCCCGGCCGAGTGTGCCGCGGCACAGGGCCAAAATCTGCCCCCAGCACTCGGCAGTGTGCCATGGCCCGGCAGAGTGTACCGCGGCACAGGGCTAGAAATGTGCACAGTGACTCGGCAGCGTGCCGCGGCCCTGCCAGCAGGAGCCGCGGCCCCCGGTACAGGCGGGTCGGCCAAAAACTGCAACATGTGTGTGCCGCGGCGCACACTCCCTTGTGCCGTGGCCCACACCCTTTAGGTCCTCAAATGATGAAAAATGACCCGGAAAGAGAATAAAAGCAATAGGAATCAATATTTGGGAAACAATAACACGAAATGGAAGTTCGGAAACCCCAAAACGGTGGTTCCAAGACATGATTACAAGGGTTCGCCCAACAAAAGCACAATTTGAACAATGAGGAGATTTGAAATGACATGAACTCCAACGTCAACATCGACTAATGAATCAATTACAACAATCAATATAATATTCTTTTCTCGATTCCTAAGCAAGGTTGAAACAATGAACAATATCGATACACGACTCGAAGTTATTCCCTCACACTATGCCGCAAGTGCACGGTGTCAACAAGTAATAAAGTGATAAGTAAGATATCGTTCCCTCGAGGACTGATTTCACTAAGTACCAAAATATAGACAACTCATAATTTTATTTGAAGAACAATTATATAGAATTTATACCTAAACTAATTGCAGAAAAATAAATAGAAAATAATAATAGTAATAATAAAAATAATAATACTAACAAGGGCGTAGGATTATGATTTTCACCTCAAACAATCAGGAATGATATTTATTTAATTCCAATTCACTTTTATTCAATTGATTGTAAGCCAGGGATTCCTAAATTATTCTAAAGCCTTTCCCAAGGTCGATAGAAAATACTAAGAATTATTAACTCGATATAGTCCTATTCGAATTAGATAATTAATAGCTAAAACAGTTCATGAATCCCCACAATTAATAGGCTTCACAACTCCCATGAGTATATCCCTATCTCACGAAAATCATGATTTTTTCTCACAAGAACTATGCCTAAATTTCATCTCCCGAATCTATAAAGACATTCAAATCAATTCAACTATTGGCCAGACAATTGAAAGCATTGAGAACAGTGAGAAGACTCCAATTCAATACGAATAATGAGTGGATTGAAATAAAAATAAATAACTCAAACCATCATGTAATCGGCTACAATCAAAATCCTACACGAATAGATCTAAAAAATAAGATGCGGAAAAATGCAGAAAAACCATAAGGGATCTGTGGTCTTGTCGTCGCCCACAAATCTCTTCGTTTCTGCTCCTCTGGTGTCTCCGCTCTATCTATCAATCGATGCCCTCTTTTTATGACCTTCAATCCCTATTTATAACTTTCATCAGCCTCCAAAACGCGTCCGGGGATTTGGTCGAAAACTGCTCCAAAAACAGCAAAGAAACGCAAAAGTCTCAGCAAAACCGCCCTGTGGGCCGCGGCTCACTTAAGCTGTGCCGCGGCCCCTAACCTTCAGCGCATACCTGGGCGCGCTATTTTTCTTCTTGGGCCGCGGCTCAGCATCCTTGTGCCGCGGCTCAGGGTACAATCCGCTTGGGGCTTCGCTGGGGCCGTGCGTGTGCCGCGGCTCAGCATCCTTGTGCCGCAGCCCCTGGCCAAAAATTGTCGTTTTCGCTCGTTTTTCGTCGTTGGAGCTTCCGAACTCCAATTTCCTGCAAAATATAAAAGAATAGTGCATTAAAAGCTCATTTATGCAGATTTACACTTGAGCCTAACAAATAACCCCAAACTTGAGCCTTTGCTTGTCCTCAAGCAAAATTCAATTTTCAAATAAAAAGTATAGTGAATGATCGTGCAAATACATAGTGCTCAACTTAATCAATACTACCCTGAAAATCTCAAAGAATAATACGAGTATCGTATTAGTGAGTCACATTCACGGACACTGATTCCAAAAAGTAGTCATTTTTCAGTCTTAACCAATCGTTCATGAAGAAAATCAAGCTCAAAGATTAACAAGCGTGAATTTAACCGACCGCCAATATGAAGGGTTAGAGTAAACAAGCTAACTCGCCCAGCCCCACAGTCTAGTGGCAAAATTCAAGAGTTTCATTATCAAAATTACTCCTAGGACAGCATTCCCTTGTGTATGATCATAATAAAGACTCGAGTTAACCACTAGGTTCGGATCTCGGGATGTTTCATCGGGATAATCCTAGGGTGTATTTCCATTCTCATGTATTGGGGAACCGTTTGACGTAAAAGACACTCATGGGGCACATGGATGCTTCTAGTTACTAAGTCCCCCTCTACAGCGGAGAAAAAACTCGAATAGCAATTCTCGCATGTCAAGGTTGCTGTTTTACGCGAGAGTAAACAACGGGTCACGTGAATACCCCCGGTTACTAGGCTTCCCGTCATCGGTAATGCGATATTTCTAAATCATTAGTCTATTCAGGGTTGTCGTTTTACGCGAGAGTAAACAACGGGTCATGTGAATACCCCCGGTTACTAGACTTCCCATCATAGAACAAATATAATTTCTCGACTTTTTGGGAGAAACTGTCCAACTCTAAACTCAATCCAAGTGCCAACAAGACTCATGTTACTGGACGACTAGCAATGCGAAAAGTTTAACCAAACGTATAGACGGTGATTTGAAAACACGTATGTCTCCTTTCTTATCTGCTAAGATTTCTACAAAAACGAAAAAATTTCGGACCTAAATGAATACTCAACGGAAACAGATATCGCTGACTGCAACTCGACCAAAAGTCAACTGTTTATTCAAAAAGAAATCAGTATCGTAACATCAGTTTTACACAAGGAAGCACGAAAATTCACAAAAAATAAAGCAATGATGAAATCGCAATTTATAACCAAGAAAAATTAAGAAAATATCGCATGCTTCAATTTATTCCACTACACATAAAATCATCAACAATAACACTCATGTGAAAATAAAAGAGATAAGAAAAAGTGAATCTTATTCCAAATGTCTTCTTGAACACAAGCACATGTCTAAGTAGAATCGTCTGTCAATCCATACTTCAAATAATGCTCAACATCACCAGGGACCCCCAAACTTAGTCTCTAGTCTTGAAATAACTATAGACATTAAGGCAAGAAAGACTAGAATATGAAGGATAATAACTCATTGGGGTTAAAAAATATTAGAGAAATAAGGGCCACAAGAATACACGATTCCAAACAAAATAACAAAACAAAGAAAAAATTATTAACGAAACATCCAATAAAAACAACTAACTAGAAAGCAAGTAAAAATGATGGGTTGCCTCCCATCAAGCGCTCTATTTTACGTCTTGAGCATGACGTGGCAAAAAAAATTTAATGTGGCTTCTTTTTGGGGAGATTGCCAAATACCCCCTTCTAGCAATCTATAAGCCTCTTATTCCACAAGGGAGGCTTTGGTTCATGCTTGGTTGTCAAAAATAATGAGTAAGAATAATTATGCGGACAACCAAAAAATAATGGAAGAATATAATAATTGTAAGGAATGAAAAAATATGCAGAGTTCGAATGGGTAAATAATAAAGACATATCATGAACAACCTCATTAGAACTCAAAGAATCAGCCTCAAAAGCATCAAAAGTAATGGGGTCTATCTCTCCCAATATGGATTTAGGAAAAATTATGCGTGGCACCGTTAATAAAATTTTAGGCACTAAAGTGTCCACCTTATTATTCGAAGTTTGATGACAAATTAATGAAATTTCTTTGGAAACATCATCAATGGTAACTTCTTCTACAAGCTCATCACACTTTATGTAATTATCAGGTGCTGGGGGATCGACCCTAAAACTCAGCATGTCTTTCTTCTCAACCTCTGTAACACCCCAAAATCCCATTGGGTTATTACAGTGCCGTGGACCCCACGCCAGGAAATCCACCAGGCGAACATGACCAAAATACACTAAATTCACAACAAGGGAAAATCATAGTCCCTACCATGACATCCGACACTATATTCCGATAAGGAATTTCAACGACAATAGTGGCCTACATGGCCAAAATGAAATACAACAAAGATCCACGAACATCCTGCTCGGTAATACAACACGACAACAATCGACAAGACTGGAGTACACTCCAACTGACTGACCAACAATGAACAACTCGGACTAGTATCGCTCGTATGCCTCGTCGCCATCGTCATGCCCCTGTGCCTCAACTCTCTCCTCGCAAGCACCTAAAACATGAAAACATGTTCCGCCCCCACGGGGTCAGTCATCCAGATAGTGAACATCAAATACATGTATAACATGATATGTATCCAAAGGCAGAATGAAACGGTACAATGATGATAATAATACGAGATGCTCACAAACCAAGGTAAGAACCGAGCATTCGTGAAATACTATGCCCACGGCATACTATTAATACATTCGACGAAGTTAGAACATATGTGCCCAACGGCGAATCATAATCACAGAATACCACAATGAATTACACGACATGAACCAAACCAGAACTGGATTAAATATGAATCACAATGCCCGGAGGCTCCAATGAAATTAACAAGACAATCACAAGGCCTAAAAACCACTCAGCCGAAGCTGTCAAATATCACAATCACATGAAGCCGAAACAACCCAAAGCTGTTATTGATTAGGGCCGAAGCCACGGCACGAAGCCGTATCACCATTAGGGCCGAAGCCACGGCATGAAAGCCGTATCACAATTAGGGCCGAAGCCACGACATGAAAGCCGTATCACAATTAGGGCCGAAGCCACGGCATGAAAGCCGTATCACCATTAGGGATGGTATGCTGCCTTGAGTCGGCCAGCAGCATCCTTGACAGTCCCAACCCAACACCTCGATTGCCTTAGAACGGCTAACCGATGACAATGATGCAGCGGATGATTCCATGAATGATTGAGCGCTTCGATTTCCTTATAATGGCTAATTGATATGAATGATATGATGAATGATTGAATACTTCGATTGCCTTAGAACGGTCAATCGATACAATGATATAGCGAATGATTGAACATTTGGATTTGCCTGAGAACGGCCAATCGATGACAACGATATGATGAATGATTGAACACTTCGATTCGCCTGACAACGGCAATTCGATAACAATAATATGAAGGATGCCTCGGCACCTTTAATCGGTTACCGACGACGAAGGTGAGAAATGAATAAGCCAATGCCTTTAATCGGCGTGTACAGTTTTAATGACAATCCAAAAAGGAATAACAATGATCTCAACGATGTCTTAAATTGACATCTATATTAACAACAATCGATACATCGATACCGCGAACCGGCTATCAACAATGACATTATTAATGAGTATCACAATGCCTTGAATCGGCCGTTAACGAACAACAATAAACATTTGGCAAAATTTCCGAAAGGTATCGTATCGAACGATCTCTTAATATCAACGAATTTATGAAGAGACTATGTCTCGGAATGATACAACACATTTATACACATATATGATGACATTAATCTCATTGACTAGTACAAGTATAAAACTTGCCTCAAACCGAAGGCGAGGAAGTCCTTCCACGAACAACGTCCTTAATAGAGAATACCGGCCGCTCGAACAACCTTGAATAACACAAGCACCAACAATTCGCTTAATATACGAATCAAACATGATCATAACCAACTCAAAAGTCGATACAACACTACCCAAAACTCATTGGGGCATTAAAACAACCACGTTATAAACAATCTCCCATTGTTTACAACTAAACCCAATAATATCGAAAACCAATCTCCAATTAATGATTCAATCCAACAAAACTTCATGATTACCATCAATAATACAATAGGAATACTTAAATCGGAATTCCAACAACATCTAGTCGGAAATCCCCCAAAATTCCAAAGTCAACCCGCAAGGGTTCTTGAACAATTCCTCAATTATTCGTAAATTCCGAAAATTACACCAATGAATTCCTAGAAATACATGTATCCAAGAAAGATAATCCATATCTAACATTTTCCAACATAATATCGAGTTAACACGAAGAGATCGAAAGCAAAATACCCAAGATCCGAATTCTAGATCCAAGAATCATTACCTTGATTTGGAGTGATGAAACTGATTAGATGATGATTAATCCAACTTAGGAGCTTGAAGATGATGCTAGATGATTGTAGCTCGAAGAGACCTTTCCGAATCGCCCAAGCTCGTCCGAAATGGTTGAGAGATGAAGAAATGACGAAGGTTGGATGAATCGTCGATTTATCTTGTCCCGGCTTAGCGCGCGCTAACTCCCGATATTAGCGTCGATAATGGGTGTACCGGGTAGTCCAGTAACCCCCGATCAATCGTTAGCGTGCGCTAAGTACCTTTGGTAGCGTGCGCTAACGGCCTTTCTTAGCGTACGTTAACCTTATGTTAGCGTGCGCTACCCGAGAGTTGATATCCAAAATCACGGAGTCCGTAACTCATCGTCCTTCAAGCCTGCGCGCTAGCGCGCGCTACTCTGAAGTCTTAGCGTGTGTTACCTGCACCCCATTAGCGTACGCTACTTACCAATCGTAGCGTGCGCTACGAATTTCCCAAATCAGCCCAAGACCTTCGGACTGCCGCGCCACTTGCGCTAGCGTGCGCTAATAATGAATCATAGCGTGCGTTACATGCAATCCATTAGCGCGCGCTAGACAGAATGTGTAGCGTGCGCTACCTCACAAACTGAAATTAAAACATGATGATGATGATAATAATCTCGACTCGATTTCAAACAGCGATGAAAGACAACAACTACTGATGTGGTCCCAAAATACGCCGAATGGTGGTTACAGCTGAATGAACATGAGTGATGAATGATTATTACTGAGTGAAAAAAAATTCTGAGTGATAGTTACTGAGTGAAAATAAATGAATTCTCAACCGGGTATTACATACTCCCCCCTTAAAAGGAGTTTCGTCCTCGAAACTAAGGGTAAACAACTCGGGATATGAACTATCCATCATGATCTGAAAACAATAATGCACATCTAGTCCTCGGGACCAAATCAATCGCACGCCCAAGTCCCCAAGACTTGACGTCTCGAATCACAGTGATTGATTCCCCAAATTATCAAGAAATCTTGAGCACAACGCCGAAGGGGTGAACTCCAAACAGTTGACCCAAATCTCAAGATTCTCAAATATGATCATAATAAAATAGATCAAGGATAAATGATCCACAGTCACAATACATTACTACGGATTGAGTTACACAGTCATCCAAAAACAAGGTTACATCTCAAATGTAGTCAACATCGTTATCCTTCCATGTCATCGATCTCCTCTATCACAACGATTTAAGGTATATCCGAAGATGAACTCGCCGCTAAATATGATCTCGGAAGGTCACGAGAATGAAAGTGACTAAAATGAATGATGAATGATAAATGGTTACAAATCCGACAAGGATTTGGAATGACTCACCAAGGTGAATTAATAACGTCATGAGTGATAGCTCTCTGAAGTGATTGGAACCGCCGTTCCTCGTGAATTGAATGATTAATCGATAATTATGAGTCCCAACATGATTGATATATATGATGAATGAATTAGATGAATGAGTGACCGACAATGAAATGAATGATTGTCCTACTACCGAGCAAGAATTAACTTGTTCAAAACCGGTGATGAGTGTCCTTACCTCGGGCTCTCGAAACCTGATAGGACCCCTTGGATGAAGTACGGACTGGAGTAACAAAATCCCTCGAGGCTTGTGAGCCCTCTCGAGATCTAGCGGCACCAGAACTCCTGCAGTATTTCTGAAGGTGTCCCGGGTTCCCACACGTAAAATGCATAATAGCCGGCACCGTACACCGAGTATTAACGTGTCTCGTGAATCACGCTAAAGCAAACAACGGTCGAACTCGTCTGCCCGAGAGGAAGAAGCCTTCTCAGACGAAGACGATCGAAAACGACCTCTTGGACGTCGGAGCCCGATGTCCTCTCGAACGAATCAAAGATCCTAGTCCTCTCACCCGAAGGAATCAAGGATGCTTCCGAGTAAGCTCATTGATCAAAAGCTCGCTCCAAGAGCCTTCCCGATGAACTCACTAAGTGAATTACAATTGTGGTTGAACAATCGCATCCTCAATCATGATTTAGCCTCTTGCTAAAATACTTGATCTTATCCGCTCAAGACGGATAATCGATGAAGCAAATCAAGTAGTCCTGAAACTTCTCAGCAATGACAATAACACCCTCGTCCTCGACGGATTCGGGGTTCAAAACCTCTGATAACTTGGCTTCCCGAAGTGGGGCCGGATAATACCTCTCTATCATGAGAGTCTTGAATTCGCCCCAAACACAATCTCGATCGGTGGGTTTCACAGAAAGCCACCAAGAATAAGCACCCTTACTCAAGTAGTAAGCCGCTACCGCCACTTTACTCTCCTCCGGACACTGAACCATGTCGAAGAGTTTATCAAAATGCTCAAGCCAATGAACAATATCAGCTGGTTCCGACGAACCCTCAAAAGTAGGCGGCCTCTGACGAGAGATATCGCCAACAATCTGATTCACTCTCCCAGTCTGTCCATTAAATGGCTCTTGGAATTCCTGTTGCGGTGGACCATGAACCATCGAGGTCTGCATGGTCTCCATCATCCGCGTCATCTGAGTCATCTGGGCCATCATGCCCTGCATAAATATGAATGGGTCAACCCGAGCACCTTCCGAGTGAGATGCCTCTCGGGTACGACTCCCTGACGGCGACTGATTATCTGTTGATGAATGAGTAGCCTCGCTATTTGATGAATTAATGATACCACTCGCATTCGCACGGGCATGCACATGAGATCCCGTGTTTCGGCCCGCACCGTGGCCTCCTCCCCTGCGTCCTCTGACAGCTCTATCCATACTGAAGCAGGAAAGCCACATGATGATTACAGATCTCGCATGAAGATCACATTATGATTATATTACTGAATGATAATGATGAGCATACACGCTATACAGCATTGAACGCATTAATTATGCAATAAAATGATCGTCGACATGACGCCGGGATATGATATGATCGCATGAAAGATCGAGTGAGGCAACATGATTATCTGATGAAATTCCTGAAATAATTACCTTGGACAAGTTTACAAGGTTGAAAATTCGATCCACAAGATCAACAACTGAACTGTGAGGTGGACTGGATGATTAATGAATTAACTGAACATTGAGATTGACTGAGTGATAATGAATTAACTGAGCGATGAGATTAACTAAGTGGTGAATGAATTGACTGAGCAATGAGATTGACCGAGTGATGAAGGAATTGACTGAGTGATGAATGAATTAACTGAGAAATGATATTGACTGGGTGATGAATAAATTAACCGAGTGATGAATGAATTATCTGAGTAATGATATTGACTGAGTGATGAACGAATTAACTGAGTGATGAATGAATTATCTGAGTAATGATATTGACTGAGTGATGAACGAATTAACTGAGTAATGAATGATATTGACTGAGTGATGAATGAATTAACTGAGTGATGAGATCAAAATGATGATTGAGGATTATTAACTGATGAATGAGTTGATCCTTAATGCTTACACAAGTCATGCGTGCTCCAAAACAATTAGTCATGAATCAATCATAACACTAATATCACATATATGTTTCAACAAACATGAACAATTAATAACATGATGAATGTATGAACATAAAGAGAATCGAGTCCTTACACGGGTCATACGAAGCTTCGAGGTCTCACGATACTAGTCCCAACTGACGACGACTCGATGAATGAATGACTCGCGCAGTCGTATTAATATTACGACTCACAAAACCCGACTGTCCCGATTGTCATAACCTGACAGTCCCACTACTACCGCATCGGTAGGGCCACATAACTCACATATCAGGGTATCTCACAACCCAAACGTCTCTGATACCATCTTCTGTAACACCCCAAATTCCCATTAGGTTATTACAGTGCCGTGGACCCCACGCCAGGAAATCCACCAGGCGAACATGACCAAAATACACTAAATTCACAACAAGGGAAAATCATAGTCCCTACCATGACATCCGACACTATATTCCGATAAGGAATTTCAACGACAAAAGTGGCCTACATGGCCAAAATGAAATACAACAGCATCCACGAACATTTGTTCGGGTAATACAACACGACAACAACTGACAAGACTGGAGTACACTCCAACTGACTGACCAACAATGAACAACTCGGACTAGTATCGCTCGTATGCCTCGTCGCCATCGTCAAGCCCCTGTGCCTCAACTCTCTCCTCGCAAGCACCTAAAACATGAAAACATGTTCCGCCCCCACGGGGTCAGTCATCCAGATAGTGAACATCAAATACATGTATAACATGATATGTATCCAAAGGCAGAATGAAACGGTACAATGATGATAATAATATGAGATGCTCACAAACCAAGGTAAGAACCGAGCATTCGTGAAATACTATGCCCACGGCATACTATTAATACCTGTTCAACAGGTTAGAACATAAGTGCCCAACGGCGAATCATAATCACAGAATACCACAATGAATTACACGACATGAACCAAACCAGAACTGGATTAAATATGAATCACAATGCCCGGAGGCTCCAATGAAATTAACAAGACAATCAGAAGGCCTAAAAACCACTCAGCCGAAGCTGTCAAATATCACAATCACATGAAGCCGAAACAGCCCGAAGCTGTTATTGATTAGGGCCGAAGCCACGGCACGAAGCCGTATCACCATTAGGGCCGAAGCCACGGCATGAAAGCCGTATCACAATTAGGGCCGAAGCCACGGCACGAAGCCGTATCACCATTAGGGCCAAAGCCACGGCATGAAAGCCGTATCACAATTAGGGCCGAAGCCACGGCATGAAAGCCGTATCACAATTAGGGCCAAAGCTTCGGCATGAAAGCCGTATCACCATTAGGGATGGTATGCTGCCTTGAGTCGGCCAGCACCATCCTTGACAGTCCCAACCCAACACCTCGATTGCCTTAGAACGGCTAACCGATGACAATGATGCAGCGGATGATTCCATGAATGATTGAGCGCTTCGATTTCCTTATAATGGCTAATCGATATGAATGATATGATGAATGATTGAATACTTCGATTGCCTTAGAACGGTCAATCGATACAATGATATAGCGAATGATTGAACATTTCGATTTGCCTAAGAACGACCAATCGATGACAACGATATGATGAATGATTGAACACTTCGATTCGCCTGACAACGGCAATTCGATAACAATGATATGAAGGATGCCTCGGCACCTTTAATCGGTTACCGACGACGAAGGTGAGAAATGAATAAGCCAATGCATTTAATCGGCGTGTACAGTTTTAATGACAATCCAAAAAGGAATAACAATGATCTCAACGATGTCTTAAATTGACATCTATATTAACAACAATCGATACATCGATACCGCGAACCGGTTATCGACAATGACATTATTAATGAGTATCACAATGCCTTGAATCGGCCGTTAACGAACAACAATAAACATTTGGCAAAATTGCCGAAAGGTATCGTATCGAACGATCTCTTAATATCAACGAATTTATGAAGAGACTAAGTCTCGGAATGATACAACTCATTTATACACATATATGATGACATTAATCTCATTGACTAGTACAAGTATAAAACTTGCCTCAAACCGAAGGCGAGGAAGTCCTTCCACGAACAACGTCCTTAATAGAGAATACCGGCCGCTCGAACAACCTTGAATAACACAAGCACCAACAATTCGCTTAATATACGAATCAAACATGATCATAACCAACTCAAAAGTCGATACAACACTACCCAAAACTCATTGGGGCATTAAAACAACCACGTTATAAACAATCTCCCATTGTTTACAACTAAACCCAATAATATCGAAAACCAATCTCCAATGAATGATTCAATCCAACAAAACTTCATGATTACCATCAATAATCCAATAGGAATACTTAAATCGGAATTCCAACAACATCTAGTCGGAAATCCCCCAAAATTCCAAAGTCAACCCGTAAGGGTTCTTGAACAATTCCTCAATTATTCGTAAATTCCGAAAATTACACCAATGAATTCGTAGAAATACATGTATCCAAGATAGATAATCCATATCTAACATTTTCCAACATAATATCGAGTTAACACGAAGAGATCGAAAGCAAAATACCCAAGATCCGAATTCTAGATCCAAGAATCATTACCTTGATTTGGAGTGATGAAACTGATTAGATGATGATTAATCCAACTTAGGAGCTTAAAGATGATGCTAGATGATTGTAGCTCGAAGAGACCTTTCCGAATCGCCCAAGCTCGTCCGAAATGGTTGAGAGATGAAGAAATGACGAAGGTTGGACTGAACTGTCTGATTTATACTGTCCCAGCTTAGCGCGCGCTAACTCCTGATATTAGCGTGCGCTAACGGGTGTACCGGGTAGTCCAGTAACCCCTGACTGAATCGTTAGCGTGCGCTAAGTACCTTTGGTAGCGTGCGCTAACAGCCTTTCTTAGCGTACGTTAACCTTATGTTAGCGTGCGCTACCTGAGAGTTGATATCCAAAATCCTGGAGTCCGTAACTCTTCAAGCCCGAGCGCGCTAGCGCGCGCTACTCTGAAGTCTTAGCGTGTGTTACCTGCACCCCATTAGCGTACGCTACTTACCAATCGTAGCGTGCGCTACGAATTTCCCAAATCAGCCCAGTACCTTCTGGACTGTCTGCCCCACTTGCGCTAGCGTGCGCTAATAATGAATCATAGCGTGCGTTACATGCAATCCATTAGCGCGCGCTAGACAGAATGTGTAGCGTGCGCTACCTCACAAACTGAAATTAAAACATGATGATGATGATAATAATCTCGACTCGATTTCAAACAGCGATGAAAGACAACAACTACTGATGTGGTCCCAAAATACGCCGAATGGTGGTTACAGTTGAATGAACATGAGTGATGAATGATTATTACTGAGTGAAAAAAAATTCTGAGTGATAGTTACTGAGTGAAAATAAATGAATTCTCAACCGGGTATTACAACCTCCCCCTCAACTTCACTACTAAATTGATGAGCAGGAAAATAACCATAGTGAATCTCAAGACCACGACTTGCACATTCTCGCTCAAGAGGGGTACTATCAGGATTTTTGAGAGCGTCTACACAATGTTCAAACATGGTCTTTTGTTTCGGTGGAGGGGGCTGACTGACCCTATTAGGCAAATTATTAAGATCATCGAAATTTATGAAATGCCAAGGGTCACGATAATCAAAGGAAAACATAATGAAAAAATAAAAATATAGAGACTAAAAAAAACTTCAAATTAAAATTAGAGTCGCTTGGTATTGATATTAGCGAAAAATTAGTCCCCGGCAACGGCGCCAAAAACTTGTTGTGAGGAAATCCCTCACACTATGCTGCAAGTACACGGTGTCAACAAGTAATAAAGTGATAAGTAAGATATCGTTCCCTCGAGGACTGATTTCACTAAGTACCAAAATATAGACAACTCGTAATTTTATTTGAAGAACAATTATATAGAATTTATACCTAAACTAATTGTAGAAAAATAAATAGAAAATAATAATAGTAATAATAAAAATAATAATACTAACAGGAGCGTAGGATTATGATTTTCACCTCAAACAATCAGGAATGATATTTATTTAATTTCAATTCACTTTTATTCAATTGATTGTAAGCCAGGGATTCCTAAATTATTCTAAAGCCTTTCCCAAGGTCGATAGAAAATACTAAGAATTATTAACTCGATATATCCCTATTCGAATTAGATAATTAATAGCTAAAACAGTTCATGAATCCCCACAATAAATAGGCTTCACAACTCCCATGAGTATATCCCTATCTCACGAAAATCATGATTTTTTCTCACAAGAACTATGCCTAAATTTCATCTCCCGAATCCATAAAGACATTCAAATCAATTCAACTATTGGCCAGACAATTGAAAGCATTGAGTACAGTGAGAAGAATCCAATTCAATACGAATAACGAGTGGATTGAAATAAAAATAAATAACTCAAACCGTCATGTAATCGGCTACAATCAAAATCCTCCTCGAATAGATCTAGAAAATAAGATGCGGAAAAATGCAGAAAAACCGTAAGGGATCCGTGGTCTTGTTGTCGCCCACAAATCTCTTCGTTTCTGCTCCTCTGGTCTCTCCGCTCTATCTATCGATCGATGCCCTCTTTTTATGACCTTCAATCCCTATTTATAACTTTCCTTAGCCTCCAAAACGCGTCCGGGGATTTGGGTCGAAAACTGCTCCAAAAACGGCAAAGAAACGCGGAAGTCTCAGCAAAACCGCCCTGTGGGCCGCGGCTCACTTAAGCTGTGCCGCGGCCCCTAACCTTCAGCGCATACCTGGGCGCGCTATTTTTCTTCCTGGGCCGCGGCTCAGCATCCTTGTGCCGCGGCTCAGGGTACAGTCCGCTTGGGGCTTCGCTGGGGCCGTGCGTGTGCCGCGGCTCAGCATCCTTGTGCCGCTGCCCCTGGCCAAAAATTGCCATTTTCGCCCGTTTTTCTTCGTTCGAGCTTCCAGACTCCAATTTCCTGCAAAATATAAAATAATAGTGCATTAAAAGCTCATTTATACAGATTTACACTTCAAATGAATATAAAATAATGATAAATAAGCGCATAAAAATACGCCTAACACGATACACGACTCGAAGTTATTCCGAACGGTGAACACGGATGAATGAATGTGGATGATGAACGATTATAAACAAGTGAAAAATTACATAGTGACAATTACTGAATGAAATTACTGAATGATAATGGCTGAATTACAACCGGGTATTACATACACCCCCCTTAAAAGAGTCTCGTCCCCGAAACTAAGGGTCAAACAACTCGGGATTACTCTCCTCGTATACTATCCTTGGTTTCCCAAGTAGCCTCTTCGACTCCGTGTCTAGACCACTGAATTTTAACCAAAGGAATCGCCTTATTTCAACTGTTTGATTCGCCGCTCCAAGACTCGTATGGGACGCTCCTCATACGAATGATCATCTGCGATCTAGATTTCGTCGAACTGAAGTATGTGACTCGAGTCGGAAACATACTTCCGTAGCTGAGAGACGTGAAACACATTATGAATTCAGTTCAACGCCGGAGGTAAGGCCAATCGATAAGCTAGCTCGCCTACTCGATCCAAAATCTCAAACAGTCCAATAAATCTTGGACTCAACTTTCCCCGCTTCCCGAAACGGAAGATACCTCGACTCGGGGATACCTTGACCAACACGTGGTCACCAGTCTCGATCTTTAATAGTCGGCGACGATTGTCTGCATAAGATTTCTGTCGACTCTGAGCGGTCAACAAACGACTCCTGATCAAAGCTACCTTCTCACGGGCAGCTATAAACATATCGGGCTCGGTGCCGATTGATTCTGATAAGTCATCCCAACACAAAAGAGATCGACAACGACGACCGTACAAGGCCTCGTAAGGTGCCATCTTAATCGAAGCATGCCAACTATTATTATACGTGAACTCGATCAATGGTAGTTGGGCTTCCCAATCGTCTTTCTAATCGAGGACGCATGCCCTCAACATGTCCTCCAATGTCTGAATAGCCCTCTCTGATTGTCCGTCGGACTGAGGATGAAAAGTTGTGCTGAAATTAAGCTGAGTTCCCATGGCACGATGAACTTATTTCCAAAAATGAGACATGAATCGTCCGTCACGATCGGAAACGATACTCTTAGGAGTACCATGAAATCTCACTATCTCTTTGATGAACAACTGGGCCAGTCTCTCGGGACCCCACGTAACCTTAATCTCAAGGAAATGAGCTGACTTAAACAAACAATCCACAATTACGCAGATTGAGTTCATGCCACGATGACTCATCGGCAAACTCGTGATGAAGTCTATGGAAATATCTTCCCACTTCCACTCTGGTATATTGAGCGGTTTCAGCATACCTGCCAGTCGCTGATGTTCTATCTTGACTTGCTGACAGGTCAAACATCTCGAAACAAATTCCGCGACTTCTCGCTTCATATTACTCCACCAGTAATTTTGTTTCAAGTATTGGTACATCTCGAATGAATGGAGTAAGGGTAGCATGAGCTTCTCTCAAAATCGAATTTTTCAACTCGTCATTCGCCAGTACGCCTAACCGATTCTTAAATCGCAATAGTCCATTCTCGTGGACCACAAATTCAGGGGCTTCCCCTGAGCCACATCCTCACGGATGCGCAACAATGATGGGTCTGAACTTTGATTCGCTCTGATTGCCTCCTCAAGTGGCGATGAAATCTCTAACATGCAAAGTTGCCCTTGCACTCGCTGAAGCCATACCTTAATCTCGGGTCTAAGAAATTCCTACTGAAACTCCTTCTGGACTATCAAACGAGCAAGCATTTGCTCCTGGACTGACTTACGATTCAAGGCATCGGCTACAACATTTGCCTTACCCGGGTGGTACAGTATCTCGATATCATAATCTTTGATTAGTTCCAACCACCGCATCTGTCGCATATTTAACTCCTTCGGAGTAAATATATACTTCAAATTCTTATGATTGGTGAATATCCGATAGGTGACGCCATAAAGGTAATGACGCCAAATCTTCAACGCGTAAAACATGGCTGCTAGCTCTAGGTCGTGGGTCAGATAATTAACCTCGTAAGGTCTCAATTGCCGTGAAGCATAGGCAATAACCTTCCCATTCTGCATGAGTGCACATTCGAGACCCTGTCCGGATGCATCACCATAAACCACAAATCCTTCCGTCCCTTGCGGTAAAGAAAGGATAGGTTCTGAAATTAACCGGCTCTTAAGTTCCTCAAAACTCTGCTGACACGCGTCGGACCACGTGTATTTCTTATCCTTTCGCAAAAGGTTTGTCATTGGTTGAGCGATCTTAGAAAATCCTTCCACAAAAACTGGCTAATCCGAGAAAGCTTCGGATTTCCTTAACATTCTTCGGAGGTAACCAATCTTGGATAGCCTCCGTCTTTTGAGGGTCGACACGAACTCCGCCTGATGAAATTACATGCCCGAGAAATGTAACTTCGGACATCCAAAACTCACATTTGGAAAACTTCCCAAAAAGTTTCTCTCGTCTCAACACATCGAGCACTTGATGAAGGTGAAACTCGTGCTCCTCCCGGTCACGAGAATAAATTAAAATGTCATCAATAAAGACTACCACGAACTGATCCAAATAGTCAATGAAAACCCGATTCATTAACTCCATGAATACCGCAGGTGCATTAGTTAACCCAAACTATATTATCACGAATTCATAATGACCATAGTGTGTTCGAAATGCCGTCCTCGCGATATCCGACTCTCGAATCTGCAACTGAAGATATCCGGATCTTAAGTCAATCTTGGAAAATATTGAAGCTCCCTGAAGTTGATCCAAAAGATCATCGATACGGGGTAGGGGATACTTATTCTTGATCGTCACCCTGTTCAACTCCCGATAATTAATATACACACGAAACGAACCATCCTTCTTCTTGACAAACAACACTGGTGCTCCCCACGGGGACGCAATCGGTCGGATATAACCCTTCTCGGTCAAATGCTTTAATTGATTCTTCAATTCCTGCATTTCAGTCGGGGCCATCCGGTACGGTGCCTTCGATAATGGGGATGTACCAGGATCTAACTCTATCGTGAATTCCATATCCCTCGGTGGAGGTAAAATAGGTAGCTCGTCTGGGAGTACATCGTCAAACGATAATAATAATACCACGAATGGTTGAACACCTCGATTGCCTTAGAACGGCCAATCGATGAAAATGATATAATGAATGATTGAACACCTCGACTGCCTTAGAACGGCCAATCGATGACAATGATATAATGAATGATTGAACAACTCGATTGCCTTAGAACGGCCAATCGACGATAATGACATAAGGAATGATGGAACATCTCGATCGCCTTAGAATGGTCAATCGATGACAATGATATAAGGAATGATGGAACATCTCGATCGCCTTAGAATGGTCAATCGATGACAATGATATATAATGAATGATTGAACATCCCTGGTTGAGTAATTTACTGCTTTCATCATATTAATGATTCTTCCGGAACAACGGGGATCACCTCCCTGAAATACACACTCGACTCCAACGACGAAAATGATAGTGACCATACGCTTATGAACATTGAGAATGGTATCATGACGATCCATCCCACTAATACCCGATATTACATCGTCCTTAGGTAAATCCACCATGATTAGGTCCACCAACCACTCGCGGTCATTAAGCTTAATTCAGTCAGTTCTTAACCTCATGATTTTTGAAAATTCTTTTACCGTCAGGTATACCAATGATATAAGGCCCACAATTAATAAGACTATCCAAGTTAAGTCTATTCAAACATGATTCGGAAATGAATGAATGCGATGTACCAGTATCAAAAAGGGTTCACACAGGTTGAGATAGAATTACGAGTATACCTGAGATCATTCGGGCCTCCAAATCGTCGGTCCTCTTCATCGCGTGAATCCGGGACTTTCCGGTCCCCGAACCGGACGCTCCCGTCTGATAAATATGAGCTCCGCCTTTATTCGCTTCTGTCGTCTTAAACGACGCTGACAGAGTAGTCTGATTCTGAATCACTGATTGCTTTGGGGCCTGAGACGCTGTAGGAATCGGCTTGGGGTCCTTCGGCAAAAACGGGGCTTATGCCCAAAAATCCCACAATTATGGCACGTGATAGATGGTTTCAGACACTTAGTGCTATAATGACCCGGCGCTCCACAGTTGAAACAGGTGATGGCCGAACTGGCCGCTCTAGACTGAGATCCCGCACGATTATGCGTCGTAGGAGGTCGCTCAAAAACGTTAGGGCCCACACGAGGCTTCTTGAAGGTTGATTGTCCGCCTTCGGACGGATTACGCTTTGTTGATTTCTTGCTGACAGATGAAGGTTGTTGCTCAGTAATTTCCTTAGCAGCAGGCTCATACGGGAGAGTTCTCTCAATTAATTCGGCCAGAGTGGCGCAATGATGATTAAGAAATTGCATATAGGTCATCATGACCTGCATAAAAGTGAGTGGATCAACCCGAACATCTTCCGATTGAGCGGAGTCCTGGTTACGGTTTCCCGACAGTGAGCGATTATTCCCCGAGTTTCGGCCTGCACCGCGGCCTCTCCCCGTGCATCCCCTGATAGCTCTCTTCATACTAAAGTAGGAAGGTCGCATGATAATCATAGATCTCGTATGAGTACCGCATCATCATTTACGTCATGAAATGATGAAAATGAGCATACACGCTCTAACATAGTGATTACATGAATGATTAACTGAGGTGACATGATTATCTGGTGATATTCATGAAATGATTATCTTGAACAAGTTAACAAGATTAATGATATGATCCTCAAGATTAACAACTGAGTGATGAAATGAATTGAGTGATTAATGAGTTAACATGATCAACATGATTACAAATGAAAATGATAAATGAGGAAATCTTACTATTCTTTGGTCTGAAGGGCTCGACTCTTGCACAGGTCACACGTGACACGAAAGTCCAATGATACTAGTCTGATGAACGATGATTTAAAATGAGACATGACTCGGAAGGTAGTATTCAAAACCACTCTCCGATACCAACTCTGTAACACCCCAAACTAGTCGGATATTACAGTGTCGTGGACCCCCGACTGGGACCCACCGGGCGAATGAAAATTTACGAATTAAATAATATAATAGTAGTACCGAACCACATTATATCATCAATTACTCCGATGAGGAGTTTCATTATAACACACCCAAGAAAATACCGAATACATGTATATTTTATATGAAGATAAAATACACAACACTGAATGAAACGGAGTATCCAAATGGAAATCTGCAGCGGAAAATAAATGACAACAACATGAATGACTGAAAGGATTGGGGCCCCCTACTAGTATCACTGGGACTCCTCGCCGTCAATGTTCTATTCCCGTGCTTTTGCCTTGCCATGACCTGAAAACAAAATCCCCCAACGGGGTCAGTTACACAGAACAACAATCCTCAAGAGTTGAATAAACAAAATCATATATGCTGTATAAACCACAAGTTCGATCAAAATCTCAAACCGTCGAACACATGCGATCAAAAGTGAATCGGTCAGATTATAACCCAATCCTGTTGAAAACATACGCAATCAAACATGTTGTATGAATCAACTAACAGTACGGCTCAAAGGGTGGCGCCACACTACACCCGGGATGGAAATGTGTCCGTGCACAAGCCACCAACGAGTATCGATCGAATACGCGTGTGGTCTTGTACCTAATCAGTCTCACGAATTAATCTTCTCGTGTGCACAGTCCAATGTGAGGCCAACAACCAACACACGACTTAATATGTGCCCGACATGAAAATCCTACACATACCAACCGGCACGCCAGTATGACCCGGAATGCCACGAGATAACAAAAGTGACATCGAAATTAATAATGACTCACCGAGATGAAATGACAGTGAAATGAATGACAGCTCAATGAAATGATTGGAACCGTCGTTCCTTGTGACTGAAGTGATTAATTGACAATTAAAAGTCTCAATACGGTTAATACATTATGAATGAACTATAATTATGAATGAACAACAACGAAAGGAATTAATATCCTTTTAACCGAGTAAGAATTAACTTACCTTAACACTGGTGATGATACGATCTCTCTCGAACAATGCCCTAAGGAAACTACCGATCGCTCGAACAACCATGAATAACACAATTATCAACAACTCGCTTAATATACGAACCAAAAGTGATCATAACTAACCCAATATGTCGATACAATAATTCCAAACTCATTGAGGCATTTCGACAAACACCTTGAAAACAATTTCCCTTCTTAAACAACTAAACCCATTTGTATCGAAATCCAACTTCTATTGAATGATCTAAACCACCGAAACACCATCAATACAATCGATAAACCAAATGAAATACTAAAATCGAGTTTACGATATCATTAAATTGCAAAACCTAATTCCAAGTCAACCTTCAAAGTGTTCTTGATAAAAACTTCTAACAATCCGATGATAACTCGTAAAAACTCATAATCATATGTATATCCATCACAATTCATGATTATACCATCCAAAACATCATGCTCCAACTCAAAATCGAATTCAAGGGTTGAAGAAAGTTACCTTAGATTAGCATAAAAAATCCACAAATATGTTGTTGATCCACACTACAACTTGAAGAAGATGAAATCTCTGAGTTTTGATGATGTTGAAACACCCCAAAATCGCCCAAAAATTGCCCCAAGGAAGAGAGGAAGAAGTGAAATGAAGAAATGAGCTTGTTCCTCTCAAAAAAACGCAATTATAGAGTAGCCTGCACTGTGTGCCGCGGCCCGGCCGAGTGTGCCGCGGCACAAGGCCAAAATCTGCCCCCAACGCTCGGCAGTGTGCCGCGGCCCGGCCGAGTGTGCCACGGCACAGGGCTAGAAATGTGCACAGTGACTCGGCAGCATGCCGCGGCCCTACCGGCAGGATCCGCGGCCCCCGGTACAGGCGGGTCGGCCAAAAACTACAACATGTGTGTGCCGCGGCGTACACTCCCTTGTGCCGCGGCCCACACCCCTTGGGTCCTAAAATGATTAAAAATGATCCGGGAAGAGAAAAAAAGTAATAGGAATCAATATTTGGGAAACAATAACACGAAATGGAAGGGCGGAAACCCCAAAACGGTGGTTCCAAGCCATGATTACAAGGGTTCGCCCAACAAAAGCACAATTTGAACAATGAGGAGATTTGAAATGACATGAACTCCAATGTCAACATCGACTAATGAATCAATTACAACAATCAAGATAATATTCTTGTCTCGATTCCTAATCAAGGTTGAAGCAATGAACAATATCGATACACGACTCGAAGTTATTCCGAACGGTGAACACGGATGAATGAATGTGGATGATGAACGATTATAAACAAGTGAAAAATTACATAGTGACAATTACTGAATGAAATTACTAAATGATAATGGCTGAATTACAACCGGGTATTACACGTAAGCTGTCGGACGAGGTGCATGCCATCTCGGCTGGACAGAAGGGTCTGAACTGCAGGCCTAGGCCGATAGCACACGCTATCGGGGAAGCGCTAGCACGCGCTAGGGCGCACCTATATAAATACATGCCTTGCGGTCAACACTTGTCATTTTTCACCTTCTTTCCTCTTCTCCGAGTTTCTAGACGACTCCAGGGTTGTGTAGGCGAGGGTTTCGATGGAGCACGGTTGAAACTTAAATCTTTTCAAACTTCAAGCAAAGATTTGTCAATCCTACATCATTTTCACCAAGGAATTGAGGTAATCCTTCCTTAGAACCCTAACATTGGGGAAGTTTGGGGGTTTTGGGGATCTTATTTCTCCAACCGTTTTAGCTCCAAATTTATGATGAATTATAGTTGAAAATAGTTGCATAAGTATGATTTCATGAATTCCTCAAGGTTTTGTGGATTGATTCCAAATCTTCTTTTTTAAATCGAGCAAAACCCGTTATGCCCCCGTAGTGCTTGATGAAATGTTCCTAAGGGTAGAACTTAGGATGGATTTTAGTGTTTCCAACAAAATTGTAAATGATTGAGCCTCGATGTTTGTTAGGTGCGGGATTTGGAAGATAGTTTGGACCGTAGTCTTGTTCATTGTTGTTCCTTTGAGGGTTAGAAATCCAGGCAAGTACTTTATTGCATTAGTTTATGGCATGCATTTCTGTGATGAATTAGTTACTGATGAGAGTTGAAAGGTTGTTCTCGGGTACTCTCACTCGGGGATTGACTCGATGGGGTCACACAGGGACTTGGTGGCTTAGCGGCTGGACCGGGTCACGAGAGATACTTTGAGTGGACATTCTCACCTGGGGCTACTCGATGGGGCACATAGGGAATCGGTGGCTTGAGGGACGGACTGGGTTGTGAGGATTGTCGGAGTGTTTTTACTGATGATCGATATTGATATTCCAGAATATCGTGACTTGAACTGTTTTGGATTTTGAATTAATTTGGAAATGCCTGTGGATTAAAATATTGTAATATTGTACTTGCACTAGCGGTTGTTGCTAACCCCTTGTTGGGGTGGAATGTTTTGTACATTCCAGGTACTCTCGAGGGACAAGAGCCCACATGTGGTGCACACGGAGTTGACAAGCACACTGGATGTTAGAGAGCTCGTATCAGTCGTTGTATTTGTGATGTTAGAGTCGGTTTTATATTTTGTATTATTGTTGGTTTTGAGTTGTACTATGTCGTGTAATGTTTGCGTTTGGTGATTGATATTTAACTCTACTATTTTGGCCGTGGCCGAGGCCTAACTCATGTTTTGTATCCTGTGTTGGACTGTTATGTCGTGGTGATTATGTATTGGATTGTGGCTTAATCCTGTGTGTCGTCTGCCTGGTGGGACCTTTGTGTGTCCTACGGCGTGTAATTACCCAAAGTGAAAATTGGGGTGTTACATCGACTGCCTTGGAATGGCCAATCGATCACGATGACTCAATGGATGGAAACTATCTGCGACAGTTCCAATTCAATACACTGATCACCTTAGAACGGTTAATCGATAACCAATAATACAACGGATGGGAATCATCTTCGATAATCCCAATTCAATACCTCGATTACCTTAGAACGGTCAATCGATAACCAATGATACAACGGATGGGTATTATCTTCGATAATCCCAATTCAATGCCTCGATTACCTTGGAAAGGTTAATCGATAACTGATAGTACAACGGATGGGAATTATCTTAGATAATCCCAATTCAATACCTCGATTACCTTAGAACGGTCAATCGATAACCAATTATACAACGGATGGGAATTATCTTCGATAATCCCAATTCAATACCTCGATTACCTTAGAACGGTTAATCGATAACTGATAGTACAACGGATGGAAATTATCTTCTATAATCCCAATTCAATACCTCGATTACCTTAGAACGGTTAATCGATAACCAATGATACGTTAGAATAGATGTCCCGACCTCTTAAACCAACCACCGAAATAGAGATGATAAACGAATATATCAAACACCTTCAATCGGCCAATACAACATCATTGCAACGGTTCCAATTTGATAATAACGATTCAACGATGCCTCAGAACGACATTAACATCAACAATAATAATCGATACATCGATACCGCGAACCGGCTATCAAAAACATTAGTATCAACAAGAATCTCAATGCCTTAAACCGGACGTTAACGAATAACAATAACATCTAGCATAATTGTCGAAAGGTATTGCATCAAACAATTCCCGAATATCAACAAACCACGAAGAGACTAAGTCTCGAAATGATACAATACATTCATACACATATATGATAACATTGATCTCATTGACCAGCACAAGTATAAAACTTGCCTCAAACCGAAGGCGAGAAAGTCCTTCCACGATCAACGTCCTGGCATGAAACGACGAACGGCGCCTCCCGATGATCACAAGCACTCGAACAACCTTGAATGAAAACAATTCATTCAATAACACAAAATCAATAGAAAACAACACCAAGGACAAACCCGATTCAACCCCGAATCGGTTAAACTCTACCAACGAGATGAATTCTAACATCCTCCAAAATATCAAAATCGACATGATCAAATGTTCTTAATACTTGTGAAAACAATTCAACAAGAATCACTTAAGAACAACATCAAAACAACATCTCCAAAATGATAATATCACTATCATCATCAAATTGATTCTCCTACAATGATAATATCATAAATATCATCACTAACACCTCAAGAACATCATCATCCCAACAAACATGATGTCTAAACGAAAATCCTTCATCAACAGATCATGAATTTGGATTAAACAACAAGATTCACTCAACCATTTTCAAATTATGATAATCACCTCCTAAATCATCATAAATCCTTACTAAAATGGTTATAATCTTTCAAGAACACCACCAACGACAATAATCATATCAAGATTATGTTAATCATATAACAAGCTTACCATAATCCTTCCTAGACATGATTATAACCTCCAAACAATCTAAAACATCAAGAACATAATCATACTCAAGCTATACCAACATGTTCTTCATCAAAAGTTCATCCAAACTATGGAGAATCATGATATACTCCATCAATCAAACAATACTCGAAGAGAAAAACAACAACGACATCATCAAACTCGAAAATCACTTGAAGAACAAGAGATTGAGGGAACTTACCAAAGAAGAACAAGAAAAACCCTCCAAACACCAAAGGAGCACCAACAAGTTTCCAACTTCAAGCTTCAATCCAAGATAGGATGATCAAGATCGAATTGGAAGAGGCTAAGCATCAATAACAAGTCCAAACAGACGATTCTAGGGAGAGAAAATGTGTTTTGGTTCGTGTAGAAATGAAGTACGAAACAAAATAAATAGACTGACCAATTCATTACGTACATTATACACTATGGTTAACGTACGTAAGAGGAATTACGTACGCTATGCTAAGACATTAACGTATGTAGTGCTAAATACAGAACTCACTGGACTAAAATACGAAGACCTTAATGTACGTAAACAAGAAGCTATTACGTACGTTAACATGCTACCTATTACGTATGTAGAGCTCTCCTATTAACGTATGTAAGGGTCTGTTGACTGCAATAGTGAGATCCGATCGGAAGATGCTCGGGACCCACCGGCCGAAAGTGACTACGAGGAAGGTTCCTACCACCTACCAAGCATTACGTATGTAACCTTACAGGCATAACGTACGTAATGGCAACACATTAACGTACGTAATGCTACATCTGTAGCGTACGTTATGGCTAGTATACTTAGCCAAAAATCCAAACTCTCCAACCAACATTCAAACGACGAAACCAACCCGACAACAAGTATAAATTTTTCGATCCCAAAATATTCCAATACAATATACATTATATAAGTCCAAAACAACAACACTTGTACAATTCCAAGTGAATACGTACAACTCAACAGTAACACGAAACAAAGAATAAAAATTATCCCCGAATATTACATACTCCCCCCCTTAAAAAGAGTTTCATCCCCGAAACTCAGGGTACACAACAAGGGATAAACACTATCCATCAAGATGAGAAAACAACATCTCCAGGAATACTCCTCACTGCGAACCACTTCGCCTGAGTAATCGGGCCAACCCCACGGGTCCCCGTGTCTCCTCTGCCCGAACACGGCGAAAAATAAGAGATAAAAACACTCAACCAACTGCGAGATCAGCCGAATCATGACTCTCCCGCTAGAGACCAGCCAGTAAGTCGTACCAACCGCATGACTAGTAGCACCGGCATACACGTCTCGCGGGTGCCGCCCAATGTACAAGACTACATTCATCGGTGTACACTTCCTGTTCTCATCAGCATCGGACGCCCATGCAATCACCGACTTACGTCACAAAAGAAAATAACAACGCATAAATAGTCCTTGGGACCATATCAACCGCACGCCAAAGTCCTAACGACTCTGCGTCTCGAATTGAAATGAACAATTACCCAGATTATTACAAAATATCGGGTACAACACCAAAAGGAAGGAAAAACACATCACAGTCACACGACCTCAAATCTCAAGATACTCAGATACAATCATTACAAGATTGATCAACCATAAATGGTTCACAACCACAATACTAAAATACAGACCGAGTCAAACATCAATTCAAAAAACAAAGGAAAGAAAAATCAAGGTTACATCTCAAATGTATCCGAAATCAACATCCTCCAGGTCATCGAACTCGTCGATCTCATCGACTCGAGGAAGACCCAAATCTGAGCTCGCCACTCCTCGTCGGGTGTCCATACCTCTGGATCCCAAAGCCCGATATAACCCCTTGGATGAAGTACGGATTGAAGCAACAAAATCTCTCGATGCCCGCAAGCTCTGTCGAGACCTACTGGTACTAGAACTCCTGCAGTATTTCTGAAGGTGTCCCGGCTTCCCACACAGAAAACAAGCAATAGCTGGCACAGAACAACGAGTGCTAACATGCCCCGCTGAGTCACAGTTAAAGAAAACAACAGTCGAACTCGTCGTCTAAGAAGAAGATGATTTCCCATCACGAAGACGACTAGAAGACGACCTCTTGGACGTCGGAGCCCGATGTCCCTCTGAACGAACCAGCATCCGAGTCCTCTCACCCGAAGAATCTGAAGGATTCTTCCGAGCAAGCTCCTTAATCAAAAGCTCTGCTCCAAGAGCCTTCTCGATGAATTCACCAAGTGAATTACATTTATGGTTGAACATCTGCATCCTCAACTGCGGGTTCAGCCTCTTGCTAAAATACTTGATCTTATCCGCTTCAGTACGGATAACAGATGAAGCAAACTGAAGAAGTCCCTGATACTTCTCAGCAATAACAATAACACCCTCGTCCTCCACAGATTCGGGGTTCAGAACCTGTGACAACTTGGCTTCACGAAGTGGAGCCGGATAATACCTCTCTAACATGAGAGTTTTGAACTCGCCCCAACCACAATCACGATCGGTAGGCTTCACAGAAAGCCACCAAGAATAAGCGCCTTTACTCAAATAGTAAGCCACTACTACTACCTTACTCTCTTCCGGACACTGAACCATGTCGAAGAGTTTATCAAAATGTTCGATCCAATGAACACTATCAGCTGGTTCCGACGAACCCTCAAAAGTAGGCGGCCTATGACGAGAGATGTCGCCAATAATCTGACTCACTCTCCTAGTCTGTCCATAAAACGGCACCTGGAGTGTAACACCCCAAACTAGGCGGATATTACAGTGCCGTGGACCCCCGACTGGGACCCACCAGGCGAATGAGAATGAGTGAATTACACAGGTAAATGTAGTACCGAACCACATTACAACATCAATTACTCCGATGAGGAGTTTTATACAACACCCAGGATAAAATAGAATACATGTGTATTTTATGTGACGATAAAATACACAACACTGAATGAAATGAGCATTCAAACGGAATGTCTGCAGCGGAATGAATAAAGGAAACATAAATGACTGAATGAATGATCGAGCAGTAGGGCCCCCTACTAGTATCACTAGGACTCCTCGCCGTCACCGTGCTCTCCCGTGCCTTAGCCTTGCCATGACACGAAAAACAACATCCCCAACGGGTCGATTACACGTAACAACAATCCTCAAGGGTTGATAATACTCAATCTTGATTTATCTGAAATTATGTAGTATCTGCCGAAACATACGCAATCAAACATGCTATATGAATCGACTAATCGATCGGCTCAAAGGAATGGCGCCACACTACGTCCGGGATGGAAATGTGTCCGTGCACAAGCCACCAACGATCAAACACGCGTGGTCTTGTACCTAATCGTCTCACGAGCAATCGACTCGTGTGCACACCCAATGTGAGGCCACCAACCAACACACGACTATAATGTGCCCGACATGAAAATCCTACACATACCAACCGGCACGCCAGTATGACCCGGAATGCCACAATATGACAAAAGTGACAATGAAAATGAATAATGACTCACCGAGATTGAATGATGGTGAAATGAATGATAGCTCAATGAAATGATCGGAACCGTCGTTCCTTATGACTGAGGTGATTAATTGACAATGACGAGTTTTGATACGATTAATACAATGATGAATGAGTTATGATTATGAATGAACAATGACAAAAGGAATGAATATCCTTTTAACCGAGTAAGAA
The DNA here is from genome assembly GCA_033398695.1 of Orobanche coerulescens. NCBI lineage: Eukaryota > Viridiplantae > Streptophyta > Magnoliopsida > Lamiales > Orobanchaceae > Orobanche > Orobanche coerulescens. The sequence continues at coordinate 105,591,603 of CM065807.1, read as the reverse complement.
TTAACTTACACAATACCGATGATGAATGTCCGTCCACGAACAATGTCCTAAATGAAATATCGGTCGCTCGAACAACCTTGAATAACACAATTACCAATAATCCGATCATTACGCAAATCAAAAACGATCATAATCGACTCAAACGTCGACACAACAATATCCGAGCTCGAATGAATCGAAACCAACTCCAAGATGAGTATTTCAAACCATCAAAACACTTTCAAGGATATCAATAATCCATTAGGAATCCATAACTCATGATTACAACAACATCAATCGAAAAATCCCCAATTAACCGAAGTCAACCCCAAGGGTTCTTGAAATAATTCCGAAAATAACCATTAAATCCGTAGGAATATGTTTATACAAGTTAGATAATCCATAACTAACATATTCCAATGATAATCCAAGCTTACACGAAGAAATCGGAAGGAAAACCCCAAAAATCCGAAATTCTAGATCCAAGAGGTTAATACCTTTGATTCGATGTGATGAAGATGATGAAATGATGATCAATCCGAAAGATGAGCTTGAAGATGATGATTGATGATTACACCTCGAAGAATCCTCTCCGAATCGCTCGAAATCGCCCAAAACTACCGAAGGAATGAAATGATATGAAAAATGACGAACTCTGACTAAACTGTCCAATTTATACTCAGTCCAGGTTAGCGTCGCTAGCCCTTGTGCATAGCGTGCGCTAACGAGTAATTTGGGTAGTCCGGTACCACTGTCCGAACACGGTAGCGCGCGCTACGTACCTATTTGTAGCGTGCGCTACGGCCATACTACTAGCGTGCGCTAATATCCATTGTTAGCGTGCGCTAGCGAAATATTTGACGCCCGATCTTTGAGTCCAGAAACTGTCGACCTCTGATCGGACCCGATAGCGTGCGCTACAACCATTGTTTAGCGTGCGCTAATATATCGGTTGCGTACGCTAACAACAATGCATAGCGTACGCTATGAATTAACCCGGTGCAGTCCAGTAGCCACTGGACTCAACCTGATCCGTCCCTAGCGCGCGCTACTACACACATATAGCGTGCGTTACTACAACCTGTTAGCGCGCGCTACTTACCACTCGTAGCGTGCGCTACAAATATTCTCACCTGCAGTCCAGTACCTTCTGGACTGCAGCCAAGGTAGCCTTAGCGTGCGCTAAAGCTGAGCGGTAGCGTGCGCTACCTATACCCAATTAGCGTACGCTAAAAGGAGTATGTAGCGTGCGCTATTCCTCAAGCACAGCTTGCAACGAAAATGACAATGATGATAAACACGGCACAAAACTCCAATCAGATTAGTGATGAATGACGATTGATACACGATACAATTACTCTGAATGATAAATACCATGACTGAATATGAGTGACAAATGATCAATGATGAATGAGATTACTGAGTATCAATTACTGAATGATAAATACTGAATGATAATTACTGAATTACAACTGGGTATTATATACACCCCCCCTTAAAAGAGTTTCGTCCCCGAAACTAAGGGTCAAACAACTCGGGATAACTCTCCCGCATACTATCCTCGGTTTCCCAAGTAGCCTCTTCGACTCCGTGTCTAGACCACTGAATTTTAACCAAAGGAATCGTCTTATTCCTCAACTGTTTGATTCGCCGCTCTAAAACTCGTATAGGACGCTCCTCATATGAATGATCGTCGGCGATCTCGATTTCGTCGAACTGAAGTATGTGACTCGGGTCGGCAACATACTTCCGCAGCTGAGAGACATGAAACACATTATGAATTCGGCTCAACGCCGGAGGTAAAGCCAATCGATAAGCTAACTCGCCTACTCGATCCAAAATCTCAAACGGTCCAATGAATCTCGGACTCAACTTTCCCCTCTTCCCAAAACGGAAGATACCACGACTCGGGGATACCTTGACCAACACATGGTCACCAGCCTCGAACTCTAATGGTCGACGACGGTTATCTGCATATGATTTCTGTCGACTCTGAGCTGTCAACAAACGACTCCTGATCAAAGCTACCTTCTCACGGGCGGCTATAAGCATATCGGGCTCGGTGCCCAATGATTCTGATAAGTCGTCCCAACACAACGGAGATCGACAACGACGACCATACAAGGCCTCGTAAGGTGCCATCTTGATCGAAGCATGCCAACTATTATTATACGTGAACTCGATCAATGGTAGTTGGGCTTCCCAATCGTCTTTCCAATCGAGGACGCATGCCCTCAACATGTCCTCTAAGGTCTGAATCGTCCTCTCTGATTGTCCGTCGGACTGAGGGTGAAAAGCGGTACTGAGATTAAGCTGGGTTCCCATAGCGCGATGAACTGATTTCCAAAAGTGCGACACAAACCGTCCGTCACGATCGGAAACGATACTTTTAGGAGTACCGTGGAGTCTGACTATCTCTTTGATGAACAGTTGAGCAAGTCTCTCGGGACCCCACGTTTCCTTGATCTCAAGGAAATGAGCTGATTTGGTTAAGCGGTCCACGATCACCCAGATCGTGTTCATGCCACGACGACTCGTCGGCAAACTCGTGATGAAATCCATAGAAATGTCTTCCCACTTCCACTCGGGAATAGGAAGAGGTTTCAGCATACCCGCTTGATCGTTGATGTTCAATCTTAACTTGTTGTGAGTTAAGCATCTCGAAACAAATTCTGCGACTTCTCGCTTCATATTACTCCACCAGTAATTTTGTTTCAAGTCCTTGTACATCTTGCTAGACCCCGGATGCACAGAATAAGGGGTAGCATGAGCTTCTTTCAAAATTGAGTTTTTCAACTCGTCATTCGCCGGTACGCACAACCGATTCTTAAAACGCAAAAGTCCATCCTCGTGGACCACAAATCCAGGGGCTTTCCCCCGCGCCACATCCTCTCGGATGCGCAACAATGATGGATCCAAACCCTGATTCTCTCGGATTTCCTCCTCGAGTGACGATGAAATCTCTAACATACAAAGCTGCCCCTGAACTCGCTGAAGCCAGACCTCGATCTCGGGTCTAAGGAATTCCCGCCAAGCTCCTTCGAATCGTTAAACGGGCAAGCATCTGCTCCTGAAGGGACTTACGACTCAAGGCGTCGGCGACAACATTCGCCTTGCCCGGGTGGTAAAGGATCTCGATATCATAATCTTTGATTAATTCCAACCACCGTCTCTGGCGCATACTTAACTCCTTCTGAGTAAATATATACTTTAAGCTCTTATGATCGGTGAATATCGGCGAGTAACGCCATAAAGATAATGACGCCAAATTTTCAAAGCGAACACCACGCTAGCTCCGTGTCGTGGGTCGGATAATTAATCTCGTAAGGTCTCAATTGCCGTGAAGCATAGGCAATAACCTTCCCGTTCGCATGAGTACACATCCGAGACCCGTCCGACGCATCACTATAGACCACAAATCCTTCCGTCCCTGCGGCAAGGAAAGTACAGTCTTGACATTAACCGGCTCTTGAGTTCCTCAAAACTCCGTTGACACGCGTCGGACCTCGTGTATTTCTTATCCTTCCGCAAAAGGTTCGTTAAGGGTTGAGCGATTCGAGAAAATCCCTCTACAAATCGCCGATAATAACCCGCTAATCCGAGGAAACTTCGGATTTCCTTAACATTCTTCGGAGGTAGCCAATCTCGAATAGCCTCCGTCTTCTGAGGATCGACACGAACTCCGTCTGATGAAATTACATGTCCGAGAAAAGTCACTTCGGACATCCAGAACTCACATTTAGAAAATTTCCCATAAAGTTGTTCTCGTCTCAACACGTCGAGCACTAGATGAAGGTGAAACTCGTGTTCCTCCCGGTCACGAGAATAAATCAAAATGTCATCGATGAAGACAACAACAAACCGATCCAAAAAGTCGATGAAGACACGATTCATTAACTCCATGAATACCGCAGGTGCATTAGTCAATCCGAACGGCATAACCACAAACTCATAATGACCATAGCGCGTGCGGCAGCTGTTCTCGCGATATCCGACTCTCGAATCCGCAACTGATGATATCCAGATCTTAAGTCGATCTTGGAAAATACTGAAGCTCCCTGAAGTTGATCTAAGAGATCGTCAATACGAGGTAAGGGATACTTATTCTTGATCGTCACCCTGTTCAACTCCCGATAATCAATACATAAGCGGAATGAACCATCCTTCTTCTTGACAAACAACACTGGTGCTCCCCACGGGGACGCACTCGGTCGGATATAACCTTTCTCGAACAACTCCTCAAGTTGGTTCTTTAATTCCTGCATTTCGGTCGGGGCCATCCGGTACGGTGCCTTTGATATCGGGGACGTACCAGGCTCCAACTCAATCGTGAATTCCACATCCCTCTGTGGAGGCAAACCAGGTAACTCGTCTGGAAAAACATCGGAATATTCCCTCACCACCGGGATATCCGTCAATATTACTGATGATTTCTCGGTTTTGGCCATATAGCACCAATAACCGACACATCCCTGATTGAGTAATCTTACTGCTTTCATCAAATTAATGACTTTACCAGAACAGCCGGGATTACCTCCCTGAAACACACATTCAACTCCATCGTCCGAAATGATAGTGACCAAACGCTTTCGGACACTAATGATGGCATCATGACGATCCATCCAATCAATACCCAAGATGATGTCGTCCCTCGGTAAATCTACTACGATTAGGTCCGCTGGCCATACACGACCATGAAGCTGAATCGGACAATTCTGAATCTCACGACTTCCGATAATTCGTCTACCATCAGGTAGGCCAATGACATATGGCTCACAACTAGTAGCACTACCCAGACGTAGTCTACTCAAACATGACTCGGAAATGAATGAATGAGATGCACCAGTATCAAAAAGGGTACACACAGGTTGAGATAGAATATCGAGTGTACCTGAGATCATTCGGGCCTCAGGATCATCGGTCTTCTTCATCTCATAAATTCGGGGCTTGCCGGCCCCCGAACCGGACGCTCCCGTCTGATAGCTCTTGGTTCCGCCTTTAGCTCCTGTCGTCTTGAGCAGCCCGAGTGGCCCGATGCTTTGATTCTACACCTGAATGACACAGGGCTTGAGATGACGCCGGAGTGGGTTTAAAGTCCCTACGGCAAAAAGCGGGCCCTATGCCCGGCAATCCTGATTGTGGCACGTGATGATCGCCGGACACTTGGTGCTGAAATGACCCTGTTCCTCACGGTTGAAAGCAGTGATGGCGAATCGCCGCTCGCGACCGAGATTCCGCGGGTTTAGACGCTAGGAGGTCGCTCGAGAAAAGTAGAGCCCGCCCGCGGTTTCTTGAAAGTGGCACGACTCCCGTCAGATCGATTACGGTTCTTGGACTTCTTGCTAGCGAGACGAAGGTTCTTTGCTTAGCAATATCCTTAGCCGTAAGCACGTAAGTAACAGCCATCACAATGAACTCGCCAACGTGGTGCAATTATGATTAAATGGCGAAGTCTCATACGGGGTTTTGACCTCTTCTTTGAAATACTTGATCTTGTCCGCTTCTGAGTGAATGATAGATGAGGCGAACGGAAGAAGTTCCTAAAATTTTTCGGCAATGGCGAGAACATCATCATCCGCCGAAAGGTCGGGAGTGAGTAATTCCGATAACTTGGCCTCCCTGAGTGGGGCCGGATAGTACCTCTCCATCATGAGAGTCTTGAACTGATCCCAAGTACATGTTCCGTCTGTGGGCTTCAACGATAACCACCATGAATGAGCGCTCTTACCGAGATAGTAAGCCGCAACTGAAACTTTATGCCCTTCAGGGCAATCCACCATAGCAAATAACTTCTCAAAATGCTCAAGCCAGTGAACAATATCCGCCGGCTCAGATGAGCCCTCAAAAGTAGGTGGTCGCTGGCGAGAGATATCGCTAATGATATTGCTTACACCCCTCTCTTGCCTCTGAGGTGGCGGCGGAGGAGCCTGCTGATTTTGATTGACGGAGTTATGCATCGTCTCCATCAACTGAGCCATCTGGGTCATTTGGGCCATCATGCCCTGCATAAATGCGAGTGGGTCGACCGAACACCCTCGACCGAGCCGTGTCCGGTGCGACTCACGGCGATGAATGATCGCGTCGGGTGAGTGAGTGGCGATGTCATTTGCTCGATGAGTTAGCATTATTCCTGGCATTTGCACGGGTATTCGCACGAGTTCTCGGGATTCGGCCCGCTCCACGGCCTCGTCCTCCACGTCCTCTGCCAGCCCTTTCCATACTGAAGTGGAAAGTCATATGATGGTTATACATCTCGCATGAGTATCACATTATGATTATATTATGAAATGATGAAAATGAGCATACGCGCTCAAATACAGCGATTACATGAATGATTGATTGACGTGACATGATTATCTGATGAAGTTACTGAAATGATTATCTTGGATGAGTTAACAAGATTAATGATCCGATCTTCCTGATCAACAACTGAACAATGAAATGAATTGACTGATTAATGAGTTAACTTGACCGTCCCGGTCAAAATGACAATGATGATTGAGGATTGTTAACTGATTAATTATGAATGAATGATTAATGCCAGAAATTATACCATGGCATTAGAAATCTTACAGTTCTTGGTCTGATTGGCTCGGCATTTGCACAGGTCACACGTGACGCGAAAGTCCAATGATACTAGTCCGATGACGATGATTTCAAATGAGACATGACTTGGAGGGTAGTATTCAAAACCACGCTCTGATACCAACTCTGTAACACCCCAAACTAGGCGGATATTACGGTCTGTGGACCCCATTTGGGACCCACCAGGCGAATGAGAATGAGTGAATTACACAGGTAAATGTAGTACCGAACCACATTACAACATCAATTACTCCGATGAGGAGTTTTATACAACACCCAGGATAAAATAGAATACATGTGTATTTTATGTGACGATAAAATACACAACATGAATGAAATGAGCATTCAAACGGAATGTCGCATCGGAATGAATAAAGGAAACATAAATGGTGAATGAATGGCTGAGCAGATCAGGGCCCCTACTAGTATCATCAGGACTCCTCGCCGTCACCGTGCTCTCCCGTGCCTTAGCCTTGCCATGACACGAAAAACAGCATCCCCAAGCGGGAAGTCGATTCTGAGAACAACAATCCTCAAGGGTTGAAAATACACAATCATGATATATCTGAAATTATGAATTATCCTGTCGAAACATACGCAATCAAACATGCTATATGAATCGACTAATCAATACGGCTCAAAGGAATGGCGCCACACTACGTCCGGGATGGAAATGTGTCCGTGCACAAGCCACCAACGATCAAACACGCGTGGTCTTGTACCTAATCAGTCTCACGAGCAATCGACTCGTGTGCACAGTCCAATGTGAGGCCACCAACCAACACACGACTATAATGTGCCCGACATGAAAATCCTACACATACCAACCGCACGCCAAGATGACCCTAATGCCACAAAATGACAAAATTGAAAATGAAAATGAATAATGACTCACCGAGATTGAATGATGGTGAAATGAATGATAGCTCAATGAAATGATCGGAACCGGCTGCTCTTATGACTGAGGTGATTAATTGACAATGACGAGTTTTGATACGATTAATACAATGATGAATGAGTTATGATTATGAATGAACAACGACAAAAGGAATGAATATCCTTTTAACCGAGTAAGAATTAACTTACACAATACCGATGATGAATGTCCGTCCACGAACAACGTCCTAAATGAAATATCGGTCGCTCGAACAACCTTGAATAACACAATTACCAATAATCCGATCATTACGCAAATCAAAAACGATCATAATCGACTCAAACGTCGACACAACGATATCCGAGCTCGAATGAATCGAAACCAACTCCAAGATGAGTATTTCAAACCATCAAAACACTTTCAAGGATATCAATAATCCATTAGGAATCCATAACTCATGATTACAACAACATCAATCGAAAAATCCCCAATTAACCGAAGTCAACCCCAAGGGTTCTTGAAATAATTCCGAAAATAACCATTAAATCCGTAGGAATATGTTTATACAAGTTAGATAATCCATAACTAACATATTCCAATGATAATCCAAGCTTACACGAAGAAATCGGAAGAAAAACCCCCAAAAATCCGAAATTCTAGATCCAAGAGGTTAATACCTTTGATTCGATGTGATGAAGATGATGAAATGATGATCAATCCGAAAGATGAGCTTGAAGATGATGATTGATGATTACACCTCGAAGAATCCTCTCCGAATCGCTCGAAATTGCCCAAAACTACCGAAGGAATGAAATGAGATGAAAAATGACGAACTCTGACTAAACTGTCCAATTTATACTCACCGTGTTAGCGTCGCTAGCCTTGTGCATAGCGTGCGCTAACGAGTAATTTGGGTAGTCCAAGACCCACTTGTCCGAACACGGTAGCGCGCTACGTACCTATTTGTAGCGTGCGCTACGGCCATACTACTAGCGTGCGCTAATATCCATTGTTAGCGTGCGCTAGCGAAATATTTGACGCCCGATCTTTGAGTCCGTAAACTGCATCGACCTCGATCGACCCGATAGCGTGCGCTACAACCATTGTTTAGCGTGCGCTAATATATCGGTTGCGACGCTAACAACAATGCATAGCGTCGCTATGAATTAACCCTTGCGATCCGGAGCCACCGGACTCAACTCGATCCGTCCCTAGCGCGCTACTCCACACATATAGCGTGCGCTACTACAACCCGTTAGCGCGCGCTACTTACCACTCGTAGCGTGCGCTACAAATATTCTCACTGCACCCGGTACCTTCGGATCGCAGCCAAGGTAGCCTTAGCGTGCGCTAAAGCTGAGCGGGAGCGTGCGCTACCTATACCCAATTAGCGTACGCTAAAAGGAGTATGTAGCGTGCGCTACTCCTCAAGCACAGCTTGCAACGAAAATGACAATGATGATAAACACGGCACGAAACTCCAATCAGATTAGTGATGAATGACGATTGATACACGATACAATTACTCTGAATGATAAATACCATGACTGAATATGAGTGACAAATGATCAATGATGAATGAGATTACTGAGTATCAATTACTGAATGATAAATACTGAATGATAATTACTGAATTACAACTGGGTATTACATGGAGCCCCTGCTGCGGTGGACCGCAAACCACTAAGGTCTGTATGGTTTCTATTATCTGCGTCATTTGAGTCATCTGGGCCATCATGCCCCTCATAAGCAAGGAAGGGTCGATGTGATCACTCTCAGTCTGGTCGACTCCTCGAGTATGACGTTCCGAAGGGGAACCGGTCGCATAAGTCACATCTCCGGCCGAATTCTGATCCATCTCGGCATCTGCACACGCATAAACACGAGGTTCTGGGTTTCAGCCTGCTCTGTAGCCTTTACCCCCCTCTGCCATGTACTCGGTTTCCCCTTTCCATACTGAAAGAATATCACTCGATCATGAACAAAACTCAAATATGCCTCAACGGCCAATCCACAATGATAAGTCAATAGCCAAACACGAATATACATACTCAACAAATAAACAATCACTTCAAACATGCTAATTATAGCCAATACTGAGCCGACACGCTCTAAAGCAAATAATCATGAATGGGTCGTAACACAATGGTACATACAGGTTTCAACAAAACATGTATAATCAATGGCATAATGAATGCATGAACATACAAGAGAATTGAGTCCTTACACAGGTCATATGAAGCTTCGAGGTCTTGAGATACTAGTCTTCACTGATGACGACTCGATGAAAGAATGACTCATACAGTCGTCCAACTATCAATACTCACAAAAACCCGACTGTCCAGATTGTCATAACCTGCAGTTCACTATACCGCATTGGTAGAACCACATAACTCACATATCAGGGCATCTCACAACCCAATTCTCTGATACCATCTTCTGTAACACCCCCAAATCCCATTGGGTCATTACAGTGCCGTGGACCCCACACCAGGAGATCCACCAGGCGGACATGACTAAAATACAAGAAAGTGACCAAAAGGGTAATCACAATCCCTACACTGAAATCCAACAATAATATTCCGATATGGAATTTTAACGACAAAAGTGGGCCTACATGGCCAAAATATAATACAACAACATCCACAAGCCTTGCTCGGATTATACAAAATGACAATGACTGATAAGACTGGAGTACTCCAAACTGTCCGACCGACATGAACACCAAAACATCTCGGACTAGTATCACTCGAATGCCTCGTCGCCATCGTCATGCCCCTGTGTCTCAACTCTCTCCTAGCAAGCACCTAAAACATGAAAACATGTTTCGCCCCCACGGGGTCAGTCATCCAGATAATGAATATCAAATACATGAACAACATGATATACATCCAAAGGCAGAATAAATGGTACATCAATGGTAATACAAGATGCTCACAAACCAAAGTAAGAATTGAGCATTCGTGAAATACTATGCCCGCGGCATACGATCGGTACCTGCTCAACAGGTTAGAACACAAGTGGCCAACGACGAATCATCAATACAGATCACAACAATGAACTACACGAAGATAAACCAACCCAGAGCTGAAATAAATAGGAATCATAATGCCCGAAGGTTCCAACGAAAATACCAATACGTCTCGATGGCCTGAAAGCCACTCAGTTGAAACTACCAGTCATCACAATGGCCGGAAGCCAAACAGCCCGAAGCTGTATCATCTGAGGGCCGAAGCCACGGCACGAAGCCGTATCACAATGAGGGCCGAAGCCACAGCACGAAGCCATATCACAATGAGGGCCGAAGCCACGACACGAAGCCGTATCACAATGAGGGCCGAAGCCACGGCACGAAGCCATATCACAATGAGGGCCGAAGCCACGACACAAAGCCGTATCACAATGAGGGCCGAAGCCACGGCACGAAGCCGTATCAGAATGAGGGCGAAGCCACAGCACGAAGCTGTATCAAAATGAGGGCCGAAGCCACGGCACGAAGCCGTATCACAATGAGGTCATCCAATGACCGTGACCTGCAGAATTGCAGGTGCTGGGAAACCAACTGCGAAGGTCCAAGCCCCAGACTTACCCATCGAGCATTAGCCGAGCTAGCCTCCACAATTAGATGCAAACGACAAAGATTACAAGATTATCGAATTCACAGGAATAATAGTGTGCTGTCTTGAATCGGCTAACGCAATAAAAATACTCACGGATGGGCACCGTCCTCAGCGGTCCCAATTCAAAATACCTCGACTGCCTTGGAATGGCCAATCGATCATGACGACTCAACGTATGGGAACTATCCGCGATAGTCCCAATTCAATACACCAATCACCTTAGAACGGTTAATCGATAACCAATAATACAACGGATGGGAATCATCTTCGATAATCCAAATTCAATACCTCGATTACCTTAGAACGGTCAATCGATAACCAATGATACAACGGATGAGAATTATCTTCGATAAGCCCAATTCAATGCCTCGATTACCTTAGAACGGTTGATTGATAACTAATAGTACAATGGATGGGAATTATCTTAGATAATTCCAATTCAATATCTCGATTACCTTAGAACGGTCAATCGATAACCAATGATACAACGGATGGTAATTATCTTCGATAATCCCAATTCAATACCTCGATTACCTTAGAACGGTTAATCGATAACTCATAGTACAACGGATGGGAATTATCTTAGATAATCCCAATTCAATACCTCGATTACCTTAGAACGGTTAATCGATAACCAATGATACGTTAGAATAGATGTACCAACGTCTTAAACTGACCACCGAAACAGAGATGATAAATGAATATATCAAACACCTTCAATCGGCCAATACAACATCATAGCAACGGTTTCAATTCTATAATAACGATTCAACGATGCCTCAGAACGACATTAACATCAACAATAATAATCGATACATCGATACCGCGAACCGGCTATCGACAACATAAGTATCAACAAGAATCTCAATGCCTTAAACCAGCCGTTAACGAATAACAATAACATCTAGCATAATTGCCCAAAGGTATTGCATCAAACAATTACCGAATATCAACAAACCACGAAGAGACTAAGTCTCTAAATGATACAATACATTCATACACATATATGATAACATTAATCTCATTGACCAGTACAAGTATAAAACTTGCCTCAAACCGAAGGTGAGAAAGTCCTTCCATGATCAACGTCCTGGCATGAAAGTACGAACGGCGCCTCCCGATGATCACAAACACTCGAACAACCTTGAATGAAAACGATTCATTCAATAACACAAAATCAATAGAAAACAACACCAAGGACAAACCCGATTCAACCCCGAATCGGTTAAACTCTACCAACGAATATCATAGTTCTCAACTATGAATTCTAACATCCTCCAAAATCTCAAAATCAACATGATCAAATGTTCTTAACACTTGTGAAAACAATTCAACAAGAATCACTTAAGAACAACATCAAAAGAACATCTCCAAAATGCTAATATCACTATCATCATCAAATTGATTCTCTTACAATGATAATATCATAAATATCATAACTAACACCTCAAGAACATCATCATCCCAACAAACATGATGTCTAAATGAAAATCCTTCATCAACACATCATGAATTTGTATTAAACGACAAGATTCACTCAACCATTTTCAAATTATGATAATCACCTCCTAAATCATCATAACTCCTTACTAAAATGGTTATAATCTTTCAAGAACACCACTAACAACAATAATCATCTCAAGACTATGTTAATCATATAACAAGTTTAACATAATCCTTCATAGACATGATTATAACCTCCAAACAATCTAAAACATCAAGAACATAATCATACTCAAGCTATACCAACATGTTGTTCATCAAAAGTTCATCCAAACTATGAAGAATCATGATATACTCCATCAATCAAACAATACCCGAAGAAAACAACAACAACATCATCAAACTCGAAAATCACTTGAAGAACAAGAGATTGAGGGAACTTACCAAAGAAGAACAAGAAAAACCCTCCAAACACCAAAGGAGCACCAACAAGTTTCCAATTTCAAGCTTGAATCCAAGATAGCATTATCAAGATCAAATTGGAAGAGGCTAAGCATCAATAACAAGTCCAAACGGACGATTCTGGGGAGAGAAAATGTGTTTTGGTTCGTGAGGAAATGAAGTACGAAACCAAAATAAATAGACTGACCAATTCATTACGTACGTTATACACTATAGTTGACCTACGTAAGTGTAACACCCCGAGATATTCGGAATAATTACAGCGTCGTAAACCCTTTAAGTAAGGATTTACAAGGCTAATTTAAAAGAAAGGTAAATATAAGACATCATCATCATCGGAAATTCAAGTTTGCAAAATCGAACAACAGGTTCAACGAGTAATTTATACAACCATATCGAAATAACTTTAATACGACACGCGTACCCGAGTACTGAACTCAAAACAAGAAAACAAATCACCAACAACAACAAACATCACTGAACCCCTTCGTCGTCACGTCGGTACTGTGGCTGTTTCCCTGCTCCTCGGCTACCTGAACATCAAAACAAATGTCCACCCCCGAAGGGGTTAGCAAAACGATGCTAGTACAAGTATCATATTAAACAATTCGAATATGCATCAACAATACATAACAAGATACACCACACGGACTTCCGCTACCGAAATCCGACAATGCGAATCCACAAGATTCCATTAACACAGCATGGGTATTCCAATGATCCAGCGCCCTCAGCATAGATCCCAAGATGATCCCGTCGGACCAACACGAGGTGGAAATAACCCGTCCAATGATCCAGCGCCCTCAGCCTAGATCCCAAGATGATCCCGTCGGACCAACACGAGGTGGACATCCGATCCAACGCCCTCAGCATAGATCGTACAACGTACACAAACACAACTCATGCATACACATATGCCAAATCATTATGTCCATCAACATGAACATACAAACACTAGATAACGAATATCATGACAATTCAACGAAATAAATCTCATGTTCAACAATATGAAAAATCACACGCATGCTAAAAATACCAATATTAATATATTACGATACTTGCCTCGAAGATGGCAAGAACGAAATACTTCAATGATCTCAACACACTCGAAGGCCGCCTCCTTCGATCAACGTAGCAAGCTCGAACCTTAACAAAAGGAATGATATACAAATCATCTCAAGTCGAACGGTGGCCTAAAAATTCGGTCTACGGCCGAAAAGCTCAAAATAAACAATCTGCCTGGACTGCTTAGCATGCGCTACGTACTCTACGTAACGTGCGCTAAGCCGGCCTGTTAGCGTACGCTATCGTATAAGCCTAGCGTGCGCTAGACACGGACTGACAGTTTGACTCGGCTGATATCATAACGTACGTTACGTACGTATCGTGCGTTAACTTATCCCCGATAGCGCACGTTAACTAACGTATGTTAGCGTGCGCTAATCGTGCATGGCAGATTACTACTGACAGAAAACTGGGTTGAATGGTGATGAACTCATGAATTCTATGGTGATAAAACAAGTCATCCTCAAGCATATCATGCTAATAAGGTTTGTGGAAGTTCTATGATTATGAGATACAAATATACGGATAATCATTCTCAACATCATAATTCATCTTAGATCTTCGAGAAAATATTCTAAGTTCCGTTCGTCCTACGTTCCAAAACGCATGATTCCAATGTGTAAAACGTAACAACTGGGTAGTATCCATCTACTGATCACAAATCGGTTTGAAAATGCTTAGGAGTCCATATACTAAAATCGGTTCAAAGGTTCCTACGATAATATAGTGCCGATACGTCAAAAGTATCCTTCTAACATGTGATGACCGATTAAAAACGAAATATCTGGCTATCAAAACATGATCAAACGTCCTTAAGAACATTACTAATATCGGTGAAGAATTCCTACCTCAAAGTAGTGAAGAACGCGGAGGAGATCGAAGCAATCCAACACCGAAGGCTTGAACACCAATCTCCAACGATATACGATCTTCAATCACGAGCTAGGATGTTGATATGAAGTGTTTAGGATGAAGGAAGTTATGATCTAATTGTAAGAATTCGGGTATGGGAGAAGAAAGAACTGAAATCACGAATAGGATGCTGTCCTATTTATAAGAAATGGCTATTAGCGCGCGCTAGTCCCTGCTCGTAGCGTGCGCTAACGGCTCACTGACTTAACTGTACTCAACGCTTAGCGCGCGCTATGCACATGCCTGTAGCGTGCGCTAAGGCGTTGACAGCTTTTCGAAAGCCGTCCGAGTTCATCCCGACACAATCCGGCAGGTCCGGACTGCATCTCACCTACCGCTCGTCTCAATCAAATTGACCACGCATAGCGTGCGCTAATGTTCCTTTGTAGCATGCGCTATTGAGTCCATGTTAGCGTACGCTACACACAGCCGATAGCGTGCGCTACATGCGCAGATTTACAATTTCTGAATCACATACATGAAATTATACGCTCGACAACATCGGATTATGAAATACGGAGAATAATACTCAGATCAAGTACAACAATTACAATATCACAAGTTCCAAATACATATCGGAAATCTCGGGTATTACATCCTTCCTCCCTAAAAAGAAGTTTCGTCCCGAAACTTAAGATGAAAACAACTCTGGATATCTAGCCTTCATACTGTCCTCCGTTTCCCAAGTGGCCTCTTCGACTCCGTGTCGTGACCATTGTACTTTAACCAAGTGTATTGGTTTATTCCTCAATTGTTTGATCCGACTCTCAAGTATCTTGATTGGTCTCTCTTCGAATGTGCCATCATTAGCTATCTCGATCTCGTCGAAATCAATGACGTGACTGGGGTCCGGTACATACTTCCACAGTTGGGATACGTGAAACACATTGTGAACGTGACTCAGCGATGGCGGTAAGGCCAACCTGTATGCTAAATCTCCAACCCTCTCGAGGATCTCGAATGGTCCGATATATCTTGGACTAAGCTTGCCTCTCCTCCCAAAACGGAAAATCCCTCGTGTAGGAGACACCTTCAATAGCACATGTTCCCCAACGTCGAACTCTAGAGGACGACGACGTACGTCTGCGTAAGACTTTTGTCGACTCTGGGCAGTCAACAGTCTTTCTCGAATCAAAGCTATCTTCTCTTGAGTCTGAATTATCAATTCTGGTTCCGTTCCGATCAAATCCGAAGAATCATCCCAACACAGGGGTGATCGGCATCTTCTCCCGTACAAAGCTTCAAATGGTGCCATCTTAATAGAAGCATGCCAACTATTATTATAGGTGAACTCGATCAAGGGCAAGTGAACTTCCCAATCAGTTGACCAATCTAATGCACAAGCTCTAAGCATGTCTTCTACTGTTTGTATAGTCCTTTCGGACTGACTGTCCGTTTGGGGATGATAAGCCGTACTAAAGTTGAGCTCAGTCCCCAAATCCCTGTGAACTGCTTTCCAGAAGTGTGACACGAAGCGACCATCTCGATCCGAAATAATGGTCTTCGGCGTCCCATGCAATCTGACTATCTCCGCAATAAATACTCGTGCCAATCTCTCGGGTCCCCATGTATATTTAATTCCTAGGAAATGAGCCGAATTGGTTAGTCGATCAACTACAACCCAAATCATGTTCATTCCCGTTCTAGTCCTTGGCATACTGGTGATGAAATCCATCGAGATGTCCTCCCACTTCCATTCAGGGATTAGAAGCGGCTTTAACATTCCGGCAGGTCGCTGATGTTCAATCTTAACTTGCTGACAAGTCAAGCACCTCGAAACATACTCTGCTACGTCCTTCTTCATATTCCCCCACCAGAAGTTTTGTTTTAAATCCTTATACATCTTACTTCTTTGCCGGGTGAATAGAATAGGGCGCGCTGTGAGCTTCCTTCGAATAGTCCGTCTCAGATCATCATCATCGGGAACGCAAAGTCGACTCTCAAATCTCAGAACTCCATCGTCTTGTAACACGAATCCTGGGGCTTTTCCTTTCTTTACTTCGTCACATAATCGAAGGATCAGAGAATCGTTCAACTGCTTAGACTTGATCTCCTCGACTAGTGATGAAGTCAGTTCCATCACATAAAGTTGCCCTTGGATTCCTGGTGCCCATACTTCAATCCCCTCGCGGATCAGTTCTCGTTGAATACTGGTTTGGGATGTAAGTGCTTTCAACACTCGAAGAGAAACAGGTTTACGGCTCAATGCATCGGCTACTACGTTTGCTTTCCCCGGATGATAGAGAATCTCTAAGTCGTAATCCTTGATCAATTCCAGCCACCTTCTCTGCCTCATGTTTAATTCTTTCTGACTGAAAATGTACTTGAGGCTCTTATGATCGGTAAAGATCTGACAATGAGTGCCGTACAAATAATGTCTCTAAATTTTCAAAGCAAAGACCACATCTGCTAACTCCAGATCATGAGTCGGGTAGTTAACCTCGTATGGTTTCAACTGCCGAGAAGCATAGGCAATCAACTTATCTCTTTGCATCAACACACATCCCAGACCCTGATTTGAAGCGTCGCTGTACACCATGAACCTATCAGTTCCATCTGGTAATGCTAATATAGGTGCTGTCGTTAGTCTCTTCTTAAGCTCATCAAAACCAGCCTGGCATTTCTCGTCCCACTTTAACTTTTGAGTTTTCTGTAACAGCTGATTGAGCGGACGAGAAATCTTGGAAAATCCTTCTACAAGGCGGCAATAATATCCAGCAAGTCCTAAGAAACTCCGGACTTCTTTCACGTTAATAGGAGCCTCCCATTCCAAGATTGCTTCGACTTTCTTCGGGTCCACCTGAACTCCGTCAGCTGATATCACATGCCCGAGGAAAGTTACCTCCCTGAGCCAGAACTCGCATTTAGAAAGCTTTGCATACAGCTGTTCCTTCCTCAAAGTGCTCAAAACCACACGCAAATGTTCGGCATGCTCCTCTGCGTCCCTCGAATATATCAAGATGTCATCAATGAAGACGACCACAAATTTATCCAAGTATTCCAAGAATACCCGATTCATCAATTGCATGAATACCACAGGAGCATTGGTAAGTCCAAATGGCATTACTACAAATTCATAATGCCCGTATCGGGATCTGAAAGCAGATTTCGGTAAATCCGATTCCTTAATTCTCAACTGATGGTATCCTGATAGCAAGTCAATCTTCGAGAATACCCTTGCCCCTTGCAGTTGATCAAACAAGTCTTCGATCCGAGGTATAGGGTACTTATTCTTGATCGTCATCTTGTTGAGTTCCCTGTAATCAATACACAGTCGGAGGGATCCGTCTTTCTTCCGGACAAAGAGAACGGGCGCTCCCCAAGGAGAAACGCTAGGTTGAATATAGCCCTTCTGTAACAATTCCTCCAGTTGTTTCTTGAGTTCATACATCTCGGTTGGCGCCATGCGGTATGGTGCTCTGGAAATAGGAGCTGCTCCGGGCTCTAATTCGATAGTGAATTCCACTTCTCTCTGCGGAGGTAACCCAGGTAGTTCGTCAGGAAATACATCTGAGAACTCATTCACAACTGAGATAGACGAGAGCTCTACTCCTTCCTCTTTCCTCATGGCATAGCACCAAAGTCCGTGACATCCCTGCTTCAGTAATTTCACGGCTTTCATTGCTATGATCAATTTTCCTGAGCTTCCCGGTCTTCGTCCTCGGAATAAGTGTTCAGATTCGTCATCAGCAATAATAGAAACGACTCTCGCTCGGTAATTCAGAATAGCTCCATAACGGTTGATCCAATCGTCTCCGGGAATTAAGTCGTCAACGTAGATGTCAACTACAATAAGATTCGATGGCCAATCTCTCCCTCCTATAGATACTGGAAAATCTCTAGCCTCTAGGGTTCCCACAATTCTCTCTCCACTCGACAAACCCACAACATATGGTTCACAATCAGATAAGCACGAGATTTTTAAACGATTTACAAAGTTCAATGATACAAAAGAATGTGTAGCTCCGGAATCGAATAAAACACTAACTGGTTGCAAAAGGATCTGAATCGTACCTGATGCAACAGCAGTGTTCTGATCGTCAGATGTCCTCATCTCGTACAGGCGCGGAGGAACGGACCCAGCACTGGATGTCTCTCTCTTCCCGACGTTCTGCTGCTGAAATCCACTCTGCTGCGTCTGGTTCACACTTGTCTCCTTCGGAACTGGCGCTGGAGTGCGAGTACCAAAAGATCTAGTAGCAACTCCACAGAAGGCTGCACGGTGCCCTTCTTGTCCATAATCGTAACAAGTCACAGAAGACGCGGGGCAATCACGTCGAATATGCCCTGCTCGACCACAGTTGTAGCATTTCTTTGCTGCGTCCGGAACTGCTGATGTAGTACGGAACTTCTTCCCACCTCTGGAAGGATGTGGAGGTTTCCTAGACGAATAAAAGGAAGACTGGCCCTTGCGGGGCCCTCCACTCTTGTTTTCTGAAAAGTTGCCGGTCACCTTCTGCTTCTTTGCCTCCATTGATTTCTCCACCGCCGCCTCTTTCATGTCGTAGGCCAGCGCTTTGTCTTGGTACTGTCGCAATGTAGTACACTCGAATCCGGACATGTACTGTTGAATCTCCGGCTTCATCCGCATATCGAAATGGAAAATCTTTTCCGCCTCCGTTCTGACCAAGTGTCGCACACAAGTCAGCTGATGATTAAAAGTTTTGATTACATCTGTCACAGATGCTTCGGAATTCTGTGGTGAGAAAAACTCTCGGATCCTTGCCTCTCTAACTGGACGAGGACAATACTGTGCTTCCATCATTAATTTGAATTCCGTCCAATCCGCATTATGATTCTCGGGTCGGATAGCTTCCCACCAATCAAAGGCCTCCCAGTCAGAAAATACTGGGCAATGGGAACCTTCCGGTCCTCGGGACAGTTAAGACCCACGAAAATCTTCTCTAACTCCTTGAGCCAATGATCCCAAGTAATTGCCTCCGCAGCTCCGTCAAATTTTGGCGGGTGCAATTTGACCACCTCAGCAAGCCATCTGTCTCCCCGATTATCCTCGTGGTGCTGCTGTCCCATCGCCGTCTGCATGCGGTCGACTACCTGGGTGAACTGGTTTATCTGCGCCACCACCTGTTGAAGCACTCCCGGCATGTTAGGATTTGCATCGTCATTCGCTGATCCTTGCTGCCCTCCAGAATCGGAATCGGTTCGACTAGCTGATAATTCCGGGGTAGTTGCGGAATCCTCCTGTCTCATGTTACCCCGTCCGCGTCCACGACCGCGTCCGCGTCCACGTCCACGACCGCGTCCGCGTCCACGTCCTCCTCTCAACATACTGTAAACACAATTCCTCAATATCCCGGACAAAGTTTACGAAATAAAGCCCGTCAATACTCACAAAACAGTAATTAAGTAAAACGGTACTATAAGAGATTAGGAGACTTACAACCACGGTCCACATGACGACTTTTGGCTGAACAGTGATGTTACGAACGACTCGTAAATCAATAACGTAAACAGACCCAACTTAAAACCCGACTGCCAAGAGATCCATAAATCTTAGCTCCGATACCATATTCTGTAACACCCTGAGATATTCGGAATAATTACAGCGCCGTAAACCCTTTAAGTAAGGATTTACAAGGCTAATTTAAAAGAAAGGTAAATATAAGACATCATCATCATCGGAAATTCAAGTTTGCAAAACCGAACAACTGGTTCAACGAGTAATTTATACAACCATATCGAAATAACTTTAATACGACACGCGTACTCGAGTACTGAACTCAAAACAAGAAAACAAATCACCAACAACAACAAACATCACTGAACCCCTTCGTCGTCACGTCGGTACTGTGGCCGTTTCCCTGCTCCTCGGCTACCTGAACATCAAAACAAATGTCCACCCCCGAAGGGGTTAGCAAAACGATGCTAGTACAAGTATCATATTAAACAATTCGAATATGCATCAACAATACATAACAAGATACACCACACGGACTTCCGCTACCGAAATCCGACAATACGAATCCACAAGATTCCATTAACACAGCATGGGTATTCCAATGATCCAGCGCCCTCAGCATAGATCCCAAGATGATCCCGTCGGACCAACACAAGGTGGAAATAACCCGTCCAATGATCCAGCACCCTCAGCCTAGATCCTAAGATGATCCCGTCGGACCAACACGAGGTGGACATCCGATCCAGCTCCCTCAGCACAGATCGTACAACGTACACAAACACAACTCATGCATACACATATGCCAAATCATTATGTCCATCAACATGAACATACAAACACTAGATAATGAATATCATGACAATTCAACGAAATAAATCTCATGTTCAACAATATGAAAAATCACACGCAAGCTAAAAATACCAATATTAATATATTACGACACTTGCCTTGAAGATGGCAAGAACGAAATACTTCAATGATCTCAACACACTCGAAGGCCGCCTCCTTCGATCAACGTAGCAAGCTCGAACCTTAACAAAAGGAATGATATACAAATCATCTCAAGTCGAACAGTGGCCTAACAATTCGGTCTACGGCCGAAAAGCTCAAAATAAACAATCTGCCTGGACTGCTTAGCGTGCGCTACGTACTCTACGTAACGTGCGCTAAGCCGGCCTGTTAGCGTACGCTATCGTATAAGCCTAGCGTGCGCTAGCCACGGACTGACAGTTTGACTCGGCTGATATCATAACGTACGTTACGTACGTATCGTGCGTTAACTTATCCCCGATAGCGCACGTTAACTAACGTATGTTAGCATGCGCTAATCGTGCATGGCAGATTACTACTGATAGAAAACTGGGTTGAATGGTGATGAACTCATGAATTCTATGGTGATAAAACAAGTCATCCTCAAGCATATCATGCTAATAAGGTTTGTGGAAGTTCTATGATTATGAGATACAAATATACGGATAATCATTCTCAACATCATAATTCATCTTAGATCTTCGAGAAAATATTCTAAGTTCCGTTTGTCCTACATTACAAAACGCATGATTCTAATGTGTAAAACGTAACAACTGGGTAGTATCCGTCTACTGATCACAAATCGGTTTGAAAATGCTTAGGAGTCCATATACTAAAATCGGTTCAAAGGTTCCTACGATAATATAGTGCCGATACGTCAAAAGTATCCTTCTAACATGTGATGACCGATTAAAAACGAAATATCTGGCTATCAAAACATGATCAAACGTCCTTAAGAACATTACTAATATCGGTGAAGAATCACCTACCTCAAAGTAGTGAAGAACGCGGAGGAGATCGAAGCAATCCAACACCGAAGGCTTGAACACCAATCTCCAATGATATACGATCTTCAATCACGAGCTAGGATATTGATATGAAGTGTTTAGGATGAAGGAAGTTATGATATAAGTGTAAGAATTCGGGTATGGGAGAAGAAAGAACTGAAATCATGAATAGGATGCTGTCCTATTTATAAGAAATGGCTATTAGCGCGCGCTAGTCCTTGCTCGTAGCGTGCGCTAACGGCTCACTGACTTAACTGTACTCAACGCTTAGCGTGCGCTATGCACATGCCTGTAGCGTGCGCTAAGGCGTTGACTTGACTTTTCCCGAAAGCCGTCCAGGTTCATCCCGACACAATCCGGCAGGGGTCCCGGACCAGATCTCACCTACCGCTCGTCTCAATCAAATTGACCACGCATAGCGTGCGCTAATGTTCCTTTGTAGCGTGCGCTATTGAGTCCATGTTAGCGTACGCTACACACAGCCGATAGCGTGCGCTACATGCGCAGATTTACAATTTCTAAATCACATACATGAAATCATACGCTCGACAACATCGGATTATGAAATACGGAGAATAATACTCAGATCAAGTACAACAATTACAATATCACAAGTTCCAAATACATATCAGAAATCTCGGGTATTACAGTAAGAGGCATTACGTACGCTATGCTAAGACATTAACGTACGTAGTGCTAAATCCAGAACTCACTGGACTAAAATACGAAGACCTTAACGTACGTAAACAAGAATCTATTACGTATGTTAACATGCTACCCATTACGTACATAGAGCTCTCCTCTTAATGTACGTAAGGGTCCGTTGACTGCAATAGTGAGATCCGATCGGAAGATGCTCGGGACCCACCGGCCGAAAGGGACTACGAGGAAGGTTCCTACCACCTACCAAGCATTACATACGTAACCTTACAGGCATAACGTACGTAATGGCAACACATTAGCGTACGTAATGATACAGCTGTAGCGTACGTAATGCTACATCTGTAGCATACGTTATGGCTAGTATACTTAGCCAAAAATCCAAACTCTCCAACCAACATTCAAACGACGAAACCAACCCGATGACAAGTATAAATATTTCGATCCCAAAATATTCCAATACAATATACATTGTATCAGTCCAAAACAACAACACTTGTACAATTCCAAATGAATACGTACAACTCAACAGTAACACGAAACAAAGAGAAAAAATTACCCCCGGATATTACACAATTAAACCTTTACTTCTTGATAAGTCTTTTTGTAACAAGGATTTGCTTTAATAGCTCCGATTAAACCTTACTTCTTGATTACATCTTGTTGTAGCAAGGATTCGCTATAATAGTTCCGATTAAGCCTTTATTTCTTGATTAAGTCTTATTAATAGGAGATAAGACCATGTTAAATTTATTCGAGTTGGACTCTATAAAAACTCGGGTTTATTGATTAGATTCGAGACATTTGTACTCAGAATTGGCTATAAGAGCTCCGATTAATATTTTACTTCTTGATTAAGTCTTGTTGCAGCAAGGATTGGATATAATAGCTCTGATTAAGCCTTTACTTCTTGAATAAATCACCTTAATAGGAGATAAGACCACATTACATGCATTCGAGTCGGAACTCTATGAAAACTCAGCTTTAGTGATTAGATTCGAGCCTTTTGTACTCGAAATTGGCTATAAAAGCTCCGATTAATCTTTTACTTCTTGATTAAGTCTTGCTGTGGCAAGGATTTGATATAATAGCCCCGATTAAGTCATGTTAATATGAGAAAAGACCACGTTACATGCATTCAAGTCGGAACTCTAATGAAAACTAGGGTTTGTTGATTGGATTCGAGCCTTTTGTACTCAGAATTGGCTATAATAGCCCCGATTAATCTTTTATTTCTTGATTCAGTCTTGTAGTAACGATTCACCATAATAGCTCCGATTAAGCCATTACTTCTTGATTAAGTCTTGTTAATATGAGATAAAACCATGGTACATCTATTTGAGTCGGATCTCTATGAAAATTGGGTTTATTGATTAGATTCGAGTATTTTGTATTGAAAATTGGATATAATATCTCCGATTAAGTCTTTACTTCTTGATTAAGTCTTGTTAATAGGATATAACATCATGTTACATGCATTCGAATCGAAACTCTATGAAAACTCGGGTTTATTGATTAGATTCGAGACTTTTGTACTCATAATTAGCTATAATAGCTCTGATTAATCTTTTCTTTCTTGATTAAGTCTTGTTGTAGCAAAGATTCACCATAATAGCTCCAATTAAGCCTTTACTTCTTGATTAAGTCTTGTTAATCGAAAACTCAGTTTTATTGATTAGACTCGAGCATTTTATATTGAGAATCGGTTATAATATCTCTGATTAAGTCCTTACTTGTTAATTAAGTCTTGCTAATAGGATATAAGACCTTGTTATATGCATTCGAATTGGATGTCTGTGAAAACTCGGGTTTATTGATTAGATTTGAGCCATTTGTACTCAGAATTGACTATAACAGCTCTGAATAATCTTTTGCTTTTTGATTAAGTCTTTTGTAGCAAGGATTCGAATAAGAGCTCCGAGTAAGCCTTTACTTCTTGATAAGTCTTGCTAATAACAGATAAAACCACATTACATGCATTCGAGTCGGAACTCTATTAGATTCGAGCCTTTTGTACTCAGAATTGGCTATAACAACTCTGATTAATCTTTTCATTCTTGATTAGGTCTTGTTGTAGCAAAGATTCACTATAATAGCTCTGATTAAGCCTTTACTTCTTGATTACATCTTGTTAATAGGAGATAAGACCACATTACATGCATTCGAGTCAGATCTCTGTAAAAACTCTGGTTTATTGATTAGATTCGAGCCTTTTGTACTCGTAATTGGCTATAAAAGCTCCTACTAATCTTTTGTTTCTTGATTAAGTCTTGTTGTAGAAAGGATTTGCTATAATAGGTACGATTAAACCTTTACTTCTTGATAAGTCTTGTTGTAACAAGGATTCGCTATAATAGCTCCGATTAAACCTTACTTCTTGATTAAGTCTTGTTGTAACAAGAATTCGCTATAATAGCTCCAATTAAGCCTTTATTTCTTGATTAAGTCTTGTTAATAGGAGATGAGACCACGTTTCATTTATTCGAGTTGGAACTCTATGATAACTCGGGTTTATTGATTAGATTCGAGCCTTTTGTACTCAGAATTGGCTATAAGAGCTCCGATTAATCTTTTACTTCTTGATTAAGTCTTGTTATAGCAAGAAGTCTTGTTAATTAGAAATAGGAATGCTCTCTCTCTCTAGATTATTTCTCTGCATTCTCTCTACAATTTTCATACTCTTTTCAGTCTTTTTTTGAGTTTTCCGGGCGATATTCATCTGATAACGTCTCTCGCTTTTTCATTTCCGCCGCCTAGTGCGGCGGTCTTTCTTTAAAAATTGTGCCTGATGGCAGACAAAAATCCTGCATTGGGGGCGGCTCCATGTGAACACATCAATTACCCCGCCCGTCAATTCTCCCTCTCCCCAAAAAACGGATCTATGGCAGATACAACCAGATCTGCTTCTTTAAAAAATGAATCGATTCCAGCTGCCATCACAGATATTATCACAAGTGGGGAAAAAGAATCTGGTCAATATGTTTCAGATTGGAATCCCACAACAGACGGAACGGCTACCCATACCACATGTGAGGCGCAACCCCAAACACATGGGGCGGCTGACTTGGTTTCTGCTGAGACAAAATTTAAAAATTCCTCAAAAAAGGTACAGCCAAGTGGAGCATATCACGTGGCTCCTGCTCTTGTAAACTCAAAACCAACTTGTAGTGGGGTAAAGGAATCTTCCCACGTTCTGCTCCAAAGTCCCTCACTTGGGACGCCTTTTTTCTCCCTCCCCCAGATGTGTCTCTCTGTGATAAAACTCATGCTGGCTCCGGTGAAGTTTCTTTTTCTCGCTCCTTTTCTTCGGCCCTTGTACCGCCGGCTGTCGATGGAGGTCTGTCAGGAGTCGCGGCGGTTGGTGGCCCTTCAGCTACTCCGGCGGTCGGTTTTGATGGGTCCTCGGAGTTTGAGTGTGTTGCGGTTGCGTTTGGGGACCGCTTTCCGTTGGCTGCACCATTTTCTCCGGCGGCGCCACTTTCTCCGGCTCGGCTCTCCTCGGCTGCTACTTCGGCGCCGGTCGCCTCTTTGTTTCCTGAAATCTTTGGGTCTTCGGTGGTCGGCGGAAATTGAGCTGTCTCGGTTGCTGGTGGTGCGGGTGCTGCTCGGCATGTCCCTCCGGCGGATTCCGCGGCGGTGGGCGTTTCTACGGCTTCTCCGGCAGTGGACGTCGGTGTTTTTGCACCTGCTCTCCATGTCCCGGTCATTCAAACCCTCAAATCATCAACCCCAGTCGCCAAATCGGGTTTGTCTCCTCCGAACCAAAACCCCAGCTCGTGTAATCCAACCCCGACACTTTCTCATGAAACCACTGTGAACCCGACACCTAAAGCTCCTGCCATGGCTCCGGAGAACACCAAAAACCAGATTCAATCGCTTGCAAATGAAATCTCGTCTCATATTTTTAAATACACCACTGTCAACGAGGTGAATAGAATCCCTCCAGAGGTTCCAAAAAATACAGTTCCCGAAAACTCTTCACGAGTGAACGCATGTCCGGCCGTTTTTGACGAGGTCTCTCAAAAGGGTATGATGGAGGAAGGGGAAATTCCACCGATCCTCAACCCTCTAGCATCTAGGTCCTCCCAGATCGCATCCAAGTCATACCGGGATGCCATTTCTTTGGAGGATAGCGATGACACTAGATTTGGTACTCTGGACTTCTCAGACTCCATCCCGACGGCCATTTTCTCAAAGACGGAATGCGATATAGTTTCTGAGTTCTACAAATTTGCTCTCATTGGCAAATTCACGTACGGTAAACCATCTAATCAGGTAATATCCCAACAACTTAAAGCCGATGGTTTTGGACTGTGTAAAGTGCATTTCTTGAATGGGAAACACGTACTTATCAATTTAACTTGCAAAACTCTGTGTGATAAACTTTGGATGAAAAGGGAATATAATTTTGCAGGATTTCCCATGAGACTGTTCCAGTGGTCACCAACTTTCGATTTCAAACATGAACCTGCCTTAGTGCCGGTGTGGTTTAAAATTCATGCTTTACCCTCACAATGGTTTGATTTACGCTCCCTTAAAACCATAGCCAGTCTAGTTGGTTCGTTTGTCAAGGTTGATGATTTCACACTTAGCCGGACCAAAATGAATTTTGCTAGATTATGTGTTGTTATCAATTTGGAAGAACAAATTACCAAAAAAAATAATTTACAAGTGGAGGATGTTAAAACTGAATATGACATAGAATTTGAAAAAATACCGAAATATTGCCAACACTGTAAGCATATTGGCCATGACATAGCAGAGTGTTACATCAAAAACCCAGCTTTAAAACCTGCTGTTTTCACTCATAAAAACCTGGGTAAAAATGTGAAGTCTACTACTGAAGTTATTACTATCCAAAATCAGAAAAACGAGGGTTTTGTGACGGTCAATAGGGCCAAAAAAAATTCTGGCAATCTTAACAATCACCGCCCTGAATTGGTCAAATCTGACTCACAAAATAAATTTCAAACTCTTGCTAATTTACAAGAATCAGAGGACTACACTCAGGTTTCGGGGTTATTCAAATCTGATGTCTCTAACAAAAACAAGATGAAACCTAATCATGGGAATACAGGAACTGAAAATCTGGCCCAAAAATCATATCCCCCAAACCTAAAACCTACTGTCCTCCCACTCGAAAAAATGGATGAGGCCTCTAACCAAGGCAATTCATCTCCCGAAAAAATGGCTGCTGCCGCGGCTTCTGGCATCTCTGCTGAGATTGATAATTTTGTTGGGGACAACAGAACAGATTTAATTGTTTTTAAACCACCTGATTTTGTTGTGCACGATATTGCTAACCATGAAACTCTTGTTGATGTCAGGGTCTCCAGCATGGACTCCCCCCACTGGAGAAATATAAAGTGGGCAATGATTGTTTTTCTGAATCTAACGATGATTTTAATTCTGATACAGGAGGAGGGTCCGACAGGTCCACTAACTCCAAAAAATCTGTTCAAGTGCTTTCCCTTTCGGATAACAATGACGCATGTTCTGATTTTGATGATACTAAGTTTACCAAAGGGAATGCTAAAAATAAAACCATCATCTATAGTAAGCAGAGGCTTACTAAAAATAAAACCCAAACTAATAATGTTCCAAAAAGGAGGACTAGGAGTAGTGCTATACCACTCAATGATTAGTACACTTTTTTGGAATATTAGAGGTATTGGGAACAAACCTGCCCAAAATAAAATCAGAATGTTAAAAAGAAAACACAAGTTTAACATTTTGGCTCTTATTGAACCAAAAGTCAATTTGGACTCTAATTTTTTTCTAAAACGGTTTGGGTTTTCTAATGTTTGTGCCAATGTTAGTAATCATATCCGGCTTTTCTCTGAACCTGATGTCCAAATTAATATTTTACAAAATAAGGAGCAGTTGCTTCACGTCGAAGTTGTATGTGCTTCCCTTCCCAACCCTTTTTTCTTAACTGTGGTTTATGGTAGAAATACCAAACTCGAGAGAAGGGACCTTTGGGATGATCTTCTCTCCGTCAGTCAAAGTCAGATTCCTTGGATGGTTGGGGGAGATTTCAACATTATCCTCCAACCGGACGAGAAAAAAGGAGGGGCTGTCCCAATCCATTCAGAAATGGAGGAGTTTAATGATGCTTTATTAAACTGCAACTTGACTGACGGTGGATTTGTGGGCACCCCGTTCACCTGGTATAGTAATGGTGTTTGGCAAAGACTGGATAGGATCCTTCTCTCCCCAGAGTGGTATTCGGCTTTTCCTTGCATGTCCATTAGACACCTCCCTAAATTCAAATCGGATCATAATTCCATGTTGTGTCAATTTAGTAATAATATATCTAAACCCAAGTCGTCCTTCAGATTTCAGAATATGTGGATTAAACACCGATTTTTCTTATCTACTGTGAAGGAATCTTGGGAACTTTATACCGATTCTAGAGGGATGTTTAAACTTGTTGAAAAACTCTCCAGGTTAAAATACACCCTTAAGGATTGGAATAAGGTTGTTTTTGGGAATATTTTTACTAAAATTGATCAAGCCCATTATGCGGTTGAAGTTGCCGAAAATGACTTTGATCGCGACCCATCCATCAATAATCTCATCCAGCTTAAAAAAATGAACGCCAACCTTACCCTAAATCGTCCATGGAAGAGGATTTTTGGAAACAAAATCCAATGTGAAATGGATGATCGAAGGGGAAAGGAATAGCAAATTTTTCACTCCATTGTGAAAAGAAAAGACACAAAAACTTTATTCATTCGATTCGAGACAATGGTCGCACGATCACGAATCCCGAGGAGATAAGTGAGTCAGCGGTTTCATATTTCTCCAATTGTTTTATGGAGCAAAACTCTGTATTAGACAGCATCGACCCCCGGGTTGTGCCTAATATAATTTCCAATGATCTTAATAATAGTCTTTGTAGTAATCCTACAATTGATGAATTTAGAAGTTGTGTTTTTGATATGGATGGAGATAGTATTGCCGGACCGGACGGGTTTAACGCTAAATTTTATCAAATATGTTGGGATATTGTTTGTTGGGATGTTTTGGATGCCGTTTTGGATTTTTTTGGTGGTTCCCCGTTGCCTCGGGCCTTCACCTCCACCACCATTACACTCATCCCGAAAAATAATAATCCTCAATCATGGAAAGATTTTCGTCCGATTAGCTTATGTAATACTTCTTATAAAATCATTGCGAAAATCCTTAGTAAAAGACTTGGCAATATCCTCCCTTCCATTATCAATCCGGCCCAATCGGGCTTCATCAAAGGTAGAAATATTACGGACAATATTTTGATGGCTCACGAAGTTACCCATGATATATCTCAATCGGTAACTAATACTATTATTAAACTTGACTTGGAAAAAGCATATGATAGGATCAATTGGAATTTTATTTTTCAAGTGATGTCTAGCTTTGGTTTTTCTAATGTTTGGATTGGTTTTATCAAATCGTGCATTTTCAATTGTTGGTTTTCGGTCCTTGTGAATGGGCAATGAGGGGTTTTTTCAAAAGTGGGAGAGGTATTCGACAAGGGGACCCTCTTTCCCCTCTCATTTTTGTGATTGCCGCGGATTACTTTTCTAGGAGTATTGATCGAATGTTTTCCAATAATTCTTCGATGTATTATAAGATTAAGAAAAAAGTGAAAATCACGCATCTTGCGTATGCGGATGATATTCTCATTTTTCTTAATTCTTCCAAAAGAAGTCTTCACATTCTCAATAATTGCATTTTCCACTATGAGAATGTTTCTGGTCAAAAGATCAACAACCATAAAGGTAATTTTGTGATGAACAATCCGACTCCCCAAATTGCTAGTTGGGTGCAAAGAATTTCGGGGTTTAATAAAGCTGATTTACCGTTTACGTATCTTGGCGTCCCCCTTTGGAAAGGGTTTCAATCCTTTGATATGTACGGTCCCCTCCTATCGAAAATTAAAAATAAAATCACTACTTGGAACCACCACTTGCTTTCGACGGGGGGGCGTCTTGAATTAATTAATTCGGTCTTAAACTCCATTGCCTTTTATAACTTACAAGTCCTTAAACCCCCTGGGAATGTCATTCTTTTCATAGAAAGGATTTTCAACAAATTTCTTTGGGGAACTAATGACAACAAACGTAAGTTGCATTGGGCGGCTTGGAATCGACTTTGTTTCCCCAAGGATGAGGGGGGTCTTGGCTGTCGGGATTTCAATGACATTATTCAGGCTGCCCATGTTAAAATGTGGTGGAGATTTAGAACATCTAATAACATTTGGTCCAATTTTTTACTTCAAAAATATTGTTCTCGGATCCACCCCATGATTATTAAATTTAATCCCAAAAGTTCTCCTACTTGGAAAAACCTTTGTGGTATTAGATCGATCGCGAATGATAAATTTTTTTGGCATAGTGGTAATGCTGATGTGTCCTTTTGGCATGACAATTGGTGTGAATTCAGCCCTCTCACCAATTTTTACCATAATAAGTCCAAAGATAAAATTAGTTTTTATTGGAATAACGGGGATTGGGATAGGGAAAAAATTAGTCGCAATCTCCCGCTTGGCATTTGTGACCATATTTGCTCTCTACCTACTTTCTCCTCCAACAACAAGCCTTTATGGACTCTTTCCCCTAATGGGATTTTTACTTTCAAGACCGCTTGGGGGATGGTTCGTAAAAAAAACCCTCCGCATAATATTCTTCGGTATTGTTGGAATCCACTTATCACACCTACCATTTCTCTTTTTATGGTGAAGGTGCTTAATAAATGGATCTCAACGCCGGATAATCTTTTGCGGAGGGGCATTGTTGCCACCAATAATTGTTATTGTTGTAATGGTGTTGAAAATCTTCCTCATCTCTTTCTTACTGGCCCGATTGCTAAAGTTGTTTGGAATTGTTTTCATAATATTGCGGGGATCAAAGTCCTTGTGTCATCTAATTTCAATCTTATCATTGCTAATTGGTTTGGTAAAGCCAAGGGCAATATCCACATTTTTCACATCATCCCGATCCTTATTTTATGGTTTCTTTGGTGCTGCAGGAACGATAAGAGATTTAATAACGTTCCTTTTACGCCTAAAGTTGTGTGTAAGCGTATTTGGAACTACATCTACAATCTCAAACTTCAGGGAAAAATTAAAAGGCAATTTTGGAAGGGAGCGGATAGAATTGCCGATTATGTGGGCATCAAACCGGCCCCGGGGCTGAGGTACAAAATCAAGGCTGTCCGTTGGATTAAGCCGGGCATGGGATGGTGGAAACTCAATATGGACGGGGCTGCGAGGGGCAACCCGAGCAATGCGGCCGCGGGGGGGATAGTTCGGGATCATCTCGGCAACCCGCTCTTCATGTTCTCCGAATTTCTTGGGGCCCAAACCAACAACTTTGCTGAAATATTCGCCATTTGGAGGGGGCTCGATATTTGCATCGATCACAATTTTACTAAAATTTGGGTGGAGGTCGATTCGAAGGTTGCACTCCACTTGATTGAGCATTCATCTTCGTGTCATTGGCAACTCCGTAGCCTCATTATTAAAATTCGGGCCCTTGTGGAAAAATATGAAATTTATTTTTCACATATTTTTCGTGAGGGCAATGCCGTTGCGGACCTTTTGGCTAACAAAGGTTGTGATCATCATGATTTTAATTTCCACGATATATCCAATATTGATAGGAAAATCCGAGGCCTTATTGAACTCGATAAAATGTCCTACCCCTATATTAGGAGTAGGAAAGTTTACATGTAATCGTCTTGTAATTTGGGAGATACCTGGAAAACTTTAGCCTTGCTTTGGGGTCGGCTACCCTTACTCATTTGCTCGGGCGTGTAGAGGGACTCGTCCACCCTCAATTTTCGGAATACTATAACATCAGCTGTTTTTGTAAAAAAAAAAAAAAGTCTTGTTATAGCAAGGATTGGATATAATAGCTCCGATTAAACCTTTACTTCTTGATTAAGTCTCCTTAATAATAGATAAGACCACGTTACATGTATTCGAGTCAGAACTCTATGAAAACTCAGCTTTATTGATTAGATTCGAGCCTTTTGTACTCGAAATTGGCTATAAAAGCTCCGATTAATCTTTTACTTCTCAATTAAATCTTGTTGTGGCAAGGATTTGATATAATAGCCCCGATTAAGTCATGTTAATATGAGAAAAGACTACGTTACATGCATTCAAGTCGGAACTCTAATGAAAACTAGGGTTTGTTAATTGGATTCGAGCCTTTTATACTCAGAATTGGCTATAACAGCTCCGATTAATCTTTCATTTCTTGATTCAGTCTTGTAGTAACGATTCACCATAATAGCTCCGATTAAGCCATTACTTCTTGATTAAGTCTTGTTAATATGAGATAAAACCATGGTACATGTATTTGAGTCGGATCTTGACACGCTTTTAGTGTAACTATCGCAAGTGCACGATATCGTATCAAGTAGTAAAGTGGACTTTTTGAGTCCGGTTTATCGATCCCACAAGGAAGTTTTGTTATAATTTGAATTATACACTATTAGTCTATTTTTATAAATTGTTGCAAAGTAAATGCAATAATAGTTCTAATATTTTAAAGAAATAAAAATATTGTAATAATAATAGATTGATTAAATGATAAAATGAAATAGTTGGGATTACAAACTTAGTTCGTCATTAGTTATAAAAGATGTATTGGAGATCATAAGATGAATTTACTTATTATGTTGTGTAGATTCGATTTTCCTTAAAAAGACGGTTTCTCTTTCGAATTATAAAACGTCCCTTACATATTGAATCAATCCACTATATTTCTATGTTGATTAGCTTCAATACATAGCATTAGGATTTATGAAAATAACTCAAAGAATCATCTAAGGACTAGGGGTATATTTCTATCCCCTAGTACAACTTAGAGTGAAGATCATTTGATCTAATCAAACATATTTTCTTTCGAAACATATGAAGACCATAAATATCGTCATGTATTGGCCAAATAAATAAAGATTGTTAAAACAATGAAAATCACACAAAATAATAAGTAATTCACAATAGATTTTTATACAAAAATAAATAACATGACTAACCTTGTTTATAATCCCAACTAAAGATTACTTAGCCCATGAAGGGTTTATTACACATATTACAAGCTTGTGTGGTCATTATTAGTTGAATCAAGAGAAAGAATTGATCCTAACTCCCTTAGTAGATAAAGGAGATAGAAACAATAAACTCTCTGAACAACTATGTTATACCACACTTACAAAGATCACTCAAGAACACAAGTGTGTTCTTCACACAAAAAGAAAAGTTTACAAAAAAATGGAAAATTATAAGATGAATGATGAATGATGAAGGATCTAAGGGGTCTATTTATACACCTAAAGTCATCTAATAGTTCCAAAACTCCAGCATTATTACATTAGATCGGATCAATGCCAGTCATCCCCTCAATAATACACCAAAAGTATAAAAAATTAGACAAATCATAGCAATCTGTCAAGAGTTACGGCCGTAACATTCAGGAGTTACGGCCGTAACAAGGGTGACTTACGACCGTAACTCCTGAATGTTACGGACGTAACTTGGATTCGTAAATTTGCTCATTTGAAGCTTTGATAGTTACGTTTTCAGCCCAGAATTTCTCAGACTTTGCGTTTTTGCCCCATATCTTCTTCGGATGATAACTTTTGATATATAACTCTGATTTTGAATCCGGAAAGACTGCCGAATTCGTATCGGAAAGCCCTACAACATGAATATATCAAAATTCAATAAAGAGAATATTTATTAAACATGTTGTTTTTGAGTAATTCAGTTATTTAATCCGATCATCATCCGATAAAAATAAAATTATTAAAACTAATAAATTAAAAGCAAAAAACGAGTAGACTAGCTCAATTATGGGAGAATTTTATCGATAAAAACCATGGATAAGTGTACAAAACTGAGACTTATCACACCCCCAAACTTGAATTCTTGCTAGTCCCGAGCAAGACTCTTTATTATTCACACTCCAAAAATAAAAAAAAAAAAAACAAAAAATAAGAAAATTAATACACACATAAATTAAAATATAAAAAGAGAAAAGGAGATCAAAATGACATTAATAAACAACAACCAGCTTTATACAGTAGATAGAAATGAATCAAGATACAAAATAAATCTACTAATGTTTTTGAAGTTAAAATACGGTTTTTATTTTGTAATTCCAAAATCAAGATTTCCCCCCCCAAAAGGTTGATTATTTCTTTCCCACTCCTGATACACACGACTCCCTTTAATGGTTGCTCTCGATCACTCGTTTATTGTTCGACTCAATATGAAGAAGAATTTTATTGGCGTCATCAAATATTGTGATTTTCACAAAATTGAGTGTATTGAAATTCAGCTGCTAATTAATTCAAATCTGCTCATAAACTACATCCCTTTTAGTGATAGCTTTCACACCGTTATTTGCTAACGTGTAGCTCTTTTCACTAACACAATTTCTATCTCATTATTTCTTTTTTTTTTCGTAAAAAGGTGATAGCTTTCACACCGTTATTTGCTAACATGTAGCTCTTTTCACCAATTTTTCTGAGACGGCAGCTACGCACCAACAATGGTTAGTCCTTTATTTTTCGCAAAATTTAAGACTTCCAAAATTAGGCAGCTGTTGCTGCTCAACACTTCTCCTTTTCGTCATTTTTTTTAGGTGATAGCTTTCACACCGTTATTTGCTAACATGTAGCTCTTTTCACCAATGACTCCCTTTTTTTTTTTAGAGAATAGAATTTTTGCAGAAAATCATTTTTTAGTTAAGCATGAAAAATCAAAAACACCACAAATTAAGTAAATTTCAGTTTTATTTTTCATCAACCAATCGATTCTTCTTTTCTCAAGGTAACGAATGACTCGGTTTTATATGATAATTACAAGGTTTGGAAAGAGATTAAGGCTCAAAAAAATTTTGGAATATACAATTTTTTTACCGGTTAAAATGATTTTAGAAGCTTGTATATAGCTAATTTATTGGTGTTATGGCCAGATCTAGAAATCTCAAAAATGAAAATACTATATATATATATATATATATATATATAAAATTAAGGCAAATAACCAAATCAATCAAAACACACCAAAAACCAAATCAATCAAAACACACCAAAATTACAACATACCAAAATACTAAAACAAACTACCCCCAAACTTGAAAATAAAACTATCCTCAGTTTAAAAATAAAAAAAATAAAAAGCAATGCAGAAAAGCAGAATACTCCCTGTTAAGAAAATTGATGTCTGAGCTAACGCCTTTTAGAATCTGCAAGAGAATAAATATACGAGGCACACAACAAAAGAAAATAAAATATACTCGTAAGTATAACACAATTTTTAAGATGCGCATCAAGAAAGTCCGAAGAGTCGCCTTACGCTGCCATCAAAGTTTTTATAAAAAAAAAAAACTCGAAATAAAAATTACAGCAATACATAAATCGCGAATAGATGCGCGTCAAGAGATCAAGAAGAAACTCCTTAAGCTGCCATCATTTAGCACGATTATTACACACGACAGAAAGTAAAAATACAAGAGGTCTGATATGTAACACCCCCGATATATTCAGGAATATTACAGCGCCGTAAATCCTTTACATAAGAATTTACAAGGCTGAATAAAAGGAATGACAATAACAGGTACCAGTTTATGAAATTACTGAAATGAAATTCAACCGACTGGTTCAAAATCGAAATTACAAATATCCCATGAAGAGTTACATTACATCATCAAAATCCAAGCATTATAAATCGACAGCGTACTCGAGTACTTATTGAAAATAACCAATAGATATCAGACAGTAAACCCGGTCGAAAACATCACTCCGCACCCTCGTCATCATGCCTCTCCAGTGGTTGTTTCCCCGCTCTCCTGGATCCTGAACATACACAAATGTTCACCCCCTAAGGGGTTAGCACAACGATGCTAGTACAAGTACAATAATCATAAAAAAAGTGATATGATCAACAATTATATCATAACAAGTTTCTCCAACGAGAAATATCCACAACACATATCATATCATAACATTTCCAACATACAGATGGTATTCCAACGATCCAGTAGACACGGCTATAGATTCCCATGATGATCCCGTCGGACCAACACATGGTGGAACTACTGTCAACGATCCAAAGGCACACTATAGATTCCCATGATGATTCCCGTCGGATCAACACATGGTGGACATATATATACACAACATATTTACACGATACAATCACAATTGTCATAGTACAAACAATTCTAATTAGAGTACTTGCCTCGGTTCGTTGACAAGAATAAACTTCCACGAATATCAAAATACTCGAAGGTCGTCCCCTTCGATCAACCACGTGTTAAGCTCGAACCTTAACAAAAGAAATAGTACGGAATTTATTTCGTGCCGCATTTAACGTCTAACAATTCAACAATTACGGTAGGAAGTCCTTAATATGCAATCTGTCGATGCAGTTAACGCACGCTACGAATCATATGTAGCGTGCGTTAATGCTACTCGTTAGCGTCGCGACACACCGCCTAGCGTACGCTAACCCGGCGTTGTCAGTGCCTCACTGATCAGCCGACTGACTCGGCTGATGATTTAACGCACGCTAAGTCCAAAACGTTGCGTACGCTAAACGTACTCGATAGCGCACGTTAAATCTCGTATATTAGCGCACGCTAATAATGCATGGCGATTCACCGAGGGCAGCAGATTTAAAAAGTGATGACGTAAACGATTTCTTCAGTGATTTGATGTTTGTTATCTGTCTTCATGTTATGATCATAACCCTTACGAATGATCTCCAGAATAATATCAACTTCGAGATGCAAATATACGTATAATCATCATGACACCATAATCCATCTAGATTTCAATTCTCATGCGAAGTTGGTGATCTCCGATTGATGTATTAGATTCTACTATCATTATACATATTCAGACTTCATCTTGAGGTGAACTAACAATTCCGACTTATACGAAAGAATATTTCCTAAGATGATTCTTCCTTTAAGTTCTTATAACATCTTTTCCAAATTATGATCACAAAGAAAATATAAATCATACGGATTGTTTACTCCTGAATATTTCTCTCATCATTGAAGTACTAGGATCCCAACTTCAAGGTTCTAACACTAGTATCGTATTTGTAGATATTCCAATCTTCTAAACATGATGTTGTTGAATAATTCACTAATGAAATTCAATACCTCGATAATATGATCAACGTATCCATTGGAAAACCAAATCTAAGATGGTGATAGGTTGAACATACCTTAAAATGCCGAAATCACCGAACTACGAGTATAATCCAACTCCGTTTGGTTATGTGCCACTCCAAAGTGTTACTTCTCTTCAATGATCACTCACAAGTGATACTTAATCATTCAATGATCACCAATATATGTTCTAAGTGTTTAGAAGGGATATTCTTGCTCTCGGACTCTCGGAGACGAAGTATAGACGAAGGAAATGAAAGCCAAAGTGTATGTTTGTCCATCTATAAATTACGCATTATTGATAAGTTAGCGCACGCTACTAAGCATCCCTTAGCGTGCGCTAATAATGGTTGACTTCAGATTTTGTCCGGGTGCGTCAGCGGGAATCTTATCCGGACCCATGTCCCGCTGGCGCATGAGTTAGCTGTCCCGCTCAATAATAGAGTCCTTAGCGCACGTTACTCATACCTTCATAGCGTGCGCTAAGAATGGCCCGATAGCGCGCGTTAAGATACATTCTTAGCGTGCGCTATCACTAGGTTGTTTGAGCAATTATACATGTTTCTATACTTATGCATAATGATATTAATGCACTAAATATCACACTCCAATAATCAAAATCATCCATCCGAAATAATACATGGTTGAATACAGATGAAATACACTGTAATAAATCCGGATATTACATACTCTCCCACTAAAAAGGAGTTTCGTCCCGAAACTCAAGACGAAAATAACTCGGGATATCTAAACTTCATATCAGCTTCCCTTTCCCAGGTGGCTTCCTCCGTCCCATGACGTGACCACTGAACTTTGACCAAAACGATTGACTTGTTCCTCAGTTGCTTAACTCGACTCTCGAGTATCTTGACTGGTCTTTCTTCAAACGTCCCATCCTGCTCGACTTCGATCTCGCCGAAATCAATGATATGACTGGGATCTGGTATATATCTCCGCAACTGGGATACATGGAACACGTTATGAACATGGCACAATGACGGCGGCAATGCTAATCTGTATGCCAACTCCCCAACTCTCTCGAGGATCTCAAATGGTCCGATATATCTCGGACTCAGTTTTCCCTTCCTTCCGAAACGAAAGATTCCCCGAGTAGGAGAAACTTTCAAAAGTACATGGTCCCCAGTATTGAACTCCAATGGGCGACGACGTACGTCCGCATAGGATT
This sequence comes from Orobanche coerulescens, assembly GCA_033398695.1. NCBI lineage: Eukaryota > Viridiplantae > Streptophyta > Magnoliopsida > Lamiales > Orobanchaceae > Orobanche > Orobanche coerulescens. The sequence goes on along the minus strand of CM065807.1, from coordinate 105,552,393 downwards.
TCTGGCGACTCTGGGCAGTCAACAACCTTTCACGAATCAAGGCTATCTTCTCCCGAGTCTGCTCGATCAACTCAGTTCTGTTCCGATCAAGTCCGATGAATCGTCCCAGCATAAGGGCGATCTGCATCTCCTTCCGTATAATGTCTCAAACGGTGCCATCTTAATAGAAGCATGCCAACTATTGTTGTAGGTAAATTCAATCAACGGTAGATGAACTTCCCAATCGTTTGACCAATCTAAGGCACAGGCCCTTAGCATGTCTTCCACCGTTTGTATAGTTCTCTCAGATTGTCCATCACCTGGGTGATATGTCAGATCTTGAAGTTCAATTCGGTCCCCAAGGCCTTATGAATCGCTTCAGAGCGAGACACAAAGCGGCCATCTCGGTCAGAAACAATGGTCTTTGGCGTACCATGCAATCGAACTATCTCCGAAATAAAGACTCGTGCCAACCTCTCTGGTCCCCACGTATCCTTAATGCCTAGAAAATGAGCCGATTTGGTTAAACGATCAACTATCACCCAAATCATGTTCATTCCTGTCCTGGTTTTCGGCATATTAGTGATAAAGTCCATCGATATGTCCTCCCACTTCCATTCAGGAATCGGAGCGACTTCAACATTCCAAAGAGCCGTTGATGCTCGATCTTAACTCCGACAAGTCAAGCATTTCAAACATAGTCCGCTACGTCTTTCTTCATGTTGCCCCACCGTAAGTTCTCGCTTCAAGTCCTTGTACATTTCTTGGTGCCGGGTGGATAGAATAGGGCGAACTATGAGCTTCCTTCATAATCGTCTGCTTTAACATCAACATCGGGAATGCGAGTCGGTTACAAATCTCAAAACTCCATCGTCATGAATTATGAATCCGGGGGCCTTACCTTTGATCACTTCATCATGTAACCGAACCATCAGAGGATCATCTACCTGTCTAGATTTGATTTCTTCGGTTAAAGATGAAGTTATCTCCATCACGCACAGCTGTCCTTGGACTCTTTGTAACCACACTTCAATCCCTTCACGAATCATCTCTCGTTGAAGGCTAAGTTGGGATGTCAGCGTTTCCAGCATCTGAATAGAGACAGGCTTGCGGCTAAGTGCATCGGCCACTACATTTGCTTTGCCTGGATGATATAAAATCTCCAAGTCATAGTCCTTAATCAGTTCTAACCATCTTCTTTGCCGCATGTTCAACTCTTTCTGACTGAATATATACTTGAGACTCTTATGATCCGTAAAGATCTGACAGTGAGTCCCGTACAGATAATGTCTCCAGATCTTCAAGGCAAAAACCACTGCTGCTAGTTCCAAATCATGTGTCGGGTAATTCACTTCATAAGGTTTCAGTTGTCGCGATGCATAAGCGATCACCTTATCATTCTGCATCAACACGCACCCAAGTCCTTGATTCGAAGCATCACTGTAAACTATGAATCCTCCAGCCTCGCTAAGTGATAGAATCGGTCTTGCCGTCAATTTTTTCTTGATTCATCAAAACTAATCGACACAATTCATTCCACTCAAACTTTTGAGTTTTCTCGAAGTCGAGTAAGTGGGCGGAGACTTTAGAAAACCCTTCCACGAATCGACGATAGTATCCAAAGAAGTCCTAAGAAGCTTGGACCTCTTTCACGTGCTTTGGAGGCTCCCAATCCATAATTGCTTCGATCTTCTGAGGATCTACTCGGACTCCTTCAGCTGACACTACATGGCCGAGGAACATTACCTCCTTTAGCCAGAATTCACACTTAGAAAGTTTGGCGTACAATTGTTCGTTTCTCAAAAGTTCCAATACAGTCCGTAAATGCTGCGCATGTTCTTCAGGACTCTTAGAATATACTAGGATGTCGTCAATAAACACGACCACAAATTTATCCAAAAATTCAATGAACACACGGTTCATCAATTGCATAAAAACACCAGGTGCGTTAGTGAGACCAAACGGCATCACCACAAACTCATAATGCCCGTAACGAGTTCTGAATGCTGATTTCGGAACATCAGATTCCTTAATCCTCAGTTGATGGTATCCTGATCTCAGATCGATTTTAGAAAATACCGTTGCCCCTTGTAACTGGTCAAACAAATCATCAATCCGTGGCAACGGATACTTGTTCTTAATCGTCATTTTGTTCAGCTCTCGATAGTCAATACACAGTCGGAGCGATCCATCCTTCTTTCGGACAAAAAGAACTGGCGCTCCCCAGGGTGAAACGCTTGGCTGAATGTAGCCCTTGTCCCGCAACTCCTCCAGCTGCTTCTTCAGTTCGTACATCTCAGTAGGTGCCATACGATACGGCGCCTTAGAAATTGGTGTCGCTCCAGGTTCCAGCTCAATAGTAAATTCCACTTCCCTTCGTGGAGGTAGTCCAGGTAACTCGTCAGGAAACACATCCGGAAATTCGTTCACAACAGGAATGGATGAAAGTTCCACAATTTCTTCTTCTTTCTTCATCGCGTAACACCAGTACCCGATACAACCCTGTCTTAACAATTTGACAGCTTTCATTGCCTTGATCAATTTTCCTGAACTTCCTGGTTTCCATCCTTCGAACAGTATTTCGGAGCCATCATCAGCGATCAGCGAGATATTTCTCCTTCGGTAGTTCACAATTGCTCCATATCGATTAAGCCAATCGTCACCGAGTATCAGGTCATCTCCTTGCATTTCTATCATGATCAGATTTGAGAGCCACTCTCTGCCTCCAAATGATACAGGGAAATTTCTAGTTTCTAAATTTCCGACAATCCTCTCTCCACTCGGTAAACCAACAACATAAGGTTCACAAGCATGAAAACCGGAAATATTCAAACGATTTACACAAGACAAAGATATGAAAGAATGTGTAGCTCCTGTATCGAATAAAACGCTAATCGGCCGGGAAAGGATCTGGACAAGACTGATGCGACAAGCAAGATCACGATCATCTGTCCTCCTCATCTCGCATGCACGTGGGGAGCAGATCCGCACTCGATGTCCCCTTTCGGTCCCATTGTCCTCTCGCCGCCCGCGGCCAAAATTCTGAGGCATCTCAACACTTTGCCGCGTCTCGTGGAATACCGGCTTCTTTCTCGAATCGGGCCGTGATGAACGGGTTCCATTGTACTTAGTGGCGTCCTTACAAAACGCCGCACGGTGTCCTTCTGCCCGCACTCAAAACATGTAATCGAGTGCGTAAACAATCACGCCAAAGGTGGCACAGGCGACCACAGTTAAAGCACTTCCTAGCTGTATCCGTCGTGGCTGACATTGGTCCGTAATTCTTTCCGCTCTTAGATGGGTGCGGAGGCTTCTTGAAAGAAAAGGAAGACTGGGCCTTGCGGGGCCCACCGCTCTTGTGCTCTGTAAAAGTACCAGAGACTTTCTGTTTCTTCGACTCCATAAACTTCTCCATTGCTGCTTCTTTTATTTCATACGCCAATGCCTTATCCTGCATCAAGTGAGAGTGGTACATTCAAAACCGGACATGTACCTCTGGATTTCTGGTTTCATCCTCATTTCAAAATGAATCATCATTTCCGCATCTGTTCTGACCAGATGTCGGACAAATGCTAACTGCTGGTTAAAAGTCTTAATCGTCTGGGACACGGGTTCGTCTGATGGTTGAGCGGAGAAAAATTCCCGAATTTTGGCTTCCCTCACAGGACGAGGGCAATACTGAGCTTCCATCATCATTTTAAATTCCGTCCAACCGGCATCATGATCTGCAGGTCGGATAGCTTCCCACCACTCGGATGCTTCCCCTATCAGAAAGTACTGGGCAATAGGAGCTCTCCTGTCGTCCGGGCAATTGATTCCAGCAAAAATTTTCTCCAGTTCCTTCAACCAATGGTCCCAAGTGGGAGTCTCGGAAAAGCCGTCAAATTTGGGTGGTTGCATTTTTGCCACCTCTTGTAACCATCGGTCACCTCGATTTCCCATTTCTGGAATTCTTTGTTGTCCATCTCCCTGCTGAATTCCTGCCGCCACTTGCATTCGGTCCACGACCTGAGCGAACTGAGTCATCTGGTTCACAACTTGACGAAGGATTTCTGGCACGCCAGGTTCCGGTTCGTTATTGATGGATTGCTGCGGCTCGCCTGAGCTATGACTAGCCTGATTAGAAGGCGACGCCTCCCTTTCAGCATTCCTTCGTCCGCGTCCACGACCGCGACCACGTCCACGTCCGCCTCTCAACATACTGTAAGCACAAGTATTTAATACACGGGAAACAACATCGTTCTAATATTCAAGTATAAAGAGACACAACATGTAAAGAACAAGATAGAGTTTAGGAACTTACAACCACTGTTTGCATGAAGACGTAGGCAGTGCAGTGATGTCGTTCATGACCGGTTACCTTAAAAGACATAAATGACCCCTATTTTAACCCAACGGCCAAGATATCCATAATCTTAGCTCCGATACCATATTCTGTAACACCCCCGATATATTCAGGAATATTACAGCGCCGTAAATCCTTTACATAAGAATTTACAAGGCTGAATAAAAGGAATGACAATAATAAAAATTACCGGTTATGAAATTATCAAATGAAATTCAACCGATCGTTCAAAATCGAAATTACAAATATCCCATGAAGAGTTACATTACATCATCAAAATCCAAGCATTATAAATCGACAACAGATTTCGAGTACTTATTGAAAATAACCAATAGATATCGACAAGAAACCCGGCCGAAAACATCACTCCGCACCCTCGTCATCATGCCTCTCCGGTGGTTGTTTCCCCGCTCTCCTGGATCCTGAACATACACAAATGTTCACCCCCTAAGGGGTTAGCACAACGATGCTAGTACAAGTACAATAATCATAAAAAAGTGATATGATCAACAATTATATCATAACAAGTTTCTCCAACGAGAAATATCCACAACACATATCATATCATAACATTTCCAACATACAGATGGTTTTCCAACGATCCATCAGACACAGCTATAGATTCCCATGATGATCCCGTCGGACCAACACATGGTGGAACTACCTGTCCAACGATCCAGCGCACACAGCTATAGATTCCCATGATGATTCCCGTCGGATCAACACATGGTGGACATATATATACACAACATATTTACACGATACAATCACAATTGTCATAGTACAAACAATTCTAATTAGAGTACTTGCCTCGGTTCGTTGACAAGAATAAACTTCCACGAATATCAAAATACTCAAGGTCGTCCCTTCGATCAACCACGTGTTAAGCTCGAACCTTAACAAAAGAAATAGTACGTAATTTATTTCGTGCCGCATTTAACGTCTAACAATTCAACAATTACGGTAGGAAGTCCTTAATATGCAATCTGCGGGATGATTAACGCACGCTACGAATCATATGTAGCGTACGTTAATGCTACTCGTTAGCGTCGCGACACACCGCCAGCGACGCTAACCCGGCGTTGTCAGTGCCTCACTGATCAGCCGACTGACTCGGCTGATGATTTAACGCACGCTAAGTCCAAAACGTTGCGTACGCTAAACGTACTCGATAGCGCACGTTAAATCTCGTATATTAGCGCACGCTAATAATGCATGGCAGTTCACTGGAGGGCAGCAGATTTAAAAAGTGATGACGTAAACGATTTCTTCAGTGATTTGATGTTTGTTATCTGTCTTCATGTTATGATCATAACCCTTACGAATGATCTCCAGAATAATATCAACTTCGAGATGCAAATATACGTATAATCATCATGACACCATAATCCATCTAGATTTCAATTCTCATGCGAAGTTGGTGATCTCCGATTGATGTATTAGATTCTACTATCATTATACATATTCAGACTTCATCTTGAGGTGAACTAACAATTCCGACTTATACGAAAGAATATTTCCTAAGATGATTCTTCCTTTAAGTTCTTATAACATCTTTTCCAAATTATGATCACAAAGAAAATATAAATCATACGGATTGTTAACTCCAGAATATTTCTCTCATCATTGAAGTACTAGGATCCCAACTTCAAGGTTCTAACACTAGTATCGTATTTGTAGATATTCCAATCTTCTAAACATGATGTTGTTGAATAATTCACTAATGAAATTCAATACCTCGATAATATGATCAACGTATCCATTGGAAAACCAAATCTAAGACTGGTGATAGGTTGAACATACCTTAAAATGCCGAAATCACTGAACTACGAGTATAATCCAACTCCGTTTGGTTATGTGCCACTCCAAAGTGTTACTTCTCTTCAATGATCACTCACAAGTGATACTTAATCATTCAATGATCACCAATATATGTTCTAAGTGTTTAGAAGGGATATTCTTGCTCTCTGGACTCTCAGAGACGAAGTATAGACGAAGGAAATGAAAGCCAAAGTGTATGCTGTCCATCTATAAATTCTGCATTATTGATAAGTTAGCGCACGCTACTAAGCATCCCTTAGCGTGCGCTAATAATGGTTGACTTCAGATTTTGTCCGGGTGCGTCAGCGGGAATCTTATCCGGACCCATGTCCCGCTGGCGCATGAGTTAGCTGTCCCGCTCAATAATAGAGTCCTTAGCGCACGTTACTCATACCTTCATAGCGTGCGCTAAGAATGGCCCGATAGCGCGCGTTAAGATACATTCTTAGCGTGCGCTATCACTAGGTTGTTTGAGCAATTATACATGTTTCTATACTTATGCATAATGATATTAATGCACTAAATATCACACTCCAATAATCAAAATCATCCATCCGAAATAATACATGGTTGAATACAGATGAAATACACTGTAATAAATCCGGATATTACATGACATGGGTTATCAAAGGGAGAGGAATGAATCCACTTTTCGTTTTCTCACGGTAAAATCTTCTACCCAGACAATTTTAGCTAGAGCTGGATCTGGTTGAGGAACAAATTCATTGAGTTTTTTGATTAGTTCTTCTGGTGTTGTTGCAACGACTATGATTCATTTTGCACGCTCGGAAATAAAGCCCTTTTCAGCAGAGTAGTCGATGAAAGACAGTAAACCATCAAAGAAACCATTGACATTATGCACACCTATTGGTTTTTGATGAACATTTAGCTGGGCTCTGGTAACCACATGAAGAAGTTCTTCAAGGGTGCCAAAACCACCGGGAAGGGTGATAAAGGCGCCAGAATTATTTATCATGTGAGTTATGCGATCTTGCATATTCACAGATCTAAACTCATCTCCAATAGTTGACCCGGTGATTTTACTTTCAGCCAGAGGTTTTGGGATTATTCCCAACACTCTAACTCCTTCCATATAGGCAGAAGCAGCAGCTCCTCCCATTAATCCTAGACTTCCTCCTCCGTAAACTACATGAATGCATTTTTCTCCTAAGGTACGACCCAAGTTGTGGGTCGTCAAGAAAGCATGCCTCTTTTCCAGAACTAGCTCCACCAAAAATGCATACTGTGTTAAATTTTTTTGTTGAAGATGATGACTCCATTTTTTAAAAGAAAATTTTTTTTAGAGAGAAACAGAGAAAAGTGCAAGTTTGAGGGATGAATGAAAGAAACCAGTAGAAAGTTTATTTATAGAGGAAAAAGAAGGTAAAAATTGTTTAACAAGTTTGTGATTGCGTTTGATTGTGCTTCAACTACTCAATAGAATAATGAAAGCTTTTATCGCGTATCACATTTTTTTATTCGTAAAATCTCACCACACGACAAAAATAAAAGATACTTACGTGTATGTACGAGTTGTGATTGTGGCTCACATCTTCCTCCGATTTTACGTTCGAACGGCCTAAACGCCTTCTATGAGTCGTGGAGAAGCTTCCCATCCAATTTTTACAAATTGGCAAACAGGTCTTTTAACGTCGATTCCCAAGACGTTGTTCATATTCTCGGTTTGAATTTATTCCACAAACATTGAATTCCGTAATATACAAGTCCACTAGGATGCGTGTCAAGAGAAATTTCGATATTATCTAAATTCTCCTTATTCAGACCATCATTAATGAACTGAATTTTATCTTCTCTGTTTGTAGATGGAATTCCTAAAGATCGACATTTTACATTACAGTTCCATCTAGCACATTTATAGCAAACGGCTAACATCTTTGCTCGTCGTTTCTTGGCATATGAACTTTTTCCAAGCCCTGGTAAAAATCTAGTCGGTGTTTCTGTGAATTCACCTTCTATTCTTACTTTGGCTTCGATAATGAATCTTATGTCAAAAGGTATGCTTTTATTCATTAGCAACCTCATCCTTTCAATCCCTGTCTTGTAAATTTTTAAAATTGCATTTTTGCTTAGAAAGGGAAATCTTTTTTCGATTTTATACAATGTTTCTTCCATAAAAAAAAATAAAAAAAAATGACAATGAAAATAATTGAAGAAAATATCTACAAATATCAGTTGTTGTGGGAAACTGAAAAATCCGACTTTAATAGTCACAGAGTACCGTTATCCGCCACTTGACCGGACAAACACAATTGAGTACTAAGTTACAACGTCGAGAAATTTGTGCCTATAAAAATAGTTTACAATGTAAGATTTCAAATATAACTTATACTTCCCCGGCAACGGCGCCAAAAACTTGACACGCTTTTAGTGTAACTATCGCAAGTGCACGATATCGTATCAAGTAGTAAAGTGGAGTTTTTGAGTCCGGTTTATCGATCCCACAAGGATGTTTTGTTATAATTTGAATTATACACTATTAGTCTATTTTTATAGATACTAAGATGAGTGAAACACACAATGTAAAGAGTTTGGTTTAATTGTTGCAAAGTAAATGCAATAATAGTTCTAATATTTTAAAGAAATAAAAATATTGTAATAATAATAGATTGATTAAATGATAAAATGAAATAGTTGGGATTACAAACTTAGTTTGTCATTAGTTATAAAAGATGTATTGGAGATCATAAGATGAATTTACTTATTATGTTGTGTAGATTCGATTTTCCTTAAAAAGACGGTTTCTCTTTCGAACTATAAAACGTCCCTTACATATTGAATCAATCCACTATATTTCTATGTTGATTGGATTCAATACATAGCATTAGGATTTATGAAAATAACTCAAAGAATCATCTAAGGACTAGGGGTATATTTCTATCCCCTAGAACAACTTAGAGTGAAGATCATTTGATCTAATCAAACATATTTTCTTTCGAAACATATGAAGACCATAAATATCGTCATTTATTGGCCAAATAAATAAAGATTGTTAAAATAATGAAAATCACACACAATAATAAGTAATTCACAATAGATCTTTATACAAATATAAATAACATGACTAACCTTGTTTATAATCCCAACTAAAGATTACTTAGCCCATGAAGGTTTTATTACACATATTACAAGCTTGTGTGGTCATTATTAGTTGAATCAAGAAAAAGAATTGATCCTAACTCCCTTAGTAGATAAAGGAGATAGAAACAATAAACTCTCTGAACAACATATGTTATACCACACTTACAAAGATCACTCAAGAACACAAGTGTGTTCTTCACACAAAAAGAAAAGTTTACAAAAAATGGAAAATTATAAGATGAATGATGAATGATGAAGGATCTAAGGGGTCTATTTATACACCTAAAGTCATCTAATAGCTCCAAAACTCCAGCATTATTACATTGGATCGGATCAATGCCAGCCATCCCCTCAATAATACACCAAAAGTATAAAAATTAGACAAATCATAGCAATGTCAAGAGTTACGGCCGTAACATTGTGGAGTTACGGCCGTAACAAGGGTGACTTATGGCCGTAACTCCTGAATGTTACGGCCGTAATTAACCGTAAATTTGCTCATTTGAAGCTTTGATAGTTACGTTTTCAGCCCAGAATTTCTCAGACTTTGCGTTTTTGCCCCAGATCTTCTTCGAATGATAACTTTTGATATATAACTCTGATTTTGAATCCGGAAAGACTGCCGAATTCGTATCGGAAAGCCCTACAACATGAATATATCAAAATTCAATAAAGAGAATATTTATTAAACATGTTGTTTCTTGAGTAATTCAGTTATTTAATCCGATCATCATCCGATAAAAATAAAATTATTAAAACTAATAAATTAAAAGCAAAAAACGAGTAGACTAGCTCAATTATGGGTGAATTTTATCGATACAAACCATGGATAAGTGTACAAAACTGACACTTATCAGATCTCTATGAAAATTGGGTTTATTGATTAGATTCGAGTATTTTGTATTGAAAATTGGATATAATATCTCCGATTAAGTCTTTACTTCTTGATTAAGTCTTGTTAATAGGATATAAGATCATGTTACATGCATTCGAATCGAAACTCTATGAAAACTCGGGTTTATTGATTAGATTCGATACTTTTGTACTCGGAATTGGCTATAACAGCTCTGATTAATCTTTTCCTTCTTGATTAAGTCTTTTTGTAGCAAAGATTCACCATAATAGCTCCGATTAAGCCTTTACTTCATGATTAAGTCTTGTTAATCGAAAACTTGGTTTTATTGATTACACTCGAGCATTTTATATTGAGAATCGGTTATAATATCTCTGATTAAGTCCTTACTTGTTAATTAAGTCTTGCTAATAGGAGATAAGACCATGTTACATGCATTCGAATTGGATGTCTGTGAAAACTCGGGTTTATTGATTTGATTTGAGCCCTTTGTACTCAGAATTGGCTATAACAGCTCTGAATAAATTTTTGCTTTTTGATTAAGTCTTTTGTAGCAAGGATTCGAATAAGAGCTCCGAGTAAGCCTATACTTCTTGATAAGTCTTGTTAATAACAGATAAAACCACATTACATGCATTCGAGTCGGAACTCTATTAGATTCGAGCCTTTTGTACTCAGAATTGGCTATAACAACTCTGATTAATCTTTTCATTCTTGATTAGGTCTTGTTTGTAATATCCGACGGAATTCTTACTTAATGTTGTATCGTTCGGATAATTCAAATACTGTTGTACTCTTGTTGCATGTAACACCCCCAAAACCGACCGGGAATATTACAGCGCCGTGGGCCCCATATTGGAACCCACAAGGCTAAAATCATTTTCGCAAACGTTTAAAAATGCCAAAAGGCCCTTTGAAAGTACACACACACGCAGCGGATAAAAACACAGTTCAAGAGAATACCGAAAACCATTTTAAATATACACACGCAGCGGATAAAACACAGTTAATTACATTTGCAGCGGAATTAGAAAACTAGAAAAGAATACATAATCCCAACAACTACGCCATAGCCAGTATCACCGGAAAGCTCATCCCTTCACGACCGCTACTAGCTCGAACTCCGAGTACCTAAAAGATAAAGCCCACGACGGGGTCAGCCATAATACTCAACAATGATAACGATCACATCACAAAAACAATCACATATCAATGTAATCTACAGAGTAAGAACATTCCCCATGTATTTTACCGAAGTAACCTTACCAACCTGTCACAACCATAACAATAAATTCTTACCATATCCCACGCCTCGTGTCCTTAAGTAATGAACGAATTCAAATGTAATCACTCGTACTGTATCCGAAACACTACCAAGATTTCCAAACAGAAACATATCTCGAGTATAGAATAATCTGGTCAAGTTCGATTCTGTCGGCTGGGTCGCACAATTGGATCCCAATACTGATAGGAACTGATATCACACGATACATCTGCAAATCAACTGTCCCGAAACAATGGCAAGTCCCGAATATCAATACAAGCATGAATGCTCACACAATGAATAATGATAAACAATCAATGCATTACAACGGAATATCAATGACATGATATTTTCGGACAAGATCGACAAAGGATCAACCACGAACGAGAATACCATTATGTGGTAACTCCAACAAGATCAATGAAGAATCAATAACCGAGAATACCGACGACACGGTAAGGATCAAGGAAGAATCAATAACCGAGAATACCGACGACACGGTAAGGATCAATGAAGAATCAATAACCGAGAATACCGACGACACGGTAAACTCTAACAAGGTCAATAAGAGTCGACAACCAGAAATACCAACGGTACGATAAACTCAAATAAGATCAATAAAGGGTCAACAACCGAGAATACTGACGACACAGTAAACTCTAGCAAGATCAATAAGGACCAACAACTGGGAATACCAACGATACGGTAAACTCCAACAAGAGCAATAAAGAATCGACAAACGAGAATACCGACGACATGGTAAACTCCAATAACATCAATCAAGGACTAATAACCAAGAATACCAACGGTGAGACAACTCCCAAACGGAATCAATAAGGATCAATAACGAACGAGATTACCAATGACAGGGTGAATTCCAAACGAGATTTATAAAGGATCGATATCAATGAGTTGACCATCGATAAAGTAACTCCAAACGAGATCAGAAAAGGATTAACGGGGATAGATACATGAGAGAATAAAATCGTCAACCATATACAAATCATATATATACGGGATTTCAAGGACAACCTGAATATTGAACAGATCCAATTATACATGGACTGTGAACGACCACTCAATAAGACTCAATATAGACGTCACGATACAACATGACAACAAATCTCGAAGAAACGCATATCCATCAAGGATCAAAAGACTTCCCAAAAGAGCAACAGTAACTCGATCATGGAAGACCGACACGACCACAATGTCGTATTTCCATCAGACAAAAGTCCACATCATGCTCAACAATGCATATAATATTAACACATAAACCCCAAGGCAGCAGCCAAGGGTCACGGAAGCATCTCACGGGAATACCCCGGAACATAGGTGCCATATAGGTCTTATCCCCTAACACAGTTCATGCAATCACAAAATACCCCAAGGTCGCAACCAAGGGTCACGAAAGTATCCACACGGGAATACCCCGGAACATAGGTGCCATATAGGTCTTATCCCCTAACACATCGGCCCAACAGATCACAGCTCAAAGGAAGAGCACATTACAAAACGTAACAAACAATGGTGCACACTCACCGCATGAAATATCAACACACATGCAATAATGCAACATGATGATTATCATAATCTAACAATATTAATTTACCTCAAGCTGGAGACGCCAACCTTTCCACGACCAACCGCCCTGAACGAATACACGGTTTATCCGACAATCCAAAATGAAGTACAGTCCATAACTAATACCAAACCACCATCCCGAGTTCAACATCGACACGATAACTAACCTTGATATCCAACTTCTCATGCAATAGACCAAATTATAATTCACGTTCCCATTTCCACTAGACATCTTTAAAATCATATACATTATGATTTATCTTAGTCCAAAAATACAATACATACCACCATTCCGACAATTGATATATTCCATAATACCATTGCTATATGAATCATAAATGAAATGAAAACGAAATCATTTATTAACATTATGAACTGAGCAAGCATAACTTGCCTGGATACCAATACGACGAAGCCACCATCAATACCGCCGTCTTCGTCTACAAGCTCCGCAGCACAACGGTTAACTTCAATGATCACTAAACGCAACCTAATGCAATAATTAGTTAACGATACGTTCAATAACAATCAACCGAAATGACCAACTAATCAAACTCGATGGTTCAACGACATCTCGATCATACGAAATCAAACCATATCAACTCTTATCAATACGAATACAAGCCGAATTTCGATAATCAATAGTTCTAGCAACGTCTACAACATTCTTGGTTCCGACTTCAATCTTAAATTCGGATTAACACGGCTCATTCTTGCAAATTCATAGGAATACAATTACCGGCTATCATCATGAATAATCATATAGCAAAATTAACCGTAATTCTTCCAATTTACGGACATATACCATTCAAGAATTTTTCAAGAACAAGAATTAGTCCATAATCATGTTTGAAGCCAACAAAACGACGTAATTGGATGTGTTCTAACATATAATCATCATCTAATCCATAATCCAAGGCATGTATCATTTTGTTCTTCAATATACGATTCGTATAATCTCAAAATCATAACAACAATACCATAATCATCATCATATGGAGAAGAACATCAACACTAACATCAAAATCCGAATTCAAGGAGTAGAGTTCATCAACATACCTTTTGAAGATGAATAACACAATCAAACACTTCAAAAACTCCAAGAACTCCAAGTTTCAAGCTTCCGATCATCCTTATCAAAGTCTTAACAAGGGTATGAGGGTCGGAGATGGGTTTGAGAGTGGAGAGGGACGAGCTGGGGAGGAGGAAATGTGTTTCCTCTCGTGAGGAAATGAAAGTCCCGTTCTTATTTCATAAACTGTGCGTCTCATTACGTACGTTAAGTCCCAAAGCTAACGTACGTAAGGCCTTTAACGTACGTAATCCAAATTCCATAGCGTACGTAACAAACTCACTGTCTCATTCCGTGAAGTCCATTACGTACGTAACCCATACCATATAACGTACGTAATATACCAGTTGACTTGCTACAGTACAATGGTCGTGTTACGTACGTAACACGTCATGTATAACGTACGTAACACGTACGTTGACTCACCTGTCAACATCCTGCGCCGAAAGCAGCCGGCACTGGGTCCCACCTGCCGACCACGGCTCGATCCTGTCCGAATCCCTTCTTAACGTACGTAATGTACATTCCTTAACGTACGTTAATCCTGCTTAGTTACGTACGTAAGTCTCCTTACATAACGTACGTAATGGCTTTCATACTTAGCCATTTCTGCCCCTGTCTGTCGTCTTAATAAACCGAACACATACACGCGACATACCGAATACATATACTTGTTCTGATAACATTTCCATACGATACACCTGATGCACGATATCCTCAATTACAAGTGTCGACCAAGTACGGCAATCATACAAATACTCATACGGTATATCCGACATCGAAAACACAACAAGAATGTAATATCCTAGAATCAAATACCCTCGATAGACATACTGGCACGATTGTCACGGTTTCCAAAATTATCCGCTCATATCGTGTCGGTCCCACTCTGTACAGTACATCCCAGATAAAATAATGTGAAAAATTCATAGTGAAATTCTAGGATATTACATATACACCCACTTAAATAAGTTTCGTCCTCGAAACTCAACACTTGTCATAATCAGTATATCAATCCCGAAATATCTCAAAATCACGACACCATACTCAAATAATCATCATCAAAACTGAAATAACTGAAAGAACATACTTACAGGTCCGTGAAGTCGATGATCTTCCGTGATACCAGCATACGACTCCCATAAAAGTCTCAACACACAGGCATCGCAAATACAATAATTTGAAAATATTTCAAAAATTTTGAAACCTCCAAAATCGGTTTGACTCAAAAGTCAGAAAATCATTTTCAAAAGTCACGCTACTACCGCACCGGTAGAGCCACATAACACACACGCCCGGGTTTTACGAAACCCAAGCTCTGATACCATCTTCTGTAACACCCCCAAAACCGACCGGGAATATTACAGCGCCGTGGGCCCCATATTGGAACCCACAAGGCTAAAATCATTTTCGCAAACGTTTAAAAATGCCAAAAGGCCCTTTGAAAGTGCACACACACGCAGCGGATAAAAACACAGTTCAAGAGAATACCGAAAACCATTTTAAATATACACACGCAGCGGATAAAACACAGTTAATTACATTTGCAGCGGAATTAGAAAACCAGAAAAGAATACATAATCCCAACAACTACGCCATAGCCAGTATCACCGGAAAGCTCATCCCTTCACGACCGCTACTAGCTCGAACTCCGAGTACCTAAAAGATAAAGCCCACGACGGGGTCAGCCATAATACTCAACAATGATAACGATCACATCACAAAAACAATCACATATCAATGTAATCTACAGAGTAAGAACATTCCCCATGTATTTTACCGAAGTAACCTTACCAACCTGTCACAACCATAACAATCAATTCTTACCATATCCCATGCCTCGTGTCCTTAAGTAATGAACGAATTCAAATGTAATCACCTGTACTGTATCCGAAACACTACCAAGATTTCCAAACAGAAACATATCTCGAGTATAGAATAATCTGGTCAAGTTCGATTCTGTCGGTTGGGTCGCACAATTGGATCCCAATACTGATAGGAACTGATATCACACGATACATCTGCAAATCAACTGTCCCGAAACAATGGCAAGTCCCGAATATCAATACAAGCATGAATGCTCACACAATGAATAATGATAAACAATCAATGCATCACAACGGAATATCAATGACATGATAGTTCCGCACAAGATCGACAAAGGATCAACCACGAACGAGAATACCATTATGTGGTAACTCCAACAAGATCAATGAAGAATCAATAACCGAGAATACCGACGACACGGTAAGGATCAAGGAAGAATCAATAACCGAGAATACCGACGACACGGTAAGGATCAATGAAGAATCAATAACCGAGAATACCGACGACACGGTAAACTCTAACAAGGTCAATAAGAGTCGACAACCAGAAATACCAACGGTACGATAAACTCAAATAAGATCAATAAAGGGTCAACAACCGAGAATACTAACGACACAGTAAACTCTAGCAAGATCAATAAGGACCAACAACTGGGAATACCAACGATACGGTAAACTCCAACAAGAGCAATAAGGAATCGACAAACGAGAATACCGACGACATGGTAAACTCCAATAACATCAATCAAGGACTAATAACCAAGAATACCAACGGTGAGACAACTCCCAAACGGAATCAATAAGGATCAATAACGAACGAGATTACCAATGACAGGGTGAATTCCAAACGAGATTTATAAAGGATCGATATCAATGAGTTGACCATCGATAAAGTAACTCCAAACGAGATCAGAAAAGGATCAACGGGGATAGATACACGAGAGAATAAAATCGTCAACCATATACAAATCATATATATACGGGATTTCAAGGACAACCCGAATATTGAACAGATCCAATTATACATGGACTGTGAACGACCAATCAATAAGACTCAAGATAGACGTCACGATACAACATGACAACAAATCTCGAAGAAACGCATATCCATCAAGGATCAAAAGACTTCCCAAAAGAGCAACAGTAACTCGATCATGGAAGACCGACACGACCACAATGTCGTATTTCCATCAGACAACAGTCCACATCATGCTCAACAATGCATATAATATTAACACATAAACCCTAAGGCAGCAGCCAAGGGTCACGGAAGCATCTCACAGGAATACCCCGGAACATAGGTGCCATATAGGTCTTATCCCCTAACACAGTTCATGCAATCACAAAATACCCCAAGGTCGCAACCAAGGGTCACGAAAGTATCCACACAGGAATACCCCGGAACATATGTGCCATATAGGTCTTATCCCCTAACACATCGGCCCAACAGATCACAGCTCAAAGGAAGAGCACATTACAAAACGTAACAAACAATGTTGCACACTCACCGCATGAAATATCAACACACATGCAATAATGCAACATGATGATTATCATAATCTAACAATATTAATTTACCTCAAGCTGGAGACGCCAACCTTTGCACGACCAACCGCCCTGAACGAATACACGGTTTATCCGACAATCCAAAATGAAGTACAATCCATAACTAATACCAAACCACCATCCCGAGTTCAACATCGACACGATAACTAACCTTGATATCCAACTTCTCATGCAATAGACCAAATTATAATTCACGTTCCCATTTCCACTTGACATCTTTAAAATCATATACATTATGATTTATCTTAGTCCAAAAATACCATACATACCACCATTCCGACAATTGATATATTCCATAATACCATTGCTATATGAATCATAAATGAAATGAAAACGAAATCATTTATTAACATTATGAACTGGGCAAGCATAACTTGCCTGGATACCAATACGACGAAGCCACCATCAATACCGCCGTCTTCGTCTACAAGCTCCGCAGCACAACGGTTAACTTCAATGATCACTAAACGCAACCAAATGCAATAATTAGTTAACGATACGTTCAATAACAATCAACCGAAATGACCAACTAATCAAACTCGATGGTTCAACGACATCTCGATCATACAAAATCAAACCATATCAACTCTTATCAATACGAATACAAGCCGAATTTCGATAATCAATAGTTCTACCAACGTCTACAACATTCTTGGTTCCGACTTCAATCTTAAATTCGGATTAACACGGCTCATTCTTGCAAATTCATAGGAATACAATTACCGGCTATCATCATGAATAATCATATAGCAAAATTAACCGTAATTCTTCCAATTTACGGACATATATCATTCAAGAATTTTTCAAGAACAAGAATTAGTCCATAATCATGTTTGAAGCCAACAAAACGACGTAATTGGATGTGTTCTAACATATAATCATCATCTAATCCATAATCCAAGGCATGTATCATTTTGTTCTTCAATATACGATTCGTATAATCTCAAAATCATAACAACAATACCATAATCATCACCATACGGAGAAGAACATCAACACTAACATCAAAATCCGAATTCAAGGAGTAGAGTTCATCAACATACCTTTTGAAGATGAATAACACAATCAAACACCTCCAAAACTCCAAGAACTCCAAGTTTCAAGCTTCCGATCATCCTTATCAAAGTCTTAACAAGGGTATGAGGGTCTGAGATGGGTTTGAGAGTGGAGAGGGACGAGCTGGGGAGGAGGAAATGTGTTTCCTCTCGTGAGGAAATGAAAGTCCCGTTCTTATTTTATAAACTGTGCGTCTCATTATGTACGTTAAGTCCCAAAGCTAACGTACGTAAGGCCTTTAACGTACGTAATCCAAATTCCATAGCGTACGTAACAAACTCACTGTCTCATTCCGTGAAGTCCATTACGTACGTAACCCATACCATATAACGTACGTAATATACCAGTTGACTTGCTACAGTACAATGGTCGTGTTACGTACGTAACACGTCCTGTATAACGTACGTAAAACGTCGTTGACTCACTGTCAACATCTGCGCCGAAGCGGCGGCACGGTCCCCCATGCCGACCACGGCTCGATCCTGTCCGAATCCCTTCTTAACTTCCGTAATCTACATTACTTCACGTACGTTAATCCTTCTTAGTTACTTACGTATGTCTCCTTACATAGCTTACGTTATGGCTTTCATACTTAGCCATTTACGCACATGCATCGTCTCAATAAACCGAACACATACACGCGACATACCGAATACATATACTTGTTCTGATAACATTTCCATACGATACACCTGATGCACGATATCCTCAATTACAATTGTCGACCAAGTACGGCAATCATACAAATACTCATACGGTATATCCGACATCGAAAACACAACAAGCATGTAATATCCTAGAATCAAATACCCTCGATAGACATACTGGCACGACTGTCACGGTTTCCAAAATTATCCGCTCATATCGTGTCGGTCCCACTCTGTACAGTACATCCCAGATAAAATAATGCGAAAAATTCATAGTAAAATTCTAGGATATTACATTGCATTTGTGTATTGTTATTGATATTGGAATATATCATAAATAAACATAATAATAATGATCACTCGCACTATAATTGGATTCTCAACGTCGCATAAATTAATACATTTTTTTTAGCTACTAACCTGGGTATAACGTGCGCTAATCCTTAAACATAACGTACGTTATGCTTAGTTCTTTACGTACGTAAAGGTGTGCTTGTTACGTACGCAATCAGTGTAATCGTATCCGATCTCAACTTTCGGCGTGTAGGGCCGGACGGGATTCGAATATCTGATCTTTTGGAGGCAATCTAGTTGACCTACATTACGTACGTAATGCGTTGATAGGTAACGTACGTAACGATGTTCGTGTTTCAGTCCAATAACATCTGGACAGAGCTTACGTACGTAATACTGTCCGGGTAGCGTACGTAACGAACTGTGCTGTTATAAAAAGACAGCTTGTGTCTTTCATTTTGCATGACCAAACTCTGATTTTGCACCTAGATAATCATCCTCCTGCACCCCTAGATCAAATTACCTTCTTCCAGCTTGTGTTTGAGCTTTATATTTGGATTTTGGAGCTTGTTGATTGGGAGTTGGAGTCATTCTTGAAGCTTAGATTGTGTTCTTATGGTCTTGGTGTATTGTTCTTCAATTCTGAAGGTATGTCATACGTTTTAACCCTGTAATCTCATAGTTATAATGATAGTGATTAAGTATACTCCACCTAGTGACGATTTAATCAAGCTAAACATGTTCATAGTTAAGCTTCCAACAAACTTAATGATGAATATGATAGTAAAGGGTTTTGTAAGGTTGTGTTCTTAGTATCTTAGTAGATGATGATCATGTTTAGTTAAACCAAACTCTTATTCCTGGACTAATAACACCAATAGACTACTAATAATCTTTGTTTCATTATGATGTAAATAACTTCTTGGAATAATTACCATAAAATGTTTTGAGAAACCCTTGTTGATCATTAGAAGTATGGAATCACCTTCTTGAACCTAAGCTAAATAAATCCATAGGAGTAATGTTTGAACCACCAAGTTAACTAGAAGATTATAAGGAAGGTGTTGAACTTGTAGTGGTCTTCATAATCATAATATGGAATTATAACTACTTAACCCAACATAAGAAATTGATGGAAGTGCAGATTTTTCCTTTTGATGTCCTTGATAAGTTTAAAGAGTAGGAGATTAATGTTAACACATCTTAATCCAGCAAACATTTGGTAAACATTTTGTAATCAATTGTAAGAATAGAATGGTATTGAATGAGGTCCTTGAAGTAACGCTCAACATCTTAAAGTTGAACTACTCAATGAGAATTAGGATGTTGTCTCGTTAAAGTTGGTATAGATGATCATATGAACGTATTATTGAGTGAAATATACTTCATTCAAGGTGGATTGTCCGAGTAACCAATTTTGAATCGAGGGCCGGCTGTTCGTTCGACAAAGAAGAACTTCACACGCCTCCGTATTGAGGCAAGTTATCTTGCTTGGTTATAATGATGTGTGGATTCTTATGATGATTATGCATTTCGTGTATAAGAAACACTTATAAACTTGTGCCTTGTGATTTGAGGTTGTTCTTAATGATCTCACGTTTTCATCATGGGATTGTATTCCCAAGTTCGTCACTTTTGGACCCTTGATATTGTTGATCTTGTTGTCATCTCGGTGAGTCCTCGATCCTTAATCGGATTTTGTGAATTATTGAATTCGTTGTCATGTTGTCGTGACATATCCGGAGTCATATCTACGTTCCGATTGGATATTGTGTAGGATTTTTAGCCAAGCACATATATAGTCATGCGTGAATATTTTTTCCGTGAAAGGCTGTGCACACGAGACGTAGTTCGTTGAGGCTAATTAGGTACATTGTCCCACGTATATCCTGGATTTCGTATACGGGGTGGACATGTGCACTGACACATATTCGGATCGGGCGTACTATGATGTCCCTCTTGAGCCGTACTATCTTAGTCGCTCACAGTCTATTTTTATACTTGGATGTGTTCGACGTGTTGTGACTGAGCGTTCATACGCCCGAGGGGTATGTTCGTTAGTCGGGGCGTTATTCTTGAAATCTTATATGCGTGAATTGTATACTATCCTGAGAATCATTTATCATGTATATCTGACCCTGTGTTGGGCGAAATACTTGTGTTGTATTTTAGGTCGAGGAAAAAGGCAAGGCACGGGAAGATCAAGGTGATGACGAAGGGTTCGAAGGATACTAGTTCGGGGGCCCCAAGTCTTTCGTGTCCGGTCATGTTCGTACCGTGTAATGTTATTTTCCGCTTCATTTTAAGTTTGAACAAATGTATTGTTATTTAAGGTATAATTCATCTCCATATGGATTATACTTATGTTTTGGATCCTGTGTGTAATAAGGTCGTAGGCCATACTGCTGTAAACTCCACATCGGAGTAAGTACTATGTTTTCTGGTTCGGTATCACATGTATTGTGTATTTAATCTGTACTTTGGATATCGCCTGGTGGATCCCAGTGTGGGGTCCACGGCACTGTAATGGCCACCTTATCGGGGTGTTACAGAAGATGGTATCAGAGCGGCATCGTTTTCTTTCTTTTTGAGTCTTTGTGTATTGAACTAGTATCAAGAGACCTTCGTGTCACGTGTGACCCGTGCGAGCGCCTGATCCTACGAGCCAAATGCGGTACGTACTTTATGAACCATGAATAAATTATTGACATGATATTGATCTCTGAATAGATCTCCTTGTTGATCTCGGCATTTTAAGAGTTTGTGGCAGGAATTATCTGATTGATGATTCAAATAAAATTCTGGATTGATTATATGATTGAAATCATTCGACTCAAACGTCGATATGATATTTTGTGTGACTCTCGTAGTAATGATAACTCATTACGAACTGTTTTCTCGAATATGTAATTTCTTACTGCCATTAACTTAGCGTGAATTCTGATTGGTATCATGAACTATACTTATGATTATCATTACAAATTGATTCTTTCAGTATGGAAAGAAATTTGAGAGGCCGTGGCGAGAGGGGACGAGGCCGCGGAAGGAGGCTGAATCCCGATACCGCGAGCCAACAGACGTGCGAGCAGAGCATAGTTCCGCAGCGGTGATTCGCCTTCTAGGGACCAATCGCACCACAATGGACGCGAGGATGCTCGTGTCGATCCTTACACTATAATGCGAGGCATGATGGCTCGAGATGACCCAAATGGGTCGATTAATGGAAACAATGCAGAGGCTGCTCAGACCGGCCATCAGGGGCCACCTCCTATACATGGCGGGCCGGTGAATCAGATCATCAGTGACATCTCGCGCCAACGACCCCCGATTTTTGAAGGTTCCTCTGAGCCGGCCGATATCGTGCATTGGATCGAACACTTCGAGAAGTTGTTCGATATGGTAGACTGTCCAGTAGAGAATCGCGTCTCCGTAGCATCTTACTACTTGGGCAAGGGTGCCCACACTTGGTGGCTTTCGGTGAGGCCAGCTGATGGCGTATGTACTTGGGAAGAATTTAAAAATCTCATGCTAGATCAATACTATCCAGGTCCTCTCCGCGAGGCCAAATTATCAGAATTGCTGAATCCGGAACCGTCCGAAGATGATGACGTACTATCTATCGCCGAGAAATTCCAGGCACTTCTCCCTTTTGCCTCGACAATTGTCCACACAGAAGCTGATAAGATCAAATACTTTCTCAAAAGGCTTAAACCCCGAATGAGAATACAGCTGTTGAACCATCATTGTGTGACCCTACCGGAGTTCATCGAGAAAGCTCTGGAGTACGAATTGACCGTGAAGGAAATTTCCAAGAAGCAACCGCAGTCTAACAACAAGAAATTCAGGAACCAGAACCAGTCAGACAAAGAACCGGGAACATTCAAGAGACCCCAACCAGTGCCAAATCCTTCTGAACGGCAGCCTACGGCATCGAAGCCAACCGGATCGCAACCTCGAGCGGTCAGCCTATCCGTTGTGTGCTATAATTGTGGAGACCCGGGGCACATTAATTCGAAATGTCCTAGGCCAGCCGTGTCATGCCATACTTGTGGGAAGAACGGACATCGTGATCGTTATTGTAGGAGTGGACTAGGACGTATTCCCGCAGCACCTCATGCTCCAGTACAATCTTCAGTTCAGGACCGTGTACCTCCATCCGCTTCTTATCAGACTACCGTGGCAAACAAAGGGATGGGCCGTGGAAATCAAGCGGTACATCTGGTGCAGGGGCTGCAAAACCTAGAGTTTACGAGATGAAGAGGGCTGAAGATCCCGAAGCCAGCATGATTGCAGGTACTCTCGAAATCCAATCTCAGCCTGTCTGTGTTCTTTTTGATACTGGTGCTTCACACTCCTTTTTATCTACTTCTTGTTTGAGTCGTTTGCAATTAGAGCATGTTATCAATTGTGAACCTTATATAATTGGTCTACCCGTTGGTAGAAGAATTGTTGGGAATCGTGAAGTTCAGGACTGCTCGATTCGAATGAACGACCGTGAGTGGTTGTCAAATTTAATTGTGGTCGATTTACCTAAAGATGATGTGATCTTGGGTATCGATTGGATGGACCGTCATGATGCCATAATTAGTGTCCGCAAGCGAACAGTAACCGTCACATCTGACGATGGTATTGAGTGTACCTTCCAGGGTGATAATCCCAGCCGTTCCGGGAGAATCATCAGAGCTATGAAAACGGTGAAATTGCTTAATCAAGGATGTATTGGCTATTGGTGTTACATGACCAAGACAATGGATCGACCAGTTGAATTGATCGATATTCCGGTAGTCCGAGACTACCCAGACGTATTTCCAGATGAATTGCCAGGCTTACCTCCGCATCGTGATGTAGAGTTCAATATTGAGCTAGAGCCTGGTATGTCCCTGCTCTCAAAAGCACCGTATCTCTTGGCTCCGACTGAGATGCAGGAGCTGAAGAGCCAACTTGAGGATTTGACCGAGAAGGGCTACATTAGACCTAGTGCGTCCCCTTGGGGAGCACCAGTACTATTTGTACGTAAGAAGGACGGATCTCTACGTCTGTGTATTGATTATCGTGAGTTGAACAGGGTAACCATTAAGAACAAATACCCATTGCCGCGTATTGATGATTTATTGGATCAGCTTCAAGGGGCTGCTGTGTTTTCTAAGATCGACCTGAGGTCTGGTTACCATCAGTTGAGGATTCGTGAGTCTGATATTTCGAAGACCGCTTTTCGTACTCGCTATGGGCATTATGAGTTCGTAGTGATGCCTTTTGGACTGACGAATGCACCAGCAGTATTCATGGAGCTGATGAATCGAGTGTTTATTAATTATCTGGATCGCTTTGTAGTCGTTTTTATTGACGACATTCTGATCTATTCTCGTGACCATGAAGAGCACGAGCGTCATCTCCATCTAGTTCTCGAGGCGTTAAGGCGAGAACAGCTTTATGGAAAATTTTCTAAATGTGAGTTCTGGATAAATGAAGTTATCTTTCTCGGGCAT
The DNA here is from genome assembly GCA_033398695.1 of Orobanche coerulescens. Taxonomy (NCBI): domain Eukaryota; kingdom Viridiplantae; phylum Streptophyta; class Magnoliopsida; order Lamiales; family Orobanchaceae; genus Orobanche; species Orobanche coerulescens. The sequence goes on along the minus strand of CM065807.1, from coordinate 105,527,501 downwards.
GTGATATCAGTTGATGGGGTGCGAGTAGACCCGCAGAAGACAGAAGCTATCCGAGACTGGTTACCACCAAAGAACGTTAAGGAAGTACGCAGTTTCTTGGGACTAGCAGGTTATTACCGACGGTTCGTGGAGGGTTTTTCCAAGATTGCCCAACCAATGACTAATTTGTTGAGGAAGGATAAGAAGTATTTCTGGTCAGAGGCATGTCAGCAGAGCTTTGATGAACTTAAGAGACGGTTGATTTCGGCACCTATTTTAGTCCTACCGAAAGGAACGGAAGGGTTTGTAGTGTTTAGTGACGCATCTAAACAGGGCCTTGGGTGTGTACTAATGCAAAACGGGAAGGTGATCTCCTATGCATCAAGACAACTACGACCTTACGAGGTCAACTACCCCACCCATGATTTAGAACTCGCAGCCGTGGTGTTTGCTTTAAAAATCTGGCGTCATTATCTGTATGGAGTTACCTGTCAGATTTTTACGGATCACAAGAGCTTGAAATACATTTTTACTCAGAAGGAGTTAAACATGAGGCAGAGAAGGTGGCTAGAACTCATCAAAGACTATGATATTGAGATCCTTTATCATCCGGGCAAAGCAAATGTAGTTGCTGACGCTTTGAGTCGTAAAATAGTACAGGAGCAGATGCTTGCCCGCCTAACAACTCAGAGGGAATTGCAGTTAGAATTGGTGAGGCTGGAGATTGAAGTCTGGTTACAGCTTATTCAAGGACAACTCTGTACACTCGAGATTTCATTGTCCCTTGAGGATATAATTAGATCAAAGCAAGTTACGGACCCATTCTTATCTCGAGTTCACGATGAAATAACTCAAGGGAAAGCTCCTGGCTTTGTAATACACGAGGATGGATTGATACGCTTCAGAAACCAAGTTTGTGTACCCGCTGATGATGAGTTAAGGAGTTCTATCCTGAGAGAAGCTCATGCTACCCCGTACTCTATCCACCCGGGGTCTAGCAAAATGTATAAGGATTTGAAACAATATTATTGGTGGGGAGGTATGAAACGTGAAGTTGCAGAATTCGTTTCGAGGTGTTTAATCTGTCAAAAAGTTAAGATTGAGCACCAGCGACCCGCAAGATTTCTGAAACCGCTTCCGATTCCCGAGTGGAAATGGGAGGACATATCGATGGATTTTATTACCAGCCTGCCGACGAGTCGTCGAGGGATGAATACGATTTGGTTGATTGTGGATCGTTTGACCAAATCAGCCCACTTTCTGGAGATTAAAGATACTTGGGGACCCGAGAGATTAGCCCAACTATTTATCAAAGAAATTGTAAGGCTACATGGTACCCCTAAGAGTATTGTATCAGATCGTGACGGGCGATTCGTGTCACATTTTTGGAAAGCAGTTCATCGTGCGATGGGTACGCATTTGAACTTCAGCACAGCATTTCACCCGCAGACGGATGGTCAGACTGAGAGAACTATCCAAACCTTAGAGGATATGCTGAGGGCGTGCGTTCTCGATTGGAAGGATGATTGGGAGGCCCAACTGCCCTTGGTGGAATTCACTTATAATAATAGCTGGCACACTTCTATTCAGATGGCACCTTATGAAGCATTGTATGGCTGTCGTTGTTGATCCCCTCTGTGTTGGGACGATCCATCTGAAACCCTGGGTACGGAACCCGATATGTTGTTAGCAGCCCGTGAGAAGATCGCCCTGATTAAGAGTCGTTTGTTGATGGCTCAAAGCCGACAGAAGTCCTACGTAGACAACCGCCGGCGACCGCTTGAGTTCGAGGTCGGCGACCATGTACTAATGAAGGTGTCCCCTACTCGAGGAGTTTTTCGTTTTGGGAAGAGAGGCAAGCTGAGTCCGAGGTATATCGGGCCGTTTGAGGTTTTGGACCGAGTAGGCGATTTAGCCTATCGCCTGGCTTTACCACCAGCCCTGAGCCGAATTCATAACATGTTCCATGTCTCCCAGTTAAGGAAATACGTTGCTGACCCGAGTCATGTACTTCAGTTCGATGAGATCGATTTATCGGCGGATCATTCGTATGAGGAGCGCCCCGTACGAATACTTGAGAGGAGGATCAAACAACTGCGTAATAAGACGATTCCCCTACTGAAGCTTCAGTGGTCACGACACGGGGTCGAGAAATCCATGTGGGAGACGGAGAGAAGCATTCAAGAGAGGTATCCTGAATTGTTTACCCCTTAGTTTCGAGGACGAAACCCCTTTTAAGGTGGGGAGTATGTAATATCCGACGGAATTCTTACTTACTGTTGTATCGTTCGGATAATTCAAATAATGTTGTACTCTTGTTGCATTTGTGTATTGTTATTGATATTGGAATATATCATAAATAAACATAATAATAACGATCACTCGCACTATAATTGGATTCTCAACGTCGCATAGATTAATACATTTTTTTTAGCTACTAACCTGGGTATAACGTGTGCTAATCCTTAAACATAACGTACGTTATGCTTAGTTCTTTACGTACGTAAAGGTGTGCTTGTTACGTACGTAATCAGTGTAATCGTATCCGATCTCAACTTTCGGCGTGTAGGGCCGGACGGGATTCAAATATCTGATCTTTTGGAGGCAATCTAGTTGACCTACATTACGTACGTAATGCGTTGATAGGTAACGTATGTAACGATGTTCGTGTTTGATCCGGTAACATCCGGGCCAGGCTTACGTCGTAATCTTTCCGGTAGCGTACGTAACGAACTGTGCTGTTATAAAAAGACAGCTTGTGTCTTTCATTTTGCACGACCAAACTCTGATTTTGCACCTAGATAATCATCCTCCTGCACCCCTAGATCAAATTACCTTCTTCCAACTTGTGTTTGAGCTTTATATTTGGATTTTGGAGCTTGTTGATTGGGAGTTGGAGTCATTATTGAAGCTTAGATTGTGTTCTTGTGGTCTTGGTGTATTGTTCTTCAATTCTGAAGGTATGTCATACGTTTTAACCCTGTAATCTCATAGTTATAATGATAGTGATTAAGTATACTCCACCTAGTGACGATTTAATCAAGCTAAACATGTTCATAGTTAAGCTTCCAACAAACTTAATGATGAATATGATAGTAAAGGGTTTTGTAAGGTTGTGTTCTTAGTATCTTAGTAGATGATGATCATGTTTAGTTAAACCAAACTCTTATTCCTGGACTAATAACACCAATAGACTACTAATAATCTTTGTTTCATTATGATGTAAATAACTTCTTGGAATAATTACCATAAAATGTTTTGAGAAACCCTTGTTGATCATTAGAAGTATGGAATCACCTTCTTGAACCTAAGCTAAATAAATCCATAGGAGTAATGTTTGAACCACCAAGTTAACTAGAAGATTATAAGGAAGGTGTTGAACTTGTAGTGGTCTTCATAATCATAATATGGAATTATAACTACTTAACCCAACATAAGAAATTGATGGAAGTGCAGATTTTTCCTTTTGATGTCCTTGATAAGTTTAAAGAGTAGGAGATTAATGTTAACACATCTTAATCCAAACATTTGGTAAACATTTTGTAATCAATTGTAAGAATAGAATGGTATTGAATGAGGTCCTTGAAGTAACGCTCAACATCTTAAAGTTGAACTACTCAATGAGAATTAGGATGTTGTCTCGTTAAAGTTGGTATAGATGATCATATGAACGTATTATTGAGTGAAATATACTTCATTCAAGGTGGATTGTCCGAGTAACCAATTTTGAATCGAGGGCCGGCTGTTCGTTCGACAAAGAAGAACTTCACACGCCTCCGTATTGAGGCAAGTTATCTTGCTTGGTTATAATGATGTGTGGATTCTTATGATGATTATGCATTTCGTGTATATGAAACACTTATAAACTTGTGCCTTGTGATTTGAGGTTGTTCTTAATGATCTCACGTTTTCATCATGGGATTGTATTCCCAAGTTCGTCACTTTTGGACCCTTGATATTGTTGATCTTGTTGTCATCTCGGTGAGTCCTCGATCCTTAATCGGATTTTGTGAATTATTGAATTCGTTGTCATGTTGTCGTGACATATCCGGAGTCATATCTACGTTCCGATTGGATATTGTGTAGGATTTTTAGCCAAGCACATATATAGTCATGCGTGAATATTTTTTCCGTGAAAGGCTGTGCACACGAGACGTAGTTCGTTGAGGCTAATTAGGTACATTGTCCCACGTATATCCTGGATTCCGTATACGGGGTGGACATGTGCACTGACACATATTCGGATCGGGCGTACTGTGAAGGTATGTTCGTTAGTCGGGGTATGTTCGTTAGTCGGGGCGTTATTCTTGAAATCTTATATGCGTGAATTGTATACTATCCTGAGAATCATTTATCATGTATATCTGACCCTGTGTTGGGCGAAATACTTGTGTTGTATTTTAGGTCGAGGAAAAAGGCAAGGCACGGGAAGATCAAGGTGATGACGAAGGGTTCGAAGGATACTAGTTCGGGGGCCCCAAGTCTTTCGTGTCCGGTCATGTTCGTACCGTGTGATGTTATTTTCTGCTTCATTTTAAGTTTGAACAAATGTATTGTTATTTAAGGTATAATTCATCTCCATATGGATTATACTTATGTTTTGGATCCTGTGTGTATAAGGCCGTAGGCCATACTGCTGTAAACTCCACATCGGAGTAAGTACTATGTTTTGTGGTTCGGTATCACATGTATTGTGTATTTAATCTGTACTTTGGATATCGCCTGGTGGATCCCAGTGTGGGGTTCACAGCACTGTAATGGCCGCCTTATCAGGGTGTTACATTGTTGTAGCAAGGATTCACTATAATAGCTCTGATTAAGCCTTTACTTCTTGATTACATCTTGTTAATAGGAGATAAGACCACATTACATGCATTCGAGTCAGAGCTCTGTAAAAACTCTGGTTTATTGATTAGATTCGAGCCTTTTGTACTCGTAATTGGCTATAAGAGCTCCTATTAATCTTTTATTTCTTGATTAAGTCTTGTTGTAGAAAGGATTTGCTATAATAGGTACGATTAAACCTTTACTTCTTAATAAGTCTTGTTGTAACAAGGATTCACTATAATAGCTCCGATTAAACCTTACTTCTTGATTAAGTCTTGTTGTAACAAGGATTCGCTATAATATCTCCAATTAAGCCTTTATTTCTTGATTAAGTCTTGTTAATAGGAGATGAGACAACGTTACATTTATTCGAGTTGGAACTCTATGAGAACTCGGGTTTATTGATTAGATTCGAGCCTTTTGTACTCAGAATTGGCTATAAGAGCTCCGATTAATCTTTTACTTCTTGATTAAGTCTTGTTGTAGCAAGGATTGGATATAATAGCTCCGATTAAATCTTTACTTCTTGATTAAGTCTCCTTAATAGGAGATAAGACCACATTACATGCATTCGAGTCAGAACTCTATGAAAACTCAGCTTTATTGATTAGATTCGAGCCTTTTGTACTCGAAATTGGCTATAAAAGCTCCGATTAATCTTTTACTTCTTTATTAAGTCTTGTTGTGGCAAGGATTTGATATAATAGCCCCGATTAAGTCATGTTAATATGAGAAAAGACCACGTTACATGCATTCAAGTCGGAACTCTAATGAAAACTAGGGTTTGTTAATTGGATTCGAGCCTTTTGTACTCAGAATTGGCTATAACAGCTCCGATTAATCTTTTATTTCTTGATTCAGTCTTGTAGTAACGATTCACCATAATAGCTCCGATTAAGCCATTACTTCTTGATTAAGTCTTATTAATATGAGATAAAACCATGGTACATGTATTTGAGTCGGATCTCTATGAAAATTGGGTTTATTGATTAGATTCGAGTATTTTGTATTGAAAATTGGATATAATATCTCCGATTAAGTCTTTACTTCTTCATTAAGTCTTGTTAATAGGATATAAGATCATGTTACATGCATTCGAATCGAAACTCTATGAAAACTCGAGTTTATTGATTAGATTCGAGACTTTTGTACTCAGAATTGGCTATAACAGCTCTGATTAATCTTTTCTTTCTTGATTAAGTCTTTTTTTTTAGCAAAGATTCACCATAATAGCTCCGATTAAGCCTTTACTTCATGATTAAGTCTTGTTAATCGAAAACTTGGTTTAATTGATTAGACTCGAGCATTTTATATTGAGAATCGGTTATAATATCTCTGATTAAGTCCTTACTTGTTAATTAAGTCTTGCTAATAGGAGATAAGACCATGTTACATGCATTCGAATTGGATGTCTGTGAAAACTCGGGTTTATTGATTAGATTTGAGCCCCTTGTACTCAGAATTGGCTATAACAGCTCTGAATAAATTTTTGCTTTTTGATTAAGTCTTTTGTAGCAAGGATTCGAATAATAAGAGCTCCGAGTAAGCCTTTACTTCTTAATAAGTCTTGTTAATAACAGATAAAACTACATTACATGCATTCGAGTCGGAACTCTATTAGATTCGAGCATTTTGTACTCAGAATTGGCTATAACAACTCTGATTATTCTTTTCGTTCTTGATTAGGTCTTGTTTGTAATATCCGACTGTAACTTTTCATTTTACCTGTCGTTGTATTATTCGGATAATCTGATTATCATAAATCGTTGCATTTAGTATTATGTTGAGGTATTATAGATTTGAATATCATATTGTTGTTATTTCATTTCAGATGTGATGATTCGATGTTAATTAATTAGAGAGTTGCATTTTCGAATTTTTCTGTTGCTGTAGCGTACGCTACACAGTACGATTAACGTACGCTAATCCTGTGCCTTAGCGTGCGTAAGGTTTCCTCTGTTGCGTACGCTAAGAGGAATCGCATCGATTGACTTCAAAGACGTGAACTCCTTAGCCATTAGCATGAATGTGATCAAGGTCTGAGCTGTCGTGTCGGTGAGAATCTACTTTTATTAGCGTGCGTAACCCATTTCTCATTAGCGTGCGCTAACGGCCTGCGATAATTCAAGACAGTGGCCACTGTAAGCCGCTTACGTACGTAATATCGACCGGATAGCATACGTAAGTGCATTAGCGTACGCTAAACTGTTCCGATAGCGTGCGCTAAGTCTGCACAGTCTATTTATAGGACCAGCCTATTTTTCATTTCTTCACAACCCCAAACCGAATTTCTCTCTTCACATATCATACCTCTGCACTACCAAAACGATATCAACCTTCACCAACTTGTTTCTAAGCCTTAAATCTTGGAGTGGAGTTCATTTCCTTGGAGATTAGGAGTTGTTCTTGAGCTTGGAGTATATTTTCTCATAGCATTGAAGTTGTTCTTCATTTCTGGAGGTAGGTGTACTTTCCTCTCTGCATTATTTTCTTATTTTTATGTTAATGACGAATTATACTTCACCTAGAGTTAGATTAATCAAGTAAAACATAATTTTAATCCAACCTTTTTAACACTTTTGATGAATATGATAAATGAGGGTTTAGATTAGATGAGTTCTTGATGCTGTAGTGATGGTAATCATGTTTATAGTTATCATTACTCATCTTACTGGACGAATTTAATTCAGTAGAACATTGTTGGATCGGTTAGCTTCATCATAGCTGGATTTAATCAAGAACTTGATATCATAGAGTGTTTAAACACCATTTTAGGTATTTAATTACCTTGGGAAGAACTTGATAATGTTAAAGATAGAATTAGATGATCTTGTTCAGAAATCTTAGAAGCTTTAAATCATTATGGTTCAGCTTCACAAGTCTTTGAAGAGTGATAAGGATCTTGATAACTACAACAATAAGTTTTCATTAATCTAGTGTGTTGATAACTTAGAATGTGGTTCATCATCATGCTAAATAGATAGTGTTCTTAAGAAGATGATGCTGTTTATGAACAATATTATCATGATAGATTGAGTATCAAATTCATTATGACTATCCTTTTATAATAGTAGATGTTGTAGAACATGAGAATTTGGTTTAAACCCATTTTATTGGCAAATTGAAGATGTTTTGTTCATAGAATAACAAGAGAATTAAAGGACACTTTTGGTATGGTAATCCGATTTTGGAAGATGAATTAGATGTATTGAAACCTTTCATTAATCGTTAAGGTATTCATTAGGGTGGAATGAATTATTCGAGTAGGTTGCGGGCGTCGTTTCCTACGAATTGATATTAATATTATGTGAATATGTTATTGAATGAATTACATTTCATTCAAGGTTGCTTGTTCGATTGAGTGTTTAACCGAGGATACCCTCCGTTTGATCATTTGGAGAAGGACTATCTTTCGCTTACGGATTTGAGGCAAGTTATCTTGCTTGGTTATAATGATGATTAGATTCTTGTGATGATTATATATATTTCATGTGTATGAATTGTTCATGTAATGATTGTCGTGTTTTGACATTGTCATTGACGTTACTCCGTTTTCTTCATGGGGTTACATTCCCAAGTACGTCGTTTTGAACCGTTGATCTCGTTGGCCTGTATTTTCACTTTGGTGAGTTTTCTTGATCCTTAATTGGATGTGTATTTCCTTGAACTTCGTTGTCATGTTATATCGTGACATTTCCGGAATCATATCTGCGTGCTGATTGGATATTGTGTAGGATTTTTAGCCGGGAACTTGTATAGTCATACGTGGATGTTTCCGTATTGGACTGTGCACACGAGACGTAGTTCGTGAGGCTAATTAGGTACATTGTCACACGTATATTCTGGATTCCGTATACGGGGTGGACATGTACACGGACACATTTCCGGATCGGGCGTACTGTGATGTCCATCTTGAGCTATATTGTTGATCGATCATAGTCCATCTGTGATTGGATGTGTTCGACGATTTGTGACTGATTTGTTTCATACGCCCGAGGGGTATGATTAATGGTCAGAATGTTATCTTCGAAATCTATATATGTGAATTGTATAATGTCGGAAGAATTGATTATCATGTATATCTGACCCTGTGTTGGGCTAAATACTTGTATTGTATTTTAGGTAGAGGCAAAGGCAAGGCACGGGAGGAGCATGTCGACGGCGAAGGATTCGAAGGATACTAGTTCGGGGGGCCCCACATCTTTTGTTGTCCGGTTATGTTAAACCATGTCATGTTATTTCCTGTTTCATTTAAATTGTTTTCTGGTTGTATTTGACAATTGAAGTATTTTCCATCCCCACATGGTTTATACTTGTTTTCGGATCCTGTGTATTATAAGGCCGTTGGCCATATTTTAATAAACTCCTAATCGGAGTAATGACTATTCATTGTGGTTCGGTATCACAAATAATATCTATTTAACCTTTGGATATCGCCTGGTGGGTCCCAGTGTGGGATTCACGACACTGTAATAGCCGCCTTTTTGGAGTGTTACAGAAGATGGTATCAGAGAGTTGTTTCTTTTTTTTTTATGAGTCATTGAGAAATGAACTAGTATCAAGAGACCTTCGTGTCACGTGTGACCTGTGCAAGCACCTGACCCTACGAGCCAAATACGGTATGTACTTTATGAGCTATGATTTAATTACTGGCATGATATTGATATCAGTATGGGTCTCCTTGTTGATCATGTTATTTCGAGGAATTGTGACAGGATTTATCTGATTGATAATCCGAGGTAAATACTGAATTGATTATACAATTGAAATTGTTCGACTTGACACCGATATGATATTTGGTGCGACATTTGTGGTATCGATAACCGTTTTCCTTGAATATGTGATTCCTTGTTGCTATTAACTTAGCATGAATTTTAGTATCTTGAACTGTACTTATGGTTATCATTACGATTGATTCTTTCAGTATGGAAAGAAATCTGAGAGGTCGTGGCAGAGGGGGACGAGGCCGCGGAAGGGGCCGAATCCCGATACCTCGAGCCAACAGACGCGCGAATGCGGATCAGAGTTCCGCAGACAGTGGTTCACCTTCTAGGGAACAATCGCACCACAGTGGGCGCGGGGATGCGCGTGTCGATACTTACGTCGTAATGCAGGGCATGATGACACAGATGACCCAGATGGGTCAACTAATGGAAGCTATGCAGAGGACCGCTCGCCGGCGGCAGGGGCTCATCCTCCTCCTGTGATTGGCGGACCCGTGAGTCGGATTATCGGCGACATCTCTCGCCGGCGACCACCGACTTTTGAAGGCTCCTCGAGCCTGGCGACATTGTGCATTGGATCGAGCATTTTGAGAAACTTTTCCGGATGGTGGATCGCCGGAAGAGAATCGCGTCTCGGTAGCCGCGTATTATCTTAGCAAAGGCGCTCATACAGTGGCTTTCGGTAAGGCCAGGTGATGGTATTTACACTTGGGAGGAATTTAAAAACCTCATGCTAGACCGTTACTATCCAGGGCCACTCCGTGAGGCCAAATCCGGAACTTTTGAACCCCAGGCCGTCTGAACGATGATGTATTATCATTCTTTGAGAAATTCCGAGCACTCCTTCCTTTTGCCACAACAATTATCCGAACAGAGGCCGATAAGATCAAATACTTTCTCAAGAGGCTTAAACCCCGAATGAGAATGCAGCTGTTGAATCACCACTGTACTACCTTACCAGAGTTCATCGAGAAGGCTCTGGAGTACGAACTCACCGCGAAGGAGATTTCCAAGAAACAACCACAGTCCAACAACCAAAGGTCCAGGAACCAGAACCAGACTGAGAGTAACCGGGGGACATTCAGGAAGCCCCAGTCATTGCCAATCCCTTCTGATCGACCACCCATGGCATCGAAGCCAGCTGGATCGCACTCTCGAGCGGTCCCCTCCTCTGTTGTGTGCTATAACTGCGGAGACCATGGGCATATCAGCTCCAAATGCCCGAAGCCTGCCGTCACATGCCATACTTGTGGCAAAAATGGTCACCGTGCTCGTTTTTGCAGGGGTGGACCCGGACCTGAACCAGTAGCGTCTCATGCCCCAGTTCAATCCTCTGTCCAGAACCGGATGCCTCCGTCCGCTTCTATCAGGACCACCAGGCGAATAGGGAATGGGCCGTGGGAATCAAGGTGGTACACACACAGTGCCGAATCTGCGAAACCCAGGATTTATGAGATGAAGAAAGCTGACGATCCCGAGGCCAGCATGATTTCAGGTATACTCGAGATCCAATCCCATCCTGTATGTGTTCTTTTTGATACCGGTGCTTCACACTCCTTTATATCTTCTTCTTGTTTAAGTCGTTTGCCTCTAGATCATGTTATCGATTGTGAGCCCTACGTGATTGGTCTACCTGATGGTAGAAGAATTATTGGAAATCGTGAAGTCCAGAATTTGTCAGGTCGTTTGAGCGACCGTGAGTGGTTGTCAAATCGATTGTAGTCGATCTACCTAAGGATGATATAATCTTGGGTATCGATTGGATGGACCGTCATGATGCAATACTCGGTGTCATAGCGGATGGTAACCGTCACTTCGATGATGGTTTGAGTGTATTTTTCGAGGTGATAATCCCGGTCGTTAGGAGAGTCATCACGCTATGAAAGCAATGGCCGCTTAATCAAGGGTGTGTTGGTTATTGGTGCTACATGACTAGAACAGCAGATCGACCAGTTGAATTGGCCGACATTCCGGTAGTCCGAGACTACCCAGAAGTGTTTCCAAACGAGTTGCCAGGCTTACCTCCTCATCGTGACGTGGAGTTTATTATTGAGTTAGAACCAGTGCGTCCCGCTCTCAAAAGCACCGTGCCGTATGGCTCCGGCGAGATGCAAGAATTGAAGAACCGGCTTGAGGAGTTGGTGACAAAGGCTATATTCGACCTAGTGCGTCCCCTTGGGAGCACCGGTGTTATTTGTGCGGAAGAAAGATGGATCTCTACGCTTGTGTATTGATTACCGTGAGTGAGCAGGTAACCATCAAGAACAAGTATCCCTTGCCTCGTATTGATGATTTATTGGACCAACTTCAGGGAGCTGCCGTGTTTTCTAAGATCGACTTGAGATCTGGTTATCATCAGTTAAGGATTCGAGAGTCTGACATTTCGAAGACAGCATTCCGTACTCGCTATGGGCATTATGAGTTTGTGGTGATGCCATTTGGACTGACTAATGCACCGGCGGTGTTCATGGAATTGATGAATCGAGTTTTTATTAACTATTTGGATCGCTTTGTAGTCGTTTTTATTGACGACATTCTGATTTACTCTCGTGATCACGAAGAGAACGAGCGTCACCTCCACCAAGTTCTCGATACATTGAGGCGAGAACAGCTCTATGGGAAATTTTCTAAGTATGAATTCTGGATGCCTGAGGTTGTCTTTCTCGGGCATGTGATATCATCCGAAGGGGTGAGAGTGGACCCACAAAAGACGGAAGCCATTCGAGATTGGCTACCACCGAAGAACGTGAAGGAAGTTCGTAGTTTCCTCGGCCTAGCAGGTTACTACCGACGATTCGTAGAAGGATTCTCTAAAATTGCGCAACCAATGTCTAACTTACTGCGAAAGGACAAGAAGTATTTGTGGTCAGAAACATGTCAGCAAAGTTTTGAAGAGCTCAAGAGTCGATTGATTTCGGCACCTGTTTTGGTCTTACCAAAGGGAACGGAAGGATTTGTGGTGTATAGTGACGCGTCGAGACAGGGTATGGGATGTGTACTAATGCAGGAAGGGAAAGTAATCGCCTATGCATCGAGACAATTGCGACCCTATGAAGTTAACTATCCGACCCACGACTTGGAGTTAGCAGCCGTGGTGTTTGCTTTGAAAATCTGGCGTCACTATCTTTATGGAGTTACCTGCCAGATCTTTACAGACCACAAGAGCCTAAAGTACATTTTTACTCAGAAGGAGTTGAACATGAGGCAGAAAAGGTGGCTAGAATTAATCAAGGACTATGATATCGAGATCCTTTATCATCCGGGTAAAGCAAATGTGGTTGCCGACGCATTGAGCCGTAAGACAGTGCAGGAGCAGATGCTGAGCCGTTTAACAGCACAGAGGGAATTGCAGTTGGACCTTATGAGGCCAGAAATTGAAGTTTGGTTACAGCGTGTTCAGGGACAACTTTGCACCCTTGAGATTTCTTCGTCTCTGGATGACATGATCAAATCGAAGCAAATTATGGACCCATTCTTATCTCGAGTTCGGGATGAAGTAACCCAGGGGAAAGCCCCTGGATTCGTGATCCACGAGGATGGATTGATACGTTTTAGAAATCGACTTTGTGTACCCGCTCACGAAGAGTTGAGGAACTCTATCATGAGAGAAGCCCATGCTACCCCGTACGCTATTCACCCGGGCTATAGCAAGATGTATAAGGATTTGAAGCAGAATTATTGGTGGGGGAATATGAAACGTGAGGTTGCCGAATTCATTTCGAGGTGCTTAACCTGTCAGCAGGTTAATATTGAGCACCAGCGACCCGCAGGAATGCTGAAACCGCTCCCGATTCCTGAGTGGAAATGGGAGGACATATCTATGGATTTTATTACTAGCTTGCCCACGAGTCGTCGAGGAATGAATACGATTTGGGTGATTGTGGACCGTCTGACCAAATCAGCCCACTTCTTGGAGATAAAGGACACGTGGGGTCCCGAGAGATTGGCCCAGCTGTTTATTAAGGAAATTGTGAGACTACACGGTACCCCCAAGAGCATTGTATCAGACCGTGACGGGCGATTTGTGTCACACTTCTGGAAGGCAGTTCATCGTGCGATGGGCACGCAGTTGAATTTCAGTACGACTTTTCATCCACAGAACGATGGTCAGTCAGAGAGAACCATCCAGACTCTAGAGGATATGTTGAGAGCATGTGCTCTTGATTGGAAGAACGATTGGGAAGCCCAGCTGCCTTTGGTAGAATTCACTTATAATAATAGTTGGCACGCTTCGATTCAGATGGCACCGTATGAGGCATTGTATGGCCGTCGCTGTAGGTCCCCTTTGTGTTGGGACGAACTGTCAGAATCTTTGGGTACGGAACCCGATATATTGTTAGCAGCCCGTGAGAAGATCACTTTGATTAGGAGTCGGTTGTTAACGGCTCAAAGTCGACAGAAGTCTTATGCTGACTACCGCCGACGACTGCTTGAGTTCGAGGTTGGTGACCATGTCTTAATGAAGGTGTCTCCTACACGAGGTGTTTTTCGTTTTGGGAAGAGGGGCAAGCTGAGCCCAAGGTACATTGGGCCGTTTGAGGTTTTGGAGCATGTAGGCGATCTGGCCTATCGACTAGCTTTGCCACCGACTTTGAGTAAGATTCACAACGTGTTTCATGTCTCCCAGTTGAGGAAATATGTTGCTGATCCGAGCCATGTACTTCAATTCGAAGAGATTGAATTAGCAGAGGATCATTCGTACGAGGAGCGTCCTGTACGGATACTCGAGAGGAGGATCAAGCAGTTGCGGAACAAGACGATTCCCTTACTGAAAGTTCAGTGGTCACGACACGGAGTCGAGAAGGCTACGTGGGAGACCGAGGATAGTATGCGAGCGAGATACCCCGAGTTATTTACCCCTTAGTTTCGAGGACGAAACTCCTTTTAAGGGGGGGAAGTATGTAATATCCGACTGTAACTTTTCATTTTACCTGTCGTTGTATTATTCGGATAATGTGATTATCATAAATCGTTGCATTTAGTATTATGTTGAGGTATTATAGATCTGAATATCATATTGTTGTTATTTCATTTCAGATGTGATGATTCGATGTTAATTAATTAGAGAGTTGCATTTTCGAATTTTTCTGTTGATGTAGCGTACGCTACACAGTACGATTAACGTACGCTAATCCTGTGCCTTAGCGTGCGTAAGGTTTCCTCTGTTGCGTACGCTAAGAGGGAATCTGGCATCAGTTGACTTCAGCACGTGAACTCCTTAGCCGTTAGCATGCATGTGATCAAGGTCTGAGCTGTCGTGTCGGTGAGAATCTACTTTTATTAGCGTGCGTAACCCATTTCTCGTTAGCGTGCGCTAACGGCCTGCGATAATTCAAGACAGTGCCACTGTAAGCCGCTTACGTACGTAATATTGACCGGATAGCGTACGTAAGTGCATTAGCGTACGCTAAACTGATCAGATAGCGTGCGCTAAGTCTCGCATGTCTATTTATAGGACCACTGCTTTTCATTTCTTCACAACCCCAAACCGAATTTCTCTCTTCACATATCATACCTCTGCACTACCAAAACGATATCAACCTTCACCAACTTGTTTCTAAGCCTTAAATCTTGGAGTGGAGTTCATTTCCTTGGAGACTAGGAGTAGTTCTTGAGCTTGGAGTATATTTTCTCATAGCATTGAAGTTGTTCTTCATTTCTGGAGGTAGGTGTACTTTCCTCTCTGCATTATTTTCTTATTTTTATGTTAATGACGAATTATACTTCACCTAGAGTTAGATTAATCAAGTAAAACATAATTTTAATCCAACCTTTTTAACAATTTTGATGAATATGATAAATGAGGGTTTAGACTAGATGAGTTCTTGATGCTGTAGTGATGGTAATCATGTTTATAGTTATCATTACTCATCTTACTGGACGAATTTAATTCAGTAGAACATTGTTGGATCGGTTAGCTTCATCATAGCTGGATTTAATCAAGAACTTGATATCATAGAGTGTTTAAACACCATTTTAGGTATTTAATTACCTTGGGAAGAACTTGATAATGTTAAAGATAGGATTAGATGATCTTGTTCAGAAATCTTAGAATCTTTAAATCATTATGGTTCAGCTTCACAAGTCTTTGAAGAATGATAAGGATCTTGATAACTACAACAATAACTTTTCATTAATCTAGTGTGTTGATAACTTAGAATGTGGTTCATCATCATGCTAAATAGATAGTGTTCTTAAGAAGATGATGCTGTTTATGAACGATATTGTCATGATAGATTGAGTATCAAATTCATTATGACTATCCTTTTATAATAGTAGATGTTGTAGAATATGAGAATTTGATTTAAACCCATTTTATTGGCAAATTGAAGATGTTTTGTTCATAGAATAACAAGAGAATTAAAGGACACTTTTGGTATGGTAATCCGATTTTGGAAGATGAATTAGATGTATTGAAACCTTTCATTAATCGTTACGGTATTCATTAGGGTGGAATGAATTATTCGAGTAGGTTGCGGGCGTCGTTTCCTACGAATTGATATTAATATTATGTGAATATGTTATTGAATGAATTACGTTTCATTCAAGGTTGCTTGTTCGATTGAGTGTTTAACCGAGGATACCCTCCGTTTGATCATTTGGAGAAGGACTATCTTTAAACTTACGGATTTGAGGCAAGTTATCTTGCTTGGTTATAATGATGATTAGATTCTTGTGATGATTATATATATTTCATGTGTATGAATTGTTCATGTAATGATTGTCGTGTTTTGACATTGTCATTGACGTTACTCCGTTTTCTTCATGGGGTTACATTCCCAAGTACGTCGTTTTGAACCGTTGATCTCGTTGGCCTGTATTTTCACTTTGGTGAGTTTTCTTGATCCTTAATTGGATGTGTATTTCCTTGAACTTCGTTGTCATGTTGTATCGTGACATTTCCGGAATCATATCTGCGTGCCGATTGGATATTGTGTAGGATTTTTAGCCGGGCACTTGTATAGTCATACGTGGATGTTTCCGTATTGGACTGTGCACACGAGACGTAGTTCGTGAGGCTAATTAGGTACATTGTCACACGTAAATTCTGGATTCCGTATACGGGGTGGACATGTACACGGACACATTTCCGGATCGGGCGTACTGTGATGTCCATCTTGAGCTATATTGTTGATCGATCATAGTCCATCTGTGATTGGATGTGTTCGACGATTTGTGACTGATTTGTTTCATACGCCCGAGGGGTATGATTAATGGTCAGAATGTTATCTTTGAAATCTATATATGTGAATTGTATAATGTCGGAAGAATTGATTATCATGTATATCTGACCCTGTGTTGGGCTAAATACTTGTATTGTATTTTAGGTCGAGGCAAAGGCAAGGCACGGGAGGAGCATGTCGACGACGAAGGATTCGAAGGATACTAGTTCGGGGGGCCCCACATCTTTTGTTGTCCGGTTATGTTAAACCATGTCATGTTATTTCCTATTTCATTTAAATTGTTTTCTGGTTGTATTTGACAATTGAAGTATTTTCCATCCCCACATGGTTTATACTTGTTTTCGGATCCTGTGTATTATAAGGCCGTTGGCCATATTTTAATAAACTCCTAATCGGAGTAATGACTATTCATTGTGGTTCGGTATCACAAATAATATCTATTTAACCTGTTTTGGATATCGCCTGGTGGGTCCCAGTGTGGGATTCACGGCACTGTAATAGCCGTCTTTTTGGGGTGTTACATTGTTGTAGCAAGGATTCACTATAATAGCTCTGATTAAGCCTTTACTTCTTGATTACATCTTGTTAATAGGAGATAAGACCACATTACATGCATTCGAGTCAGAGCTCTGTAAAAACTCTGGTTTATTGATTAGATTCGAGCCTTTTGTACCCGTAATTGGCTATAAGAGCTCCTATTAATCTTTTATTTCTTGATTAAGTCTTGTTGTAGAAAGGATTTGCTATAATTGGTACTATTAAACCTTTACTTCTTGATAAGTCTTGTTGTAACAAGGATTCGCTATGATAGCTCCGATTAAACCTTACTTCTTGATTAAGTCTTGTTGTAACAAGGATTCGCTATAATAGCTCCAATTAAGCCTTTATTTCTTGATTAAGTCTTGTTAAGAGGAGATGAGATAACGTTACATTTATTCGAGTTGGAACTCTATGAGAACTCGGGTTTATTGATTAGATTCTAGTCTTTTGTACTCAGAATTGGCTATAAGAGCTCCGATTAATCTTTTACTTCTTGATTAAGTCTTGTTGTAGCAAGGATTGGATATAATAGCTCCGATTAAACCTTTACTTCTTGATTAAGTCTCCTTAATAAGAGATAAGACCACATTACATGCATTCGAGTCAGAACTCTATGAAAACTCAGCTTTATTGATTAGATTTGAGCCTTTTGTACTCGAAATTGGCTATAAAAGCTCCGATTAATCTTTTACTTCTTGATTAAGTCTTGTTGTGGCAAGGATTTGATATAATAGCTCCGATTAAGTCATGTTAATATGAGAAAAGACAACGTTACATGCATTCAAGTCGGAACTCTAATGAAAACTAGGGTTTGTTGATTGGATTCGAGCCTTTTGTACTCATATTTGGCTATAACATCTCCGATTAATCTTTTATTTCTTGATTCAGTCTTGTTGTAGAAAGGATTTGCTATAATAGGTACGATTAAACCTTTACTTCTTGATAAGTCTTGATGTAACAAGGATTCGCTATAATAGCTCCGATTAAACCTTACTTCTTGATTAAGTCTTGTTGTAACAAGGATTCGCTATAATGGCTCCAATTAAGCCTTTATTTCTTGATTAAGTCTTGTTAATAGGAGATGAGACCACGTTTCATTTATTCGAGTTGGAACTCTATGAGAACTCGGGTTTACTGATTAGATTCGAGCCTTTTGTACTCAGAATTGGCTATAAGAGCTCCGATTAATCTTTTACATCTTGATTAAGTCTTGTTGTAGCAAGGATTAGATATAATAGCTCCGATTAAACCTTTACTTCTTGATTAAGTCTCCTTAATAGGAGATAAGACCACATTACATGCATTTGAGTCAGAACTCTATGAAAACTCAGCTTTATTGATTAGATTCGAGCCTTTTGTACTCGAAATTGGCTATAAAAGCTCCGATTAATCTTTTACTTCTTGATTAAGTCTTGTTGTGGCAAGGATTTGATATAATAGCCCCGATTAAGTCATGTTAATATGAGAAAAGACCACGTTACATGCATTCAAGTCGGAACTCTAATGAAAACTAGGGTTTGTTAATTGGATTCGAGCCTTTTGTACTCAGAATTGGCTATAACAGCTCCGATTAATCTTTTATTTCTTGATTCAGTCTTGTAGTAACGATTCACCATAATAGCTCCGATTAAGCCATTACTTCTTGATTAAGTCTTATTAATATGAGATAAAACCATGGTACATGTATTTGAGTCGGATCTCTATGAAAATTGGGTTTATTGATTAGATTCGAGTATTTTGTATTGAAAATTGGATATAATATCTCCGATTAAGTCTTTACTTCTTGATTAAGTCTTGTTAATAGGATATAAGATCATGTTACATGCATTCGAATCGAAACTCTATGAAAACTCGAGTTTATTGATTAGATTCGAGGCTTTTGTACTCAGAATTGGCTATAACAGCTTTGATTAATCTTTTCTTTCTTGATTAAGTCTTTTTGTAGCAAAGATTCACCATAATAGCTCCGATTAAGCCTTTACTTCAAGATTAAGTCTTGTTAATCGAAAACTTGGTTTAATTGATTAGACCTGAGCATTTTATATTGAGAATCGGTTATAATATCTCTGATTAAGTCCTTACTTGTTAATTAAGTCTTGCTAATAGGAGATAAGACCATGTTACATGCATTCGAAGTGGATGTCTGTGAAAACTCGGGTTTATTGATTAGATTTGAGCCCCTTGTACTCAGAATTGGCTATAACAGCTCTGAATAAATTTTTGCTTTTTGATTAAGTCTTTTGTAGCAAGGATTCGAATAATATGTAACACCCCAAACTAGGCGGATATTACAGTGCCGTGGACCCCGGACTGGGACCCACCAGGCGAATGAAAAAGGATGAATTACACAGGGTAAATGTAGTACCGAACCACATTATAACATCAATTACTCCGATTAGGAGTTTCATATAACACACCCAGGATAATATAGAATACATGTGTATCTTATGTGACGATAAAATACACAACACTGAATGAAATGAGTATTCAAACGGAATGTCTGCAGCGGAATAAATAAAGGAAACATAAATGACTGAATAAATGACTAAAAAGACTGGGGCCCCCTTCTAGTATCATTGTGACTCCTCGCCGTCAACGTGCTCTCCCTGTGCCTTTGCCTTGCCATGACCTGAGAAACAAATATCCCCAAACGGGGTCAGTTATACAGAACAACAATCCTCAAGAGTTGAATAAACACAATCATATGTATATATGTAGTATAAACCACAAGTTCGTTCAACATGAAACGGTTAGATTATAACCCAACCTTGTTGAAAACATACGCAGTCAAACATGCTGTATGAATCAACTAACAGTACGGCTCAAAGGGTGGCGCCACACTATGCCCGGGATGGAAATGTGTCCGTTCACAAGCTACCAACGAGTATCGATCGAATACCTGCGTGGTCTTGTACCTAATCAGTCTCACGAAGCAATCGACTCGTGTGCACAGTCCAATGTGAGGCCAACAACCAACACACGACATAAATGTGCCCGACATGAAAATCCTACACATACCAACCGGCACGCCAGTATGACCCGGAATGCCACGATATAACAAAAGTGACATCAGAAACGAATAATGACTCACCGAGATAAAATGATAGTGAAATGAATGATAGCTCAACGAAATGATTGGAACCGTCGTTCCTTGTGACTGAAGTGATTAATTGACAATGACAAGTTTTAATACGGTTAACACAATGATGAATGAGTTACGATTATGAATGAACAACAACAAAAGGAAATGAATATCCTTTTAACTGAGTAAGAATCAACTTACACAATACCGGTGACAATTATCCTTCCACGAACAACGTCCTAATTGAGATATCGGTCGCTCGAACAACCTTGAATTATACAATATCCAACAACCCGTTCAATATACGAATCAAACACGAATATAACGAACTCAAAACGTCGATACGATTAAACTAAGTTCATTGGGGCATTATATCGAATACGTTGTGGCCAAACTCCAATTGTTTACAATCAAATCTCAATAAGCCACTATCAAATCCCCCAAGAAGTGTTTCAAACCAACAAAAATCTTCCAAATGATCAATAATCCATAATGAATATCCGAAAACGTGATTATAACGACAATTAATCGAAAACCCCCAATTTCAACTCGATATTCAAGGTGTTCTTGAATAATCCCTCAATAATCCAATGAATCCTTATACAAACTCATAATCATATACATATCCCTTCATATAACATGATTATAACGTCCAAAACATCATATCTCAACACAAAATCGAAGTCCAAGGTGTTGAAGAAATTACCTCTTGAAGATCCAACCACTTCGATCCGAAGAACACGAGTTTAATCGAGTATCCAAGCTTCCCAAATGATTGAAGGTGATGAAAAATACACACTCAAATGATTGATGATGGCAAAATCTCTCCCTCAACCCTCTCTCTCAGATAAAGATGGAAAAATGAAGAAGTGAGGTAAAATGACCCGGCCAAGTCCTTAAATACTGCCGGAAGTTACGGCCGTAACTCGGCCCTCTTACGGCCATAACATTCCAAGTCAACGGCCTTACGGCTGTAACCGACCAACTCGTACGGCCGTAACTCGGCTTCGTCCGAAAGCCTGCCGACAGACTTACAGCCGTAACCGCTCCTGAGTTACGGGCGTAACCCGCCCTCGTCAAAAACATCCGCCGACATCCTTACGGCCGTACCCGCACACCTTACGGCCGTAACTCGGATGATACGGCCGTATCCGGCCAAACTTACGGGCGTAACCCGCCTTCATCAAAAATGGCCAGGCATCCTGCCTGCAGCGTACGGCCGTATCCGGCCAAGCCTTACGGCCGTACCTGCCTCGACTTACGGCTGTATGCCGCAACCCTTACGGCCGTAAGTCACCCTTGGTCGAAAACACCTGAAATTTACGAACACCACTTACGGCCGTATCTAACCCTCCTTACGGACGTAACTCGCCTTCGGCCAAAATGCCCGGGCAGCCTGTTGGACCACGTACGACCGTAACCGGCCAGCCTTACGGCCGTACCCGCTGGACTTACAGCCGTATCCCAGAACCTTACGGCCGTAACTCAATGCTGGCCAAGGTGAATAAATCCGATAACTCCGATTCTTCGCTACGACTGATGAATGTGTAGGTCACAAGTCGTCCAGGAACAAGTCTAGAGGGGGGGGGGGTGAATAGACTTGTTGAAACTCTTGAACTCTTTTTCACGAAGAGTGAGTTTCTTCAGCTGATAGTCAAACAAATGACTTGGAGTCGTTTGTTCTTGGATAAGTGCGGAAGTCAGCTGATGACGAATATAAATTAATCTTAATGAAACACTTAACAATGTATGCAGCAGTTAAAGTATGATGCAAGAAACAAAGAATAACACAGGCAATTATAGTGGTCTCAGAGGTGGGGTAATCCTCTACTAATCCACTTTTCTCCAAACCAGTTAGAGATGAATTCACTATAATTTTCAACCAGTGATAAATATTACAGTGATTCACAACACACTACAACAGCTTCCAACCAGTGGAAATCCGTGCCGTTGTACACACACTTGACTGCCTTGCACCTCTTGATCCTCGATCCTTGGATGCCTTTACAGTCTCTTACTTCAACCAGTGAAGTACCCCGTACTCAAGATTATAGACAAGAGTGTTTGTCTTCTCCAACTTAAGAGCTTCCTTAGGTATGAACTTTTAGATCTGCTCTTTTCACGATGCTATTTGATTGCTTGAGATTGCTTGATTGCTTTGATCGCTAGAATGTATGTTCGCACCGGTTGTTGCTCAGTTTCAAATCTCTGGATATATATAGGTCAGATCTCTGAGCTTCTTCCTTGTAGCCGTTGCAAATCTTTGAACAAATCCGTCCGTTGGAGGGAGACTTCATTATTTATTCTTTCTGAACGTTGCAAGGCTGGATTCCCATTATTTAATTTTATATTCCGACCGTTGTGAGGACTTCTGCATGTGAGCGCCGAATCTTTTGAATATAAAAGGATTAATGTCTTCACGGTGGGTCAGGATGATTTAATTAAATCATATCTCTTGCGGGAATCACTCCAATTTGTCTCTTCACGTTGCATGTGAGCTTTCCGTAATATTTGACTTTTCAAAGCATGCTGACGTGGACTTGGAGTACTTGGCTGTAGTCGAGTAGGCTGATGTGCAGCTTACATCTCTCGCAGTAGGTCCTCTCATTGCTCACTTGTTTGTGACTTGTGCAGTCGGTGACTTCCCGAGGTACCTCGAGCCGCAATCTGGTCAAACTTCTCTGATAAATTTAGTTGACCAGAGCTACTCGACCGAGTCGGTTGCTCCTCTCGATGGACTAGGCTGTACTTAGTACTTAGCCGTTTTTCAGCCTAACTAACTTTTGGCCTACAGAAGACACTCATTTGGTTCTTCTTTACATTTTGCCAAGTTTTATACTTAACATATTTTGGCCTATGGAAGATACTCATTTGGTTCTTCCTTACATTTTGCCAAGTAATAAACATTTGATTTTAAATTAATGACATCATCAAAATCTAACAAGTATTCCTAACAAATTCCCCCTATTTTGATGATGGCAAAACTAAGTAAGAAATCAAATGACCAAGTCTGCACTTAAGTGCGAGACAAAAACTAAAATCAGTCTAATATTGAGATAACTGGAAATTGTCATTCAACAGACTGTTATAAAATTTTTCTGACTTATCATTGAAATTTTACAAGAATGTTTTAAGTACAGAAAAATAAAATTACAAGTAAGAGAAATAACTAAAAGGTTATCTGCCTCTTCCTCTGCCTCTTCGAGTAGGCTGCTTGGCAGGCTTGAATGGTATGGCTCCGATAGGTCTTACCTTGACTGGAGCAAGGCCATATTTTCTTTTCACCACAAGTGCTGCGAAATCCTGTTCTTGCTGAGATCTGAATCTGTTCTCAAGACACACTAGCTTGATTTCCCTCTGAAGTGCTAACTCATCAAGTTCACCGTCCATACGGGTCGGTGCTTCCTCTGCTCTGAAAGGAGGGATCATAGGATAGGCATTTTGCTCTTTAGCGTGCTTCTTCAGAACAGCCCAAAGCTTCGGATGGATTTCTTCCATGAAGTTTATGAAAATTTCTTGTGGGGAGAGTTTGTCATCATGGAGTAGTTCCCAGACATAATAGTCTCTGATGAATCTCTTCTTAGCAGCTCCCCACATCTCAAGAGCTTCAAATGGAATGAAATCCTCAACAAACCATAGCTCCTTCCCTTCCCATTCTAGGGTAGGTCCAAAGCCACCCCTAGTTCTTCTTCTCTTCCCTTCAGGCTGGTCAGCCTGGTCTTATGGATCTACAGGTTCCTTTCTTTTCAGACTGGAGGGTCCTTCAATCTGAGGGACATCCTGCTTGTTCTTGCTTCTGATTTCTCTTTCTTACCCCTGAATCCTCTCTTCCCCCTTTTTGCCAGCATCAATAAGGGTAGTCAACTGCTGTTCCATGCGGCTCATCCAATCAGACATGCCAAATGGCATTCTGTTGTTGGTAGGGGGAGGAGGCTGAGGGATCTCTCTCTGAAGAAGGGTGTCAATCTTGGCATTTATTGTCTGAAGGTCAGGAGTGACTTGAGTTGATAGCAGCTCTCCAATAGTGTCTCTGACAATTTGCTTGATCAGCTCAGTCATAGGAGATAACTGAGCTGATGGAGAGTGCTCTCCTGATATTTCTGCAAGGGAGCCACTAGACTGCAGGCTCCTGGCTGCAGCAGGTAAGTCAGATTGGGTTTTCTCCGGGGTCCCTGACCTGGAGTCTTCTGCCAGCTCTCCGTATAGGCTGGTGTACCGGGGAGGTACAACAATCCTATCTGCAGCTTCGTGAGTAGGCTCTGGCTCTGGCTCTTGTTCTGGCTCCTTGTCCCCTTCTCTCTCTTCCTCTTTTCCTTCTTCTCCTCCATATTTTTCTTTTTGTTCTTCCTTTTCTTTTTCTTTTTCTGCTCCTCCTTCACCTCCATCATCATTATCATCATCATCATCATCATCATCATTTTTATCATCATCTTTCTCCTTCTTTTCTCCTTCATCATCCTCATCCTCCTTATCTTCTTCATCTTTTTCCTGCTCTACTTCTTCTCCTTCTTCTTCATCTCCTTCATCAGCCACTTCTACTGTCTTCTCAATCTCCTCTGGCTGTTTTTCAACTGGTATATTTTCTTCAGATTTTCTCTCTTCTTCATCTTCTTCAGCCACCAAATTGATAATTTCATTCTCTTCATCAACTTCTTCAATCCTAGTCTCCTTTTCTACTTCCTCCTCCTCTTCCTCTCCAAAAACACCATCAAAGATACTGAGCATGATAGAATTGATAAAGTGGTCCATGTTGGTTTTAAAGTGTGACATGAACCAATTATCCTGGAGGAGTAATGCCAAGTCTGATTCTTTGCAAAATTCAATCAGAACCTCCTCGGTGGCTTGGGGATATTCCCAACCACTAGTTGCAATAAAAGTTTGAAGATTTGTAAAAGACATGGTTTTGAGAGATTTCCACTCTTTAAAAATATTTACAAAGGAGTGTTTTTCTGCTTGTGGTTTAACAAGCTGAAGTTGTTCAATAGAAAGATTGAAGGTATTGTTTTCTAATAGGTTAAAAGTGTAATCTGCTTCAGGAATAGAGATTATTAGACCTGCTTCCTCTTCTTCGGATATGTAAGCTGGAGGTGTGATAACAGGTACAATCCGAGTTTCAGTGTCTCAGTGCGAGTGTCGGATGAACTGGTGATTGGACTGATGGGCTGGCGTGATGCTCAGACTGCTCTCCCTCGCTGAACTGCAGCTTCCTAGGCCTCTTAGGAGAGGGTTCCGGTGATGACTGCAGGTTAGAGGGTCCTTCTGGGGCTGGTCCCCGTCTCTTGAATCTAATAGCAATTGGTGTCTCGTCAGACTCGTTGTCGGACTCGACTGCAGTTCCGATCTCAGCTGCAGGTCTGTCCGATTCTTCTGATAAATCGTATCTTGGATATGACCTTGAGTCCGGCAAATTCTTAAACAACTGGGCTGCTTTCCCAGTCACTCCAACTTTCTTCTTGTCATGGTCCATGTGACCTAGCCTCTTGTTTGGGTGGAAAGGGTCAATGTTTCCCTTAGCCACTCCGGTTTTCTCCAAAAACCAACTAAGATGCGTTCCGAACGCCAACTTAGTTTTGAACTTCTTTTCATCGTCAAGCCACTCGACCTTGTTCACTTCGCGCACAAGTTGCCTGAAAATATAGTCCGCCCAATCGACTTCCTCGTCTTGAATCAATGCACCCAACACCATAAATTTCGAAGATGACAGTTGGTCATAGCTGCCTGCCATCCCCATGACTATCTTGTTGGTGATGTCTAAAGCAACTCGATAAATCTTTTTCAACTCATTCCTCTTTGCTGTAAACTTTAATTTCTCTGGGATATTTTCGACTTTGATCGTTTTCCAGGTTTCGGCGGGTGATTGTTTAAGGGCTTCGATCGCCAAACCACGATGTTTCATCCCGAATACAGAACGAATCTTCTCTCGATCTATGGTGACTGGAACTCCGCCGACTGAGCTGTTAATCCTGTGTTGGATCAGATAGGCATTGCGATAAAATTCAACGACATCTTCCTTGAACAAATGTTGCGGGTTGATGTCGAGAAACGGGTAGATTCCATTCAGCTTCATCGCCCGGATCAAATTGAGCATATCAAGGTCTTCCAGATTTGCTTCTAATAAACCTTCGAAGTCGACAACCATGGAGAAGATGACCTGGTCCTTCACCGCCTTCATGTTCACTCCTTCAAAAGATGCCATTTCTGCAAAAAAGGTTTTTAGGATTTTTAGTGTATATTTTTGCTCTGTGAATTCTAGGTTTCGTAGCGTAAAGAGTAAAGTGAAAGGTTTTCTTTCCTTATAAAGAAGATGAAAAGACGTTTGTATTAGTTTATTATATATTTGAACGGTGGTACGCCTTTTGATATTCTTTTGAATTTCAAATTTGAATCGGTGGCCCAATTTAAAATTCGACGGTTGATTCTGATTGGCCATCGTAGAGGTTAATTAAATAGGCGTCTGACGCGTGTATTAAAATTGCCACTTGGATTATAAAAATGTATTTTTAAATGCTATTTCGTTAGCCAATATAATATTATAAATGCGGCAGATAATAATAAAAAATAGAAATCAGTTTAGAGAACTTAGCTGGTTCGTTTCGTTGACTGTTGACCACTCTGCAACAGGTTAGTTGACCTCTCGCCTGGTATTCTGAACAGCTTAGTTGCTTCGTCTGGCCTTCGTCTTCTCGCCTGCATCAGCTTAGGCTGATTCTGAGGGTCCGTCCTTCCTTTAACTTGCTTCAGAACTAGATTCCCAATCTAGTAATCCAAGGTCTCTGCTAAGCTCTAGGAATCTTTCTTCTGGCAAGGGTTTAGTGAAGATGTCAGCTATTTGGTAGTCTGTGCTGACTCTTTCAACTCTAACCCTTTTGTTAAGCACATGGTCTCTAATGAAATGGTGCTTAACGTCAATGTGCTTCGTCCTTGAGTGCAAAACCGGGTTGTTGGTTATTGCAATAGCACTATTGTTGTCACACCAAATAGGGACTTCGTTGGCAATAATATTATAGTCCCTTAACTGTTGTCTGATCCATAGAATCTGTGCACAACAGCTACCTGCAGCTAGGTATTCTGACTCTGTAGTGGAGATAGAGTTAGAAACCTGCTTCTTTCTAAACCAGGATATCAGTCTGGTTCCTAGGAATTGACACGTTCCACTAGTGCTTTTTCTGTTGATTTTGCATCCTGCGAAATCCGCATCTGAGTATCCTGATAGCTCGAAGTTGTCATCCTTGGGATACCATAGTCCAACATTAATTGTAGACTTTAGGTACTTAATTATTCTCTTGGCTGCATCAAGGTGTGATTGCTTCGGCTTGGACTGGAATCTTGCACAAACTCCAACGGCATATGATATGTCTGGCCTGCTTGCAGTGAGGTACAAAAGAGATCCGATGAGTCCTCTGTAGTGGGTTGAGTCCACTGATATGCCTGCCTCGTCTGCATCTAGGTGAGTACTTGTGCTCATTGGAATTCTTGCGGGCTTGGCTGATTCCATTCCATATCTCTTGATAAGATCTCTGGTATACTTTGCTTGGTTGATGAAAATTCCTTTTTCCATCTGCTTAACTTGTAATCCGAGAAAGAAGTTAAGCTTTACCATCATACTCATCTCAAATTCTCCTTGCATGAGGTTGGAGAATTTCTCGCATAGTTCTGGATTGGTTGACCCGAATATGATATCATCCACATAAATCTGGACTATTAATATGTGGCCTTCGTGCTCCACTCTAAATAGGGTCTTGTCCACTTTCCCTTTGCAAAATCCATTTTTCTCAAGAAACACAGACAGTGTTTCATACCATGCTCTCGGTGCTTGCTTGAGTCCATACAGAGCCTTCAACAGCTTATAGACTTTGTCTCCTTTGACAAAACCTGGGGGTTGCTCTACATAGACTTCTTCTTCTAGGATTCCATTCAGAAACGCACTTTTTACATTCATCTGGTAGACTTCAAAGTCCTTGAATGCAGCATATGCGAGGAATAGTCTGATGGCTTCTAATCTTGCAACAGGTGCATAAGTTTCATCAAAATCTATTCCCTCACACTGTGCATAACCTTTTGCTACAAGTCTGGCTTTATTCCTAACAACAGCTCCGTCTTCATCACTCTTGATTTTATACACCCATTTGGTGCCAATAACTTTCTTGTGATTAGGTCTGTCTGTTAGTTCCCAAACTTTGTTTCTTTCCATCTGCTCCAATTCCTCTTGCATGGCATTAATCCATGAATAATCTTCCAAGGCTTGTTCTGTGGTCTTGGGTTCAATTTGCGACATGAAAGATGAGAACATCGCCATTCCTGCTGGTAGAGTTACTGTCTTGTTTTGACTCCATCAGTCAACTTTCCGATAATTTGCTGAATTGGATGATCCTTGAGCCATTTGGGGATCTCGTCCTCTTCTGGGTTTGTTCCCCCTGTTGGATTGCTCTGGTGGTTATCTGCATCAGCTGGGTTCTGGTCTGCAACTGGATCAGCTACCGCCTTGTCATCTGCAGCTTGGTTTCAATCGCAGATGAGTCTTTGTCGACTCACCGGGGTCTTCTTCCGCAAAGAATCGGATCGGATAGGTTTGGTGATCTGTCGATCTGCAGATTGGTCTTCGCCACCGCATTGGGTCATCAGCCGGGTCTGGCAGTGAGTCCACCATTCCAGTGTCATGTATGATGACTTCTTCAAGGGTTGCTGACTTGAGCTTGTTCTCAATTTGCTCAAGTTGTTTCCTGTACTCAACGGTAGATTCATCAAAAACAACATGGGGTGTTTCTTCCACAACTATGGTTCTTTTGTTAAAAACTCTATATGCCTTGCTCCTTTGGGAATATCCCATAAATAGACCATCATCAGTTTTAGCATCAAAGGCATTTAGCTGTGTTTTACGGTTGTTGTGGATGAAACACTTACAACCAAAAACGTGAAAGTAAGCAACAGTAGGAGTTCTATTATTCCAAACCTCATAGGGAGTTTTGCCATGTCTCCCTACTATCATACTCTGCTCAGGTGTGGCAGTCATGTGATGACTTCACCCGTAACCTTGGGTTGGTCCGCTTCTGCAATCATGGACCTTGCTGCTTCCTTTAGAGTTCTGTTCCTTCTTTCAGCAACACCATTCTGCTGGGGCATCCTGGCTGCAGAGAGCTCATGCTGGATCCCATTTTGATCGCTGAAATCAGTTATCGCTTTGTTGAGAAACTCTCCTCCTCTATCTGATCTGATCTTGATTATGGAGAGGGATTTCTCATTCTGGATCCTTCTCAGTAGCTCAGGTAGCTTGGTTAGGGTTTCACTTTTCTTGAATAGAAAAATGATCCAAGTGTACCTTGAATAATCATCTACTATTACAAGTGCATGCTTTCGGCCGATCAAAGTTCTTGGTTTGATAGGACCAAATAGATCCATGTGGAGTAGATCTAAGATCCTTGTTGTTAGCGTTGTAGGCTGAACTGGCTTGAACGATGCTTTAGTCTGCTTTCCCTTCTGACAAGCATCACAGAGTGCTTCCTTTTTGAATGCTTCATTTGGAAGTCCTCTGACCAGCTTCTGAGAGCTAATCTTGTTGATGGCTTTGAAGTTCAGGTGACATAGTCTTTTGTGCCACAACCATCCATTCTCAGCTACAGTCTTGGATAGAAAACAGGAGTTAGGTGTTCCTGTGTTCCAATCAATCATGTATACATCTCTTCTTCGGAAACCTTGTAGCTTTATTTCTCCAGATAAGATGTCTATCACCATACACTTCAAGATGGTGAAGACTACTAGATTCTTATCGTCACAGAACTGGCTGATGCTCAGGAGGTTGTATTTGAGCCCTTTGACATAATGAGCTTTGGATATTACAATGTTTCCTCGGTGTAGCTCTCCAAAGCCTTTTGTCTGTCCTCTAGAGCTATCTCCAAAGGTTACATCGGGACCTCTTTCTTTGATGTATTTGGTCAGCATCTTCTTGTTCCCGGTCATATGCCTCGAGCATCCAGAGTCTACAAACCATTCTTCACCTCCGAAATTTGAGCTTGAGGAGATGTGGTTGTAGTCATTCCACCTTTTCTGCAATTAAATAAGTAGAGATTTAGGTACCCAAATTTATGTGGGTCCTTTGGGGTTAGTTGGTTTCCTGGAGAATTGATTTCTCCTTGGATTATAGGAATTATTATTATAACCCTTATAAGGTGTCTGTGGTCGAGGTCTAAATCTCCTGGTTGGATTGTATACCGGATATTCCTCAAAATTTTGATAGTGTGGGCCATTTCTAAATCTAGGCTGAGACCATTTATTAAACCTTTGTGGTCTCCACACTTGTTCATTTTGGTAATTAGGATAACCTTGAGGTTTCCATCTGCCCCTCCCATTATGAAATCTATTTTGGGGAGTTGTTGGTAATAGTGGGCATGTTGTGCTGATCATTTTGCACAGCTGCCTAGTCGTCTGCCTAGGTGGTCTGCAGTGTAACTCGACTGCAGCTGAACATTTGACTTTGTTGCCTGTTTTTGAATATCGGTTTATACACAGGCTCAGTAGTCGAGACTATTGTTTCTCCCTTGATAAACTTGATTTCAGAACTAGAGGGAGTGTGAGAATCATATCCAAGGCCTGATTTGGTATATAGTGACCTTTTATAAGTACACAATTCGCCCAGAGTTGAAGACGCCTTCAGGGAGGTTATTTCCTGCGAAGTTTTATTTATCTCGTGCCCCTTAGTAAACTCGGCTTTGGCATGAGCAAGTGCGGTGATTTTTCTTTAAGTAAAATATTTAGCCGTCTATCTCAAATTTGTATTGACACTTGCCACAGTTATTAAAGTCATTGTAGTTGTCTCAACCTTATTTAAATCTAGCCGAGTTTTTCAAATCATTTTTCACCGCCTATTCTCATCTTGCGGTGAGTCTTCTCTCACGTCTGACTTGGTGTGCGATTTAAGTGTTTCAAAATCTTTGAATAACTGATTTACCGATTCATGTAAATCCATATCTTGTGACATGGCTGAGCTATTATTTGAACCGGTAGGTTTAGAAGTTACCTCTTCATCAGCTAAGTTTGCCATCAGGTAATCATACTCCTCGTCTTCATCAGAAAAGAAACCGCTGCTTGATTCGACATGCTCCTGGTCTTCTCCGATGAGGGCTTTTCTTCTGTCTTCCTTTCTGCCCACCTCCTTCTTGGTTTCGTCCTTCTTGAGCTCGGGACAATCCATTTGGATGTGTCCTATTTTGTGACAGTTGTAGCATCCAACTTTCCAGCTTCCAGCCTTCTGGTTCCTTCTTGGATTCTCCTAGGGAGCGATCCCTCATGGCGACCGGGGCACTCAGGCCCCAGCCGGGAGACATCGATATCTGAATCCTTTACCAGGAGTTCGGCGTATCCGACTCCCAAGAGACAGACCGGTCAACGAGCCCCTGCTCGCCCAAGAAGGGAACCCTCTGGCAGGGATATCGTCGTTCACCACGGGGCCGGGGATCGACACGATCGCCTTGGTTCACGCTACGAGAGTCAATCGGGCGAAAGGCGCGACGCGATAGCCGCCATACAACGCCACTCGGCGAGATGAAGGCGCTCATGGAAAATGGGGCGGCGCCAGAGATCGATCATTGGTTCAAGCGAACCACTCACGACTCGGTCGAGCTCGCCTACCCAACCAACTATCAATCCCCACAAACACCTTTATACGAGGGAAATCGGATCACGAAACCCACTTAAGCAAATTCCGGATCTACATGACCGGTGCGGAGCTTTCGATGCGACGAGATGTCGTATGTTCCCGTTAACTCTGGCGACTCGCCCACGGATGGTACACCTCACTACCATCTCGCTCAATCAATTGCTTTGAGAAGCTAGCGAACGACTTGGTCATACTTCGCCGCCAAAGTCGCTCGCCGGAAGGTCCTCACCGCATGATGAAAATCGGGCGGGGAAGGACGAATCGGATGGGGATTACATCGACCGGGTAGACGAGATAGTCCTCACCGGTGAGCCCGTCGGCGACGAGATCGCTCTCAACTCGATTATGAGCGGATTCCACGGACGCTCGCCCATGTTCAGCATCTCACAAAAGATATCCCCCCGACCTATTCGATTTTCCGCAACAAGGCCGCCGGGTTCCTGGCCAGACAGAGGATGCTCTCACTCCGCTTAGAAGAGGGACCATCCGAAGAAGGAAAAGCATCCTCCCATGTCCAGAAGAAGGCGGTCGCCAAGCCCAGAAAGGCGATCGCCAAGCCGCCTGGCGAGTTCAAAGCCTTCGAGGATGTAGAGGTCCACCTTCTTCACAACCTCAACTTATCTCCGGCCCACATCTTCAACGCGATCAAGGGTCGCGAGTGGCTTTCCAAGCCAAAGCCAATAAGGGACCACGGTCACCTAGACCGTAGCAAATTCTGTGCCTATCATAAGAGTCCCGGCCACAACACTAGCCAGTGCCGCGATCTCCTCAGGCAACTCTGGCGATTGTTTGAGGAAGGCAAACTGGACAACTTGGTCACCAAGCCGGAACCAAGGACGGAAAGGACCGGAGGGCGCGAGCGTCGGCAACACGAGAGAACTCCTCCCAATCCGGTCGCCAGAATTGAGCATGAGCCGGAATACTCTGATGATTCGGTCCCACCGATCAACTCTGGCGGCCGGGTCAACATGCTCCAAGCGGGAGGTGGAAACCTCGGGGGTCTCTCCCCGGTTTCCACCATGTCGAACAGGAAACGAAAAGCCGAGCTGAGGGCATTCGCCGGGGTCCACGTCGTTCTTTCTTATACTTGGAGTAGTTCTTTCTGAAATTGCTGAACCTTTGCATTATGAAAGCCATTTCTTCCTCAAAATCTAGTGGATTTGGAGGTTTCACATCAGATAGGCTCTTAGCAGGGGACTCGGCTGCAAATGCGATTCCCTTCTCTGCAGGCTCAGTTGAGGATGAGCTTGGAAGCTCGAACTCATAAGCCTTTAGATCAGAGAACAGCTCCTGAATCTTTATCTTATTCAGGTCTTTGGACTCTCTCATGGCTACAGCCTTCATGCTCCATTCGGGATTGAGCGATCTGAGGACCTTAAGTGCCATTTCCCTGTTGCCATAGGTTTTGCCCAGGGAGTTGATTTCATTGATAATTTCAGTGAACCTTGTGTCCACTTGGTCTATAGATTCACCATTCTTCATTTTAAAGTTGTCAAACTTTTGGATAGCTATTGACAACTTGTTTTTCTTGATCAGCTCCGTTCCTTCACACATTAGAGCTAATGTGTCCCAAATTTCTTTGGCATTCTTACAGTTTTTGATCTTGACCATGGTGGATTTGTCAAGAGTTTGGTATAACACATCTCTGGCCTTGTTGTCAAGATTGGCCAGCTTTCTCTCTTCGGGGGTCAGCTCCGTTCTCTTCTTAGGAATCTTTTCGGGCCTCCCAGCTGCGATTTCCTCGGCTGTGTTGTCCTTCTAAAAAATGAATGGACCGTCTTCAATGATGCACCACATGTCGTCGTGAATTGAAGATAAGTGTGCCTGCATTATTATCTTCCACAGATCATACTCGTCAACTGAAAAGACAGGGAGTCTAGAGTGCATGTGTTCCATTATAAAGTGAGAGTTAAGATGTATATATCTAATATAGATCTGGTTCGAAAAAAAATGAACCAACCTCTCCGATACCACTTGTAGGTCACAAGTTGTCCAGGAACAAGTCTAGAGGGGGGGGGTGAATAGACTTGTTGAAAGTCTTGAACTCTTTTTCACGAAGAGTGAGTTTCTTCAGCTGATAGTCAAACAAATGACTTGGAGTCGTTTGTTCTTGGATAAGTGCGGAAGTCAGCTGATGACGAATATAAATTAATCTTAATGAAACACTTAACAATGTATGCGTAGCTTAAAGTATGATTCAAGAAACAAGAAATAACACAGCAATTATAGTGGTCTCGGAGGTGGGGTAATCCTCTACTAATCCACTTTTCTCCAAACGATTGGAGATGAATTCACTATAATTTTCAACCAAAGTGATAAATATTACAGGTGATTCACAACACACTACAACAATGACTTCCAACCGGTGGAAATCCGTGCCGTTGTACACACACTTGACTGCCTTGCACCTCTTGATCCTCGATCCTTGGATGCCTTTACAGTCTCTTACTTCAACCAGTGAAGTACCCCGTACTCAAGATTATAGACAAGAGTGTTTGTCTTCTCCAACTTAAGAGCTTCCTTAGGTATGAACTTTTAGATCTGCTCTTTTCACGATGCTATTTGATTGCTTGAGATTGCTTGATTGCTTTGATCGCTAGAATGTATGTTCGCACCGGTTGTTGCTCAGTTTCAAATCTCTGGATATATATAGGTCAGATCTCTGAGCTTCTTCCTTGTAGCCGTTGCAAATCTTTGAACAAATCCGTCCGTTGGAGGGAGACTTCATTGTTTATTCTTTCTGAACGTTGCAAGGCTGGATTCCTATTATTTAATTTTATCTTCCGACCGTTGTGAGGACTTCTGCATGTGAGCGCCGAATCTTTTGAATATAAAAGGATTAATGTCTTCACGGTGGGTCAGGATGATTTAATTAAATCATATCTCTTGCGGGAATCACTCCAATTTGTCTCTTCACGTTGCATGTGAGCTTTCCGTAATATTTGACTTTTGAAAGCATGCTGATGTGGACTTGGAGTACTTGGCTGTAGTCGAGTAGGCTGATGTGCAGCTTACATCTCTGCAGGTAGGTCCTCTCGGCTGTTCACTTGTTTGTGACTTGTCTGGTCAGGTGACTTCCCTGAGGTACCTCAGTGCGATCTGGTCAAACTTCTCCGATAAATTTAGTTGACGGAGCTACTCTGATCGAGTCATTGCTCCTCTCGATGGACTAGGTCATTTAGTACTTAGCCGTTTTTCAGCCTAACTAACTTTTGGCCTACAGAAGACACTCATTTGGTTCTTCTTTACATTTTGCCAAGTTTTATACTTAACATATTTTGGCCTATGGAAGATACTCATTTGGTTCTTCCTTACATTTTGCCAAGTAATAAACATTTGATTTTAAATTAATGACATCATCAAAATCTAACAAGTATTCCTAACAGAATGATCCGACATACCATACGAATGTGAAAGTGAACAAGTCTAACACGAGCCAAAGATGATACTCCCAGTACAAGGCTATCCATCACAATGAAAATGATAATACTCCCGTCTCGATCTATAAATGGAGATAAAATGACGATCGGTAACTGATATACGATTACAACATGCCAACAGTGAACGCAAATGAGTGATTCATGAATGATGAGTGATTATTAATGAGTGAAAATTACTGAGTGTCAATTACAGACTGATAATTACTGAAGGAAAATGAATGAATTACAACCGGGTATTACATAATAAGAGCTCCGAGTAAGCCTTTACTTCTTGATAAGTCTTGTTAATAACAGATAAAACCACATTACATGCATTCGAGTCGGAACTCTATTAGATTCGAGCCTTTTGTACTCATAATTGGCTATAACAACTCTGATTAATCTTTTAATTCTTGATTAGGTCTTGTTGTAGCAAGGATTCACTATAATAGCTCTGATTAAGCCTTTACTTCTTGATTACATCTTGTTAATAGGAGATAAGACCACATTACATGCATTCGAGTCAGAGCTCTGTAAAAACTCTGGTTTATTGATTAGATTCGAGCCTTTTGTACTCGTAATTGGCTATAAGAGCTCCTATTAATCTTTTATTTCTTGATTAAGTCTTGTTGTAGAAAGGATTTGCTATAATAGGTACGATTAAACCTTTACTTCTTAATAAGTCTTGTTGTAACAAGGATTCACTATAATAGCTCCGATTAAACCTTACTTCTTGATTAAGTCTTGTTGTAACAAGGATTCGCTATAATAGCTCCAATTAAGCCTTTATTTCTTGATTAAGTCTTGTTAATAGGAGATGAGACCACGTTACATTTATTCGAGTTGGAACTCTATGAGAACTCGGGTTTATTGATTAGATTCGAGCCTTTTGTACTCAGAATTGGCTATAAGAGCTCCGATTAATCTTTTACTTCTTGATTAAGTCTTGTTGTAGCTGTAATACTCGAGATTTCTGATATGTATTTGGAACTTGTGATATTGTAATTGTTGTACTTGATCTGAGTATTATTCTCCGTATTTCATTATCCGATGTTGTCGAGCGTATGATTTCATGTATGTGATTTAGAAATTGTAATTCTGCGCATGTAGCGCAAGCTATCGGCTATGTGTAACGTACGCTAACATGGACTCAATAGCGCACGCTACAAAGGAACATTAGCGCACGCTATGCGTGGTCAATTTGATTGAGACGTGCGGTAGGTGAGATATGGCTGGGGACCCCTGTCGGATTGTGTCGGGATGAACCTGGACGGCTTTCGGGAAAAGCCAAGTCAACGCCTTAGCACACGCTACAGGCATGTGCATAGCGCGCGCTAAGCATTGAGTACAGTTAAGTCAGTGAGCCGTTAGCGCACGCTACGAGCAGGGACTAGCGCGCGCTAATAGCCATTTCTTATAAATAGGACAACATCCTATTCGTGATTTCAGTTCTTTCTTCTCCCATATCCGAATTCTTACACTTAGAACATAACTTCCTTCATCCTAAACACTTCATATCAACATCCTAGCTCGTGATTGAGGATCGTATATCATTGGAGATTTGGTGTTCAAGCCTTCGGTGTTGGATTGCTTCGATTTCCTCCGTGTTCTTCACTACTTTGAGGTAGGTGATTCTTCACCGATATTAGTAATGTTCTTAAGGACGTTGATCATGTTTTGATAACCAGTTATTTCGTTTCTAATCGGTCATCACATGTTAGAAGGACACTTTTGACGTATCGGCACTACATATCGTAGGAACCTTTGAACCGTTTTTAGTATATGGACTCCTAAGCATTTTCAAACCGATTTGTGATCAGTAGACGGATTCTACCCAGTTGTTATGTTTTATACATTGGAATCATGCGTTTTGGAACGTAGGATGAACGGAACTTAGAATATTTTCTTGAAGATCGAAGATGAATTATGATGTTGAGATGATTATCCGTATATTTGTATCTCATAATCATTGTACTTACACAAACCTTATTAGCATGATATGCTTGAGGATGACTTGTTTTATCACCAGAGAATTCATGAGTTCATCACCATTCAACCCAGTTTGCTGTCAGTAGTAATCTGCCATGCACGATTAGCGCACGCTAACATACGTTAGTTAACGTGCGCTATCGGGGTTAAGTTAACGCACGATACGTACGTAATGTACGTTATGATATCAGCCGAGCCAAACAGTCAGTCTGTGGCTAGCGTACGCTAGGCTTATACGATAGCGTATGCTAACAGGCAGGCTTAGCGCACGTTACGTAGAGTACGTAGCGCACGCTAAGCAGTCCAGGCAGATTGTTTAATTTGAGCTTTTTGGCCATAGACCGAATTGTTAGGTAATCGTTCGACTTGAGATGATTTGTATATCATTCCTTTTTTTAAGGTTCGAGCTTGTTACGTTGATCGAAGGAGGCGGCCTTCGAGTGTGTTGAGATCATTGAAGTGTTTCGTTCTTGCCATCTTCGAGGCAAGTATCGTAATATGTTAATATTGGTATTTTGAGCATGCGTGTGATTATTCATGTTGTTGAACATGAGATTTATTTCGTTGAATTGTCATGATATTCATTATCTAGTGTTTGTATGTTCATGTTGATGAACATAATGATTTGGCATATGTGTATGCATGAGTTGTGTTTGTGCACGTTGTACGATCTATGCTGAGGGCGCTGGATCGGATGTCCACCTCGTGTTGGTCCGACGGGATCATCTTGGGATCTAGGCTGAGTGCGCTGGATCATTGGATGGGTTATTTCCACCTCGTGTTGGTCCGACGGGATCATCTTGGGATCTATGCTGAGGGCGCTGGATCATTGGAATACCCTTGCTGTGTTAATGGAATCTTATGGATTCGCATTGTCGGATTCCGGTAGCGGAAGTCCGTGTGGTGTATCTTGTTATGTATTGTTGATGCATATTCAAATTGTTTAATATGATACTTGTACTAGCATCGTTTTGCTAACCCCTTCGGGGGTGGACATTTGTTTTGATGTTCAGGAAGCCGAGGAGCAGGGAAACAGCCACAATACCGACGTGACGACGAAGGGGTTCAGTGATGTTTGTTGTTGTTGGTGATTTGTTTTCTTGTTTTGAGTTCAGTACTCGAGTACGCGTGTCGTATTAAAATTATTTCGATATGGTTGTATAAATTACTCGTTGAACCAGTTGTTCGGTTTTGCAAACTTGAATTTCCGATGATGATGATGTCTTATATTTACCTTTCTTTTAAAACAGCCTTGTAAATCCTTACTTAAAGGCATTACGGCGCTGTAATTATTCCGAATATCTCGGGGTGTTAGATAATATGGTATCGGAGCTAAGATTTATGGATATCTTGGCAGTCGGGTTTTAAGTTGGGTCTGTTTACGTTATTGATTTACGAGTCATTCGTAACATCACTGTTCAGCCAAAAGTCGTCATGTGGACCGTGGTTGTAAGTCTCCTAATCTCTTATACTACTGTTTTACTTAATTACTGTTTTGTGAGTATTGACGGACTTTATTTCGAAAACTTTGTCCTGGATATTGAGGAATTGTGTTTACAGTATGTTGAGAGGAGGACGTGGACGCGGACGGGGTAACATGAGACAGGAGGATTCCGCAACTACCCCGGAATTATCAGCTAGCCGAACCGATTCCCATTCTGGAGGGCAGCAAGGATCAGCGAATGACGACGCAAATCCTAACATGCCGGGAGTGCTTCAACAGGTGGTGGCACAGATAAACCAGTTCGCCCAGGTAGTCGACCGCATGCAGACGGCGATGGGACAGCAGCACCATGAGGATAACCGGGGAGATAGACGGATTGCTGAGGTGGTCAAATTGCACCCGCCAAAATTTGACGGAGCTGCGGAGGCAATTACTTGGGATCACTGGCTCAAGGAGTTAGAGAAGATTTTCGCGGGTCTTAACTGTCCCGAGGACCGGAAGGTCCCCATTGCCCAGTATTTTCTGACTGGGGAGGCCTTTGATTGGTGGGAAGCTATCCGACCCGAGAATCATAATGCGGACTGGACGGAATTCAAATTAATAATGGAAGCACAGTATTGTCCTCGTCCAGTTAGAGAGGCAAGTATCCGAGAGTTTTTCTCACCACAGAGTTCGGAAGCATCTGTGACAGATGTAATCAAAACTTTTAATCATCAGCTGACTTGTGTGCGACACTTGGTCAGAACGGAGGCGGAATTTTTTTTTCATTTCGATATGCGGATGAAGCCAGAGATTCAGCAGTACATGTCCGGATTTGAGTGTACTACGTTGCGGTAGTATCAAGACAAAGCACTGGCCTACGACATGAAAGAGGCGGCGGTGGAGAAATCAGTGGAGGCAAAGAAGCAGAAGGTGACCGACAACTTTTCAGAAAACAAGAGTGGTGGGCCCCGCAAGGGCCAGTCTTCCTTTTATTCGGCTAGGAAACCTCCACATCCTTCCAGAGGAGGAAAGAAGTTCTGGACTTCATCAGCAGTTCCGGACGCAACAAAGAAATGCTACAACTGTGGTCGAGCAGAGCATATTCGACTTGATTGCCCCGCGTCTTCTGTGACTTGTTACGATTGTGGACAAGAAGGGCACCGTGCGGCCTTTTGTGGAGTTGCTACTAGATCTTTTGGTACTCGCACTCCAGCGCCAGTTCCGAAGGAGACAAGTGTGAACCAGACGCAGCAGAGTGGATTTCAGCAGCAGAACGTCAGGAAGAGAGAGACATCCAGTGCTGGGTCCGTTCCTCCGCGCCTGTACGAGATGAGGACATCTGACGATCAGAACACTGCTGTTGCATTAGGTACGATTCAGATCCTTTTGCAACCAGTTAGTGTTTTGTTCGATTCCGCAGCTACACATTCTTTTGTATCATTGAACTGTGTAAATCGTTTAAAAATCTCGTGTTTATATGATTGTGAACCATATGTTGTGGGTTTGCCGAGTGGAGAGAGAATTGTGGGAACCCTAGAGGTTAGAGATTTCCCAGTATCTATAGGAGGGAGAGATTGGCCATCGAATCTTATTGTAATTTACATCTACGGTGATGATTTAATTCTCGGAGACGATTGGCTCAACCGTTATGGAGCTATTCTGAATTACCGAGAGAGAGTCATTTCTATCATTGCGGATGACGGATCTGAACACTTATTCCGAGGATGGAGACCAGGAAGCTCGGGAAAATTGATCAAAGCAATGAAAGCCGTGAAATTACTGATGCAGGGATGTCACGGACTTTGGTGCTATGCCATGAGGAAAGAGGAAGGAGTAGAGCTCTCGTCTATTTCAGTTGTGAATGAGTTCTCAGATGTGTTTCCTGACGAACTACCTGGGTTACCTCCGCAGAGAGAAGTGGAATTCACTATTGAATTAGAGCTGTAATACCCGGTTGTAATTCAGTAATTATCATTCAGTATTTATCATTCAGTAATTGATACTCAGTAATTTCACTCATTATTGATCATTTGTCACTCATATTCAATCATGGTATTCATCATTCAGAGTAATTGTATCGTATATCAATCGTCATTCGTCACTAATCTAATTGGAGTTTCGTGCCGTGTTTATCGTCGTTGTCATTTTCGTTGTGGGCTGTGCGTGAGGAGTAGCACACGCTAAGTACTCTTTTTAGTGTACGCTAATTGAGTACAGGTAGCGCACGCTAATGTTACCCTGGTTGCAGTCCAGAAGGTACTGGACTGCAGGTGAGTTATATGTAGCGCACGCTATGAGTGGTAAGTAGCGCGTGCTAGTGGGTTGTAGTAGCGCACGCTACATATTGGGTGTAGCGCACGCTACCTAGGTCAGATCAGAGGACAGACGATTCTGGATTCCAGTACTGGGCATCACATAATTCGTTAGCGCACGCTAACAATGAGTATTAACGCACGCTAGTGGCATGGCCGTAGCGCACGCTACAAAAAGGTATGTAGCGCGCGCTACCGTGTTCGGACAGTGGGTACTGGACTACCCAAATTACCCGTTAGCGCACGCTACGCACAAGGGCTAGCGCACGCTAATCTAGAGTGGCTATATATGGGACAGTTAGCCTGCGTTCGTCATTTTATCATCCTTCCTCATTACCTCATCGGTTTTGAGCGATTTCGGGCATTTTGGAGAATTCTCTTCGAGCTTCTATCATC
Organism: Orobanche coerulescens; assembly: GCA_033398695.1. Taxonomy (NCBI): domain Eukaryota; kingdom Viridiplantae; phylum Streptophyta; class Magnoliopsida; order Lamiales; family Orobanchaceae; genus Orobanche; species Orobanche coerulescens. The sequence continues at coordinate 105,485,973 of CM065807.1, read as the reverse complement.
CATCATCATCATCTTCTAGTCTTTGAGTTGGATTATCATCACTTCATCATCTCCTTAGCATCGAATCAAAGGTATTAATCTCTTGGATCTAGAATTTTGGATTTTTGGGTTTTTCCTTCCGATTTCTTCGTGTAAGCTTGGATTATCATTGGAATATGTTAGATATGGATTATCTACCTTGGATAAGTATATTCTTACGGAATTAATGGTTATTTTCAGAATTATTTCAAGAACCCTTGGGGTTGACTTCGGTTAATTGGGGATTTTCCGATTGATGTAGTTGTAATCTCGAATTGTGGATTCCTAATGGATTATTAATATCATTGAAGTGTTTTGTTAGTTCGATATACTCATTTTGGTATTGGTTTCGATATATTCGGGATTGGATATTTTCGAAGTCGTGTGGTTGGTTACGTATTCGTAAGAATGCCCCTATGAGTTGATTATCGTTGTTTCGACCTTTGGGTTAGTCATGTTTTGTTGCTTGATACGTGTATTGAACGGTTGTTGGTGATTATTGTTATTCAAGGTTGTTCGAGCGATCGGTATTTCACTTAGGACGTTGTTCGTGGACGGACATTCTTCATCGGTATTGTGTAAGTTAATTCTTACTCGGTTAAAAGGATATTCATTCCTTTTGATGTTGTTCATTCATAATCGTAACTCATTCATCATTGTATTAACCGTATCAAAACTTGTCATTGTCAATTAATCACCTCAGTCATAAGGAACGACGGTTCCAATCTTTTCATTAAGCTGTCATTCATTTCACCATCATTTAATCTTGCTGAGTCATGATTCATTTTCGTTGTCACTTTTGTCATATTGTGGCATTCCGGGTCATACTGGCGTGCCGGTTGGTATGTGTAGGATTTTCATGTCGGGCACATTATAGTCGTGTGTTGGTTGGTGGCCTCACATTGGACTGTGCACACGAGTTGATGGCTTCGTGAGACTGATTAGGTACAAGACCACACGGGTATTCGATCGATACTCGTTGGTGGCTTGTGCACGGACACATTTCCATCCCGGACGTAGTGTGGCGCCATTCCTTTGAGCCGTATCATTAGTTGATTCATATAGCATGTTTGATTGCGTATGTTTCGACAGGATATTGTATACTGTGGATAACTCATGATTGTGTATTTTCAACTCTTGAGGATTGTTTTTCTGTGTAACTGACCCCGTTTGGGGATTTTGTTTTTCAGGTCATGGCAAGGCAAAAGCACGGGAATAATATATTGACGGCGAGGAGTCCCAGTGATACTAGTAGGGCCCCCAAATCCTTTCAGTCATTCCTACTGTTGTCATTTATTTTCCGCTGCAGATTTTCACTTGGTTATTCCGTTTCATTCAGTGTTGTGTATTTTATCTTCATATAAAATATACATGTATTCTGTATTATCCTGGGTGTGTGGTATGAAACTCCTCATCGGAGTAATTAACGTTGTAATGTGGTTCGGTACTACATTCGCCCTGTGTAATTCATTCATTTTCATCCGCCTGGTGGGTCCCAGTTGGGGGTCCACGGCACTGTAATATCCGCCTAGATGGGGTGTTACAGAGTTGGTATCGGAGCGTGGTTTTGAATACTACCTTCCGAGTCATGTTTCATTTGAAATCATCGTCATCAGACTAGTATCATTGGACTTTCGCGTCACATGTGACCTGTGCAAATGCCGAGCCAATCAGACCGAAAGAACTGTAAGATTTCTAACGCTATGGTATAATTTCTGGCAATAGCCATTCATTCATCATTCATCAATTAACAATCCTCAAACATCATCATTCATTATGATCAGGACGATCATGTTAACTCATTAATCACTTAATTCATTTCATTTCTCAGTTAATGATCAGGACGATCATATTAACTCATTAATCACTTAATTCATTTCATTACTCAGTTGTCGATCTGGATGATCATGTTATTAATCTTGTTAAGTTATTCAAGATAATCATTTCAAGAATTTCATCAGATAATCATGTCACTTCAGTAAATCATTCATATAATCACTAAGTCGAGCATGTATACTCATTTTCATCATCTCATGACATAATCATAACGTGATAATCATGCGGGAAATATAATCATTATGCGACCTTCCTACTTCAGTATGGGGAGAGCTGTCAGGGGATGCACGGGGAGAGGCCGCGGTGCGGGCCGAAACCCGGGAAATAATCACTATTGTCGGGAAATTGTGCCCAGGACTCGGCTCGATCAGAAGATGTTCGGGTTGATCCACTCACTTTTATGCAGGCCATGATGACCCATGTGCAATTGCTCAATCATCATTGCGCCACTCTGGCCGGATTAATCGAGAGAACCCTCCCGTATGAGCCAGCTGATAAGGAAAGTGCTGAACAACAACTTCCATCTATCAGCAAGAAATCAGCGAAGCGTAATCAATCTGAAGGCGGTCAGTCAACCTTCAAGAAGCCTCGTGTGAGTCCTATCGTTTCTGAGCGACCTCCTACGGCGCATAATCGTGCGGGATCTTAGTCCCGAGCAGCCAGTTCGGCCATCACCTGTTTCAATTGTGGAATGTCGGGTCATTACAGCACTGAGTGTCTGAAACCGTCTATCACGTGCTATAATTGTGGGAATTTTGGGCATAAGGCCCGTTTTTGCCGAAAGGACTACAAGTCGGCTCCGGCGGCATCTCAGGCCCCGAAGCAAGCAGCAATTCAGAATCAGACTACTTGGTCAACGTCGTTTAAGACAATGGAAGCAAATAGAGTTGGGGATCATATTTATCAGACGGGAGCGTCCGGTTCGGGGGCCGGCAAGTCCCAGATTCATGTGATGAGGAGGATCGACGATCCGGTGGCCCGAATGACCTCAGGTATACTCGTAATTTTATTTCAACCTGTGTGTACCTTTTGGATACTGGCGCACTGCATTCATTCATTTTCGAATCATGTTTGAATAGACTTATTTTCGAATAATCCTATTGCTTGTGGACCTCATACCATCGATCTACCTGACGATGGAAGATTTTTCGGAAATCATACCGAATTAAGCTTAATGACCGCGATTGGTTGATGGACCTAATCGTGGTGAATTTATCTTAGGACGATGTAATTTTCGGTATTAGTTGGTTTGGTCGTCTTGATACTATCCTCAGTGTTTGTTAGCGTTTGGTCGCTATCTTTTCGTCGTTGGTTGTCGAATGTGTACTTCAATGAAGTAATCCCTGTTGTTCCAGAAGAATTATTATTATTACGGAAGCAGAGAATTCCACAAGCGAATAATTCAATCATTCATTGTATCATTTTCATCGATTGGCCTTTCTAAGGCAATCGAATTATTCAATCATTCATTGTATCATTTTCATCGATTGGCCTTTCTAAGGCAATCGAATTATTCAATCATTCGTTGTATCATTTTCATCGATTGGCCTTTCTAAGGCAATCGAGTTATTCAATCATTCATTGTATCATTTTCATCGATTGGCCTTTCTAAGGCAATCGAGTTATTCAATCATTCATTGTATCATTTTCATCGATTGGCCTTTCTAAGCCAATCGAGTTATTCAATCAGTCATTGTATCATTTCCATCGATTGGCCTATCTAAGGCAATCGAGTTATTCAATCATTCATTGCATCATTTTCATCGATTGGCCTTTCTAAGGCAATCGAGCTATTCAATCATTCATTGTATCATTTCCATCGATTGGCCTCTCTAAGGCAATCGAGATGTTAAATCATTCATTGTATCATTTTATCGACTGACCATTCTAGGGCAATTGAAATGTTCAATCATTCGTGGTATCATTGTCATCGATTGATGATGTATTTCCAGACGAGTTATCTGATTGCCTTCACATAGAGTAGTGGAATTCAGGAGTTAGTTGGAGCCGGTATGTCCCTATTATCGAAGACACCGTATCGGATGGCCCCGACCAGAATGCAGGAGTTGAAGATTCAACTTGAGGAGTAGTTCGAGAAAGGTTATCTCCGACCGAGTGCGTCCCCGTGAGGAGCACCAGTGTGATCTGCCAAGGAGTAGGATGGCTCGTCTCGTGTGTGTATTAATTATCAGGAGTTGAACAGGGTGATGATCAAGATTAGTATCCTCTACCCCGTATTGATGATCTCTTAGATCAACTTCAGGGAGCTTCAATATTTTCCTAGGTCGACTGAAGATCTGGATATCATCAGCTGCGAATTCAAGAGTCGGGTATCGCAAGGACGGCATTTCGTACACGCTATGGTCATTATGAGTTCGTAGTTATGCCGTTCGGGCTAACTAATGCACCTGTGGTATTCATGGAGTTAATAAATCGGGTTTTCATCGACTTTCTTTTTGATTAGTTTGTTGTTGTCTTCATCGATGATATTTTGATTTATTCTCGTGATCGAGAGGAACACGAGGTACATCTTCATCAGGTTCTCGACGTGTTGAGACGCGAGCAACTTTATGGAAAGTTTTCTTAATGTGAGTTCTGGATGTCCGAGGTGATTTTTCTCAGGCATGTAATTTCATCAGACAGAGTTCGTGTCGACCCTCAGAGGATGGAGGCTATTCGAGTTTGGCAACCTCCGAGAGACGTTAAGGAAATCCGAGGTTTCCTCGGATTAGCTGATTAATTATCCGACCCACGACCTGGAGCTAGCAGCCGTGGTTTTCGCGCTGGAAATTTGGCATCGTTACCTGTATGGCGTCACCTATTAGATCTTCACTGATCACAAGAGTTGAAGTATATATTTACTCAGAAGGAGTTAAATATGCGACAAAGACGGTGGTTGGAACTAATCAAAGATTATGATATCGAGATCCTTTACCACCCAGGCAAGGCGAACATTGTCGCCGACGCCTGGAGTCATAAGTCCGTTCAGGAGTAGATGCTTGCTCGTTTATCAGTTCAGAAGGAGCTTCAACAGGAATTCCTTAGACCCGAGATCGAGGTCTGGCATCAGCGACTGGCGGGTATGCTGAAATCGCTCCCTATTCCAGAATGGAAGTGGGAAGACATTTCCATGGATTTCATCACGAGAGTGCCGACGAGTCATCGGGGCATGAATACGATCTGAGTGATCATGGACCGCTTAACTAAGTCAGCTCATTTCCTTGAGATTAAAGATACGTGGGGTCTCGAGAGACTTGCCCAGCTGTTCATCAAGAGATAGTGAGATTGCACGGTACTCCTAAGAGTATCGTTTCTGATCGTGACGGGCGATTCATGTCTCATTTTGGAAATCAGTTCATCGTGCTTTGGGAACTCAGCCTAATCTCATTACCGTTTTTCATCCTCAGTCCGACGGACAATCAGAGAGGACTTTTCAGACACTGGAGGACATGTTGAGGGCATGCGTCCTCGATTAATAGACGATTGGGAAACCCAATTACTGTTGTTTGAGTTCACGTACAGTTATAGTTGGCATGCTGCGATGAAGGTAGCACCTTACGAGGCCTGGTACGGTCGTCGTTGTCGATCTCCCTTGTGTTGGGACGACCCATCAGAGTCAATCGGCACCGAGCCCGATATACTTATAGCCGCCCGGGAGAAGGTAGCTTTGATCAGAAGTCGTTTGTTGACCGCCGAGTCGGCGTAAATCATATGCAGATAACCGTCGTCGACCATTAGAGTCCGAGGTTGGTGACCATGTGTTGGTCAAGGTATCCCCGAGTCGTGGTATCTTCCGTTTTGGGAAGAGGGGAAAGTTGAGTCCGAGATTCATTGGACCGTTCGAGATTATGAATCGAGTAGGCGAGTTAGCTTATCGATTGGCTTTACCTCCGGCGTTAAGCCTAATTCATATTGTGTTTCACGTCTCTCAGTTGCGGAAGTATGTTGCCGACCTGAGTCACATACTTCAGTTTGATGAAATCGAGATCGCCGACGATCATTCATATGAGGAGCGTCCTATACGAGTTTTAGAGCGGCGAATCAAGCAGTTGAGGAATAATACGATTCCTTTGGTTAAAAATTCAGTGGTCTTGACACGGAGTCAAAGAGGCTACGTGGGGAACCGAGGATAGTATGCGGGAGAGTTATCCCGAGTTGTTTGACCCTTAGTTTCGGGGAAGAAACTCTTTTAAGGGGGGTGTATGTAATACCCGGTTGTAATTCAGTAATTATCATTCAGTATTTATCATTCATTAATTGATACTCAGTAATTTCACTCATTATTGATCATTTGTCACTCATATTCAATCATGGTATTCATCATTCAGAGTAATTGTATCGTGTATCAATCGTCATTCGTCACTAATCTAATTGGAATTTCGTGCCGTGTTTATCATCGTTGTCATTTTCCTTGTGGGCTGTGCGTGAGGAGTAGCGCACGCTACGTACTCTTTTTAGCGTACGCTAATTGAGTACAGGTAGCGCACGCTACCACTCAGCATTAGCGCACGCTAATGTTACCCTGGTTGCAGTCCAGAAGGTACTGGACTGCAGGTGAGTTATATGTAGCGCACGCTATGAGTGGTAAGTAGCGCGCGCTAGTGGGTTGTAGTAGCGCACGCTACATATTAGGTGTAGCGCACGCTACCTAGGTCAGATCAGAGGATAGACAATTCTGGATTCCAGTACTAGGCATCACATAATTCGTTAGCGCACGCTAACAATGAGTATTAACGCACGCTAGTGGCATGGCCGTAGCGCACGCTACAAAAAGGTACGTAGCGCGCGCTACCGTGTTCGGACAGTGGGTACTGGACTACCCAAATTACCCGTTAGCGCACGCTACGCACAAGGGCTAGCGCACGCTAATCTGGAGTGGCTATATATGGGACAGTTAGCCTGAGTTCGTCATTTTATCATCCTTCCTCATTCCCTCATCGGTTTTGGGCGATTTCGGGCATTTTGGAGAATTCTCTTCGAGCTTCTATCATCCATCATCATCTTCAAGTCTTTGAGTTGGATTATCATCACTTCATCATCTCCTTAGCATCGAATCAAAGGTATTAATCTCTTGGATCTAGAATTTCGGATTTTTGGGTTTTCCCTTCCGATTTCTTCGTGTAAGCTTGGATTATCATTGGAATATGTTAGATATGGATTATCTACCTTGGATAAGTATATTCTTACGGAATTAATGGTTATTTTCGGAATTATTTCAAGAACCCTTGGGGTTGACTTCGGTTAATTGGGGATTTTCCGATTGATGTAGTTGTAATCTCGAATTGTGGATTCCTAATGGATTATTAATATCATTGAAGTGTTTTGTTAGTTCGATATACTCATTTTGGTATTGGTTTTGATATATTCGGGATTGGATATTTTCGAAGTCGTGTGGTTGGTTACGTATTCGTAAGAATGCCCCTATGAGTTGATTATCGTTGTTTCGACCTTTGGGTTAGTCGTGTTTTGTTGCTTGATACGTGTATTGAACGGTTGTTGGTGATTATTGTTATTCAAGGTTGTTCGAGCGATCGGTATTTCACTTAGGACGTTGTGTTGCGATATTTCCTACACGCAAGTGCACGTCATCGTTTACAAGTAATAAAGTGATAAGTAGAGTATCGTTCCCACGAGGATTGAGTCTCTAACTACCGACGTTTTCGTATTCCAATTTTATTTGAACAATCGAAGTTGGGTTTTTGGATTAATAACTACAAGAATGAATAAAAGACTAAACAGAAAGCGATGGCTTGAATAAAAAGAATCAAATGATAAATAAGTCTAGAGTTCTGAATCCACCTTAATTTATCCGAATTTAATCTTGATCATCCGTAATAAATAATTTTCCCAATTTATTGAAGGCGGAGATTGCTAATATATTCTACCGCCTCTCCCGAGGTCAATAGATTTATCTAACGGCGACTAACGCACTCTATCCCTAGGTGAATTATCTCGTCGCTAGGCAAAAGCATGAAATCTCCTAAAGGCCACGTAGTTCCTATGAGTATATTCCTATCTCACGAATAAAACGGTCCTCACCAATAGTTCTCACCAAATCTCCTCTCCCGATTCAAGTGAATGATTAAATCAATACAACTATTGGCCAGATAATTGCAAGCATTAAACATAATTGGGAAAACTCAATAAAAAGGTAATAAATTGGATAATCTCAATCAATTCGTCAAAATAAAGGTTTCATCAAAACCCTAGATTAGGGCTTTAGCCTGACATACTAAAAGCTGAAAATACAGAATAAATAAACGAAAGCATAAAATTCAAACGCAGATGAAGCTCGGATTCCTCCGTTCTTCAGCTTCCGCCTTCGCCCTTGAATTCCTCTGCTTTCCTCCTCTTCTCTGTCTCCAAGCTTAAGCTCTCTTAGGTTTAGATTCAATGATTCCAAGATAATTAAATTAGCGTCTTAAGCCCTATTTATAGCTCAAGACCTCCACAAATCGCGTCCATATTAATCGGTTGAAAATCGGCCCAAACGCCCAAAATCCGCAGACGTATAATTCCCGCTAAGTGTGCGCGGCTCACCTGTCTTTGTGCCGCGGCACATCGCTAAAATCAATACCGGGCGTAATTAAATCCTTCGTACGCGGCTCACATGGGCATGCCGCGACACAGTACACTACTCGGCCCTTGGTGGTGTCTTCCTTTGCCGCGGCTCGGTTTCCTTGTCCGCGGCTCAAAGTCCAGTTTTGCCGTTTTCGCCCGTTTTGCATCGTTTAAGCTTCCGGACTTCAATTTCCTGTCAATCATGCAAAATTAAGGCATTAAAAGCTCATTTAGATGATTTCACACTCCAAAATACTACAAAATAATGATAAATAAGCGTATAAAAATACGCCTAACAAATACCCCCAAACTTAAGCCTTTGCTTGCCCTCAAGCAAAAAGAATTAAAGTCAATAAAAGAAAGTCGTGAATCATCGTGCAACTCATAGTGTTCAACCTAATCAATACTATCCTGCCATCCTCTCTAAATAATACGAGTGTCATAAAAGCGAGCTGCACTCAGAATAATGATTCCGCAAAGAAGTCAAGTTCAGTCCTAATCATTCGTTCATGAAGAAAATTTCAGCTCAAAGATTAACAAAACATGAGTCAAATCATCCGTCAATATGAAAGGCCAACACAACCAAACTAGTTCATCCTGTTCCACAGTCTAAAGGCACAAATTTTACGAGTCTTATAACAAATAAACCTCGGACAGTATCCCCTTATATAACTATGCTCAAGAATTTGATTCGAGTCGACCACTAGGTTAGGATCTCGGGATGTTTCATCGGGATAATCCTAGGGTGGAACTTCCATTCTCATGTATTCGGAAACTGTTTGACGTAAAAGACACTCATGGGGCACATGGATGCTTCTAGTTACTAAGTTCCGTTCTGACGGAGAAACAACTCGAATACAAAATTTCCGCATGTCCGAATCAAGGTTGCCGTTTTACGCGAGAGTAAACAGCGGGTCACGCAAATACCCCCGGTTACTAGGCTTCCAATCATTGACACATGCGAAATATCTACATTACTAGTCTAATCGGGGTCGTCGTTTTACGCGAGAGTAAACAACGGGTCACGCGAATACCCCCGGTTACTAGACTTCCCTTCATAGAACGCATTCTCTCGACTTTTAGGGAAAAACTGACCGACTCTAAACTCAATTTAAGTGCCAACACGACTAAAGAAACAGTATGACTCATTATCCGGAAAATGTAGCCAAACGTATTAATGGGGATTTTAAACAAGTATGTATCGTCTCTTATCTGCCAAGACCTCTACAATCACGAAAAATTTCGGACCTAATTGAATACTAAGCAGAACAGAAATAACTGACTACAACTCGACTAGAACTCGCCCGCTTCTTCAGAGAGAAAGACAGTGTCGTAACATCAAGATCACACAAAATAGAAGCACGAAAATTCACGAATAAAGAAAAAACTACGGCAAGCAAGGCTATCTAAAAAGAAAAATGCAACAAAATATAATGTATAGCAAGAAAATAGAGTACAGCAATTAATGTAGACTGAATGTAAATCCCTCCCCCAAACTTAGGACGTACATTGACCTCAATGGACAAAAAATGAAATGAAAGAAAAGTAAAAGGTCAAGTACTCCCCTCTAGTCTGCTCAGGAGCTGGTGCCGGCATCGTCCGGTGAGGAGGGTGGTGTGGCTGGCCGGGCGGGCGCAGTAAATGGCCCGTCGGGATGCATGATGTGGGCCGTCCATGCGGCGAGGTGCTCCTGATGATAAGCCTCCCTCGCAGCAAGACGCCTCTCCGCTCGTCGGCTGGACCGGCGGGCCTGCTCTCTCATCTCGGCTCTGGCGGCAGCAACAACACTCTCCCGCGCCTCCCGCTGCTCCTCTCGCAAGGCAGCCATCCAGCTCTCTCTCTCTCTCTCCTCATCTCATCTCTCTCTCTCCTCAACTCCTCTTTCAGCTCCTCCCTATGCTCTTCTCTCTGTCTCCTCATATCCTCCCGCAGCCCATCAAACAGCTCCTCCAACCTCGCTCTGTCGGGCTGCGGTCCGGCCTCTCCGTGCGTCAACAAAAGTGGCTCGGGGGATCCCTCGTGAGCCTCCTCAAGCAAAAATCTCGCCCGAGCGTGTGCCGGCGCTCCGCCCCACTGCTCAAAGTGCGATATGATGCGGTGGTCGATCGGGGCCTGTGGGGCAAGCATCGGCTCGTCGACTGACCATGTCAGCCCCGACTGCCGGCATAAAGCGCAGATGAGGGAGGGGTGCTTCAACCCCGTCTTGGCCCCCCTGGATACTGGAAGAAAGATCGGACCGAATGGGGGCCACATCAAGCGCAGCCGGAGGTGATAGCAAAAGTATCCGGGCGCGGGAGAGAAAAGCATGCGGATCGTGGAGGTGGGATCAATGCGGGCACAAATAAAGTAAAGCCGTGCTCGCCCGAGCCGAGGCGCGAGATCTGAAGTGAAAAGTAGATGAGCTCTGTGCTCATTGCTCCCGGTCGGTGCAGGCCGCAATCGTCTCAAGCGGGACCTCCTTAGTGAGGCCGGTCATCACGCGGTCATAGTCGTCTCGTCCACCGCCGAAACCCAAAAAGCCTCCGAATAGCAATGGGAGAAATCAACCGTGACCCTCGGACGTCGACTGAGTCGGGACTCTAAAGATGGCAACGAATGCCTGCCGGATGTGCTTCAAAGAGCGCTGGCATAAAACTCCTGGACGATCGAAATGACTGCTGGCTCAGGAGGTGCGGTAAATCTAGCCCATCCCATCTCGTCAATCATCATGAGCAACTCCCCGTCCTGAGGAGCTGGAGTAAAACCTCTCTCGGGAATAAGTGGACGCGGGCGGATCTTTTCGTTGAATATCTTGTGGATCTCGGGGTCCGAAAATTGGTGCCCCTCCGCCTCGGCCCGACCCCGAGAGGTCTCCCCTCGCGTAGGGGATGACTCGGTCCTAGCACGCTTGGTTAGCTTCTTCGTGCGCGCCATAATCAGTCCTTTTCGAGATTTCAAGAAAAATCGCAGGGAAAAGATGGAGGAATTTCTTCGGCCGGTCGCGCTGGGGAGGGAAGGCAAGGAGAAGGAAAAATGTACCTGTGTCTTGTTTTGTCGTGTGCCGCGGCTCAAACTCCGTGTGCCGCGGCTCATTACTCGAGTGTGCCGCGGCTCATTTATGCCGTGCCGCGGCACAAAGTACAGTCGGTTTTGCCTCCCATTGCGATCGATGTGTGCCGCGGCTCACAATAACTGTGCCGCGGCTTATACTCCAGTTTCTCCCACAGGAGTTTCTGCGTAATTTTGAAAAACAGACTTTAAAAACGAGAGGTATAAGCAATTAGATTCACAATAATGATGAAAAAATAAAAATCACGAATACAAGAAAAATAAAGAAATGCAAAAAAACTACTACGAGCTCGGGTTGCCTCGAGAAGCGCTAAGTTTATAGTCTTCTAGGACCTATTGAACAACGTTAGTTCGCTTTTCGCAAACTCCATTTGGCTTCCGCCCGTTCATCGAACCGTTTGTATTTTGGTTAAAATTATGACCGTTGGTCATCACCGCTCGACTTTCGGTTCGGTCATCAAATGTAGTTTTCAAAAGGTTTCGACTTGAGAAACTTCCCGAAACACCCGGTTTCTCCATGACTAATTTTCTCTTGGCTTTCGGCTCACTCTCCTCCTTCACAAACGAACTCACAAGCAGATTTTTCTTCATGGTCGAAACGACACTAGTTCTACATCCTTCTTCAAACTTGGGCGTTTAACACAAAATCAATTTTCCCAACGACGATTTTTCGATGCTTTCCTCTTTCACAAACATCCACACCTTCACTTTGTGATCCTTTATCAGCACTTCCGGACATGGGAACGATTTGAATACTTGAAAAGTAACTTCCTCGTCTTGGACCCTCGAGTTAGCTCTCCCTTTTCCACGCCTATAAGGGTTCGGCCCGTCGCTAGAAATGGTCGTCCCAAGATGATCGGAATATTGTCATCTTCCTCCATGTCTAGTACGATGAAGTCGGCTGGAAAGATGAACTTGTCAACCTTAACTAATACATCCTCGATCACTCCCCTCGGATACTTTATCGATCGGTCCGCCAATTGTAATGAGACTGTGGTTGGCTTAGCTTCCCCAATATTCAACTTTTGAAAAATCGATAGAGGCATGAGGTTGATACTTGCACCAAGATCGCATAGTGCCTTATCAAACGAAAGATTCCCCATGGTGCACGGTATGTTAAAGCTTCCCGGATCTTTCAATTTAGGTGGGAGCTTCTTTTGAAGAATTGCACTGCACTCCTCTGTCAAGGCAACCGTTTCAAACTCCTCAAGCTTTCTCTTCTTCGATAATATCTCTTTCATGAATTTGACATAACTCGGCATCTGCTCCAATGCGTCAGCGAACGGAATATTTATGTGAAGCTTTTTGAACACCTCAAGGAACTTAGAAAATTGTTTGTCCGCCCTCCTTTGCTGTAGTCTCTGCGGAAACGGAACGGGGGGAACACATGTCTTTGAGTTATCCGGCTGAACTTCCTTCGACTCCTCTAGCTTTAATTCCATCTCTTCCTCAATCACCTTCTTCTCTTTACCCAGCTCGGGCTGATCTAGCACATTTCTCCCGCTTCTCAAGCTAATTGCATTTAGACTCTCTCGAGGATTTGTCTCTGTGGTACTCGGCAATGCTCCCTCCGGACGAGCTGTCAACACATTAGCGATTTGGCCCAGCTGAACCTCCAAATTCCGAATGGAAGCAGAATGATTTTGTAGTGTAGCTTCCGTCCGAGTCATAAATTGACTCGTATTTGCCGCCAATTTTGCAAGCGCTTCCTCGAGAGACACTTTGGGAGCGGAAGGGGGCTGCTGTTGATTCTGGGCGAAAGGGGGCTGGTGTGTGTTCTGTCCGTTTCTCCATGAAAAGTTGGGATGATTGCGCCACCCCGGATTATAAGTATTGGAGTACGGGTTATTCGGTCGATTCCCATTTCCTACGAATTGAGCCTGCTCCATCAGATTTTGCTCGAACGGATTTCCAAATTGACACTCCGCACTCGGGTGTGATCCGTTACACCAATTACATGTCTCAATGGTAACGGGGGCTGGTGCGTGCGAAAAGTTCTGGAGCTGTTGTGTCAAAGCGGCGACTTGAGCTGACAAGGTGGAAATCGGATCATTGCTCGAAACTTCCATTACCCTCTTCGGTGTCAATCTTTCTGCTGGCCATTGGTAAGCGTTTTCAGCCATATCTTCCAAAAGCACGTGAGCCTCGGCCATAGATTTTCCCATGAATGTTCCTCTGGAGGCTGCATCCACTAAAGTGCGTGTAGAAGCACTCAAACCACCATAAAACGTATGCAGCTGAAGCCAATCAGGAATGCCGTGATGAGGGCATCTTCGAAGCAATTCTTTATATCGCTCTCACGCCTCATGGAGCGATTCCATATCGTACTGGGCAAAAGTGGTTATCTCGTTTCTTAACCGCGCCGTCTTAGCTGGTGGGAAAAATTTTGCAAGGAAGGCTTGCACTAACCTCTCCCAAGTTGTAATCGACCCGTGTAAGGAATTCAACCAGAATTTTGCTTTATCCCTCAAAGAAAAAGGGAAAAGCCTCAATCGGATGGCATCGTCGGTGACACCATTAGTTTTGAAAGTGTCGCATATCTCAAGGAAAGAAGCAATGTGGGCATTCGGATCGTCCTTCGGTAGTCCACAGAATGGGCTTGCCTGCACCATCTGAATAATGGCGGGCTTGATCTCAAAGTTATTAGCTTGGATGGTGGGACGCCAAATTCCCGAAAAATTTGCGTTGACTTGCGGCATGGCATAATCTCGAAGAGCGAGTTCCGGTTGAACTTGCCGCACTTGGTTGTCTCCTCCTTGGATTTCAATATTCTCGGCCATGTTGACCGTCGTCTGCAGCTCTCTTTTCTCCTTTTTGTTCCTTCTTAGAGTGCGCTCGAGCTCGGTGTCCAAAGGTAGTAGGCCTTCGTTACCGAGTCTTCTCATGCACTAACGAAAGGTCCTGAAAGGAAAAAACGAATAAACAAAATTAAATAAACAAAAATAAAACGTTCAAATTAAGACTGGAAATACTTAAATCGATATTAGAGAAATTTCAATCCCCGGCAACGGCGCCAAAAACTTGTTGCGATATTTCCTACACGCAAGTGCACGTCATCGTTTACAAGTAATAAAGTGATAAGTAGAGTATCGTTCCCACGAGGATTGAGTCTCTAACTACCGACGTTTTCGTATTCCAATTTTATTTGAACAATCGAAGTTGGGTTTTTGCATTAATAACTACAAGAATGAATAAAAGACTAAACAGAAAGCGATGGCTTGAATAAAAAGAATCAAATGATAAATAAGTCTAGAGTTCTGAATCCACCTTAATTTATCCGAATTTAATCTTGATCATCCGTAATAAATAATTTTCCCAATTTATTGAAGGCGGAGATTGCTAATATATTCTACCGCCTCTCCTGAGGTCAATAGATTTATCTAACGGCGACTAACGCACACTATCCCTAGGTGAATTATCTCGTCGCTAGGCAAAAAGCATGAAATCTCCTAAAGGCCACGTAGTTCCTATGAGTATATTCCTATCTCACAGAATAAAACGGTCCTCACCAATAGTTCCTCACCAAATCTCCTCTCCCGATTCGAAGTGAATGATTAAATCAATACAACTATTGGCCAGATAATTGCAAGCATTAAACATAATTGGGAAAACTCAATAAAAAGGTAATAAATTGGATAATCTCAATCAATTCGTCAAAATAAAGGTTTCATCAAAACCCTAGATTAGGGCTTTAGCCTGACATACTAAAAGCTGAAAATACAGAATAAATAAACGAAAGCATAAAATTCAAACGCAGATGAAGCTCGGATTCCTCCGTTCTTCAGCTTCCGCCTTCTGCCCTTGAATTCCTCTGCTTTCCTCCTCTTCTCTGTCTCCAAGCTTAAGCTCTCTTAGGTTTAGATTCAATGATTCCAAGATAATTAAATTAGGGTCTTAAGCCCTATTTATAGCTCAGCACCTCCACAAATCGCGTCCATATTAATCGGTTGAAAACTGGCTTCGAAACGGCCCAAAATCCGCGCAGACGTATAATTCCCGCTAAGTGTGCCGCGGCTCACCTGTGCTGTGCCGCGGCACATCGCTAAAATCTGAATACCTGGGCGTAATTAAATCCTTCTGTGCCGCGGCTCACATGGGCTGTGCCGCGGCACAGTACTGACTTACTCACTCCTTGGTGGTGTCTTCCTTTGCCGCGGCTCAGTTTCCTTGTGCCGCGGCTCATAGTCCAGTTTTGCCGTTTTCGCCCGTTTTGCATCGTTTAAGCTTCCGGACTTCAATTTCCTGTCAATCATGCAAAATTAAGGCATTAAAAGCTCATTTAGATGATTTCACACTCCAAAATACTACAAAATAATGATAAATAAGCGTATAAAAATACGCCTAACACGTTGTTCGTGGACGGACATTCTTCATCGGTATTGTGTAAGTTAATTCTTACTCGGTTAAAAGGATATTCATTCCTTTTGATGTTGTTCATTCATAATCGTAACTCATTCATCATTGTATTAACCGTATCAAAACTTGTCATTGTCAATTAATCACCTCAGTCATAAGGAACGACGGTTCCAATCTTTTCATTAAGCTGTCATTCATTTCACCATCATTTAATCTTGGTGAGTCATGATTCATTTTCGTTGTCACTTTTGTCATATTGTGGCATTCCGGGTCATACTGGCGTGCCGGTTGGTATGTGTAGGATTTTCATGTCGGGCACATTATAGTCGTGTGTTGGTTGGTGGCCTCACATTGGGTATGCACACGAGATGATGGCTTCGTGAGACTGATTAGGTACAAGACCACACGGGTATTCGATCGATACTCGTTGGTGGCTTGTGCACGGACACATTTCCATCCCGAACGTAGTGTGGCGCCATTCCTTTGAGCCGTATCATTAGTTGATTCATATAGCATGTTTGATTGCGTATGTTTCGACAGGATATTGTATACTGTGGATAACTCATGATTGTGTATTTTCAACTCTTGAGGATTGTTGTTCTGTGTAACTGACCCCGTTTGGGGATTTTGTTTTTCAGGTCATGGCAAGGCAAAAGCACGGGAATAACATATTGACGGCGAGGAGTCCCAGTGATACTAGTAGGGGCCCCCAAATCCTTTCAGTCATTCCTACTGTTGTCATTTATTTTCCGCTGCAGATTTTCACTTGGTTATTCCGTTTCATTCAGTGTTGTGTATTTTATCTTCATTTAAAATATACATGTATTCTGTATTATCCTGGGTGTGTGGTATGAAACTCCTCATCGGAGTAATTAACGTTGTAATGTGGTTCGGTACTACATTCGCCCTGTGTAATTCATTCATTTTCATCCGCCTGGTGGGTCCCAGTTGGGGGTCCACGGCACTGTAATATCCGCCTAGTTGGGGTGTTACAAGATCCTGGAGCAGCTCTTATTTCCAGAGCACCATACCGCATGGCGCCAACCGAGATGTATGAACTCAAGAAGCAACTGGAGGAATTGTTACAGAAGGGCTATATCCAACCTAGCGTTTCTCCTTGGGGAGCGCCCGTTCTCTTTGTTCGGAAGAAAGACGGATCCCTCCGACTGTGTATTGATTACAGGGAGCTCAACAAGATGATGATCAAGAATAAGTATCCTCTACCTCGGATCGACGACTTGTTTGATCAACTGCAAGGGGCAAGGGTATTCTCGAAGATTGACTTGCGATCAGGATACCACCAGTTGAGAATTAAGGAATCGGATATACCAAAGTCTGCTTTCAGGTCCCGGTACGGGCATTATGAATTCGTAGTGATGCCGTTTGGACTTACCAATTCTCCTGCGGTGTTCATGCAATTGATGAATCGGGTATTCTTGGAATACTTGGATAAATTTGTGGTCGTCTTCATTGATGACATCTTGATATATTCGAGGGACGCAGAGGAGCATGCCGAACATTTGCGCGTGGTTTTGATCACTTTGAGGAAGGAACAGATTTATGCAAAGCTTTCTAAATGTGAGTTCTGGCTCAGGGAGCTAACTTTCCTCGGGCATGTGATATCAGCTGACGGAGTTCAGGTGGACCCGAAGAAAGTCGAAGCAATCTTGGAATGGGAGGCTCCTATTAACGTGAAAGAAGTCCGGAGTTTCTTAGGACTTGCTGGATATTATCGCCGCTTTGTAGAAGGATTTTCCAAGATTTCTCGTCCGCTCACTCAGCTGTTACAGAAAACTCAAAAGTTTAAGTGGGACGAGAAATGCCAGGCTGGTTTTGATGAGCTTAAGAAGAGACTAACGACAGCACCTATCTTAGCATTGCCAGATGGAACTGATGGATTCATGGTTTACAGCGACGCTTCAAATCAGGGTCTGGGATGTGTGTTGATGCAAAAGGAGAAGGTAATTGCCTATGCTTCTCGGCAGTTGAAACCATACGAGGTTAATTACCCGACTCATGATCTGGAGCTAGCAGCTGTAGTCTTTGCTTTGAAAATTTGGAGACATTATTTGTACGGCACTCATTGTCAGATCTTTACCGATCATAAGAGCCTCAAGTACATTTTCAGTCAGAAAGAATTAAACATGAGGCAGAGAAGGTGGCTGGAATTGATCAAGGATTACGACTTAGAGATTCTCTATCATCCGGGGAAAGCAAACGTTGTAGCTGATGCATTGAGCCGTAAACCTGTTTCTCTTTGAGGGTTGGAAGCTCTTACGTTCCAAGCCATCATTCAACGGGAACTGATCCGCGAGGGGATTGAAGTGTGGGTACCAGAAATCCAAGGGCAACTTTATGTGATGGAACTGACTTCATCACTAGTCGAGGAGATCAAGTCTAAGCAGTTGAACGATTCTCTGATCCTTCGATTATGTGACGAAGTAAAGAAAGGAAAAGCCCCAGGATTCGTGTTACAAGACGATGGAGTTCTGAGATTTCAAAGTCGACTTTGCGTTCCCTATGATGATGATCTGAGACGGACTATTCTGAAGGAACCTCACAGCGCGCCCTATTCTATTCACGCCATTTGGAGAGGGCTTGATTTTTGCATTCAACACAATTTTAACAAAGTTTGGGTGGAAGTCGACTCGAAAATTGCAATCCAACTGATTAATCATTCCACTTCCTGCCAATGGAAAATCCAAAGGATTATTTTTCAAATCCGATCTCTTATGGATAAAATTGAGATCCATTTCTCTCATATCTTTAGAGAGGGAAATGCTGTCGCTAACCTCTTAGCCAACGAAGGATGTGATCGTCAAGATTTCCACCTTCACGATGTCTCCAATCTTAAAGGGAAAATCCTCGGATTTATTAAACTGGATAAAATGGCCTTCCCATATATTAGGAGGAGAAAAATTCTTGTGTAATATTTTCCAGGCTAAGTGGTTCGTTCCCTGGGCGTGTAGAGGGTCTCGTCCACCCTCGTTTTTCAGTTTCATAATTTATTCTGTTTTTTGGGGCGTGTAGCGGGTTTCGTCCCCCCTGGTTTCTTCCGGGCGTGTAGAGGGACTCGTCCACCCTCTTTTTTCGCGTTGTTATCAAAGCTGTCCGTTTTTTTTTATAAAAAAAAAAGTCTTGTTAATAGGAGATGAGACCACGTTACATTTATTCGAGTTGGAACTCTATGAGAACTCGGGTTTATTGATTAGATTCGAGCCTTTTGTACTCAGAATTAGCTATAAGAGCTCCGATCAATCTTTTACTTCTTGATTAAGTCTTGTTGTAGCAAGGATTGGATATAATAGCTCCGATTAAACCTTTACTTCTTGATTAAGTCTCCTTAATAATAGATAAGACTACGTTACATGTATTCGAGTCAGAACTCTATGAAAACTCAGCTTTATTTATTAGATTCGAGCCTTTTGTACTCGAAATTGGTTATAGAAGCTCCGATTAATCTTTTACTTCTTGATTAAGTCTTGTTGTGGTAAGGATTTGATATAATAGCCCCGATTAAGTCATGTTAATATGAGAAAAGACCACGTTACATGCATTCAAGTCGGAACTCTAATGAAAACTAGGGTTTGTTGATTGGATTCGAGCCTTTTGTACTCAGAATTGGCTATAACAGCTCCGATTAATCTTTTATTTCTTGATTCAGTTTTGTAGTAACGATTCACCATAATAGCTCCGATTAAGCCATTACTTCTTGATTAAGTCTTGTTAATATGAGATAAAACCATGGTACATGTATTTGAGTCGGATCTCTATGAAAATTGGGTTTATTGATTAGATTCGAGTATTTTGTATTGAAAATTGGATATAATATCTCCGATTAAGTCTTTACTTCTTGATTAAGTCTTGTTAATCGGATATAAGATCATGTTACGTGCATTCGAATCGAAACTCTATGAAAACTCGGGTTTATTGATTAGATTCGAGACTTTTGTACTCAGGATTGGCTATAACAGCTCTGATTAATCTTTTCTTTCTTGATTAAGTCTTGTTGTAGCAAAGATTCACCATAATAGCTCCGATTAAGCCTTTACTTCATGATTAAGTCTTGTTAATCGAAAACTTAGTTTTATTGATTAGACTCGAGCATTTTATATTGAGAATCGGTTATAATATCTCTGATTAAGTCCTTACTTGTTAATTAAGTCTTTCTAATAGGAGATAAGACCATGTTACATGCATTCGAATTGGATGTCTGTGAAAACTCGGGTTTATTGATTAGATTTGAGCCCTTTGTACTCCGAATTGGCTATAACAGCTCTGAATAAATTTTTGATTTTTGATTAAGTCTTTTGTAGCAAGGATTCGAATAAGAGCTCCGAGTAAGCCTTTACTTCTTGATAAGTCTTGTTAATAACAGAGAAAACCACATTACATGCATTCGAGTCGGAACTATATTAGATTCGAGCCTTTTGTACTCAGAATTGGCTATAACAACTCTGATTAATCTTTTCATTCTTGATTAGGTCTTGTTGTAGCAAGGATTCACTATAATAGCTCTGATTAAGCCTTTACTTCTTGATTACATCTTGTTAATAGGAGATAAGACCACAGTACATGCATTCGAGTCAGAGCTCTGTAAAAACTCTGGTTTATTGATTAGATTAGAGCCTTTTGTACTCGTAATTGGCTATAAGAGCTCCTATTAATCTTTTATTTCTTGATTAAGTCTTGTTGTAGAAAGGATTTGCTATAATAGGTACGATTAAACCTTTACTTCTTGATAAGTCTTGTTGTAACAAGGATTCGCTATAATAGCTCCGATTAAACCTTACTTCTTGATTAAGTCTTGTTGTAACAAGGATTCGCTATAATAGCTCCAATTAAGCCTTTATTTCTTGATTACGTCTTGTTAATAGGAGATGAGACCACGTTACATTTATTCGAGTTGGAACTCTATGAGAACTCGGGTTTATTGATTAGATTCGAGCCTTTTGTACTCAGAATTGGCTATAAGAGCTCCGATTAATCTTTTACTTCTTGATTAAGTCTTGTTGTAGCAAGGATTGGATATAATAGCTCCGATTAAACCTTTACTTCTTGATTAAGTCTTGTTAATCGAAAACTCAGTTTTATTGATTAGACTCGAGCATTTTATATTGAGAATCGGTTATAATATCTCTGATTAAGTCCTTACTTGTTAATTAAGTCTTGCTAATAGGATATAAGACCATGTTACATGCATTCGAATTGGATGTCTATGAAAACTCGGGTTTATTGATTAGATTTGAGCCCTTTGTACTCAGAATTGGCTATAACAGCTCTGAATAATCTTTTGCTTTTTGATTAAGTCTTTTGTAGCAAGGATTCGAATAAGAGCTCCGAGTAAGCCTTTACTTCTTGATAAGTCTTGTTAATAACATATAAAACCACATTACATGCATTCGAGTCGGAACTCTATTAGATTCGAGCCTTTTGTACTCAAAATTGGCTATAACAACTCTGATTAATCTTTTCATTCTTGATTAGGTCTTGTTATAGCAAGGATTCACTATAATAGCTCTGATTAAGCATTTACTTCTTGATTACATCTTGTTAATAGGAGATAAGACCACATTACATGCATTCGAGTCAGAGCTCTGTAAAAACTCAGGTTTATTGATTAGATTCGAGCCTTTTGTACTCGTAATTGGCTATAAGAGCTCCTACTAATCTTTTATTTCTTGATTAAGTCTTGTTGTAGAAAGGATTTGCTATAATAGGTACGATTAAACCTTTACTTCTTGATAAGTCTTGTTGTAACAAGGATTCGCTATAATAGCTCCGATTAAACCTTACTTCTTGATTAAGTCTTGTTGTAACAAGGATTCACTATAATAGCTCCAATTAAGCCTTTATTTCTTGATTAAGTCTTGTTAATAGGAGATGAGACCACGTTACATTTATTCGAGTTGGAACTCTATGAGAACTCGGGTTTATTGATTAGATTCGAGCCTTTTGTACTCAGAATTGGCTATAAGAGCTCCGATTAATCTTTTACTTCTTGATTAAGTCTTGTTGTAGCAAGGATTGGATATAATAGCTCTGATTAAACCTTTACTTCTTGATTAAGTCTCCTTAATAGGAGATAAGACCACATTACATGCATTCGAGTCAGAACTCTATGAAAACTCAGCTTTATTAATTAGATTCGAGCCTTTTGTACTCGAAATTGGCTATAAAAGATCCGATTAATCTTTTACTTCTTGATTAAGTCTTGTTGTGGCAAGGATTTGATATAATAGCCCCGATTAAGTAATGTTAATATGAGAAAAGACCACGTTACATGCATTCAAGTCGGAACTCTAATGAAAACTAGGGTTTGTTGATTGTGTAATACCCGAGATTTCTGTTATGTAATTGGAACTTGTGATATTGTAATGATTGTACTTGATTTGAGTATTATTTTCCGTATTTCATAATCCGATGTTGTCGAGCGTTTAATTCCGTGATTGTGAATTAAAGATTGTAAATCTGCGCATGTAGCGCACGCTATCAGCTATGTTTAGCATGCGTTAACATGGGTTCATAGCGCAGGCTACTGAGTGTCCTTAGCGCACGCTATGCGCGGTCAAATTGATTGAGACGTGCGGTAGGTGAGAGCTGGCCGGGGGACCCCTGTCGGATGGTGTCGGGATGTACCTGGACGGCTTTCGGGGAAAAGCCGAGTCAACGCCTTAGCGCACGCTACAGGTATATGTGTAGCGCACGCTAAGTGCCGAGTACAGTTTAGTCCAGTGAGCCGTTAGCGCACGCTACGAGCAGGGTCTAGCGCGCGCTAATATCCATTTATTATAAATAGGACAGCATCCTATTCGTGATTTCAGTTCTCTCTTCTCCCATTACCCGAGTTCCTACACTTAGAACATGTCTTCCTTCATCCTAAACATCTCATATCAACATCCTGATTCGTGATTGAAGATCGTTTATCATTGGAGATTGTTGTTCCAGCTTTTGGTGTCGGATTGCTTCATTTTCCTCCGTGTTCTTCACTACTTGAGGTAGGTGATTCTTCACCAATGTTAGTAATGTTCTTAAGGACGTCTGATCATGCTTAGATAGCCAGTTATTTCGTTTATGATCGGTCATCACATGTTAGAAGGATACTTTGACGTATCGGCACTTTTTATCTTATGAACTTTTGAACCATCTTAGTAGATTGGACTCCTAAGCGTTTTCAAATCAATTTATGATCAGTAATCGGATATTACCCAGTTGCTACGTTTTACACGTTGGAATCATGTGTTTTGGGACTTGGGATAATCGGAACTTAGAATACTTCCTGAAGATCTTAGAAAGATATGATATTGAGATGACTATCCGTATATTTGTATTTCACGATCATAAATCTTCCACAAACCTTATTAGCATGATTTGCCCGAAGATAACTTGTATTATCACGGTAGAATTCATGAGTTCTTCACCATTCAACCCAGTTTTCGGTTTGTAGTATTCTGCCATGCAATATTAGCGCACGCTAACACATGTGAGTTAACGTGCGCTATCGGGGTCAGTTAATGCCCGAAACGTACGTAGCGTACGTTATGAGACCAGCCGAGTCAGACTGCCAGACCGTGGCTAGCGCACGCTAGTCTTACACGATAGAGTACGCTAACAAGCCTGCTTAGCGCACGTTACGTAGAGTACGTAGCGCACGCTAAGCAGTTCAGGCAGATTGTATTTTATGAACTTTTGGCCGTGAATCGAATTGTTAAACATTCATGCGACGTAAGATAAATCCTATATCATTTCTTTTGTTAAGGTTTGGCCTTGTTACGTGATTGATTGAGGAGGACGACCGTCGAATGTTCATTTCCGTGGAAGTATTGTTATTATCTTCAAATCGAGGCAAGTACCTTGATATACGAATTATAATTACGTGAAATCATTGTTGCTGAAGTATATGAATTATGTCATGAATATCTGTATTTATATTATATATATATATATAGATATGTGTGGATATTTATGTAGTATTAATTGATAGAGTTGAAGGCCTAATGTGCAAAGTCTTGATGAATAACGTGTGAGTTATTATTTATTTTGCGTAGTTGCGTACTGGCGAATAAATTATGTGGATTGATGAACTGATTTGATAATTGTGGCAACGGTTGACTGTGTGCTTGATATTTGTAATAATGTGAATACTTGTTATGAGAGACGTCATATCCGGGTACCTCTGAGGGCGGGGCGTGCACTCCGGCCTGTTGTACGCTGCAATGAGCGGCTCCATATGATTGGTGAACACCGGTGTTACTTAATGCGCGAGCAGGGGGCGGCTCCTGTGGGAGTGAACGCCGGCGCGGTGACATGTGCAATGGGCGGCCAATATAGTGGAGTGAACGCCGGTACACAGGTGTGCAAGGGAGGCGCCTGGCAGGCTTATTGGTAACGGATATTCGAGTGATAGCTAAGACCCCGTTACCAAATGATTTTCGAAATTTTAAATCTTTGCAACTTGCTTTTAATGTTGGTCTTGATGTAGACCGCGAATTGTGTTTTTGGAGTTCGTTCCAACTCGTTTTAAATGTTGGTATCAGAGTTAATTAACCAAGGATATTTGACGAGATCTCCGAGGGTTAATTAACCAGGGGTCTTGAGCAGGATTTGTCGAATGAGAAGTTGTGCCTTGATTGCACTGTGTTGATTGCACTGTGTTAATTGCACTGTGTTGATTGTTCCGTGTATTGGGTCAAGGACCCCGTGAGATGTTGAGATTTGATCTCGTGATGATATTTTCTTTGATTGGGCCGAGAACCCCGTGATATGTTGTAAAGATTCACTTGTGATAGTGTTTTATCATTTGGGTCGAGGACCCTGAATAACATTGTGATGGTTTTCTTGCAAATTGTTTTCCACATGTTGGTT
Source organism: Orobanche coerulescens (assembly GCA_033398695.1). NCBI lineage: Eukaryota > Viridiplantae > Streptophyta > Magnoliopsida > Lamiales > Orobanchaceae > Orobanche > Orobanche coerulescens. The sequence continues at coordinate 105,461,289 of CM065807.1, read as the reverse complement.
CAAGGACCCGAGGGCTTTTGAAGTATTTTCTAAAGTATCTACATTTGATTTTCAAAACCCGTGATGGCCGCGTCAATATTAATATTTTCGAACTTTCTTATCAAATACTTTTCCTTTTATAAAAAGGGAATTTTCTGACTCCTTGGGTTCATTTAAAGTTTCATTGGTGTTATGTTCTGTACGGAGAATATGACAATGTGGTTGTCTTTCATCTTGTGTATGTAATACTATTCTGTGCTGACCATTTGAATGTGTGGGTTGTGTTAAGGTTTCACGACTATTGAGTTTTGTGTTATTATTATTCGTATATCTTGTGTGTTGTGTACTTGCACTAGCAAAATTCCAGTTTGCTAACCCCGAATTTCGGGGTGGGTGCCTGTTATGCGCTCGGGTTTTGGCGGCTCAGAGCAGTCACGGGATTGGCTGGGAAAGAGATGGAGGACAATGATACTAATCACACCAGAGTTAGAGTCTTTTCTTTTGTTTCATTTTGGTCGGTACCACTCTGTCGTTCGAGTATCCACCCTTGCATGGGTGTAGTGTTCATTTATTAAATTGGGTTGTCGTTCTTTTCTGTGTTCAAGTTTATTTTTGTCATTGAGATGTAAAGTTCATTTGTTTCTGAATTGTTTAATGACCTTGTCGGTCTGCGTTGTATTTAGATTGACCCCGGTCGGTCAATCATTTTGTAGTCTAGTAGAGTTTAGCCTTGTAGATCCTCGTTAGAAGGGCCTACGGCGTGTAACATTTCCGGATGTATTCTGGGGGTGTTACAAATATGGTATCAGAGCTTAGGTTTGCGAAAAACCTAGGCCGTTGGGTCAAGTCCATGTCTTGTGTAAGTCGCGCGCGTCAGAGTTGTGATTAGTATCGTGGTTCCAACATCATCTTCAAGCAATCCGTGATGATAAGCCTCCCGAATCGTAAGTCCCCTTATATACGTATTTGATTATATTGTGCTTAACGTGAACCTAGGGTTTGAACGTGTTAAGAGATTTCATTGTTTTACGATATCACCTGCGTATGCGGGTCGAGTGAGAATGGTTATGTAATATACTTCGGTAGTCAAACATATTTATCGGATTCTGCATTTCAGTAGGATAAATCTTTGAGTGTAAATTTTATCCGCTGCGTGAGTATTTTGAAATGACTCTTGACATTTTGGCATTTTTAGTCTTGCACATTTTAACGGTATTTAATATTTTACAAATGACTTTGTAAGTTTTGGAAAATGCTACCGTCATCGGCTGTTTGGCATATTTTGAAATGATTTTAACGGTAGTTAGCCTGGTAGGTTCCGGCACAGAATTCCCGGCATGTAATATTTCCGGGCCAAATTACGAACATTTCAAAGTAGTGTTTTAAAATTTTCCTAACATTGTAAACTTCATGATTTAATATAGTCGTGTCAAATGATCACGTACTTTGGTGAAAAGTTCTTTCGAATAAACATTTTGGTAGATGAGGAAGGATTTTCAAAATTGTGGTAATTGGGACTCAACACTTTTGAAATATTTTAAATTAATTACAATTCGATTTTCAATTTCCTTGTAGGCATTACTCGAAAATAAATTTTTAGAGTCATTGTATAAACTTCCTCTTCCAAAACAAAGAACAGTATTTACAAGTTTCGAGCACAACGTGACTCGACTTTTGTTTTAAAATATTTTTTTAAAGCATACACATAATGATCGTCCTAGACGAAGGACTGGAATTTGATTTCCGAAAATTTTGTGCTTTACGATATTACCGTTATTCTAAGGATGCTAATTAAACCTATGTTGACAATTATGGTATACCGTACAACCGACTATGTGATAACAATAAACGGTACTATCTGCATTAGCATGACGAGCCTTGGTGGACATAGACGTGATATAGGAAGCGGAAGCGGTGAGGTGGTTCGTACGACAACGATTCATGTTACGGTGAAGGAATATCAAGATCAGACGATAACCTATGAAACCTCCTCAGTGACCGAGCCAACGAGCGGAGAAAAGAGACCAAGGACATCTAGAAAATTTTTGGGCGGTGACGAGACTAAGGTTCTCAAACCCCCACGTCGTTCGCGTTGTCTTCACGGTCGAGAATGAGCATTGGGAATCCCCAACCAGCATCAGTGACTCCCGGTAAGAAGAGAGTGTGCTTCAACTGCAACCGTACGGGACACATCCGTGTAAACTGTCCCTTACCACTCTTGACTTGTCATCGGTGCGGGTGTGAAGGCCATCGGGAGAAACATTGTGAGATAATTTCTGAATTGGCAAAGAATGCTACTCTGTCGGTGAGCAGAGCAAGTGGTCGGAGAATGTCCCGAAACCTTATGTCTTCTGCTGAAGAGCCTATCATAGGCGAATGAAGACTTTGTGCCGTGTTCTAGTCGTTGCTGTTTCCAACAATCGTGACTTTGATTGTTTTTCATTTTAATTGCTTTTCGTTTCCAACTCCTGCTGTTTTAAGTTTCGGGGCTGACATGTCTTTTTAGTACGGGGACACATAGTACCCGTGCTCTTCTTAGTATTTCCGATGTTAGGAGACTTTCATTGTTGATGATTCATCTGTGATTCTCTTGACAATTTCAAACTACCATGTTCTACGAACCTACCATCATTCGAACGAATTTCAGAACCGGTTTGTTAGACTCCGTGAATTATTGTGGTCTATCACATCTGAACTTAATCTCTGCAGAATTTTGTTCGAAACTAATTGTTCCCATTCGTATGATTAATACTCCCAATGTGTTATGAACTTGAATACGGTGAGTCGAGCTCGGCACGCGATTTTGGTACATCTGAGCCGTTGTAAATTTCCTTAATTCCGTGAGCTTCTACTTTTCCACTCTAACTTCTCGTGTACACGTGTAACTTATTGCCTCAATTGTCGTGCCTGATACTTCCTAAGTCCAATCATCGTATTTCTTTTTGAACCTTGCATTCGCGCATCGCTCGTGATGTTTTGGGGTCGAGCAAGTAGATACTTTTCCTTGGTTGTTCCACCACTCTACTTTAAGTTTCGGGACGAAACTTCTTTTTAGGGAGGAAGGATGTAATACCCGAGATTTCTGTTATGTAATTGGAACTTGTGATATTGTAATTATTGTACTTGATTTGAGTATTATTTTCTGTATTTCATAATCCGATGTTGTCGAGCGTTTAATTCCGTGATTGTGAATTAAAGATTGTAAATCTGCGCATGTAGCGCACGCTATCAGCTATGTTTAGCGTGCGTTAACATGGGTTCATAGCGCAGGCTACTGAGTGTCCTTAGCGCACGCTATGCGCGGTCAAATTGATTGAGACGTGTGGTAGGTGAGAGCTGGCCGGGGGACCCCTGTCGGATGGTGTCGGGATGTACCTGGACGGCTTTCGGGGAAAAGCCGAGTCAACGCCTTAGCGCACGCTACAGGTATATGTGTAGCGCACGCTAAGTGCCGAGTACAGTTTAGTCCAGTGAGCCGTTAGCGCACGCTACGAAAGGTGGTCTAGCGCGCGCTAATATCCATTTATTATAAATAGGACAAAGATCTATTCGTGATTTCGATTCTCTCTTCTCCCATTACCCGAGTTCCTACACTTAGAACATGTCTTCCTTCATCCTAAACATCTCATATCAACATCAAGATTCGTGATTTAATAACGTTTATCATTGGAGATTGTTGTTCCACTTTTGGTGTCGGATTGCTTCATTTTCCTCCGTGTTCTTCACTACTTGAGGTAGGTGATTCTTCACCAATGTTAGTAATGTTCTTAAGGACGTCTGATCATGCTTAGATAGCCAGTTATTTCGTTTATGATCGGTCATCACATGTTAGAAGGATACTTTGACGTATCGGCACTTTTTATCTTATGAACTTTTGAACCATCTTAGTAGATTGGACTCCTAAGCGTTTTCAAATCAATTTATGATCAGTAATCGGATATTACCCAGTTGCTACGTTTTACACGTTGGAATCATGTGTTTTGGGACTTGGGATAATCGGAACTTAGAATACTTCCTGAAGATCTTAGAAAGATATGATATTGAGATGACTATCCGTATATTTGTATTTCACGATCATAAATCTTCCACAAACCTTATTAGCATGATTTGCCCGAAGATAACTTGTATTAGCACGGTAGAATTCATGAGTTCTTCACCATTCAACCCAGTTTTCGGTTTGTAGTATTCTGCCATGCAATATTAGCGCACGCTAACACATGTGAGTTAACGTGCGCTATCGGGGTCAGTTAACGCCCGAAAGCGTCGTAGCGTGCGTTATGAGACGGCCAAGTCGATCGCCGACCGTGGCTAGCGCACGCTAGTCTTACACGATAGAGTACGCTAACAAGCCTGCTTAGCGCACGTTACGTAGAGTACGTAGCGCACGCTAAGCAGTTCATGCAGATTGTATTTTATGAACTTTTGGCCGTGAATCGAATTGTTAAACATTCATGCGACGTAAGATAAATCCTATATCATTTCTTTTGTTAAGGTTTGGCCTTGTTACGTGATTGATTGAGGAGGACGACCGTCGAATGTTCATTTCCGTGGAAGTATTGTTATTATCTTCAAATCGAGGCAAGTACCTTGATATACGAATTATAATTACGTGAAATCATTGTTGCTGAAGTATATGAATTATGTCATGAATATCTGTATTTATATTATATATATATATAGATATGTGTGGATATTTATGTAGTATTAATTGATAGAGTTGAAGGCCTAATGTGCAAAGTCTTGATGAATAACGTGTGAGTTATTATTTATTTTGCGTAGTTGCGTACTGGCGAATAAATTATGTGGATTGATGAACTGATTTGATAATTGTGGCAACGGTTGACTGTGTGCTTGATATTTGTAATAATGTGAATACTTGTTATGAGAGACGTCATATCCGGGTACCTCTGAGGGCGGGGCGTGCACTCCGGCCTGTTGTACGCTGCAATGAGCGGCTCCATATGATTGGTGAATACCGGTGTTACTTAATGCGCGAGCAAGGGGCGGCTCCTGTGGGAGTGAACGCCGGCGCGGTGACATGTGCAATGGGCGGCCAATATAGTGGAGTGAACGCCGGTACACAGGTGTGCAAGGGAGGCGCCTGGCAGGCTTATTGGTAACGGATATTCGAGTGATAGCTAAGACCCCGTTACCAAATGATTTTCGAAATTTTAAATCTTTGCAACTTGCTTTTAATGTTGGTCTTGATGTAGACCGCGAATTGTGTTTTTGGAGTTCGTTCCAACTCGTTTTAAATGTTGGTATCAGAGTTAATTAACCAAGGATATTTGACGAGATCTCCGAGGGTTAATTAACCAGGGGTCTTGAGCAGGATTTGTCGAATGAGAAGTTGTGCCTTGATTGCACTGTGTTGATTGCACTGTGTTAATTGCACTGTGTTGATTGTTCTGTGTATTGGGTCAAGGACCCCGTGAGATGTTGAGATTTGATCTCGTGATGATATTTTCTTTGATTGGGCCGAGAACCCCGTGATATGTTGTAAGGATTCACTTGTGATAGTGTTTTATCATTTGGGTCGAGGACCCTGAATAACATTGTGATGGTTTTCTTGCAAATTGTTTTCCACATGTTGGTTCAAGGACCCGAGGGCTTTTGAAGTATTTTCTAAAGTATCTACATTTGATTTTCAAAACCCAGGATGGCCCGCGTCAATATTAATATTTTCGAACTTTCTTATCAAATACTTTTCCTTTTATAAAAAGGGAATTTTCTGACTCCTTGGGTTCATTTAAAGTTTCATTGGTGTTATGTTCTGTACGGAGAATATGACAATGTGGTTATCTTTCATCTTGTGTATGTAATACTATTCTGTGCTGACCATTTGAATGTGTGGGTTGTGTTAAGGTTTCACGACTATTGAGTTTTGTGTTATTATTATTCGTATATCTTGTGTGTTGTGTACTTGCACTAGCAAAATTCCAGTTTGCTAACCCCCGAATTTCGGGGGGTGGGTGCCTGTTATGCGCTCAGGTTTTGGCAGCTCAGGAGCAGTCACGGGATTGGCTGGGAAAGAGATGGAGGACAATGATACTAATCACACCAGAGTTAGAGTCTTTTCTTTTGTTTCATTTTGGTCGGTACCACTCTGTCGTTCGAGTATCCACCCTTGCATGGGTGTAGTGTTCATTTATTAAATTGAGTTGTCGTTCTTTTCTGTGTTCAAGTTTATTTTTGTCATTGAGATGTAAAGTTCATTTGTTTCTGAATTGTTTAATGACCTTGTCGGTATGCGTTGTATTTAGATTGACCCCGGTTGGTCAATCATTTTGTAGTCTAGTAGAGTTTAGCCTTGTAGATCCTTGTTAGAAGGGCCTACGGCGTGTAACATTTCCGGATGTATTCTGGGGGTGTTACAAATATGGTATCAGAGCTTAGGTTTGCGAAAAACCTAGGCCGTTGGGTCAAGTCCATGTCTTGTGTAAGTCGCGCGCGTCAGAGTTGTGATTAGTATCGTGGTTCCAACATCATCTTCAAGCAATCCGTGATGATAAGCCTCCCGAATTGTAAGTCCCCTTATATACGTATTTGATTATATTGTGCTTAACGTGAACCTAGGGTTTGAACGTGTTAAGAGATTTTATTGTTTTACGATATCACCTGCGTATGCGGGTCGAGTGAGAATGGTTATGTAATATACTTCGGTAGTCAAACATATTTATCGGATTCTGCATTTCAGTAGGATAAATCTTTGAGTGTAAATTTTATCCGCTGCGTGAGTATTTTGAAATGACTCTTGACATTTTGGCATTTTTAGTCTTGCACATTTTAACGGTATTTAATATTTTACAAATGACTTTTTAAGTTTTGGAAAATGCTACCGTCATCGGCTGTTTGGCATATTTTGAAATGATTTTAACGGTAGTTAGCTTTGGTAGGTTCGACGAGAATTCCCGGCATGTAATATTTAGGGCCAAATTACGAACATTTCAAAGTAGTGTTTTAAAATTTTCCTAACATTGTAAACTTCATGATTTAATATAGTCGTGTCAAATGATCACGTACTTTGGTGAAAAGTTCTTTCGAATAAACATTTTGGTAGATGAGGAAGGATTTTCAAAATTGTGGTAATTGGGACTCAACACTTTTGAAATATTTTAAATTAATTACAATTCGATTTTCAATTTCCTTGTAGGCATTACTCGAAAATAAATTTTTAGAGTCATTGTATAAACTTCCTCTTCCAAAACAAAGAACAGTATTTACAAGTTTCGAGCACAACGTGACTCGACTTTTGTTTTAAAATATTTTTTTAAAGCATACACATAATGATCGTCCTAGACGAAGGACTGGAATTTGATTTCCGAAAATTTTGTGCTTTACGATATTACCGTTATTCTAAGGATGCTAATTAAACCTATGTTGACAATTATGGTATACCGTACAACCGACTATGTGATAACAATAAACGGTACTATCTGCATTAGCATGACGAGCCTTGGTGGACATCGACGTGATATAGGAAGCGGAAGCGGTGAGGTGGTTCGTACGACAACGATTCATGTTACGGTGAAGGAATATCAAGATCAGACGATAACCTATGAAACCTCCTCAGTGACCGAGCCAACGAGCGGAGAAAGGAGACCAAGGACATCTGGAAAATTTTTGGGCGGTGACGAGACTAAGGTTCTCAAACCCCCACGTCGTTCGCGTCGTCTTCACGGTCGAGAATGAGCATTGGGAATCCCCAACCAGCATCAGTGACTCCCGGTAAGAAGAGAGTGTGCTTCAACTGCAACCGTAAGGGACACATCCGTGTAAACTGTCCCTTACCACTCTTGACTTGTCATCGGTGCGGGTGTGAAGGCCATCGGGAGAAACATTGTGAGATAATTTCTGAATTGGCAAAGAATGCTACTCTGTCGGTGAGCAGAGCAAGTGGTCGGAGAATGTCCCGAAATCTTATGTCTTCTGCTGAAGAGCCTATCATAGGCGAATGAAGACTTTGTGCCGTGTTCTAGTCGTTGCTGTTTCCAACAATCGTGACTTTGATTGTTTTTCATTTTAATTGCTTTTCGTTTCCAACTCCTGCTGTTTTAAGTTTCGGGGCTGACATGTCTTTTTAGTACGGGGACACATAGTACCCGTGCTCTTCTTAGTATTTCCGATGTTAGGAGACTTTCATTGTTGATGATTCATCTGTGATTCTCTTGACAATTTCAAACTACCATGTTCTACGAACCTACCATCATTCGAACGAATTTCAGAACCGGTTTGTTAGACTCCGTGAATTATTGTGGTCTATCACATCTGAACTTAATCTCTGCAGAACTTTGTTCGAAACTAATTGTTCCCATTCGTATGATTAATACTCCCAATGTGTTATGAACTTGAATACGGTGAGTCGAGCTCGGCACGCGATTTTGGTACATCTGAGCCGTTGTAAATTTCCTTAATTCCGTGAGCTTCTACTTTTCCACTCTAACTTCTCGTGTACACGTGTAACTTATTGCCTCAATTGTCGTGCCTGATACTTCCTAAGTCCGATCATCGTATTTCTTTTTGAACCTTGCATTCGCGCATCGCTCGTGATGTTTTGGGGTCGAGCAAGTAGATACTTTTCCTTGGTTGTTCCACCACTCTACTTTAAGTTTCGGGACGAAACTTCTTTTTAGGGAGGAAGGATGTAATACCCGAGATTTCTGTTATGTAATTGGAACTTGTGATATTGTAATGATTGTACTTGATTTGAGTATTATTTTCTGTATTTCATAATCCGATGTTGTCGAGCGTTTAATTCCGTGATTGTGAATTAAAGATTGTAAATCTGCGCATGTAGCGCACGCTATCAGCTATGTTTAGCGTGTGTTAACATGGGTTCAAAGCGCAGGCTACTGAGTGTCCTTAGCGCACGCTATGCGCGGTCAAATTGATTGAGACGTGCGGTAGGTGAGAGCTGGCCGGGGGACCCCTGTCGGATGGTGTCGGGATGTACCTGGACGGCTTTCGGGGAAAAGCCGAGTCAACGCCTTAGCGCACGCTACAGGTATATGTGTAGCGCACGCTAAGTGCCGAGTACAGTTTAGTCCAGTGAGCCGTTAGCGCACGCTACGAGCAGGGTCTAGCGCGCGCTAATATCCATTTATTATAAATAGGACAGCATCCTATTCGTGATTTCAGTTCTCTCTTCTCCCATTACCCGAGTTCCTACACTTAGAACATGTCTTCCTTCATCCTAAACATCTCATATCAACATCCTGATTCGTGATTGAAGATCGTTTATCATTGGAGATTGTTGTTCCAGCTTTTGGTGTCGGATTGCTTCATTTTCCTCCGTGTTCTTCACTACTTGAGGTAGGTGATTCTTCACCAATGTTAGTAATGTTCTTAAGGACGTCTGATCATGCTTAGATAGCCAGTTATTTCGTTTATGATCGGTCATCACATGTTAGAAGGATACTTTGACGTATCGGCACTTTTTATCTTATGAACTTTTGAACCATCTTAGTAGATTGGACTCCTAGCGTTTTCAAATCAATTTATGATCGATGTCGGATATTACCCAGTTGCTACGTTTTACACGTTGGAATCATGTGTTTTGGGACTTGGGATAATCGGAACTTAGAATACTTCCTGAAGATCTTAGAAAGATATGATATTGAGATGACTATCCGTATATTTGTATTTCACGATCATAAATCTTCCACAAACCTTATTAGCATGATTTGCCCGAAGATAACTTGTATTATCACGGTAGAATTCATGAGTTCTTCACCATTCAACCCAGTTTTCGGTTTGTAGTATTCTGCCATACAATATTAGCGCACGCTAACACATGTGAGTTAACGTGCGCTATCGGGGTCAGTTAACGCCCGAAACGTACGTAGCGTACGTTATGAGACCAGCCGAGTCAGACTGCCAGACCGTGGCTAGCGCACGCTAGTCTTACACGATAGCGTATGCTAACAAGCCTGCTTAGCACACGTTACGTAGAGTACGTAGCGCACGCTAAGCAGTTCAGGCAGATTGTATTTTATGAACTTTTGGCCGTGAATCGAATTGTTAAACATTCATGCGACGTAAGATAAATCCTATATCATTTCTTTTGTTAAGGTTTGGCCTTGTTACGTGATTGATTGAGGAGGACGACCGTCGAATGTTCATTTCCGTGGAAGTATTGTTATTATCTTCAAATCGAGGCAAGTACCTTGATATACGAATTATAATTACGTGAAATCATTGTTGCTGAAGTATATGAATTATGTCATGAATATCTGTATTTATATTATATATATATATATATATATAGATATGTGTGGATATTTATGTAGTATTAATTGATAGAGTTGAAGGCCTAATGTGCAAAGTCTTGATGAATAACGTGTGAGTTATTATTTATTTTGCGTAGTTGCGTACTGGCGAATAAATTATGTGGATTGATGAACTGATTTGATAATTGTGGCAACGGTTGACTGTGTGCTTGATATTTGTAATAATGTGAATACTTGTTATGAGAGACGTCATATCCGGGTACCTCTCGAGGCGGGCGTGCACTCCGGCTTTGTACGCCGCAATGAGCGGCTCCATATGATTGGTGAACACCGGTGTTACTTAATGCGCGAGCAAGGGGCGATCTGTGGGAGTGAACGCCGGCGCGGTGACATGTGCAATGGGCGGCCAATATAGTGGAGTGAACGCCGGTACACAGGTGTGCAAGGGAGGCGCCTGGCAGGCTTATTGGTAACGGATATTCGAGTGATAGCTAAGACCCCGTTACCAAATGATTTTCGAAATTTTAAATCTTTGCAACTTGCTTTTAATGTTGGTCTTGATGTAGACCGCGAATTGTGTTTTTGGAGTTCGTTCCAACTCGTTTTAAATGTTGGTATCAGAGTTAATTAACCAAGGATATTTGACGAGATCTCCGAGGGTTAATTAACCAGGGGTCTTGAGCAGGATTTGTCGAATGAGAAGTTGTGCCTTGATTGCACTGTGTTAATTGCACTGTGTTGATTGTACTGTGTTGATTGTTCTGTGTATTGGGTCAAGGACCCCGTGAGATGTTGAGATTTGATCTCGTGATGATATTTTCTTTGATTGGGCCGAGAACCCCGTGATATGTTGTAAGGATTCACTTGTGATAGTGTTTTATCATTTGGGTCGAGGACCCTGAATAACATTGTGATGGTTTTCTTGCAAATTGTTTTCCACATGTTGGTTCAAGGACCCGAGGGCTTTTGAAGTATTTTCTAAAGTATCTACATTTGATTTTCAAAACCCAGGATGGCCCGCGTCAATATTAATATTTTCGAACTTTCTTATCAAATACTTTTCCTTTTATAAAAAGGGAATTTTCTGACTCCTTGGGTTCATTTAAAGTTTCATTGGTGTTATGTTCTGTACGGAGAATATGACAATGTGGTTATCTTTCATCTTGTGTATGTAATACTATTCTGTGCTGACCATTTGAATGTGTGGGTTGTGTTAAGGTTTCACGACTATTGAGTTTTGTGTTATTATTATTCGTATATCTTGTGTGTTGTGTACTTGCACTAGCAAAATTCCAGTTTGCTAACCCCCGAATTTCGGGGGGTGGGTGCCTGTTATGCGCTCGAGTTTTGGCGGCTCGGGAGCGATCACGGGATTGGCTGGGAAAGAGATGGAGGACAATGATACTAATCACACCAGAGTTAGAGTCTTTTCTTTTGTTTCATTTTGGTCGGTACCACTCTGTCGTTCGAGTATCCACCCTTGCATGGGTGTAGTGTTCATTTATTAAATTGAGTTGTCGTTCTTTTCTGTGTTCAAGTTTATTTTTGTCATTGAGATGTAAAGTTCATTTGTTTCTGAATTGTTTAATGACCTTGTCGGTCTGCGTTGTATTTAGATTGACCCCGGTTGGTCAATCATTTTGTAGTCTAGTAGAGTTTAGCCTTGTAGATCCTTGTTAGAAGGGCCTACGGCGTGTAACATTTCCGGATGTATTCTGGGGGTGTTACAGATTGGATTCGAGCCTTTTGTACTCAGAATTGGCTATAACAGCTCCGATTAATCTTTTATTTCTTGATTCAGTCTTGTAGTAACGATTCACCATAATAGCTCCGATTAAGCAATTACTTCTTGATTAAGTCTTGTTAATATGAGATAAAACCATGGTACATGTATTTGAGTCGGATCTCTATGAAAATTGGGTTTATTGATTAGATTCGAGTATTTTGTAATGAAAATTGGATATAATATATCCGATTAAGTCTTTACTTCTTGATTAAGTCTTGTTAATAGGATATAAGATCATGTTACATGCATTCGAATCGAAACTCTATGAAAACTCGGGTTTATTGATTAGATTCGAGACTTTTGTACTCATAATTGGCTATAACAGCTCTTATTAATCTTTTCTTTCTTGATTAAGTCTTGTTGTAGCAAAGATTCACCATAATATCTCCGATTAAGCCTTTACTTCTTGATTAAGTCTTGTTAATCGAAAACTCAGTTTTATTGATTAGACTCGAGCATTTTATATTGAGAATCGGTTATAATATCTCTGATTAAATCCTTACTTGCTATTTAAGTCTTGCTAATAGGATATAAGACCATGTTACATGCATTCGAATTGGATGTCTGTGAAAACTCGGGTTTATTGATTAGATTTGAGCCCTTTGTACTCAGAATTGGCTATAACAGCTCTGAATAATCTTTTGCTTTTTGATTAAGTCTTTTGTAGCAAGGATTCGAATAAGAGCTCCGAGTAAGCCTTTACTCCTTGATAAGTCTTGTTAATAACAGATAAAACCACATTACATGCATTCGAGTCGGAACTCTATTAGATTCAAGCCTTTTGTACTCAGAATTGGCTATAACAACTCTGATTAATCTTTCCATTCTTGATTAGGTCTTGTTGTAGCAAGGATTCACTATAATATCTCTGATTAAGCCTTTACTTCTTGATTACATCTTGTTAATAGGAGATAAGACCACATTACATGCATTCGAGTTAGAGCTCTGTAAAAACTCTGGTTTATTGATTAGATTCGAGCCTTTTGTACTCGTAATTGGCTATAAAAGCTCCAATTAATCTTTTATTTCTTGATTAAGTCTTGTTATAGAAAGGATTTGCTATAATAGGTACGATTAAACCTTTACTTCTTGAGAAGTCTTGTTGTAACAAGGATTCGCTATAATAGCTCCGATTAAACCTTACTTCTTGATTAAGTCTTGTTGTAACAAGGATTCGCTATAATAGCTCCAATTAAACCTTTATTTCTTGATTAAGTCTTGTTAATAGGAGATGAGACCACGTTACATTTATTCGAGTTGGAACTCTATGAGAACTCGGGTTTATTGGTTAGATTCGAGCCTTTTGTACTCAGAATTGGCTATAAGAGCTCCGATCAATCTTTTACTTCTTGATTAAGTCTTGTTGTAGCAAGGATTGGATATACTAGCTCCGATGAAACCTTTACTTCTTGATTAAGTCTCCTTAATAATAGATAAGACCACGTTACATGTATTCGAGTCAGAACTCTATGAAAACTCAGCTTTATTTATTAGATTCGAGCCTTTTGTACTCGAAATTGGTTATAAAAGCTCCGATTAATCTTTTACTTCTTGATTAAGTCTTGTTGTGGTAAGGATTTGATATAATAGCCCCGATTAAGTCATGTTAATATGAGAAAAGACCACGTTACATGCATTCAAGTCGGAACTCTAATGAAAACTAGGGTTTGTTGATTGGATTCGAGCCTTTTGTACTCAGAATTGGCTATAACAGCTCCGATTAATCTTTTATTTCTTGATTCAGTCTTGTAGTAACGATTCACCATAATAGCTCCGATTAAGCCATTACTTCTTCATTAAGTCTTGTTAATATGAGATAAAACCATGGTACATGTATTTGAGTCGGATCTCTATGAAAATTGGGTTTATTGATTAGATTCGAGTATTTTGTATTGAAAATTGGATATAATATCTCCGATTAAGTCTTTACTTCTTGATTAAGTCTTGTTAATAGGATATAAGATCATGTTACGTGCATTCGAATCGAAACTCTATGAAAACTCGGGTTTATTGATTAGATTCGAGACTTTTGTACTCAGAATTGGCTATAACAGCTCTGATTAATCTTTTCTTTCTTGATTAAGTCTTGTTGTAGCAAAGATTCACCATAATAGCTCCGATTAAGCCTTTACTTCATGATTAAGTCTTGTTAATCGAAAACTTGGTTTTATTGATTAGACTCGAGCATTTTATATTGAGAATCGGTTATAATATCTCTGATTAAGTCCTTACTTGTTAATTAAGTCTTGCTAATAGGAGATAAGACCATGTTACATGCATTCGAATTGGATGTCTGTGAAAACTCGGGTTTATTGATTAGATTTGAGCCCTTTGTACTCAGAATTGGCTATAACAGCTCTGAATAAATTTTTGCTTTTTGATTAAGTCTTTTGTAGCAAGGATTCGAATAAGAGCTCCGAGTAAGCCTTTACTTCTTGATAAGTCTTGTTAATAACAGATAAAACCACATTACATGCATTCGAGTCGGAACTATATTAGATTCGAGCCTTTTGTACTCAGAATTGGCTATAACAACTCTGATTAATCTTTTCATTCTTGATTAGGTCTTGTTGTAGCAAGGATTCACAATAATAGCTCTGATTAAGCCTTTACTTCTTGATTACATCTTGTTAATAGGAGATAAGACCACATTACATGCATTCGAGTCAGAGCTCTGTAAAAACTCTGGTTTATTGATTAGATTCGAGCCTTTTGTACTCGTAATTGGCTATAAGAGCTCCTATTAATCTTTTATTTCTTGATTAAGTCTTGTTGTAGAAAGGATTTGCTATAATAGGTACGATTAAACCTTTACTTCTTGATAAGTCTTGTTGTAACAAGGATTCGCTATAATAGCTCCGATTAAACCTTACTTCTTGATTAAGTCTTGTTGTAACAAGGATTCGCTATAATAGCTCCAATTAAGCCTTTATTTCTTGATTAAGTCTTGTTAATAGGAGATGAGACCACGTTACATTTATTCGAGTTGGAACTCTATGAGAACTCGGGTTTATTGATTAGATTCGAGTCTTTTGTACTCAGAATTGGCTATAAGAGCTCCGATTAATCTTTTACTTCTTGATTAAGTCTTGTTGTAGCAAGGATTGGATATAATAGCTCCGATTAAACCTTTACTTCTTGATTAAGTCTCCTTAATAGGAGATAAGACCACGTTACATGCATTCGAGTCAGAACTCTATGAAAACTCAGCTTTATTGATTAGATTCGAGCCTTTTGTACTCGAAATTGGCTATAAAAGCTCCGATTAATCTTTTACTTCTTGATTAAGTCTTGTTGTGGCAAGGATTTGATATAATAGCCCCGATTAAGTCATGTTAATATGATAAAAGACCACATTACATGCATTCAAGTCGGAACTCTAATGAAAACTAGGGTTTGTTGATTGGATTCGAGCCTTTTGTACTCAGAATTGGCTATAACATCTCCGATTAATCTTTTATTTCTTGATTCAGTCTTGTAGTAACGATTCACCATAATAACTCCGATTAAGCCATTACTTCTTGATTAAGTCTTGTTAATATGAGGTAGTGCTTTTTTTTCATGCTTTCTCTCTCTAAGATTTTTTCTCTCCCTTCTCTCTACCATCTTCATCCGTGTTCTTCCTCTTGTTTGAAATTTCTGGACGTTATCAGTATCTTCATCTGATAACGTCTCTTTTACTTTTATTTTCCGCCGCCTAGAGCGGCGGTCCGGTCTTTAATTTCATCTGCCCCATGGCAGATAAAATAATCACATTTGGGGAGAACCCCCGGTCATCCCCTATTTCCGGATCTCCAGAATCAAAAAATGAGTTGTTTATTCAGCCCCAAATACATCATGGAACGGCTCCCACCTTGCAAGATGGAGATTCCTGTTCAGTTGATTTAATTATTGAATCTATCCAGGCATCTTCCCCTATTTACGGATCTCAAACTTCAAAAAAGGAGTTGTTTATTCAACCCCAAAAAAATCATGGAACGGCTCCCAGCTTTCAAGATGGAGATTCCGGTTCGGCTGATTTAACTATTAAATCTATCCAGGCGGCGCCAGCTAACACAAAGACCACTTTTAGTGGGATTAAAGAATCCTCACATGGGGCGGCGCCAGCTAGCACCATTTTCGGATCTCAATGTGCAAAAAACGAGTTGTTTATTGAACCCAAAAAAAATCAGTCCAGCTTTAATTCTATCCAGCCCTTATCACATGGGGCGGCGCCAGCTAGCACCATTTTCGGATCTCAATGTGCAAAAAACGAATCCAGCTTTGCAGATGGAGATTCCTGCCCATTATCGGATGATTTAAATATTAACTCTATCCAGCCCATACCACATGGGGCGGCGCCAGCTACCTCACATGCTGCCCCCCTTGAAAACACAAACCCCACCTTTTGTGGGGAAAAGGAATCTCACGTGCTACACTCTCTGCAGAATAATTATTCAACTAGTATTCCCACTGTGGGAAACCTCATATCTGAAACCCAAGTTGTGAAGGAAACAAAAGGAGCAGCATATGCCCAGGCTGTTCCATCGTTCCCCTTCAACCTCACCGCAAACTTCTCAAACTACAGACCCTCAAACTCGAAATCGGGGAGAAAGTCGGATGGCACATCGTCTTCTGGTATTTTTGGTGGCCAGCAGGCGGCGCCCGCTTTGGTGGGTGGTTTGTCGGTGCCTTTAGAACCTTCTCTGGCCGGCATCTTGGATGCGCAGGGGGAGATCGCGATGGTGGCCGGTGGCACCACGATTCCACCACAAAAAATCGGCAATGTGCAACCTTCGGATCCAGATCCGGTGAAACCAACACAAAAAACAACATCCACAGTCTCCAAATCGGGTATTTCAACCCTGAAATTGGCACACAAAACCAATGCGAATCTGCATGTCGCTCCAGATAACAGTAAAACTATGATTCAATCGATTGCTACTCAAATTACGACGAACCTCTTTAAGTATTCCACTCTGGAAGAACCGAACCATGAAGTGGCTCCAAAATCGGCGGCGCAATCTCGTGGTGAGGACTCCTCAGCTCTGGAAGAAGGGGAAATCCGAACTTTAAGTCCGAAGGTCCAACAAAAGTCGTTTCGTGATACCATTTCAAATGAGGAAGTCGATGATATTAGGTTCGGGGTTTTGGACTTTTCAGACAACATTCCGACAGCCATCTTCTCACAAGAGGAATGCGATACAGTTTCTGAATTTTACAAATTTGCCCTCATTGGCAAATTCACTTACGGTAAACCTTCAAATCGTAATATCCCAAAGAACTTAAAGTCAAGGATTTGGATTGTGTAAAGTGCAGTTCCTGAATGGTAAACATGTTCTTATAAATCTGACTAATAAAACTATTTGTGACAAACTGTGGATGAAACGAGAATATAATGTTGCTGGTTTTCCATGAGGTTGTTTCAATGGTCACCAACTTTCGATTTCAAACATGAACCGGCTTTAGTGCCTGTATGGTTCAAAATTCATGCTTTACCCTCCCAATGGTTTGATTTACGATCCCTTAAAACTATAGCTAGCTTGGTTGGCACTTTTGTGAAGGTTGATGATTTCACACTTAACCGGACCAAAATGAATTTTGCTAGATTATGTGTTATTATTAATCTTGAAAAACAACCGACAAAAAAAATCAATCTTCAGGTTGGGCATATTAAAACTGAATATGATATAGAATTTGAAAAAATACCCAAATATTGCCAACATTGCAAACACATTGGCCATGCTATTGCTGAGTGTTACATTAAAAATCCTACATTAAAACCTCTGCTTTTCACCATAAAAATCTGGGTAAAAATGTCATCCCTAACCAAATTACTCAGGATAATGATGGTTTTGTTTTGGTTGGTAAGTCCAAAAATGTCTCAGGCACTAATAGTACTACCAACCTTAATAACTCTAATAATGACTTGTCCAAACTTGACTCTCGTAACAAATTCCAAACGCTTGCTGTGATACAGGAAGAGACCAATATTAATAGTAGGAGTAATGAATTTGATGGCCAGAAAACCATTCCCAACCAGGCTCCTGATACCTTGACTAACCAGCTTGAATCAAATCTGCCGAAAAAACCATCTCTTAAACCTATTGTTTTGCCTATAGAAAAATCAGAGGTCTCTAAACAAGGCAAATCGTCCCCCGGAAAAACGGTTTCTGCTAAGCCCTCGAGTATTTCAGCCGCGGTTGATAATATTGTGGAGGGCAACATAACAGATTTAATTGTATTTAAACCACCGATTATCGATGTACCTGATAATGCTGATTGTATATCTCTTTTTGATGTCAGGATCTCCAGCATGGACTCCTCTTTAGAGAAGTGTGATGGGGTAAACTATGAACATTCATCTGAATCTAATGATGATTTTGAATTTGATACAGGAGGAGGATCGGACAGGTCCACAAACTCCAAAAATTCGATTCAGGAGCAGTCCCTCTCCGATAACAATGACGGATGTTCTGAGTTTGGTAAGAATAAGCTTATCAGAATGAATACTCGGAAGGGTAAAATTATTTCTGATAAGCAGCTGCTCACCAAAAATAAAACCCAAACTAATAATTTTCCAAAGAGGAAGACTAGGAGTAGTGCTAAACATCAATGATTAGTACACTTTTTTGGAATATTAGAGGTATTGGGAACAAACCTGCCCAAAACAAAATTAGATTGCTTAAAAGAAAACACAAATTTAATATTTTGGCACTCATTGAAGCAAAAGTGAATCTGGACTCCAATTTTTTTCTTAAACGATTTGGGTTTTCTAATGTTTGTGCAAATATTAGTAACCACATATGGATTTTTTCCGAATCTGGTATCCAAATTAATATTTTACAAAATAAGGAGCAATTGCTTCATGTGGAAGTTGTCTGTGACTCCCTCCCCAACCCTTTCCTGTTAACTGTTGTTTACGGTAGGAATACCAAAATTGAGAGAAGAGACCTGTGGGATGATCTTCTCTCCGTTAGTCAAAGCCAAATTCCTTGGATGGTTGGGGGAGATTTCAACATTATCCTCCAACCGGAGGAAAAAAAAGGGGGGGCCATCCCAATCCAGTCAGACATGGAGGAATTCAACGATGCTTTGTTGAATTGCGACTTGACTGACGGCGGATATGTGGGCACCCCCTACACTTGGTATAGTGATGGTGTTTGGCAAAGACTGGACAGAATCCTTCTATCACCGGAATGGTATTCGGCTTTTCCTTTCATGTCTATTCGGCATCTACCTAAATACAAATCGGACCATAACTCCATGTTATGTCAATTTAGTAATAACATTTCTAAACCCAAGGCTTCCTTCAGATTTCAAAATATGTGGACTAAACACCATCGTTTCATTGCTACGGTGAAGGAATCATGGGATCTACATACCAATTCTCGAGGGATGTTTAAACTTTTGGAGAAACTCTCAAGGTTAAAACACACCCTCAAGGAATGGAATAAACTTGAATTTGGCAATATTTTTACTAAAATTGATCAGGCCCAATATGCGGTGGAAGTGGCAGAAAATGATTTTGATCGGGACCCCTCCACAATCAATTTCATCCACCTTAAAAAAATGAACGCCAACCTTACCTTGGTCCTATCCATGGAAGAAGATTTTTGGAAACAAAAATCTAATGTGAAATGGATGATCGATGGGGAGAGGAATAGTAAATTTTTTCACTCGGTGGTGAAAAAGAAAAGACAAAAAAATTGTATTCATTCGATTTGGGATCGTGGTCGTAGTATCACTAATCCCGAGGAGATAGGTAACTCTGCGGTTTCTTATTTCTCCAGTTGTTTTGCCGAGCACAACCCGTTTTTAGACGATATCCATCCTCGGCTGGTGCCTAACAATATTTCAAATGAGATTAATGATAGTATTTGTTGTATTCCAACTCTTGATGAAATTAAAGATTGCGTTTTCGACATGGATGGGGATAGTGTTGCTGGACCGGACGGGTTCAATGCCAAATTTTTTCAAATTTGTTGGGATATAGTGTGTCGGGATGTTGTGGAAGCTGTTTTGGATTTCTTTGGTGGATCTCCGATGCCTCGGGCTTTCACTACCACCACCATCACACTAATCCCCAAAATTAATAATCCTCGATCTTGGAAAGATTTTCGGCCGATTAGTCTTTGCAACACTTCCTACAAAATCATCTCGAAAATTCTTAGCAAAAGACTTGCCAAAATTCTACCATCCATTATTAATCCGGCCCAGTCTGGTTTCATCAAAGTTAGGAATATTACGGATAATATCTTGACGGCTCACGAGGTTACTCATGACATTTCCCAATCGACTACTAATACTATAATTAAATTAGACATGGAAAAAGCTTATGATAGGATAAATTGGAATTTTATATTCCAAGTTATGTCTAGCTTTGGTTTTTCCAATGTTTGGATTAATTTTATCAAGTCGTGTATTTCTAATTGTTGGTTCTCGGTCCTTGTGAACGGGCAGCCCCATGGGTTTTTTAAAAGCGAGAGAGGTATTCGTCAAGGGGACCCACTCTCCCCCCTCATTTTTGTGCTTTCCGCAGATTACTTCTCTCGGAGTATTGATCAAATGTTTTCCAACAATCCTTTGATGTACTACAAAATTAAGAAAAAAGTGAAGATCACGCATCTTGCGTATGCCGATGATATTCTCATTTTCCTTAATGTTTCCAAAAAAAGTCTTCATATTTTCAACAATTGCATTACCCATTATGAAAATGTTTCCGGTCAAAAGATCAACAACCACAAGAGTAATTTCATTATGAATAATCCGACCCCTCAAGTTGTTAGTTGGGTGCAAAGAATCTCGGGATTTAATAAAGTCGATTTACCGATTTTGTATCTTGGTGTACCTATGTGGAAAGGGTTTCAAAATTTTGAGATGTAGAGCCCCCTACTTTCTAAAATTAAAAATAAAATGATTACTTGGAACCATCACTTGCTATCGACGGGGGGCCGCTTGGAACTAATTAAATCGGTTTTAAACTCCATTGCTTTATTTTGCTTACAAGTGCTCAAACCTCCTGCTAATGTCATAAATTACATAGAAAGATTGTTCAACAAATTTCTATGGGGATCCAATGACAATAAACGGAAGTTGCATTGGGCTGCTTGGAATCGTCTTTGCTACCCCACGGATGAGGGGGGTCTTGGGTGTCGGGATCTTAATGACATTATCCGGGCTGCCCATATTAAAATGTGGTGGAGGTTTAGAACTTCTAATAATATTTGGTCGAACTTGTTATTTAAAAAATATTGCTCTAGGCTTCACCCCATGGTTATCAAATTTAATCCTAAAAGTTCTCCGACTTGGAAAAACCTTTGTGGTATTAGATCGATCGCGAATGATAAAATTTTTTGGCATAGTGGTAATGATGATGTGTCTTTTTGGCATGACAATTGGTGTAAATTCAGCCCCCTCACCAACTTTTACAACAGTAAGTCGAAAGATAAAATTGGTTTTTATTGGAATAATGGGGAGTGGGATAGAAGGAAAATTTATCGCAAACTCCCGATGGGCATTTGTGACCATATTTGCTCCTTACCTACTTCCCCTTATGAAAATAGACATTCCTAGACTTTATCTACTAATGGGAAGTTTACTTACAAAAGCGCTTGGGATTTAGTTCGTAATAGAAAACCTTCGAATAATATCCTTCGGTTTTGTTGGAATCCATATATCACACCTACCATCTCTCTATTTATGGTCAAGGTCCTTAATAAATGGATCCCAACTCTGGATGGTCTCCTTCGTCGGGGTATTATTGCCACCAACTCCTGTTATTGTTGTAATGGTGTTGAAAGCCTTTCCCACCTTTTTTTAAATGGCCCAATTGCTACAGAGGTTTGGAAGTTTTTCCATAATATTGCAGGGATCAAAGCCCTTTTCTCATCTGATTTCAATCTTATTATTGCTAATTGGTTTGGTAAAGCCAAGGGTACAATCCACATTTTTCATATCATTCCGATTCTCATTTTATGGTTTATTTAGTGTTGTAGGAATGATAAGAGGGTTGATAATATTCCTTTTACGTCGAAACTTGTGTGTAAGCGTATTTGGAATTACTTAACCAATCTCAAATGTCATGGCAAAATTACAAGACAATTTTGGAAGGGGGCGGATAGAATTGCCGACTATGTGGGCGTCACCTGCCAAGGCCCGCGCTACAAAATTATGACGGTTCGATGGATGAGGCCTAACAGGGGCTGGTGGAAACTGAATACGGACGGTGCCGCGAAGGGCAGCCCGGGCGATGCGGCTGCGGGGGGGGGGGGGGGGGGGTTGTTAGGGATTATCTTGGCAATCCTCTCCTCATGTTTTCGGAATATCTTGGGGTCCAAACTAATAATTTCGCGGAAATCTATGCTATTTGGAGAGGGCTCGATTTTTGTTTTGATCATAACTTTTTCAAAGTCTGGGTGGAAGTAGATTCGAAGGTTGCGCTTCATTTGATCGAGCATTCATCCTCTTGCCATTGGCAACTCCAAGGTCTCATTTTGAAAATTCGTGCTTTCATGGAGAAATTGGAAATTCATTTCTCTCATATTTTTCGGGAGGGTAATGCCGTCGCTGATTTATTAGCGAATCAAGGGTGTGATCGTCAAGACTTCCATCTTCATGATATCTCCAATATTAATGGTAAAATCCGCGGTCTCATTAAACTTGATAAAATTGCTTACCCGTATATTAGGAGCAGAAAATTTTATGTATAATCCAGTAATTTTGGGTGATCCCAATCAACTCTAGCCTTGTTTGAGGGTCGGCTCCTCCTATTTTCATGTGATTTTCGTTTTGGGACTTGTTGAGGGGTTTGTCCTCCCTCAATCTTTCGGGCGCGTAGAGGGCCTCGTCCACCCTCGACTTGATTTTCGCATTAATACAGCAATTTTTTTAAAAAAAAAAAAGTCTTGTTAATATGAGATAAAACCATGGTACATGTATTTGAGTCGGATCTCTATGAAAATTGGGTTTATTGATTAGATTCGAGTATTTTGTATTGAAAATTGGATATAATATCTCCGATTAAGTCTTTACTTCTTGATTAAGTCTTGTTAATAGGATATAAGATCATGTTACATGCATTCGAATCGAAACTCTATGAAAACTCGGGTTTATTGATTAGATTCGAGACTTTTGTACTCATAATTGGCTATAACAGCTCTGAATAAATTTTTGCTTTTTGATTAAGTCTTTTGTAGCAAGGATTCGAATAAGAGCTCCGAGTAAGCCTTTACTTCTTGATAAGTCTTGTTAATAACATATAAAACCACATTACATGCATTCGAGTCGGAACTATATTACATTCGAGCCTTTTGTACTCAGAATTGGCTATAAGAGCTCCGATCAATCTTTTACTTCTTGAATAAGTCTTGTTCTAGCAAGGATTGGATATAATAGCTCCGATTAAACCTTTACTTCTTGATTAAGTCTCCTTAATAATAGATAAGACCACGTTACATGTATTCGAGTCAGAACTCTATGAAAACTCAGCTTTATTTATTAGATTCGAGCCTTTTGTACTCGAAATTGGTTATAAAAGCTCCGATTAATCTTTTACTTCTTGATTAAGTCTTGTTGTGGTAAGGATTTGATATAATAGCCCCGATTAAGTCATGTTAATATGAGAAAAGACCACGTTACATACATTCAAGTCGGAACTCTAATGAAAACTAGGGTTTGTTGATTGGATTCGAGCCTTTTGTACTCAGAATTGGCTATAACTCCGATTAATCCTTTATTTCTTGATTCAGTCTTGTAGTAACGATTCACCATAATAGCTCCGATTAAGCCATTACTTCTTCATTAAGTCTTGTTAATATGAGATAAAACCATGGTACATGTATTTGAGTCGGATCTCTATGAAAATTGGGTTTATTGATTAGATTCGAGTATTTTGTATTGAAAATTGGATATAATATCTCCGATTAAGTCTTTACTTCTTGATTAAGTCTTGTTAATAGGATATAAGATCATGTTACGTGCATTCGAATCGAAACTCTATGAAAACTCGGGTTTATTGATTAGATTCGAGACTTTTGTACTCAGAATTGGCTATAACAGCTCTAATTAATCTTTTCTTTCTTGATTAAGTCTTGTTGTAGCAAAGATTCACCATAATAGCTCCGATTAAGCCTTTACTTCATGATTAAGTCTTGTTAATCGAAAACTTGGTTTTATTGATTAGACTCGAGCATTTTATATTGAGAATCGGTTATAATATCTCTGATTAAGTCCTTACTTGTTAATTAAGTCTTGCTAATAGGAGATAAGACCATGTTACATGCATTCGAATTGGATGTCTGTGAAAACTCGGGTTTATTGATTAGATTTGAGCCCTTTGTACTCAGAATTGGCTATAACAGCTCTGAATAAATTTTTGCTTTTTGATTAAGTCTTTTGTAGCAAGGATTTGAATAAGAGCTCCGAGTAAGCCTTTACTTCTTGATAAGTCTTGCTAATAACAGATAAAACCACATTACATGCATTCGAGTCGGAACTATATATTAGATTCGAGCCTTTTGTACTCAGAATTGGCTATAACAACTCTGATTAATCTTTTCATTCTTGATTAGGTCTTGCTGTAGCAAGGATTCAAAATAATAGCTCTGATTAAGCCTTTACTTCCTGATTACATCTTGTTAATAGGAGATAAGACCACATTACATGCATTCGAGTCAGAGCTCTGTAAAAACTCTGGTTTATTGATTAGATTCGAGCCTTTTGTACTCGTAATTGGCTTTAAGAGCTCCTATTAATCTTTTATTTCTTGATTAAGTCTTGTTGTAGAAAGGATTTGCTATAATAGGTACGATTAAACCTTTACTTCTTGATAAGTCTTGTTGTAACAAGGATTCGCTATAATAGCTCCGATTAAACCTTACTTCTTGATTATGTCTTGTTGTAACAAGGATTCGCTATAATAGCTCCAATTAAGCCTTTATTTCTTGATTAAGTCTTGTTAATAGGAGATGAGACCACGTTACATTTATTCGAGTTGGAACTCTATGAGAACTCGGGTTTATTGATTAGATTCGAGTCTTTTGTACTCAGAATTGGCTATAAGAGCTCCGATTAATCTTTTACTTCTTGATTAAGTCTTGTTGTAGCAAGGATTGGATATAATAGCTCCGATTAAACCTTTACTTCTTGATTAAGTCTCCTTAATAGGAGATAAGACCACGTTACATGCATTCGAGTCAGAACTCTATGAAAACTCAGCTTTATTGATTAGATTCGAGCCTTTTGTACTCGAAATTGGCTATAAAAGCTCCGATTAATCTTTTACTTTTTGATTAAGTCTTGTTGTGGCAAGGATTTGATATAATAGCCCCGATTAAGTCATGTTAATATGATAAAAGACCACGTTACATGCATTCAAGTCGGAACTCTAATGAAAACTAGGGTTTGTTGATTGGATTCGAGCCTTTTGTACTCGGACCGCTATAACATCTCCGATTAATCTTTTATTTCTTGATTCAGTCTTGTAGTAACGATTCACCATAATAGCTCCGATTAAGCCATTACTTCTTGATTAAGTCTTGTTAATATGAGATAAAACCATGGTACATGTATTTGAGTCGGATCTCTATGAAAATTGGGTTTATTGATTAGATTCGAGTATTTTGTATTGAAAATTGGATATAATATCTCCGATTAAGTCTTTACTTCTTGATTAAGTCTTGTTAATAGGATATAAGATCATGTTACATGCATTCGAATCGAAACTCTATGAAAACTCGGGTTTATTGATTAGATTCGAGACTTTTGTACTCATAATTGGCTATAACAGCTCTGAATAAATTTTTACTTTTTGATTAAGTCTTTTGTAGCAAGGATTCGAATAAGAGCTCCGAGTAAGCCTTTACTTCTTGATAAGTCTTGTTAATAACAGATAAAACCACATTACATGCATTCGAGTCGGAACTATATTACATTCGAGCCTTTTGTACTCAGAATTGGCTATAAGAGCTCCGATCAATCTTTTACTTCTTGAATAAGTCTTGTTGTAGCAAGGATTGGATATAATAGCTCCGATTAAACCTTTACTTCTTGATTAAGTCTCCTTAATAATAGATAAGACCACGTTACATGTATTCGAGTCAGAACTCTATGAAAACTCAGCTTTATTTATTAGATTCGAGCCTTTTGTACTCGAAATTGGTTATAAAAGCTCCGATTAATCTTTTACTTCTTGATTAAGTCTTGTTGTGGTAAGGATTTGATATAATAGCCCCGATTAAGTCATGTTAATATGAGAAAAGACCACGTTACATGCATTCAAGTCTAACTCTAATGAAAACTAGGGTTTGTTGATTGGATTCGAGCCTTTTGTACTGTAATTGGCTATAACAGCTCCGATTAATCTTTTATTTCTTGATTCAGTCTTGTAGTAACGATTCACCATAATAGCTCCGATTAAGCCATTACTTCTTCATTAAGTCTTGTTAATATGAGATAAAACCATGGTACATGTATTTGAGTCGGATCTCTATGAAAATTGGGTTTATTGATTAGATTCGAGTATTTTGTATTGAAAATTGGATATAATATCTCCGATTAAGTCTTTACTTCTTGATTAAGTCTTGTTAATAGGATATAAGATCATGTTACGTGCATTCGAATCGAAACTCTATGAAAACTCGGGTTTATTGATTAGATTCGAGACTTTTGTACTCAGAATTGGCTATAACAGCTCTGATTAATCTTTTCCTTCTTGATTAAGTCTTGTTGTAGCAAAGATTCACCATAATAGCTCCGATTAAGCCTTTACTTCATGATTAAGTCTTGTTAATCGAAAACTTGGTTTTATTGATTAGACTCGAGCATTTTATATTGAGAATCGGTTATAATATCTCTGATTAAGTCCTTACTTGTTAATTAAGTCTTGCTAATAGGAGATAAGACCATGTTACATGCATTCGAATTGGATGTCTGTGAAAACTCGGGTTTATTGATTAGATTTGAGCCCTTTGTACTTAATTGGCTATAATAACTCTGAATAAATTTTTGCTTTTTGATTAAGTCTTTTGTAGCAAGGATTTGAATAAGAGCTCCGAGTAAGCCTTTACTTCTTGATAAGTCTTGTTAATAACAGATAAAACCACATTACATGCATTCGAGTCGGAACTATATTAGATTCGAGCCTTTTGTACTCAGAATTGGCTATAACAACTCTGATTAATCTTTTCATTCTTGATTAGGTCTTGTTGTAGCAAGGATTCACAATAATAGCTCTGATTAAGCCTTTACTTCCTGATTACATCTTGTTAATAGGAGATAATACCACATTACATGCATTCGAGTCAGAGCTCTGTAAAAACTCTGGTTTATTGATTAGATTCGAGCCTTTTGTACTCGTAATTGGCTATAAGAGCTCCTATTAATCTTTTATTTCTTGATTAAGTCTTGTTGTAGAAAGGATTTGCTATAATAGGTACGATTAAACCTTTACTTCTTGATAAGTCTTATTGTAACAAGGATTCGCTATAATAGCTCCGATTAAACCTTACTTCTTGATTAAGTCTTGTTGTAACAAGGATTCGCTATAATAGCTCCAATTAAGCCTTTATTTCTTGATTAAGTCTTGTTAATAGGAGATGAGACCACGTTACATTTATTCGAGTTGGAACTCTATGAGAACTCGGGTTTATTGATTAGATTCGAGCCTTTTGTACTCAGAATTGGCTATAAGAGCTCCGATTAATCTTTTACTTCTTGATTAAGTCTTGTTGTAGCAAGGATTGGATATAATAGCTCCGATTAAACCTTTACTTCTTGATTAAGTCTCCTTAATAGGAGATAAGACCACGTTACATGCATTCGAGTCAGAACTCTATGAAAACTCAGCTTTATTGATTAGATTCGAGCCTTTTGTACTCGAAATTGGCTATAAAAGCTCCGATTAATCTTTTACTTCTTGATTAAGTCTTGTTGTGGCAAGGATTTGATATAATAGCCCCGATTAAGTCATGTTAATATGAGAAAAGACCACGTTACATGCATTCAAGTCGGAACTCTAATGAAAACTAGGGTTTGTTGATTGGATTCGAGCCTTTTGTACTCAGAATTGGCTATAACATCTCCGATTAATCTTTTATTTCTTGATTCAGTCTTGTAGTAACGATTCACCATAATAGCTCCGATTAAGCCATTACTTCTTGATTAAGTCTTGTTAATATGAGATAAAACCATGGTACATGTATTTGAGTCGGATCTCTATGAAAATTGGGTTTATTGATTAGATTCGAGTATTTTGTATTGAAAATTGGATATAATATCTCTGATTAAGTCTTTACTTCTTGATTAAGTCTTGTTAATAGGATATAAGATCATGTTACATGCATTCGAATCGAAACTCTATGAAAACTCGGGTTTATTGATTAGATTCGAGACTTTTGTACTCATAATTGGCTATAACAGCTCTGAATAAATTTTTGCTTTTTGATTAAGTCTTTTGTAGCAAGGATTCGAATAAGAGCTCCGAGTAAGCCTTTAATTCTTGATAAGTCTTGTTAATAACAGATAAAACCACATTACATGCATTCGAGTCGGAACTATATTAGATTCGAGCCTTTTGTACTCAGAATTGGCTATAACAACTCTGATTAATCTTTTCATTCTTGATTAGGTCTTGTTGTAGCAAGGATTCACTATAATAGCTCTGATTAAGCCTTTACTTCTTGATTACATCTTGTTAATAGGAGATAAGACCACATTACATGCATTCGAGTCAGAGCTCTGTAAAAACTCTGGTTTATTGATTAGATTCGAGCCTTTTGTACTCGTAATTGGCTATAAGAGCTCCTATTAATCTTTTATTTCTTGATTAAGTCTTGTTGTAGAAAGGATTTGCTATAATAGGTACGATTAAACCTTTACTTCTTGATAAGTCTTGTTGTAACAAGGATTCGCTATAATAGCTCCGATTAAATCTTACTTCTTGATTAAGTCTTGTTGTAACAAGGATTCGCTATAATAGCTCCAATTAAGCCTTTATTTCTTGATTAAGTCTTGTTAATAGGAGATGAGACCACGTTACATTTATTCGAGTTGGAACTCTATGAGAACTCGGGTTTATTGATTAGATTCGAGCCTTTTGTACTCAGAATTGGCTATAAGAGCTCCGATTAATCTTTTACTTCTTGATTAAGTCTTGTTGTAGCAAGGATTGGATATAATAGCTCCGATTAAACCTTTACTTCTTGATTAAGTCTCCTTAATAGGAGATAATACCACGTTACATGCATTCGAGTCAGAACTCTATGAAAACTCAGCTTTATTGATTAGATTCGAGCCTTTTGTACTCGAAATTGGCTATAAAAGCTCCGATTAATCTTTTACTTCTTGATTAAGTCTTGTTGTGGCAAGGATTTGATATAATAGCCCCGATTAAGTCATGTTAATATGAGAAAAGACCACGTTACATGCATTCAAGTCGGAACTCTAATGAAAACTAGGGTTTGTTGATTGGATTCGAGCCTTTTGTACTCAGAATTGGCTATAACATCTCCGATTAATCTTTTATTTCTTGATTCAGTCTTGTAGTAACGATTCACCATAATAGCTCCGATTAAGCCATTACTTCTTGATTAAGTCTTGTTAATATGCGATAAAACCATGGTACATGTATTTGAGTCGGATCTCTATGAAAATTGGGTTTATTGATTAGATTCGAGTATTTTGTATTGAAAATTGGATATAATATCTCTGATTAAGTCTTTACTTCTTGATTAAGTCTTGTTAATAGGATATAAGATCATGTTACATGCATTCGAATCGAAACTCTATGAAAACTCGGGTTTATTGATTAGATTCGAGACTTTTGTACTCATAATTGGCTATAACAGCTCTGAATAAATTTTTGCTTTTTGATTAAGTCTTTTGTAGCAAGGATTCGAATAAGAGCTCCGAGTAAGCCTTTACTTCTTGATAAGTCTTGTTAATAACAGATAAAACGACATTACATGCATTCGAGTCGGAACTATATTAGATTCGAGCCTTTTGTACTCAGAATTGGCTATAACAACTCTGATTAATCTTTTCATTCTTGATTAGGTCTTGTTGTAGCAAGGATTCACTATAATAGCTCGATTAAGCCTTTACTTCTTGATTACATCTTGTTAATAGGAGATAAGACCACATTACATGCATTCGAGTCAGAGCTCTGTAAAAACTCTGGTTTATTGATTAGATTCGAGCCTTTTGTACTCGTAATTGGCTATAAGAGCTCCTATTAAACTTTTATTTCTTGATTAAGTCTTGTTGTAGAAAGGATTTGCTATAATAGGTACGATTAAACCTTTACTTCTTGATAAGTCTTGTTGTAACAAGGATTCGCTATAATAGCTCCGATTAAATCTTACTTCTTGATTAAGTCTTGTTGTAACAAGGATTCGCTATAATAGCTCCAATTAAGCCTTTATTTCTTGATTAAGTCTTGTTAATAGGAGATGAGACCACGTTACATTTATTCGAGTTGGAACTCTATGAGAACTCGGGTTTATTGATTAGATTCGAGCCTTTTGTACTCAGAATTGGCTATAAGAGCTCCGATTAATCTTTTACTTCTTGATTAAGTCTTGTTGTAGCAAGGATTGGATATAATAGCTCCGATTAAACCTTTACTTCTTGATTAAGTCTCCTTAATAGGAGATAAGACCACGTTACATGCATTCGAGTCAGAACTCTATGAAAACTCAGCTTTATTGATTAGATTCGAGCCTTTTGTGCTCGAAATTGGCTATAAAAGCTCCGATTAATCTTTTACTTCTTGATTAAGTCTTGTTGTGGCAAGGATTTGATATAATAGCCCCGATTAAGTCATGTTAATATGAGAAAAGACCACGTTACATGCATTCAAGTCGGAACTCTAATGAAAACTAGGGTTTGTTGATTGGATTCGAGCCTTTTGTACTCAGAATTGGCTATAACATCTCCGATTAATCTTTTATTTCTTGATTCAGTCTTGTAGTAACGATTCACCATAATAGCTCCGATTAAGCCATTACTTCTTGATTAAGTCTTGTTAATATGCGATAAAACCATGGTACATGTATTTGAGTCGGATCTCTATGAAAATTGGGTTTATTGATTAGATTCGAGTATTTTGTATTGAAAATTGGATATAATATCTCTGATTAAGTCTTTACTTCTTGATTAAGTCTTGTTAATAGGATATAAGATCATGTTACATGCATTCGAATCGAAACTCTATGAAAACTCGGGTTTATTAATTAGATTCGAGACTTTTGTACTCATAATTGGCTATAACAGCTCTGAATAAATTTTTGCTTTTTGATTAAGTCTTTTGTAGCAAGGATTCGAATAAGAGCTCCGAGTAAGCCTTTACTTCTTGATAAGTCTTGTTAATAACAGATAAAACGACATTACATGCATTCGAGTCGGAACTATATTAGATTCGAGCCTTTTGTACTCAGAATTGGCTATAACAACTCTGATTAATCTTTTCATTCTTGATTAGGTCTTGTTGTAGCAAGGATTCACTATAATAGCTCTGATTAAGCCTTTACTTCTTGATTACATCTTGTTAATAGGAGATAAGACCACATTACATGCATTCGAGTCAGAGCTCTGTAAAAACTCTGGTTTATTGATTAGATTCGAGCCTTTTGTACTCGTAATTGGCTATAAGAGCTCCTATTAAACTTTTATTTCTTGATTAAGTCTTGTTGTAGAAAGGATTTGCTATAATAGGTACGATTAAACCTTTACTTCTTGATAAGTCTTGTTGTAACAAGGATTCGCTATAATAGCTCCGATTAAATCTTACTTCTTGATTAAGTCTTGTTGTAACAAGGATTCGCTATAATAGCTCCAATTAAGCCTTTATTTCTTGATTAAGTCTTGTTAATAGGAGATGAGACCACGTTACATTTATTCGAGTTGGAACTCTATGAGAACTCGGGTTTATTGATTAGATTCGAGCCTTTTGTACTCAGAATTGGCTATAAGAGCTCCGATTAATCTTTTACTTCTTGATTAAGTCTTGTTGTAGCAAGGATTGGATATAATAGCTCCGATTAAACCTTTACTTCTTGATTAAGTCTCCTTAATAGGAGATAAGACCACGTTACATGCATTCGAGTCAGAACTCTATGAAAACTCAGCTTTATTGATTAGATTCGAGCCTTTTGTGCTCGAAATTGGCTATAAAAGCTCCGATTAATCTTTTACTTCTTGATTAAGTCTTGTTGTGGCAAGGATTTGATATAATAGCCCCGATTAAGTCATGTTAATATGAGAAAAGACCACGTTACATGCATTCAAGTCGGAACTCTAATGAAAACTAGGGTTTGTT
Source organism: Orobanche coerulescens (assembly GCA_033398695.1). Lineage (NCBI taxonomy): Eukaryota > Viridiplantae > Streptophyta > Magnoliopsida > Lamiales > Orobanchaceae > Orobanche > Orobanche coerulescens. The sequence continues at coordinate 105,428,999 of CM065807.1, read as the reverse complement.
GATTGGATTCGAGCCTTTTGTACTCAGAATTGGCTATAACATCTCCGATTAATCTTTTATTTCTTGATTCAGTCTTGTAGTAACGATTCACCATAATAGCTCCGATTAAGCCATTACTTCTTGATTAAGTCTTGTTAATATGACCTTGTTGAAGCAATGGTTGGCTATAACTACTCCAATTAAGATTTTACTTCTTGTCTAATTCTTGTTGTAGCAAGGATTGTCTAATTAGGCCTTTACTTCTTGATTAAGTTTTGTTAATAGGGTTATAGGACAGATTTTTCACATGCTTTCTCTCTCTAAGATTTTTTCTCTCCCTTCTCTCTACCATCTTCATCCGTGCTCTTCCTCTTGTTTGAAATTTCTGGACGTTATCAGTATCTTCATCTGATAACGTCTCTTTTACTTTTATTTTCCGCAGCCTAGAGCGGCGGTCCGGTCTTTAATTTCATCTGCCCCATGGCAGATAAAATAATCACATTTGGGGAGAACCCCCGGTCATCCCCTATTTCCGGATCTCCAACTTCAAAAAATGAGTTGGTTATTCAACCCCAAATACAGCATGGAACGGCTCCCACCGTGCAAAATGGAGATTCCTGTTCAGTTGATTTAATTATTGAATCTATCCAGCAATCTTCCCCTATTTACGGATCTCAAACCTCAAAAAAGGAGTTGTTTATTCAACCCCAAAACAATCATGGAACGGCTCCCAGTCAAGATGGAGATTCCGATGCTTTATCCCAGTTGTTTATTCATTCGTGGACTGATTCTATCCACGCGGCGCCAGCTGTATCGGATGCTTTTTCTATCCAGCCCTTATCACATGGGGCGGCGCCAGCTAGCACCATTTTCGGATCTCAATGTGAAAAAAACGAGTTGTTTATTGAACCCAAAAAAAATCAGTCCAGCTTTAATTCTATCCAGCAAGTATCACATGGGGCGGCGCCAGCTAGCACCATTTTCGGATCTCAATGTTCAAAAAACGAATCCAGCTTTGCAGATGGAGCTTCCTGCCCATTATCGGATGATTTAAATATTAATTCTCTCCAGCCCATATCACATGGGGCGGCGCCAGCTACCTCACATGCTGCCCCCCTTGAAAACACAAACCCCACCTTTTGTGGGGAAAAGGAATCTCACGTGCTTCATATTCCCACTGTGGGAAACCTCATATCTGAAACCCAAGTTGTGAAGGAAACAAAAGGAGCAGCATATGCCCAGGTTGTTCCATCGTTCCCCTTCAACCTCACCGCAAACTTCTCAAACTACAGACCCTCAAACTCGAAATCGGGGAGAAAGTCGGATGGCACATCGTCTTCTGGTATTTTTGGCGGCCAGCAGGCGGCGCCCGCTTTGGTGGGTGGTTTGCCGGTGCCTTTAGAACCTTCTCCGGCCGGCGTCTTGGATGCGCAGGGGGAGATCGCGTCGATGAACGGTGGCACCACGATTCCACCACAAAAATCGGCATCAGGCAACCTTCGGATCCAGATCCGGTGAAACCAACACAAAAAACAACATCCACAGTCTCCAAATCGGGTATTTCAACCCTGAAATTGTCACACAAAACCAATGCGAATCTGCCTGTCGCTCCAGATAACAGTAATACTACGATTCAATCGATTGCTACTCAAATTACGACGAACCTCTTTAAGTATTCCACTCTGGAAGAACCGAACCATGAAGTGGCTCCAAAATCGGCGGCGCAATCTCGTGGTGAGGACTCCTCACTGAAGAAGGGGAAATCCGAACTTTAAGTCCGAAGGTCCAACAAAAGTCGTTTCGTGATGCCATTTCAAATGAGGAAGTCGATGATATTAGGTTCGGGGTTTTGGACTTTTCAGACAACATTCCGACAGCCATCTTCTCACAAGAGGAATGCGATACAGTTTCTGAATTTTACAAATTTGCCCTTATTGGCAAATTCACTTACGGTAAACCTTCAAATCAGGTAATATCCCAACAACTTAAAGCTGAAGGATTTGGATTGTGTAAAGTGCAGTTCCTGAATGGTAAACATGTTCTTATAAATCTGACTAATAAAGCTATTTGTGACAAACTGTGGATGAAACGAGAATATAATGTTGCTGGTTTTCCCATGAGGTTGTTTCAATGGTCACCAACTTTCGATTTCAAACATGAACCGGCTTTAGTGCCTGTATGGTTTAAAATCCATGCTTTACCCTCACAATGGTTTGATTTACGATCCCTTAAAACTATAGCTAGCTTGGTTGGCACTTTTGTGAAGGTTGATGATTTCACACTTAACCGGACCAAAATGAATTTTGCTAGATTATGTGTTATTATTAATCTTGAAAAACAACCGACAAAAAAATCAATCTTCGGGTTGGGGATATTAAAAGCGAATATGATATAGAATTTGAAAAATACCCAAATATTGCCAACATTGCAAACACATTGGCCATGCTATTGCCGAGTGTTACATTAAAATCCTACATTAAAACCTACTGCTTTTACCATAAAAATCTGGGTAAAAATGTCATCCCTAACCAAATTACTCAGGATAATGATGGTTTTGTTTTGGTTGGTAAGTCCAAAAATGTCTCAGGCACTAACAGTAATACCAACCTTAATAACTCTAATAATGACTTGTCCAAACTTGACTCTCGTAACAAATTCCAAACCCTTGCTGTGATACAGGAAGAGACCAATATTAATAGTAAGAGTAATGAATTTGATGGCCAGAAAACCATTCCCAACCAGGCTCCTGATACCTTGACTAACCAGCTTGAATCAAATCTGCCGAAAAAACCATCTCTTAAACCTATTGTTTTGCCGATAGAAAAATCACAGGTCTCTAAACAAGGCAAATCGTCCCCCGGAAAAACGGTTTCTGCTAAGCCCTCGAGTATTTCAGTCGCGGTTGATAATATTGTGGAGGGCAACATAACAGATTTGATTGTATTTAAACCACCGATTATCGATGTACCTGATAATGCTGATTGTATATCTCTTTTTGATGTCAGGATCTCCAGCATGGACTCCTCTTTAGAGAAGTGTGATGGGGTAAACTATGAACATTCTTCTGAATCTAATGATGATTTTGAATTTGATACAGGAGGAGGATCGGACAGGTCCACAAACTCCAAAAATTCGATTCAGGAGCAGTCCCTCTCGGATAACAATGACGGATGTTCTGAGTTTGGTAAGAATAAGCTTATCAGAATGAATACTCGGAAGGGTAAAATTATTTCTGATAAGCAGCTGCTCACCAAAAATAAAACTCAAACTAATAATTTTCCAAAGAGGAAGACTAGGAGTAGTGCTAAACATCAATGATTAGTACATTTTTCTGGAATATTAGAGGTATTGGGAACAAACCTGCCCAAAACAAAATTAGATTGCTTAAAAGAAAACACAAATTTAATATTTTGGCACTCATTGAACCAAAAGTGAATCTGGACTCCAATTTTTTTCTTAAACGATTTGGGTTTTCTAATGTTTATGCAAATATTAGTAACCACATATGGATTTTTTCCGAATCTGGTATCCAAATTAATATTTTACAAAATAAGGAGCAATTGCTTCATGTGGAAGTTGTCTGTGACTCACTCCCCAACCCTTTCCTGTTAACTGTTGTTTACGGTAGGAATACCAAAATTGAGAGAAGGGACCTGTGGGATGATCTTCTCTCCGTTAGTCAAAGCCAAATTCCTTGGATGGTAGGGGAGATTTCAACATTATCCTCCAACCGGAGGAAAAAAGGGGGCCATCCCAATCCATCAGACATGGAGGAATTCAACGATGCTTTGTTGAATTGCGACTTGACCGACGGCGGATATGTGGGCACCCCTACACTTGGTATAGTGATGGTGTTTGGCAAAGACTGGACAGAATCCTTCTATCACCGGAATGGTATTCGGCTTTTCCTTTCATGTCTATTCGGCATCTTCCTAAATACAAATCGGACCATAACTCCATGTTATGTCAATTTAGTAATAACATTTCTAAACCAAAGGCTTCCTTCAGATTTCAAAATATGTGGACTAAACACCATCGTTTCATTGCTACGGTGAAGGAATCATGGAATCTACATACCAATTCTCGAGGGATGTTTAAACTTTTGGAGAAACTCTCAAGGTTAAAACACACCCTCAAGGAATGGAATAAACTTGAATTTGGCAATATTTTTACTAAAATTGATCAGGCCCAATATGCGGTGGAAGTGGCAGAAAATGATTTTGATAGGGACCCCTCCATAATCAATTTCATCCACCTTAAAAAAATGAACGCCAACCTTACCTTGGTCCTGTCCATGGAAGAAGATTTTTGGAAACAAAAATCTAATGTGAAATGGATGATCGATGGGGAGAGGAATAGTAAATTTTTCACTCCGTGGTGAAAAGAAAAGACAAAAAAATTGTATTCATTCGATTTGGGATCGTGGTCGTAGTATCACTAATCCCGAGGAGATAGGTAACTCTGCGGTTTCTTATTTCTCCAGTTGTTTTGCCGAGCACAACCCGTTTTTAGATGATATCCATCCACGGCTGTTGCCTAACAATATCTCAAATGAGATTAATGATAGTATTTGTTGTATTCCAACTCTTGATGAAATTAAAGATTGCGTTTTCGACATGGATGGGGATAGTGTTGCTGGACCGGACGGGTTCAATGCCAAATTTTTTCAAATTTGTTGGGATATAGTGTGTCGGGATGTTGTGGAAGCTGTTTTGGATTTCTTTGGTGGATCTCCGATGCCTCGGGCTTTCACTACCACCACCATCACACTAATCCCCAAAATTAATAATCCTCGATCTTGGAAAGATTTTCGGCCGATTAGTCTTTGCAACACTTCCTACAAAATCATCTCGAAAATTCTTAGCAAAAGACTTGCCAAAATTCTACCATCCATTATTAATCCGGCACAGTCTGGTTTCATCAAAGGTAGAAATATTACGGATAATATCTTGACGGCTCACGAGGTTACTCATGACATTTCCCAATCGACTACTAATACTATTATTAAGTTGGATATGGAAAAAGCTTATGATAGGATAAATTGGAATTTTATATTCCAAGTTATGTCTAGCTTTGGTTTTTCCAATGTTTGGATTAATTTTATCAAGTCGTGTATTTCTAATTGTTGGTTCTCGGTCCTTGTGAACGGGCAGCCCCATGGGTTTTTTAAAAGCGAGAGAGGTATTCGTCAAGGGGACCCACTCTCCCCCCTCATTTTTGTGCTTGCCGCAGATTACTTCTCTCGGAGTATTGATCAAATGTTTTCCAACAATCCTTCGATGTACTACAAAATTAAGAAAAAAGTGAAGATCACGCATCTTGCGTATGCCGATGATATTCTCATTTTCCTTAATGTTTCCAAAAAAAGTCTTCATATTTTCAACAATTGCATTACCCATTATGAAAATGTTTCCGGTCAAAAGATCAACAACCACAAGAGTAATTTCATTATGAATAATCCGACCCCTCAAGTTGTTAGTTGGGTGCAAAGAATTTCTGGATTTAATAAAGTCAATTTACCGATTTTGTATCTTGGTGTACCTATGTGGAAAGGGTTTCAAAATTTTGAGATGTACAGCCCCCTCCTTTCTAAAATTAAAAATAAAATGATTACTTGGAACCATCACTTGCTATCGACGGGGGGCCGCTTGGAACTAATTAAATCGGTTTTAAACTCCATTGCTTTATTTTGCTTACAAGTGCTCAAACCTCCTGCTAATGTCATAAATTACATAGAAAGATTGTTCAACAAATTTCTATGGGGATCCAATGACAATAAACGGAAGTTGCATTGGGCTGCTTGGAATCGTCTTTGCTACCCAACTGATGAGGGGGGTCTTGGGTGTCGGGATCTTAATGACATTATCCGGCCGCCATATTAAAATGTGGTGGAGGTTTAGAACTTCTAATAATATTTGGTCGAACTTGTTATTTAAAAATATTGCTCTAGGCTTCACCCCATGGTTATCAAATTTAATCCTAAAAGTTCTCCGACTTGGAAAAACCTTTGTGGTATTAGATCGATCGCGAATGATAAAATTTTTGGCATAGTGGTAATGATGATGTGTCTTTTGGCATGACAATTGGTGTGAATTCAGCCCCCTCACCAACTTTTACAATAGTAAGTCGAAAGATAAAATTGGTTTTTATTGGAATAATGGGGAGTGGGATAGAAGGAAAATTTATCGCAAACTCCCGATGGGCATTTGTGACCACATTTGCTCCTTACCTACTTCCCCTTATGAAAATAGACCTTCTTGGACTTTATCTACTAATGGGAAATTTACTTTCAAAAGCGCTTGGGATTTAGTTCGTAATAGAAAACCTTCGAATAATATCCTTCGGTTTTGTTGGAATCCATTTATCACACCTACCATCTCTCTATTTATGGTCAAGGTCCTTAATAAATGGATCCCAACTCCGGATGGTCTCCTTCGTAGGGGTATTATTGCCACCAACTCTGTTATTGTTGTAATGGTGTTGAAAGCCTTTCCCACCTTTTTTTAAATGGCCCAATTGCTACAGAGGTTTGGAAGTTTTTCCATAATATTGCTGGGATCAAAGCCCTTTTCTCATCTGATTTCAATCTTATTATTGCTAATTGGTTTGGTAAAGCCAAGGGAACAATCCACATTTTTCACATCATTCCGATTCTCATTTTATGGTTTATTTGGTGTTGTAGGAATGATAAGAGGGTTGATAATATTCCTTTTACGTCGAAACTTGTGTGTAAGCGTATTTGGAATTACTTAACCAATCTCAAAGGTCATGGCAAAATTACAAGACAATTTTGGAAGGGGCGGATAGAATTGCCGACTATGTGGGCGTCAATCCAAGCCGGGCCCGCTACAAAATTATGACGGTTCGATGGATGAGGCCTAACAGGCTGGTGGAAATCGAATACGGACGGTGCCGCGAAGGGCAGCCGGCGATGCGAGGCTGGGGGTTGTTAGGGATTATCTTGGCAATCCTCTCCTCATGTTTTCGAATATCTTGGGGTCCAAACTAATAATTTCGCGGAAATCTATGCTATTTGGAGAGGGCTCGATTTTTGTTTTGATCACAACTTTGTCAAAGTATGGGTGGAAGTAGATTCGAAGGTTGCGCTTCATTTGATCGAGCATTCATCCTCTTGCCATTGGCAACTCCAAGGTCTCATTTTTAAAATTCGTACTTTCATGGAGAAATTGGAAATTCATTTCTCTCATATTTTTCGGGAGGGTAATGTCGTCGCTGATTTATTAGCGAATCAAGGGTGTGATCGTCAAGACTTCCATCTTCATGATATCTCCAATATTAATGGGAAAATCCGCGGTCTCATTAAACTTGATAAAATTGCTTACCCGTATATTAGGAGCAGAAAATTTTATGTATAATCCAGTAATTTTGGGTGATCCCAAGCAACTCTAGCCTTGTTTGAGGGTCGGCTCCTCTTATTTTCATGTGATTTTCGTTTTGGGACTTGTTGAGGGGTTTGTCCTCCCTCAATCTTTCGGGCGTGTAGAGGGCCTCGTCCACCCTCAACTTGATTTTCGCATTAATACAACAATTTTTTTTAAAAAAAAAAAAAAGTTTTGTTTAAAAAAAAAAAAAAAAAAAAAAAGTCTTGTTAATATGAGATAAAACCATGGTACATGTATTTGAGTCGGATCTCTATGAAAATTGGGTTTATTGATTAGATTCGAGTATTTTGTATTGAAAATTGGATATAATATCTCCGATTAAGTCTTTACTTCTTGATTAAGTCTTGTTAATAGGATATAAGATCATGTTACTGTAATACCCGTAATTTCGATTTTTCGGTAATTTTATTTTTTTTTGGCGGAAGTCTGTTCTGACGACTCGCTAATGACCGTATCGTCATTCTGAGAATGTTTAATTCTACACTTTTTGTCATCCGAGTTCGTTTCAGTATCGTGTTGTTGAGATCCGTGTTCTTAAGCGGCTTTCCCGCACTTGAGTTCGATTCTTGCGAATCTCGTCCGAAACTGTTGTTTCGAGTTTCTCGTAAGTTCATTTAATGTTATTATTCATGTTGTGAGCTTTGGCTTGGTGTTTCGATCGTGTATCGTGTATTTCGGACGTTTTGGGCCATTTTCGTAATTTCCCAAAGTTTGGGGTAATTACTTTCCGTTGTCGAATTTCGAGCCTTCGGGTGGTCGGAATCGTGTATTCTCTTAAGGCTTGGATTCGTCTTTGCGAGTACGTCGTAACCATATCTTCGATTCGTACTCAGGTTCGGGTTTCGGGGTCGTCGGGCCGTCGGAGTGGCCACTACGGAGCCGGCCGGCTCGGCCGAGTTACGGCCAGAAGGTGCGATGGCCGCAGACGTGCTCGGCAGTGCATGGCTCGAGCGAATGCCGGATACGGCCGTAAGGGCCGAGAGTTACGGCCAGACGGTGCCGTGCGGCTTCTCGACGAATGCCGGCATGGCCGTAAGGACTGCGATTCTGGCCGTAAGGACTCGCGATTACGGCCGTAAGTGCCAGTTACGGCCGTAAGGCCTGTCGGTTACGGCCGAAGCGGTCGGCTAGCGCCGGCGAAGTTTTGACGAATGCGGTTACGGCCGTAAGGCTCGCTGCTACGGCCAGTAAGGCCCTGCCGGTTACGTCCGTAACCTGTCGGCCATATATAGGCAGTGACCGGCCCAGACTTCATTTTTATCACATTTCTTCACCCGGGTGCGGCTGGCGACGGGGAAAATCGGGAAATGGAGTTTTTGGTCGATTCCACTCGATTTCTAAGCGTTTTTGAGGATCCTTATCGATTATATCATCATCAAATCATTGTTCTTCGTCGGATCGAGGTGGTTCGAGTACTTGTGTTTATCGGAGGACGCCGTTCGTTGTTCGTTGAAGGATTTCATCGCCTTCGGTTGAGGCAAGTTTTATACTTGTACTAGTCAATGAGATTAATGTTATCATTTATGTGTATGAATGTGTTGTATCATTCCGAGACTTAGTCTCTTCATGAATTCATTGATATCAAGAGATCGTTCGATACGATAGCTTTCGGCAATTTTGCCAAATGTTTATTGTTGTTCGTTAACGGCCGATTCAAGGCATTGTGATACTCATTATTAATGTCATTGTCGATAGCCGGTTCGCGGTATCGATGTATCGATTGTTGTTAATATAGATGTCAATTAAAGACATCGTTGAGATCATTGTTATTCCTGTTAGGATTGTCATTAAAACCGCATGTGCCGATTAAAGGCATTGGCTTATTCATCTCTCGCCTTCGCTGCTTCAGAATCGATTAAAGGTGCCGAGGCATCCTTCATATCATTGTTATCGAATTGCCGTTCTCAGGTAAATCGAAATGTTCAATCAGTCACTAAATCATTGTTATCGATTGACCTTTCTAAGGCAATCTAGGTATTCACTCATTCATCGTATCATTGTTATCGATCGCCATTCTCGTGCAAATCGAAATGTTCAATCATTCATCGCATCATTGTTATCGATTGACCTTTCTAAGGCAATCGAGGTATTCACTCATTCATCGTGTCATTGTTATCGATTGTCGTTCTCGTGCAAATCAAGTGTTCAATCATTTATGGTATCATTGTTGTCGATTGACCGCTTTAGGCAATCGAGGTATTGAATCATCCGCATCATTGTTGTCGGTTGGCGCTTTAAGGCAATCGAGGTGTTAATTTGGGACTGTCAAGGACGGTGTCTATCCGTGCGTTACTATCATCGTGTTGGCCGACTCAAGGCGACACTATCACTAATTGTGATACGGTGGATGCCGTGGCCCGGCCCTAATTGTGATACGGTGGATGCCGTGGCCGGCCCTAATTGTGATACGGTGGATGCCGTGGCCGGCCCTAATTGTGATACGGTGGATGCCGTGGCTTCGCCCTCATTGTGATACGGCCGTGCCGTGGCCCGGCCCTAATTGTGATACGGTGGATGCCGTGGCTTCGCCCTCATTGTGATACGGCTTCGTGCGGTGGCCCGCCCTCATTGATCTGACTTGGCCGTTTTGAATTCGTGTTTGTGATATTTGTTAATTTCCACGAACGGCTTTCATGCCTTTTGTAATGTCTTGGTATTTTCATTGGAGCCTTTGGGCATTATGATTCATATTAATTTCAGTTCTGGTTTGGTTCATGAAGTTTAATTCAATGAGGTATTCTGAGATTATGATTCGCCGTTGGTCACTTATGTTCTAACCTTTCTATCAGGTATTAATAGTATGCCGTGGGCATAGTGTTTCACGAATGCTCGGTTCTTACATTGATTTGTGAGCATCTCGTATTATTATCATTGTACCGTTTCATTCTGCCTTTGGATGCATATCATGTTATACATGTATTTGATATTCATTATCTGGATGGTGACCCGTGGGCGGAACATGTTTTCATGTTTTAGGTGCTTGCGAGGAGAGAGTTGAGACACAGGGGCATGATGATGGCGACGAGGCATTCGAGCGATACTAGTCCGAGTTGTTCATTGTTGATCAGTCAGTTGGAGTGTACTCCAGTCTTGTCAGTTGTTGTCATGTTGTATTACCCGAACAGATGTTCGTGGATGCTGTTGTATTTCATTTTGGCCATGTAGGCCACTTTTGTCGTTGAAATTCCCTATCGGAATATTGTGTTGGATATCATGGTAGGGACTATGATTTTCCCTTGTTGTTTAATTTAACGTATTTTAGTCATGTTCGCCTGGTGGATCTCCTGGCGTGGGGTCCACGGCACTGTAATAACCCAATAGGATTTGGGGGTGTTACAGAAATGGTATCAGAGAGTTGGGTTGTGAAATACCCTGATATGTGAGTTATGTGGTCCTACCGACGCGGTAGTAGTGGGATTGTCAGGTTATGACAATCTAGTCAGTCAGGTTTTGTGAGTCGTAATATTAGTGCGACTGCACGAGTCATTCATTCATCGAGTCGTCGTCAGTGAAGACTAGTATCGCGAGACCTCGAAGCTTCGTATGACCTGTGTAAGGACTTGATTCTCTTTGTGTTCATACATCCATCATGTCATTAATCGTTCATGCTTTGCTGAAACCTATATGTGATATTAGCGCTATGGTTGATTCATGATTAATTGTTTTGGAGCACGTGTGACTTGTGTAAGCATTAAGGATCAACTCATTTATCAGTTAATAATTTTCAATCATCATTTTGATCTCATCACTCAGTTAATTCATTCATCACTCAGTCAATATCATCACTCAGATAATTCATCTATCACTCAGTTAATTCATTCCTCACTCAGTCAATATCATCACTCAGATAATTCATTCATCAGTCAGTTAATTCCTTCATCACTCAGTCAATATCATTCATCACTCGATTAATTCATTCATCACTCAGTTAATTCATTCATCACTCAGTCAATATCATCACTCATATAATTCATTCATCAGTCAGTTAATTCCTTCATCACTCAGTCAATATCATTCATCACTCGGTTAATTCATTCATCACTCGATTAATTCATTCATCACTCAGATAATTCATCTATCACTCAGTTAATTCATTCCTCACTCAGTCAATATCATCACTCAGATAATTCATTCATCAGTCAGTTAATTCCTTCATCACCCAGTCTATATCATTCATCACTCGGTTAATTCATTCATCACTCGATTAATTCATTCATCACTCAGATAATTCATCTATCACTCAGTTAATTCATTCCTCACTCAGTCAATATCATCACTCAGATAATTCATTCATCAGTCAGTTAATTCCTTCATCACCCAGTCAATATCATTCATCACTCGGTTAATTCATTCATCACTCGATTAATTCATTCACCACTCAGTTAATTCCTTCATCACTTAGTCAATCTCATTGTTCATATTAATTCATTAATCACTCAGTCAATCTCATTGTTCCGTCAATTCATTCATTACTCAGTCAATCTCATTATTCAGTTAATTAATTCATCACTCAGATAATTCATTCATCACTCAGCCAATATCATTAGTCAGTTAATTCATCACTTAGTTAACTCATTCATCACTCAGTTAATTCATTCATCATTCAGTCAATATCATGGCTCAGTTGCTTCGTTCATCACTCAATTAACCTCATCGTTCAGCTAATTCATTCATCACTCAATTAATCTCATCGTTTAGCTAATTCACTCGTCACTCAGTCAATCTCATTGTTCAGTTAATTCATTAATCGTTCAGCCCATCTCACGGTTCAGTTGTTGATCTTGAGGATCGAATTTTCAACCTTGTTAACTTGTTCAAGGTAATCATTTCAGGAATTTCATCAGGCAATCATGTTACCTCATTTGATGTCTCATACGATCTTATCATACTCTGACGTAATTTCGACGATCATTTCATTAAATCATTAATGCATTCATTGTGCGAGGGCGTGTATGCTCATTATTGTCACTCTGTAATGTAATCATAATGCGATCTTCATACGAGATCTGTAATTATCACGTGACTTTCCTGCCTCGGTATGGGAAGAGCTGTCAGAGGGACATCGGACTCCGACGTCCAAGAGATCGTTTTCTAGTCATCTTCGTGCTGGGAGAGCATCTTCATCTCGGACGACGAGTTCGACTGTTGTTGCTTTAACTGTGATATAATAGGACATTCATCACCGGTTTTGAGCAAGTTAATTCTTGTTCGGTAATAGGATAATCACTCATTTCATTTGTCGTTCATTCATTCATATAAGTCATTCATCATATATCAATCACGTTGAGACTTATAATTATCAAACTAATCATTCAATTCACGGGGAACTATGGTTCCAATCGTTTCATTTGAGCTGTCACTCATTACGTTATCATTTCACACCGGTGAGTCATTCTTGATCCTTGTTGGATTTCGATTCATTATCATTCATTGTGATCATTCTTGTTCGTGTGTATCTCGTCGATTTTTCCTGGCGGGATATTGCTTCTCCCTACTTGTTTTAAGTTTCGGGACGAAACTTCTATTAAGGGGGGTAGTATGTAATACCCGTAATTTCGATTTTTCGGTAATTTTATTTTTTTTGGCGGAAGTCTGTTCTGACGACTCGCTAATGACCGTATCGTCATTCTGAGAATGATTAATTCTACACTTTTTGTCATCCGAGTTCGTATCGGTATCGTGTTGTTGAGATCCGTGTTCTTAAGCGGCTTTCCCGCACTTGAGTTCGATTCTTGCGAATCTCGTCCGAAACTGTTGTTTCGAGTTTCTCGTAAGTTCATTTAATGTTATTATTCATGTTGTGAGCTTTGGCTTGGTGTTTCGATCGTGTATCGTGTATTTCGGACGTTTTGGGCCATTTTCGTAATTTCCCAAAGTTTGGGGTAATTACTTTCCGTTGTCGAATTTCGAGCCTTCGGGTGGTCGGAATCGTGTATTCTCTTAAGGCTTAGATTCGTCTTTGCGAGTACGTCGTAACCATATCTTCGATTCGTATTCGTGTTCGGGTTTCGGTCGTCGGGCGTCGGAGTGGCCACGGCGAGGCCGGGCCGGGCTCGCCGAGTTACGGCCGTAAGGTGCGATTCTACGGCCGTACGTGCTCGGCGAGCATGGCTCGACGAATGCGATTCTGGCCGTAAGGGCCGAGAGTTACGGCCAGACGGGTGCTGCGGCTTCTGACGAATGCGATTCTGGCCAGTAAGGACTGCGATTCTGGCCGTAAGGCCCTGTCGCTTCTGGCCGTAAGCGGTCATTTGGCCCAGGCGAAGTTTTGACGAATGCCGATTCGCCGTAAGGCCCTTCCGTTACGTCCGTAACTGTCGGCCATATATAGCGGTGGCCGCCCAGACTTCATTTTTATCACATTTCTTCACCGGAGTGCGGTGGCGACGGGAAAATCGGAAATGGAGTTTTGGTCGATTCCACTCGATTTCTAAGCGTTTTTGAGGATCCTTATCGATTATATCATCATCAAATCATTGTTCTTCGTCGGATCGAGGTGGTTCGAGTACTTGTGTTTATCGGAGGACGCCGTTCGTTGTTCGTTGAAGGATTTCATCGCCTTCGGTTGAGGCAAGTTTTATACTTGTACTAGTCAATGAGATTAATGTTATCATTTATGTGTATGAATGTGTTGTATCATTCCGAGACTTAGTCTCTTCATGAATTCATTGATATCAAGAGATCGTTCGATACGATACCTTTCGGCAATTTTGCCAAATGTTTATTGTTGTTCGTTAACGGCCGATTCAAGGCATTGTGATACTCATTATTAATGTCATTGTCGATAGCCGGTTCGCGGTATCGATGTATCGATTGTTGTTAATATAGATGTCAATTAAAGACATCGTTGAGATCATTGTTATTCCTGTTTGGATTGTCATTAAAACTATACAGGCCGATTAAAGGCATTGGCTTATTCATCTCTCGCCTTCGTCGTCGGTAACCGATTAAAGGTGCCGAGGCATCCTTCATATCATTGTTATCGAATTTCCGTTCTTAGGTAAATCGAAATGTTCAATCATTCACTAAATCATTGTTATCGATTGACCTTTCTAAGGCAATCTAGGTATTCACTCATTCATCGTATCATTGTTATCGATTGGCCATTCTCAGGCAAATCGAAATGTTCAATCATTCACTGCATCATTGTTATCGATTGACCTTTCTAAGGCAATCGAGGTATTCACTCATTCATCGTGTCATTGTTATCGATTGGCCGTTCTCAGGCAAATCGAAGTGTTCAATCATTTATGGTATCATTGTTGTCGATTGATCGTTTTAGGCAATCGAGGTATTGAATCATCCGCTGCATCATTGTTGTCGGTTGGCCGTTTTAAGGCAATCGAGGTGTTAATTTGGGACTCAAGGGCGACGTGTCTATCCGTGCGTTACTATCATCGTGTTGGCCGACTCAAGGCGACACTATCACTAATTGTGATACGGCCGATGCCGTGGCTTCGCCCTAATTGTGATACGGTGGATGCGTGGCCCGCCCTAATTGTGATACTGGTGGATGCCGTGGCTTCGCCCTCATTGTGATACGGCTTCGTGCCGTGGCTTCGCCCTAATTGTGATACGGTGGATGCCGTGGCTTCGCCCTCATTGTGATACGACTTCGTGCGTGGCTTCGGCCCTCATTGAATCTGACTTCGGTGTTTTGAATTCAGTGTTTGTGATATTTGTTAATTTCACGAACGACTTTCGTGCCTTTTGTAATGTCTTGGTATTTTCATTGGAGCCTTTGGGCATTATGATTCATATTAAATTCAGTTCTGGTTTGGTTCATGTCGTTTAATTCATTGTGGTATTCTGTGATTATGATTCGCCGTTGGGCACTTATGTTCTAACCTGTCGAGCAGGTATTAATAGTATGCCGTGGGCATAGTGTTTCACGAATGCTCGGTTCTTACATTGGTTTGTGAGCATCTCGTATTATTATCATTGTACCGTTTCATTCTGCCTTTGGATGCATATCATGTTATACATGTATTTGATATTCATTATCTGGATGACTGACCCCGTGGGGGCGGAACATGTTTTCATGTTTTAGGTGCTTGCGAGGAGAGAGTTGAGACACAGGGGCATGATGATGGCGACGAGGCATTCGAGCGATACTAGTCCGAGTTGTTCATTGTTGGTCAGTCAGTTGGAGTGTACTCCAGTCTTGTCAGTTGTTGTCATGTTGTATTACCCGAACAGATGTTCGTGGATGCTGTTGTATTTCATTTTGGCCATGTAGGCCACTTTTGTCGTTGAAATTCCCTATCGGAATATTGTGTTGGATATCATGGTAGGGACTATGATTTTCCCTTGTTGTTTAATTTAACGTATTTTAGTCATGTTCGCCTGGTGGATCTCCTGGCGTGGGGTCCACGGCACTGTAATAACCCAATAGGATTTGGGGGTGTTACAGTTACATCTATTCGAATCGAAACTCTATGAAAACTCGGGTTTATTGATTAGATTCGAGACTTTTGTACTCATAATTGGCTATAACACCTCTAATTAATCTTTTCTTTCTTGATTAAGTCTTGTTGTAGCAAATATTCACCATAATAGCTCCGATTAAGCCTTTACTTCTTGATTAAGTCTTGTTAATCGAAAACTCAGTTTTATTGATTAGACTCGAGCATTTTATATTGAGAATCGGTTATAATATCTCTGATTAAGTCCTTACTTGTTAATTAAGTCTTGCTAATAGGATATAAGACCATGTTACATGCATTCGAATTGGATGTCTGTGAAAACTCGG
This sequence comes from Orobanche coerulescens, assembly GCA_033398695.1. Taxonomy (NCBI): domain Eukaryota; kingdom Viridiplantae; phylum Streptophyta; class Magnoliopsida; order Lamiales; family Orobanchaceae; genus Orobanche; species Orobanche coerulescens. The sequence continues at coordinate 105,412,865 of CM065807.1, read as the reverse complement.
GTTTATTGATTAGATTTGAGCCCCTTGTACTCAAAATTGGCTATAACAGCTCTGAATAAATTTTTGCTTTTTGATTAAGTCTTTTGTAGCAAGGATTCGAATAAGAGCTCCGAGTAAGCCTTTACTTCTTGATAAGTCTTGTTAATAACAGATAAAACCACATTACATGCATTCGAGTCGGAACTCTATTAGATTCGAGCCTTTTGTACTCAGAATTGGCTATAACAACTCTGATTAATCTTTTCATTCTTGATTAGGTCTTGTTGTAGCAAGGATTCAATATAATAGCTCTGATTAAGCCTTTACTTCTTGATTACATCTTGTTAATAGGAGATAAGACCACATTACATGCATTCGAGTCAGAGCTCTGTAAAAACTCTGGTTTATTGATTAGATTCGAGCCTTTTGCACTCGTAATTGGCTATAAGAGCTCCTATTAATCTTTTATTTCTTGATTAAGTCTTGTTGTAGAAAGGATTTGCTATAATAGGTACGATTAAACCTTTACTTCTTGATATGTCTTGTTGTAACAAGGATTCGCTATAATAGCTCCGATTAAACCTTACTTCTTGATTAAGTCTTGTTGTAACAAGGATTCGCTATAATAGCTCCAATTAAGCCTTTATTTCTTGATTAAGTCTTGTTAATAGGAGATGAGACCACGTTACATTTACTCGAGTTGGAACTCTATGAGAAATCGGGTTTATTGATTAGATTCGAGCCTTTTGTACTCAGAATTGGCTATAAGAGCTCCGATTAATCTTTTACTTCTTGATTAAGTCTTGTTGTAGCAACGATTGGATATAGTAGCTCCGATTAAACCTTTACTTCTTGATTAAGTCTCCTTAATAGGAGATAAGACCACGTTACATGCATTCGAGTCAGAACTATATAAAAACTCAGCTTTATTGATTAGATTCGAGCCTTTTGTACTCGAAATTGGCTATAAAAGCTCCGATTAATCATTTACTTCTTGATTAAGTCTTGTTGTGGCAAGGATTTGATATAATAGCCCGGATTAAGTCATGTTAATATGAGAAAAGACCACGTTACATGCATTAAAGTCGGAACTCTAATGAAAACTAGGGTTTTTTGATTGGATTCGAGCCTTTTGTACTCAGAATTGGCTATAACAGCTCCGATTAAACTTATATTTCTTGATTCAGTCTTGTAGTAACGATTCACCATAATAGCTCCGATGAAGCCATTACTTCTTGATTAAGTCTTGTTAATATGATCCTTTTTCGTCGAAACTTGTGTGTAAGCGTATTTGGAATTACTTAACCAATCTCAAAGGTCATGGCAAATTTACAAGACAATTTTGGAAGGGGGCGGATAGAATTGCTGACTATGTGGGCGTCACTCCAAGCCCGGGCCCGCGCTACAAAATTATGACGGTTCGATGGATGAGGCCTAACAGGGGCTGGTGGAAACTGAATACGGACGGTGCCGCGTAGGGCAGCCCGGGCGATGCGGCTGCGGGGGGTGTTGTTAGGGATTATCTTGGCAATCCACTCCTCATGTTTTCGGAATATCTTGGGGTCCAAACTAATAATTTCGCGGAAATCTATGCTATTTGGAGAGGGCTCGATTTTTGTTTTGATCACAACTTTGTCAAAGTATGGGTGGAAGTAGATTCGAAGGTTGCGCTTCATTTGATCGAGCATTCATCCTCTTGCCATTGGCAACTCCAAGGTCTCATTTTTAAAATTCGTGCTTTCATGGAGAAATTGGAAATTCATTTCTCTCATATTTTTCGGGAGGGTAATGCCGTCGCTGATTTATTAGCGAATCAAGGGTGTGATCGTCAAGACTTCCATCTTCATGATATCTCCAATATTAATGGGAAAATCCGCGGTCTCATTAAACTTGATAAAATTGCTTACCCGTATATTAGGAGCAGAAAATTTTATGTATAATCCAGTAATCTTGGGTGATCCCAAGCAACTCTAGCCTTGTTTGAGGGTCGGCTCCTCTTATTTTCATGTGATTTTCGTTTTGGGACTTGTTGAGGGGTTTGTCCTCCCTCAATCTTTCGGGCGTGTAGAGGGCCTCGCCCACCCTCAACTTGATCTTCGCATTAATACAGCAATTTTTTTTTTAAAAAAAAAAAAAAAAAAGTCTTGTTAATATGAGATAAAACCATGGTACATGTATTTGAGTCGGATCTCTATGAAAATTAGGTTTATTGATTAGATTCGAGTATTTTGTATTGAAAATTGGATATAATATCTCCGATTAAGTCTTTACTTCTTGATTAAGTCTTGTTAATAGGATATAAGATCATGTTACATGCATTCAAATCGAAACTCTATGGAAACTCAGGTTTATTGATTAGATTCGAAACTTTTGTACTCAGAATTGGCTATAACAGCTCTGATTAATCTTTTGTTTCTTGATTAAGTCTTGTTGTAGCAAAGATTCACCATAATAGCTCCGATTAAGCCTTTACTTCTTGATTAAGTCTTGTTAATCGAAAACTCAGTTTTATTGATTAGACTCGAGCATTTTATATTGAGAATCGGTTATAATATCTCTGATTAAGACCTTACTTGTTAATTAAGTCTTGCTAATAGGAGATAAGACCATGTTACATGCATTCGAATTGGATGTCTGTGAAAACTCGGGTTTATTGATTAGATTTGAGCCCTTTGTACTCAGAATAGGCTATAACAGCTCTGAATAAATTTTTGCTTTTTGATTAAGTCTTTTGTAGCAAGGATTCGAATAAGAGCTCCGAGTAAGCCTTTACTTCTTGATAAGTCATGTTAATAACATATAAAACCACATTACATGCATTCGAGTCGGAACTCTATTAGATTCGCGCCTTTTGTACTCAGATTGGCTATAACAACTCTGATTAATCTTTTCATTCTTGATTAGGTCTTGTTGTAGCAAGGATTCAATATAATAGCTCTGATTAAGCCTTTACTTCTTGATTACATCTTGTTAATAGGAGATAAGACCACATTACATGCATTCGAGTCAGAGCTCTGTAAAAACTCTGGTTTATTGATTAGATTTGAGCCTTTTGTACTCGTAATTGGCTATAAGAGCTCCTATTAATCCTTTATTTCTTGATTAAGTCTTGTTGTAGAAAGTATTTGCTCTAATAGGTACGATTAAACCTTTACTTCTTGATAAGTCTTGTTGTAACAAGGATTCGCTATAATAGCTCCGATTAAGCCTTACTTCTTGATTAAGTCTTGTTGTAATAAGGATTCGCTATAATAGCTCCAATTAAGCCTTTATTTCTTGATTAAGTCTTGTTAATAGGAGATAAGACCACGTTACATTTATTCGAGTTGGAACTCTATGAGAACTCGGGTTTATTGATTAGATTCGAGCCTTTTGTACTTAGAATTGGCTATAAGAGCTCCGATGAATCCTTTACTTCTTGATTAAGTCTCCTTAATAGGAGATAAGACCACATTACATGCATTCGAGTCAGAACTCTATGAAAACTCAGCTTTATTGATTAGATTCGAGCCTTTTGTACTCGAAATTGGCTATAAAAGCTCCGATTAATCTTTTACTTCTTGATTAAGTCTTGCTGTGGCAAGGATTTGATATAATAGCCCCGATTAAGTCATGTTAATATGAGAAAAGACCACGTTACATGCATTCAAGTCGGAACTCTAATGAAAACTAGGGTTTGTTGATTGGATTCGAGCCCTTTTTACTCAGAATTGGCTATAACAGCTCCGATTAATCCTTTCTTCTTGATTAAGTCTTGTTGTGGCAAGGATTTGATATAATAGCCCGGATTAAGTCATGTTAATATGAGAAAAGACCACGTTACATGCATTAAAGTCGGAACTCTAATGAAAACTAGGGTTTGTTGATTGGATTCGAGCCTTTTGTACTCAGAATTGGCTATAACAGCTCCGATTAAACTTATATTTCTTGATTCAGTCTTGTAGTAACGATTCACCATAATAGCTCCGATGAAGCCATTACTTCTTGATTAAGTCTTGTTAATATGACATAAAACCATGGTACATGTATTTGAGTCGGATCTCTATGAAAATTGGGTTTATTGATTAGATTCGAGTATTTTGTATTGAAAATTGGACAAAATATCTCCGATTAAGTCTTTACTTCTTGATTAAGTCTTGTTAATAGGATATAAGATCATGTTACATGCATTCAAATCGAAACTCTATGAAAACTCAGGTTTATTGATTAGATTCGAGACTTTTGTACTCAGAATTGGCTATAACAGCTCTGATTAATCTTTTCTTTCTTGATTAAGTCTTGTTGTAGCAAAGATTCACCATAATAGCTCCGATTAAGCCTTTACTTCTTGATTAAGTCTTGTTAATCGAAAACTCAGTTTTATTGATTAGACTCGAGCATTTTATATTGAGAATCGGTTATAATATCTCTGATTAAGACCTTACTTGTTAATTAAGTCTTGCTAATAGGACATAAGACCATGTTACATGTATTCGAATTGGATGTCTGTGAAAACTCGGGTTTATTGATTAGATTTGAGCCCTTTGTACTCAGAATAGGCTATAACAGCTCTGAATAAATTTTTGCTTTTTGATTAAGTCTTTTGTAGCAAGGATTCGAATAAGAGCTCCGAGTAAGCCTTTACTTCTTGATAAGTCATGTTAATAACATATAAAACCACATTACATGCATTCGAGTCGGAACTCTATTAGATTCGCGCCTTTTGTACTCAGATTGGCTATAACAACTCTGATTAATCTTTTCATTCTTGACTAGGTCTTGTTGTAGCAAGGATTCAATATAATAGCTCTGATTAAGCCTTTACTTCTTGATTACATCTTGTTAATAGGAGATAAGACCACATTACATGCATTCGAGTCAGAGCTCTGTAAAAACTCTGGTTTATTGATTAGATTCGAGCCTTTTGTACTCGTAATTGGCTATAAGAGCTACTATTAATCCTTTATTTCTTGATTAAGTCTTGTTGTAGAAAGGATTTGCTCTAATAGGTACGATTAAACCTTTACTTCTTGATAAGCCTTGTTGTAACAAGGATTCGCTATAATAGCTCCGATTAAGCCTTACTTCTTGATTAAGTCTTGTTGTAATAAGGATTCGCTATAATAGCTCCAATTAAGCCTTTATTTCTTGATTAAGTCTTGTTAATAGGAGATAAGACCACGTTACATTTATTCGAGTTGGAACTCTATGAGAACTCGGGTTTATTGATTAGATTCGAGCCTTTTGTACTTAGAATTGGCTATAAGAGCTCCGATGAATCTTTTACTTCTTGATTAAGTCTTGTTGTATCAAGGATTGGATATAATAGCTCCGATTAAACCTTTACTTCTTGATTAAGTCTCCTTAATAGGAGATAAGACCACGTTACATGCATTTGAGTCAGAACTCTATGAAAACTCAGCTTTATTGATTAGATTCGAGCCTTTTGTACTCGAAATTGGCTATAAAAGCTCCGATTAATCTTTTACTTCTTGATTAAGTCTTGCTGTGGCAAGGATTTGATATAATAGCCCCGATTAAGTCATGTTAATATGAGAAAAGACCACGTTACATGCATTCAAGTCGGAACTCTAATGAAAACTAGGGTTTGTTGATTGGATTAGAGCTTTTTTTACTCAGAATTGGCTATAACAGCTCCGATTAATCCTTTACTTCTTGATTAAGTCTTGTTGTGGCATCAAGTCTTGTTGTACTAAGATGCTTTCTCTCTCTAAGATTTTTTCTCTCCCTTCTCTCTACCATCTTCATCCGTGTTCTTCCTCTTGTTTGAAATTTCTGGACGTTATCAGTATTTTCATATGATAACGTCTCTTTTACTTTTATTTTACGCCGCCTAGAGCGGCGGTCCTGTCTTTAATTTCATCTGCCCCATGGCAGATAAAATAATCACGTGTGGGGAGAACCCCCGGTCAACTTCCCCTATTTTCGGATCTCAATCTTCAAAAAACGAGTTGTTTATTCAACCCCAAAAAAATCATCAGACAGATGGAACGGCTCCCAGCTTTGCAGATGGAGATTCGGCGCCAGCTAACACAAAGCCCACTTTTAGTGGGATTAAAGAATCCTTCCATGCGGCTATCCAGTCAACTACTCCCAGAAATCGAGATGCTATTTCTATTGAAAACAGTATTAATCTACCACAAAAAAACGGATCAGTCACATGAAACCTCACATGCTGCCCCCCTTGGAAACACAAACCCCACCTTTTGTGGGGAAAAGGAATCTCACGTGCTACACTCTCTGCAGAATAATTATTCAACTAGTATTCCCACTCTGGGAAACCTCATATCTGAAACCCAAGTTGTGAAGGAGACAAAAGGAGCAGCATATGCCCAGGCTGTTCCATCGTTCCCCTTCAACCTCACCGCAAACTTCACAAATTACAGCCACTCAAACTCGAAATCGGGGAGAAAGTCGGTTGGCACATCGTCTGTGGTCCCTTTCGGCTCCGACGCCCCTGCTTCTGGTATTTTCGGCGGCCAGCAGGCGGAGCCCGCTTTGGTGGGTGGTTTGCCGGTGCCTTTAGAACCTTCTCCGGCCGGCGTCTCGGATGCGCAGGGGGAGATCGCGACGGTGGACGGTGGCACCATGCTTCTACCAAAAAAAATCGGTAACGTGCAGCCTTCGGATCCAGATCCGGTGAAACCAACACAAAAAACAACATCCCCATTCTCCAAATCGGGTATTTCAACCCTGAAATTGCCACACAAAACCAATGTGAATCTGCCTGTCGCTCCAGATATCAGTAAAACTACGATTCAATCGATTGCTACTCAAATTACGACGAACCTCTTTAAGTATTCCACTCTGGAAGAACCGAACCATGCAGTGGCTCCAAAATCGGCGGCGCAATCTCGTGGTGAGGGCTCCTCAGCTCTGGAAGAAGGGGAAATCCCACCTTTAACCGCTAGTCCGAAGGTACAACAAAATTCGTTTCGTGATGCCATTTCAAATGAGGAAGTCGATGATATTAGGTTCGGGATTTTGGACTTTTCAGACAACATTCAATGACCATCTTCTCACAAGAGGAATGCGATACGTTTCGAATTTTACAAATTTGCCCTCATTGGCAAATTCACTTACAGTAAACCTTCAAATCGGGTAATATCCCGGCAACTTAAAGTCAAGGATTTGGATTGTGTAAAGTGCGCTTCTGAATGGTAAACATGTTCTTATAAATCGACTAATAAAGCTATTTGTGACAAACTGTGGATGAAACGAGAATATAATGTTCTTTGGTTTTCCCATGAGGTTGTTTCAATGGTCACCAACTTTCGATTTCAAACAAGAACCGGCTTTAGTGCCTGTATGGTTCAAAATTCATGCTTTACCCTCACAATGGTTTGATTTACGATCCCTTAAAACTATAGCTAGCTTGGTTGGCACTTTTGTGAAGGTTGATGATTTCACACTTTACCGGACCAAAATGAATTTTGCTAGATTGTGTGTCATTATTAATCTTGAAAAAGCAGTAGACAAAAAAATCAATCTTCGAGTTGGGGATATTAAAAGCCGAATATGATATAGAATTTGAAAAATACCTAAATATTGCCAACATTGCAAACACATTGGCCATGATATTGCCGAGTGTTACATTAAAATCCAACATTAAAACCTACTTTTGATCATAAAAATCTGGGTAAAAATGTCCTCCCTAACCAAATTACTCAGGATAATGATGGTTTTGTTTTGGTTGGTAAGTCTAAAAATGTCTCAGGCACTAATAGTACTACCAACCTTAATAACTCTAATAATGACTTGTCCAAACTTGACTCTCATAACAAATTCCAAACCCTTGCTGTGATACAGGAAGAGACCAATATTAATAGTAGGAGTAATGAATTTGATGGCCAGAAAACCATTCCCAACCAGGCTCCTGATACCTTGACTAACCAGCTTGAATCAAATCTGCCTAAAAAACCATCTCTTAAACCTATTGTTTTGCCTATAGAAAAATCAGAGGTCTCTAAACAAGGCAAATCGTCCCCCGGAAAAACGGTTTCTGCTGAGCCCTCGAGTATTTCAGCCGTGGTTGATAATATTGTGGAGGGCAACATAACAGATTTAATTGTATTTAAACCACCGATTATCGATGTACCTGATAATGCTGATTGTATATCTCTTTTTGATGTCAGGATCTCCAGCATGGACTCCTCTTTAGAGATGTGTGATGTGGTAAACTATGAACATACTTCTGAATCTAATGATGATTTTGAATTTGATACAGAGGAGGATCGGACAGTCCACAAACTCCAAAAATTCGATTCGAGCGGTCCCTCTCGGATAACAATGACGGATGTTCGAGTTTGGTAAGAATAAGCTTATCGGAATGAATACTCGGAAGGAAAAATTATTTCGATAAGCATTGCTCACCAAAAATAAAACCCAAACTAATAATTTTCCAAAGAGGAGGACTAGGAGTAGTGCTAAACATCAATGATTAGTACACTTTTTGGAATATTAGAGGTATTGGGAACAAACACAAAACAAAATTAGATTGCTTAAAAGAAAACACAAATTTAATATTTTGGCACTCATTGAACCAAAAGTGAATCTGGACTCCAATTTTTTTCTTAAACGATTTGGGTTTTCTAATGTTTGTGCAAATATTAGTAACCACATATGGATTTTTTCCGAATCTGGTATCCAAAATAATATTTTACAAAATAAGGAGCAATTGCTTCATGTGGAAGTTGTCTGTGACTCCCTCCCCAACCCTTTCCTGTTAACTGTTGTTTACGGTAGGAATACCAAAATTCAGAGAAGGGACCTGTGGGATGATCTTCTCTCCGTTAGTCAAAGCCAAATTCCTTGAATGGTTGGGGGAGATTTCAACATTATCCTCCAACCGGAGGAAAAAAAGGGGGGGCCATCCCAATCCAGTCAGACATGGAGGAATTCAACGATGCTTTGTTGAATTGCGACTTGACTGACGGCGGATATGTGGGCACCCCCTACACTTGGTATAGTGATGGTGTTTGGCAAAGACTGGACAAAATCCTTCTATCACCGGAATGGTATTCGGCTATTCCTTTCATGTCTATTCGGCATCTTCCTAAATACACATCGGACCATAACTCCATGTTATGTCAATTTAGTAATAATATTTCTAAACCCAAGACTTCCTTCAGATTTCAAAATATGTGGACTAAACACCATTGTTTCATTGCTACGGTGAAGGAATCATGGGATCTACATACCAATTCTCGAGGGATATTTAAACTTTTGGAGAAACTCTCAAGGTTAAAACACACCCTCAAGGAATGGAATAAACTTGAATTTGGCAATATTTTTACTAAAATTGATCAGGCCCAATATGCGGTGGAAGTGGCAGAAAATGATTTTGATCGGGACCCCTCCATAATCAATTTCATCCACCTTAAAAAAATGAACGCCAACCTTACCTTGGTCCTATCCATGGAAGAATATTTTTGGAAACAAAAATCTAATGTGAAATGGATGATCGATGGGGAGAGGAATAGTAAATTTTTTCACTCGGTAGTGAAAAATAAAAGACAAAAAAATTGTATTCATTCGATTTGGGATCGTGGTCGTAGTATCACTAATCCCGAGGAGATAGGTAACTCTGCGGTTTCTTATTTCTCCAGTTGTTTTGCGGAGCACAACACATTTTTAGATGATATCCATCCTCGGGTGGTGCCTAACAATATTTCAAATGAGATTAATGATAGTATTTGTTGTATTCCAACTCTTGATGAAATTAAAGATTGTATTTTCGACATGGATGGGGATAGTGTTGCTGGACCGGACGGGTTCAATGCAAAATTTTTTCAAATTTGTTGGGATATAGTGTGTCGGGATGTTGTGGAAGCTGTTTTGGATTTCTTTGGTGGATCTCCGATGCCTCGGGCTTTCACTACCACCACCATCACACTAATCCCCAAAAATAATAATCCTCGATCTTGGAAAGATTTTCGGCCGATTAGTCTTTGCAACACTTCCTACAAAATCATCTCGAAAATTCTTATTAAAAGACTTGCCAAAATTCTACCATCCATTATTAATCCGGCCCAGTCTGGTTTCATCAAAGGTAGGAATATTACGGATAATATCTTGACGGCTCACGAGGTTACTCATGACATTTCCCAATCGACTACTAATACTATAATTAAATTGGATATGGAAAAAGCTTATGATACGATAAATTAGAATTTTATATTCCAAGTTATGTCTAGCTTTGGTTTTTCCAATGTTTGGATTAATTTTATCAAGTCGTGTATTTCTAATTGTTGGTTCTCGGTCCTTGTGAACGGGCAGCCATATGGGTTTTTTAAAAGCGAGAGAGGTATTCGTCAAGGGGACCCACTCTCCCCTCTCATTTTTGTGCTTGCCGCGGATTACTTCTCTCGGAGTATTGATCAAATGTTTTTCAACAATCCTTCGATGTACTACAAAATTAAGAAAAAAGTGAAGATCACGCATCTTGCGTATGCCGATGATATTCTCATTTTCCTTAATGTTTCCAAAAAAAGTCTTCATATTTTCAACAATTGCATTACCCATTATGAAAATGTTTCCGGTCAAAAGATCAACAACCACAAGAGTAATTTCATTATGAATAATCCGACCCCTCAAGTTGTTAGTTGGGTGCAAAGAATTTCGGGATTTAATAAAGTCGATTTACCGATTTTGTATCTTGGCGTACCTATGTGGAAAGGGTTTCAAAATTTTGAGATGTCTGACCCCCTCCTTTCTAAAATTAAAAATAAAATGATTACTTGGAACCATCACTTGCTATCGACGGGGGGCCGCTTGGAACTAATTAAATCGGTTTTAAACTCCATTGCTTTATTTTGCTTACAAGTGCTCAAACCTCCTGCTAATGTCATAAATTACATAGAAAGATTGTTCAACAAATTTCTATGGGGATCCAATGACAATAAACGGAAGTTGCATTGGGCTGCTTGGAATCGTCTTTGCTACCCTACGGATGAGGGGGGTCTTGGGTGTCGGGATCTTAATGACATTATCCGGGCTGCCCATATTAAAATGTGGTGGAGGTTTAGAACTTCTAATAATATTTGGTCGAACTTGTTATTTAAAAAATATTGCTCTCGGCTTCACCCCATGGTTATCAAATTTAATCCTAAAAGTTCTCCGACTTGGAAAAACCTTTGTGGTATTAGATCGATCGCGAATGATAAATTTTTTTGGCATAGTGGTAATGATGATGTGTCTTTTTGTCATGACAATTGGTGTGAATTCAGCCCCCTCACCAACTTTTACAATAGTAAGTCGAAAGATAAAATTGGTTTTTATTGGAATAATGGGGAGTGGGATAGAAGGAAAATTTATCGCAAACTCCCGATGGGCATTTGTGACCATATTTGCTCCTTACCTACTTCCCCTTATGAAAATAGACCTTCTTGGACTTTATCTACTAATGGGAAGTTTACTTTCAAAAGCGCTTGGGATTTAGTTCGTAATAGAAAACCTTCGAATAATATCCTTCGGTTTTGTTGGAATCCATATATCACACCTACCATCTCTCTATTTATGGTCAAGGTCCTTAATAAATGGATCCCAACTCCGAATGGTCTCCTTCGTAGGGGTATTATTGCCACCAACTCCTATTATTGTTGTAATGGTGTTGAAAGCCTTTCCCACCTTTTTTTAAATGGCCCAATTGCTACAGAGGTTTGGAAGTTTTTCCATAATATTGCAGGGATCAAAGCCCTTTTCTCATCTAATTTCAATCTTATTATTGCTAATTGGTTTGGTAAAGCCAAGGGAACAATCCACATTTTTCACATCATTTCGATTCTCATTTTTTGGTTTATTTGGTGTTGTAGGAATGATAAGAGGGTTGATAATATTCCTTTTACGTCGAAACTTGTGTGTAAGCGTATTTGGAATTACTTAACCAATCTCAAATGTCATGGCAAAATTACAAGACAATTTTGGAAGGGAGCGGATAGAATTGCCAACTATGTGGGCGTCATTCCAAGGCCGGGCCCGCGCTACAAAATTATGACGGTTCGATGGATGAGGCCTAACATGGGCTGGTGGAAACTGAATACTGACGGTGCCGTGAAGGGCATCCCGGGCAATGCGAGCTGGGGTTGTTAGGGATTATCTTGGCAATCCTCTCCTCATGTTTTCGGAATATCTTGGGGTCCAAACTAATAATTTCGCGGAAATCTATGCTATTTGGAGAGGGCTCGATTTTTGTTTTGATCACAACTTTGTCAAAGTATGGGTGGAAGTAGATTCGAAGGTTGCGCTTCATTTGATCGAGCATTCATCCTCGTGCCATTGGCAACTCCAAGGTCTCATTTTTAAAATTCGTGCTTTCATGGAGAAATTGGAAATTCATTTCTCTCATATTTTTCGGGAGGGTAATGTCGTCGCCGATTTAATAGAGAATCAAGGGTGTGATCGTCAAGACTTCCATCTTCATGATATCTCCAATATTAATGGGAAAATCCGCGGTCTCATTAAACTTGATAAAATTGCTTACCCGTATATTAGGAGCAGAAAATTTTATGTATAATCCAGTAATTTTGGGTGATCCCAAGCAACTCTAGCCTTGTTTGAGGGTCGGCTCCTCTTATTTTCATGTGATTTTCGTTTTGGGACTTGTAGAGGGGTTTGTCCTCCCTCAATCTCTCGGGCGTGTAGAGGGCCTCGTCCACCCTCGACTTGATTTTCACACTAATACAGCAATTGATTTTTTTTTTAAAAAAAAAAAAAAAAAAGTCTTGTTGTGGCAAGGATTTGATATAATAGCCCGGATTAAGTCATGTTAATATGAGAAAAGACCACGTTACATGCATTCAAGTCGGAACTCTAATAAAAACTAGGGTTTGTTGATTGGATTCGAGCCTTTTTTACTCAGAATTGGCTATAACAGCTCCGATTAATCCTTTACTTCTTGATTAAGTCTTGTTAATAGGATATAAAACCATGGTACATGTTTTTGAGTCGGATCCCTATGAAAACTCGGTTTTATTGATTTAATTCGAGCATTTTATATTGAGAATTGGTTATAATATCTCTGATTAAGTCTTTACTTCTTGATTAAGTCTTGTTAAAAGGATATAAGACCATGTTACATGCATTCGAATTGAAACTCTATGAAAACTCAGGTTTATTGATTAGATTCGAGACTTTTGTACTCAGAATTGGCTATAACAGCTCTGAATAATCTTTTGCTTTTTGATTAAGTCTTTTTGTAGCAAGGATTCGCATAATATCTCTGAGTAAGCCTTTACTTCTTGATAAGTCTTGTTAATAACAGATAAAACCACATTACATGTATTCGAGTTGGAACTCTATGAAAACTGGGGTTTATTGATTAGATTCGAGCCTTTTGTACTCAGAATTGGCTATAAGAACTCTGATTAATATTTTCTTTCTTGATTAGGTCTTGTTGTAGCAAGGATTCACTATAATAGCTCTGATTAAGCCTTTACTTCTTGATTACATCTTGTTAATAGGAGATAAGACCACGTTACATGCATTCGAGTCAGAGCTCTGTAAAAACTCTGGTTTATTAATTAGATTCGAGCCTTTTGTGCTCGTAATTGGCTATAAGAGCTCCTATTAATCTTTTATTTCTTGATTAAGTCTTGTTGTAGCAAGTATTCACTATAATAGCTCCGATTAAACCTTTACTTCTTGACAAGTCTTGTTGTAACAAGGATTCGCTCTAATAGCTCCGATTAAACCTTACTTCTTGATTAATTCTTGTTGTAGCAAGGATTCGCTATAATATCTCCTATTAAGCCTTTATTTCTTGATTAAGTCTTGTTAATAGGAGATAAGACCACGTTACATTTATTCGAGTTGGAACTCTATGAAAACTCGGGTTTATTGATTAGATTCGAGCCTCTTGTACTCAGAATTGGCTATAAGAGCTCCAATTAATCTTTTACTTCTTGATTAAGTCTTGTTGTAGCAAGAATTGGATATAATAGCTCCGATTAATCCTTTACTTCTTGATTAAGTCTCCTTAATAGGACATAAGATAATGTTACATGCATTCGAGTCGGAACTCTATGAAAACTCGGGTTTATTGATTAGATTCGAGCCTTTTGTACTCGAAATTGGCTATAAGAGCTCCGATTAATCTTTTAATTCCTAATTAAGTCTTGTTGTGACAAGGATTTGATATAATGGCCCCGATTAAGTCATGTTAATATGAGAAAAGACCACCTTACATGCATTCGAGTGAGAACTCTAATGAAAACTCGGATTTATTGACTGGATTCGAGCCTTTTGTACTCAGAATTGGCTATAACAGCTCCGATTAATCTTTTATTTCTTGATTCAGTCTTGTTGTAGTAACTGTAATACCCGAATTTTCAGTATAAAATTTTTCGCGTTATTTTATCTGAGATATATTGTATAGCTTGGTGTCTATACAGTATGGATAAAATAAATTGAGGACCGAGACAGTTATACTTGTAACACCCCAAACTAGGCGGATATTACAGTGCCGTGAATCCCCGACTGGGACCCACCAGGCGAATGAAAATGATGAATTAAATAATATAATTGTAGTACCGAACTACATTATATTACCAAATACTCGGATGAGGAGTTTAAGTACAACACACTAGGACAATACCGAATACTAGTATATTTTATATGAAGATAAAATACACAACACTGATTGAAATGGAGTATCCAAATGAAAGTATGCAGCGGAAATTAAAGGACAACAACATGAATAACTGAAAGATCGGGGGCCCCCTACTAGTATCGCTGGGACTCCTCGACGTCAACATGCTATTTCCGTGCTTTTGCCTTGCCATGACCTGAAAAACAGAATCCCCAGCCGGGGTCAGTTACACAGAACAACAATCCTTAAGGGTTGAAAATACACAATCATGAATTATCTTTAGTTATGAAATATCCTTAGTTATGAATTACGCTGAAGAGGAGTATCATAGTACGCCCGTAGTGTTCTGTGCAAGTGTACAAGACGAATGACCGGACACACCCGTCCTTGTACCTAATTAGTCTCACGGAGGTAATCTGTTACCGTGTGCACAGTCCAATGTATCACTCCCAATACATGGCCATCACGTGCCCGACTAAAAATTTCACACATCCGCACCCGGCCACGCAATATGAACCCAGAAGGTCATATGAACGAGAATGACCATAATGAATATCAATGAATAATAATAATCTGACGAAGTCAAGAATGACTCACCAAGGTGAAATGATAATGAAGTGATTGATAGTTTCAATGAAATGATTGGAACCGCCATTCCTCGTTAATGATGTGATTATTCGACAATTACAAGTCTCAATATGATTAATACAATGATGAATGAATTATGATTATGAAAGATCAACAACAAAAAGGAATGAATATCCTTTTAACCGAGTAAGAATTAACTTACACAATACCGATGGAGAATGTCCTTCCACGAACAAACGTCCTAAATGAAGTGTCGGTCGCTCGAACAACCTTGAATAACACAGTTACCAACAATCCGCTCAATAAACGAATCAAACACGATTATAACGAACTCAAGGCGTTAAAATGACTAAACCAAGTTCATTGGGGCATTATATCGAACACTTTGTGGCCAACTTCGATTATTCATAACCAAACTTCAAAAATACCAACATCAAATCCCCAAGAAGTATTTCAAACCAACAAAACATCTTCAATACGATCAATAATCCGTTATGAATATCCAAAATCGTGATTACAACGACAATTAATCGAAAACCCCCAAATCCAACTTAATATTCAAAGTGTTCTTGAATAATCCTTCAATAATCCAATGAATAATCATACATATTCATAATCATGCGTACATCACTTCATACAACATGATTTTAACGGCTAAAACAACATATCTCAATACAAAATCGAAATCCAAGATGTTGAAGAATATTACCTTTGAAGATCCAACCACTTCGATCCGATGAACACGAGTTAAATCGAGTATCCAAGCTTCACGATCGAATGTAAATGAAGAAAATAAAGTACTCAAGTGTTTGATGAAGGAAAATCCCTTCTCCCCAAGCTCTCTCTCGGACAAGATGGAAGAAGAAAGTGAAAATGAAGAAAAAGTCCCGGCCAACACTATATAAACTGCCGGAAGTTACGGCCGTAACTCGGCCTTCTTACGGCCGTAATATTCCAGGTCAACGGCCTTACGGCCGTAACCGGCCAACTCGTACGGCCGTAACTCAGCTTCGTCCAAAAACCTGCCGACAGCCTTACGGCCGTATCCGCCCTGACTTACGGGCGTAACTCGCCCTCGTCTAAAACATCTGCCGACATCCTTACGGCCGTACCCGCACACCTTATGGGCGTAACTCGAATGATACGGCCGTATCCAGACAAACTTACGGGCGTAAGCCCCCTTCGTCGAAAATGGCCAGGCACCCTGCCTGCAATGTACGGCCGTATCCGGCCAAGCCTTACGGCCGTACCTTCCTCGTCTTACGGACGTATGCCGCAACCCTTACGGCCGTAAGTCCCTCTCGTCCAACACATCCTGAAAAACACGAACACTCCTTAAGGCCGTATCCTGCCCCTCTTACGGCCGTAACTCGCCCTTCGGCCAGAAACACCCGGACACCCTGCTCGACTCGTACGGCCGTACCTGCTCAACTTACGGTCGTATTCCGAAACCTTACGGCCATAAGTCCCGTTCGTCATAAATGGCCAGACATCAACGAACCCTTGTTACGGCCGTAACCTACAACCGTTACGGCCGTAACTCAATGCTGGACATGGTGAAAAATCCAATAACTCCGATTCCTCGCTACGATTGATGAATGATCCGACAAATCATACGAATGTGAAAGTGAACAGGTCCAACACATGCCAAAAATGATACTCCTAGTACAAGACTACCAATCCCGATGAAAATGATAATATTCCCGTCTCGATCTATAAACGGAGATGAAATGACGATCGGTAACTGATATACGATTTACAACAAACCAACAGTGAACGCAATGAATGAATCATGAATGATGAGTGATTAATAATGAGTGAAGTTTACTGAATGATAATTATTGACTGATTAATATTGAATAAAAATGAATGAAATTCAACCGGGTATTACAATACTTGTGTAATTGACGTGTTTGATTGACAGTTATATTGAGGATTTGTTGTATCAGGTTGAACTGATTTGGATATCAGGTATATCGTATGAGAATATTTTTGGGTTGAGTATATGTGTATTCAGTATGCCGTATGTTCGTATCCAGTATGTCGAGTCGTCGGACAGGAACAATTGGATTTTTGGCTAAGTGTAGAGGCCATTACGTACGCTAAATTTCAGAGCTAACGTACATTAAATTAATAGTGTTACGTACGTTATGGCTAATGTATTACGTATGTAACAAAGGGAATCAGACTTGTGGCCGATAGGTGGGACCCTTGGTCGGCATATTTCGGCGAAGAACGTGCATGAGCAAGTCAACTACGTATTACGTACGCTATACAGGATGTATTACGTACGTAATATGAGGTTTTACTGTAGCAAGTCAACGTACGTATTACGTACGTTATGGATGAAATGTTACGTACGTAAAGCAGTGAACGAAATGAGTCAGTTAACTCTGGACTGTCGTTACGTACACTACCAAGGTCAGATAGCGTACGTAAGGGTGTGTTACGTACGTTAACCAATGAAGGTTACGTACGTAAGGAGCTAGATTTTTTTATAAGGGGATGCCCGTCTTTCATTTCCCTTCACCTTTTCACTTCGTTTTTCGTCTCCAGACTCTGAGAAAGGGAGATTTTGACTTTCCTAAGT
This sequence comes from Orobanche coerulescens, assembly GCA_033398695.1. NCBI lineage: Eukaryota > Viridiplantae > Streptophyta > Magnoliopsida > Lamiales > Orobanchaceae > Orobanche > Orobanche coerulescens. The sequence continues at coordinate 105,395,121 of CM065807.1, read as the reverse complement.
CTATTATGAGCTTGGAAACATGGGATTGGAGGCTATTGTTGATTCTTGTAGTGATTTCTTGTGTAATCCATCTTCTAAGAGGTATGTTGGATAACCCCTTCTTGAATTTTGGATTTTTGATGTTGTTATTGATGAATGATTCATATGAAGATGATTATGGTACTGTTTTTAGTTTCTTGAGGATATATGAATTATATGTTGAAGGAAGATGATGATATGATGGTTTGTGTCTTGATTATGTTGGTTATAATTATGGAATCATAGATCTTGATGTTTTTGGTAGTGTTGTTGCGATTTGTGATGTTAGGACGATCGTATGTTGAAGAACATGATGATTTACACCTTGAATTATGAATAAGGATTGTTTAGATGTAAGAAAACATCGGATTATGTTGTTTTATGGATTATGAACGTGAATTTGGATAATTCGTGTTCTTGAAGAACCATTGAGTTGTACATATCATGATTTTTTGAAGGATTTCGGATAATTTTGGAATGTGTTTATTCATGATAATAATCGGTAAATTGTTTCCTACGAATTTACAAGTATGAACAAAAAGGAGTCTTGTTGATTCATATTTGGAATTGAAGTTGGAATCGAGTATGTTATGAAATCCTTAATGTCGAGGTGAATTGATGAACATAATTAGGAGGTGTTGGTGTTTTGGATATGGATATGGAATATTCATATCTAAAACTAAGTTATGTGTTTTGGTACAATATTCGTATAGGAATACGAATATGGTTCCGGGTTTGATAAGATTATGATTCACTTTTGAGTTTGAGAATTCATACGTATTGAACAAGTGTTCAATTCGGATAATGGAATTATTTGACACCTTGGAATATGATTATTTATAATGTTGAATTAATCGGATCGTCCAGATTGATGATGATAATCGGTAATTGTTTTTTATTAAGATTATACGAGGAGGAAACTTGTAATTGTATTTAAGATTGAATTTGGAATCGGTAAGGCTTAGACACTTGGTTAAATTTATTACTTATATGATCATCGGATTGTGGAATTGTATTGTGGTTTTGAATTCATGTTTGATTGGTTCGGGTTGTTTGGATATGTGTTTAATCGGGATATTGTAGAACTGCTGTGCTTGTTGATCGGTTATTGATTGTTATTTGTGATCATCGAGTTACGGCTTGTATCGTGGATATGAGTTCGTATTTGTTTGAGTTGTATTGTTCGGGTTTTTTTATGATCGGGGTATTGTTGAGCCGTTGAGTCGCTTTGTTGGCTATGTCGGTTATTGATTGTTATCAGATTGTTGTTAATTGATTATTGCAATAGGTTGTGATGATTGATCATGGTTTATGACCGTTGTGTTGCGGTTGAGGCTGAAGAGTTTGTAGATTGCTTTTGGTCGGGGCTGAGGAGCTCGTAGACGAAGGCAGTGGATTTTGGTAAAGGCTTCGTGGTATCGGTATCGAGGCAAGTTTATACTTGTTCAGTTTACAATATTTGATGAATGGTTTCGTTTTCATTTCATTTATAATTCGTATAGCAATGTTGTTAGAAATGTAAGTTGTCGGTATAATTGTTTGTATATTGTGCTTTGGTTTGGGTTAAATCATAATGTATATGGTTTAAACGTGTTGGTGAATACGGAGAATTGAGTTGTATTTGGTTTAAATCATGGATAGTTATCGTGTCGATATTAATGTCGGGACAGTGGTTTGTTGGTATAAATGGACTATACCTATTTCGGGATTACTTGTATAACTGTGTATTGGTTCAAGAATGTTGGTTCGTGGAAAGGATATTGTCTTAGGCTTTGAGGTAATTTAAGTATTGTACAATTATGAAGATAATTATTATGTTGAATTGTTGTATATGTTGTACGATGATGTTTCGTATATTGGGATTCGTATTGATTATTTCGTTGAGGGATGATGATCCCAGGGCTAATTGTATTGAGATCATTGATCGTGTTGATCATTTGTCAAGGATGATGGTCCCAGGATTATTGTTTTGGATATTGATTAGTCGTCTCGACTTTTCTTTGTCAGTTTGTCTTTGTTCACTTCAGTGAGTCTTTTTATCCTTATTGGATATGTGATTCTTTAAGTTTCGTTGTCATGTTGCATCGTGACATATCTGGAATCATATCTGCGTTCCGACTGGTTATTGTGTAGGATTTTTAGCTGGGCACACTATGGTTATGTGTTGATATTTCCACATTAAACCGTGCACACGAGACGTAGTTCGTGAGGCTAATTAGCTATATTGTCCCACGTATATTCTGAATTCCGTATACGGGGTGGACTTGTGCACTGACACATTTCCGGATCGGGCGTACTGTGATGTCCATCTTTGAGCCGTACAATTTTTGGTCGTTCATAGTCCATTTAAATGTTAGGATGTGTTCGACGTTTTGTGATTAATCGTTCATACGCCCGAGGGGTATGTTCGACAGTTGAAGTTATTTCTTTGAGATCCTTTATTGTTGATCATTTGGAGTTTACCTTGTTGATGGTGTTCTCGGTTATTGTTGATCCTTTATTGATCGTATTGGGAGTTTACCATGTTGAGGGTACTCTCGGTTATCTTTGATCCTTTGTTGGTCATATTGGAGTTACCATGTCGATGATATTCTCAGTTGATGTATTGGTTGATCATTGTTACTGATCGTATGAACATTCGGACTGAACGTCGATGTTTCAGGATTTGTTATCATTATCATGTGGTAGTTGATCTACAGATATGTGGTGTATTATTGGTTTATCCAGGTTGAGATTTGATTGTGTAATCCGGGACGGGAGTTGCACAGATTGGATTATTTCCACACTTATAAGTTATGATGATGTTTTGAGGATTGTTGGTATTTTTGGAATACAGTATAGATAATTGTTATTGAATTCTTTTCGTCATTTGAGAATGAGAAATATGGATTATGGTAAGGATTGATTTGTTATGAATTGCCATGGATTGGTAGGGTTATGGCGGTAAGATTATGTTGGTAGTATTCTTACTATATTATTACATTGGTATGTAATTATTCACGATGATGTGATCGTTATCATTATTGAGTATTGTGGTTGACCTCGTCGTGGGCTTTATTTTTAGGTACTCAGAGATCGAGCTACTAGCAGTCGTGAAGGGATGAGCTTCCCGGGTGATACTGGCTGTGGCATTTATTTGAGTATTGAGTATTCTCTTCTGGTTGTTTTATTCCGCTGCAAATGTGTATTTTGAACTGTGTTTTTATCCGCTGCGTGTGTATTTTCAAATGGCTCTCCGGTATTTTTACTAGCGTGTGTATTTTAAATGGCCTTTTGGCATTTTGCGAACTTGGGTTATTTCGTCAAACGCTTTTTCCTAACTATTTTATCGGTACGTTTAAGGGGTGGCTAGACGTACACTTTGAACTGTCGAGATTTGGCATTTCGGCTTGTATTTTCAAATGGTATTTTATGACGGTATTTGAGAACAATATTTTTGAAAATATTTGAGTATTTAAAATATTACCGTCATTGGCCTTTTGGCATCTTTGAACATTTTTGAAATGGTTTGGTAAACGGTTTTTAGCCTGGTGGGTTCCGGCGCAGGGCCTACGGCACTATAATATCCCGGATGGTTTTGAGGGTGTTACAGAAGATGGTATCGGAGTTTGGGTTTGTGAACCCAGGCGTGTGTGTTATGTGGCTCTACCGGTACGGTAGTAGCATGATTTTTGAAAATGAATTTTTCGACTTTTGAGTCAAATCGATTTTGGAGTTTCCAAAATTTTTGAGATTCTTTTCTAATTGCTACTTGTGATATTGCTGTGTGTTGGTATTGTATTGAGACTTCGTGTGGGAGTCGTGTGCTAGTATAACGGGAGATCATCGGCTTCACGCACTTGTAAGTATATTGGTTTGGTTATTCGCTTGTGGCAATGTTTGATTGCTTTCGTGATGAGTTTGGAAATTTTGGTTGGTCTGTTGTTTGTGGCAAGGTTGCAAGTTTCTAGTACGAAACTTATTTTAAGGGGGGTAGTATGTAATACCCGTATTTTCAGTATAAAATTTTCTGCGTTATTTTATCTGAGATATATTGTATAGTTTGGTGTCTATACAGTATGGATAAAATAAATTGAGGACCGAGACAGTTATACATGTTTAATTGACGTGTTTGATTGTGATTATATTGAGGATTTGTTGTATCGAGTTGAACTGATTTGGATATCGTATATCGTATGAGAATATTTTTGGGTTGAGTTTATGTGTATTCGGATGTCAGTATGTTCGTATCCAATATGTAGAGTCGTCGGACAGGAACAATTGGATTTTTGGCAAAGTATAGAGGCCATTACGTACGCTAAATTTCAGAGCTAACGTACGTTAAATTGATAGTGTTACGTACATTATGGCTAATGTATTACGTACGTAACAAAGGGAATAAGACTTGTGGCCGATAGGTGGGACCCTTGGTCGGCGTATTTCAGCGAAGAATGTGCATGAGCAAGTCAACTACGTATTACGTACGCTATACAGGATGTATTACATACGTAATATGAGGTTTTACTGTAGCAAGTCAACGTAAGTATTACATACGTTATGGATGAAATGTTACGTACATAAAGCAGTGAACCAAATGAATCAGTTAACTCTGGACTGTCGTTACGTACGCTACCAAGGTCAGATAGCGTACGTAAGGGTGTGTTACGTACGTTAACCAAGGAAGGTTACGTACGTAACGAGCTAGATTATTTTATAAGGGGACGTCCGTCTTTCATTTCTCTTCAGCTTTTCACATCATTTTTCGTCTCCAAACTCGGAGAGAGGGAGATTTTGACTTTCCTAAGTCGATTATGAGCTTGGAAACATGGGATTGGAGCTTGGATATGGAGCTATTGTTGATTCTTGAAGTGATTTCTTGTGTAATCCATCTTCTAAGAGGTATGTTGGATAATCCCTTCTTGAATTTCAGATTTTTGATGTTTTTATTGATGAATGATTCGTATGAAGATGATTATGGTACTGTTGCTACGATTCTTGAGGATATATGAATTATATGTTGAAGGAATATGATGATATGATGGTTTGTGTCTTGATTATGTTGGTTATGATTATGGAATCATAGATTTCTTGATGTTGTTGGTAGTGTTGTTGGGATTTTTGATGTTAGGAAGATCGTATGTTGAAGAACATGATGATTTACACCTTGAATTATGAATAAGGATTGTTTAGATGTTAGAAAACATCGGATTATGTTGTTTTATGGATTAAGAACGTGAATTCGGATAATTCGTGTTCTTGAAGAACCCTTAAGTTATACATATCATGATTTTTGGAAGGATTTCGGATAATTTTGGAATGTGATTATTCATGATAATAATCGGTAAATTGTTTCCTACGAATTTACAAGTATGAACAAAAAGGAGTCTTGTTGATTCATATTTGGAATTGAAGTTGGAATCAAGTATGTTATGAAATCCTTAATGTCGAGATGAATTGATATGAATTGATGAACATATTTAGGAGGTGTTGGTGTTTTGGATATGGATATGGAATATTCATATCTAAAACTAAGTTATGTGTTTTGGTACAATATTCGTATAGGAATACGAATATGGTTCCGGGTTTGATAAGATTATGATTCACTTTTGAGTTTGAGAATTCATACGTATTGAACAAGTGTTCAATTCGGATAATGGAATTATTTGACACCTTGGAATATGATTATTTATAATGTTGAATTAATCGGATCGTCCAGATTGATGATGATAATCGGTAATTGTTTTTTATTAAGATTATACGAGGAGGAAACTTGTAATTGTATTTAAGATTGAATTTGGAATCGGTAAGGCTTAGACACTTGGTTAAATTTATTACTTATATGATCATCGGATTGTGGAATTGTATTGTGGTTTTGAATTCATGTTTGATTGGTTCGGGTTGTTTGGATATGTGTTTAATCGGGATATTGTAGAACGGCTGTGCTTGTTGATCGGTTATTGATTGTTATTTGTGATCATCGAGTTACGGCTTGTATCGTGGATATGAGTTCGTATTTGTTTGAGTTGTATTGTTCGGGTTTTTTTATGATCGGGGTATTGTTGAGCCGTTGAGTCGCTTTGTTGGCTATGTCGGTTATTGATTGTTATCAGATTGTTGTTAATTGATTATTGCAATAGGTTGTGATGATTGATCATGGTTTATGACCGTTGTGTTGCGGTTGAGGCTGAAGAGTTTGTAGATTGCTTTTGGTCGGGGCTGAGGAGCTCGTAGACGAAGGCAGTGGATTTTGGTAAAGGCTTCCTGGTATCGGTATCGAGGCAAGTTTATACTTGTTCAGTTTACAATATTTGATGAATGGTTTCGTTTTCATTTCATTTATAATTCGTATAGCAATGTTGTTAGAAATGTAAGTTGTCGGTATAATTGTTTGTATATTGTGCTTTGGTTTGGGTTAAATCATAATGTATATGGTTTAAACGTGTTGGTGAATACGGAGAATTGAGTTGTATTTGGTTTAAATCATGGATAGTTATCGTGTCGATATTAATGTCGGGACAGTGGTTTGTTGGTATAAATGGACTATACCTATTTCGGGATTACTTGTATAACTGTGTATTGGTTCAAGAATGTTGGTTCGTGGAAAGGATATTGTCTTAGGCTTTGAGGTAATTTAAGTATTGTACAATTATGAAGATAATTATTATGTTGAGTTGTTGTATATGTTGTACGATGATGTTTCGTATATTGGGATTCGTATTGATTATTTCGTTGAGGGATGATGATCCCAGGGCTAATTGTATTGAGATCATTGATCGTGTTGATCATTTGTCAAGGATGATGGTCCCAGGATTATTGTTTTGGATATTGATTAGTCGTCTCGACTTTTCTTTGTCAGTTTGTCTTTGTTCACTTCAGTGAGTCTTTTTATCCTTATTGGATATGTGATTCTTTAAGTTTCGTTGTCATGTTGCATCGTGACATATCTGGAATCATATCTGCGTTCCGATCAAGTTATTGTGTAGGATTTTTAGCTGGGCACACTATGGTTATGTGTTGATATTTCCACATTAAACCGTGCACACGAGACGTAGTTCGTGAGGCTAATTAGCTATATTGTCCCACGTATATTCTGAATTCCGTATACGGGGTGGACTTGTGCACTGACACATTTCCGGATCGGGCGTACTGTGATGTCCATCTTTGAGCCGTACAATTTTTGGTCGTTCATAGTCCATTTAAATGTTAGGATGTGTTCGACGTTTTGTGATTAATCGTTCATACGCCCGAGGGGTATGTTCGACAGTTGAAGTTATTTCTTTGAGATCCTTTATTGTTGATCATTTGGAGTTTACCTTGTTGATGGTGTTCTCGGTTATTGTTGATCCTTTATTGATCGTATTGGGAGTTTACCATGTTGAGGGTACTCTCGGTTATCTTTGATCCTTTGTTGGTCATATTGGAGTTACCATGTCGATGATATTCTCAGTTGATGTATTGGTTGATCATTGTTACTGATCGTATGAACATTCGGACTGAACGTCGATGTTTCAGGATTTGTTATCATTATCATGTGGTAGTTGATCTACAGATATGTGGTGTATTATTGGTTTATCCAGGTTGAGATTTGATTGTGTAATCCGACAGACAGGAGTTGGCACAGATTGGATTATTTCCACACTTATAAGTTATGATGATGTTTTGAGGATTGTTGGTATTTTTGGAATACAGTATAGATAATTGTTATTGAGTTCTTTTCGTCATTTGAGAATGAGAAATATGGATTATGGTAAGGATTGATTTGTTATGAATTGCCATGGATTGGTAGGGTTATGGCGGTAAGATTATGTTGGTAGTATTCTTACTATATTATTACATTGGTATGTAATTATTCACGATGATGTGATCGTTATCATTATTGAGTATTGTGGTTGACCTCGTCGTGGGCTTTATTTTTAGGTACTCAGAGATCGAGCTACTAGCAGTCGTGAAGGGATGAGCTTCCCGGGTGATACTGGCTGTGGCATTTATTTGAGTATTGAGTATTCTCTTCTGGTTGTTTTATTCCGCTGCAAATGTGTATTTTGAACTGTGTTTTTATCCGCTGCGTGTGTATTTTCAAATGGCTCTCCGGTATTTTTACTAGCGTGTGTATTTTAAATGGCCTTTTGGCATTTTGCGAACTTGGGTTATTTCACAAACGCTTTTTCCTAACTATTTTATCGGTACGTTTAAGGGGTGGCTAGACGTACACTTTGAACTGTCGAGATTTGGCATTTCGGCTTGTATTTTCAAATGGTATTTTATGACGGTATTTGAGAACAATATTTTTGAAAATATTTGAGTATTTAAAATATTACCGTCATTGGCCTTTTGGCATCTTTGAACATTTTTGAAATGGTTTGGTAAACGGTTTTTAGCCTGGTGGGTTCCGGCGCAGGGCCTACGGCACTATAATATCCCGGATGGTTTTGAGGGTGTTACAGAAGATGGTATCGGAGTTTGGGTTTGTGAACCCAGGCGTGTGTGTTATGTGGCTCTACCGGTACGGTAGTAGCATGATTTTTGAAAATGAATTTTTCTGACTTTTGAGTCAAATCGATTTTTGGAGTTTCCAAAATTTTTGAGATTCTTTTCTAATTGCTACTTGTGATATTGCTGTGTGTTGGTATTGTATTGAGACTTCGTGTGGGAGTCGTGTGCTAGTATAACGGGAGATCATCGGCTTCACGCACTTGTAAGTATATTGGTTTGGTTATTCGCTTGTGGCAATGTTTGATTGCTTTCGTGATGAGTTTGGAAATTTTGGTTGGTCTGTTGTTTGTGGCAAGGTTGCAAGTTTCTAGTACGAAACTTATTTTAAGGGGGGTAGTATGTAATACCCGTATTTTCAGTATAAAATTTTCTGCGTTATTTTATCTGAGATATATTGTATAGTTTGGTGTCTATACAGTATGGATAAAATAAATTGAGGACCGAGACAGTTATACATGTTTAATTGACGTGTTTGATTGACAGTTATATTGAGGATTTGTTGTATCAGGTTGAACTGATTTGGATATCAGGTATATCGTATGAGAATATTTTTGGGTTGAGTTTATGTGTATTCAGTATGCTGTATGTTCGTATCCAATATGTAGAGTCGTCGGACAGGAACAATTGGATTTTTGGCAAAGTATAGAGGCCATTACGTACGCTAAATTTCAGAGCTAACGTACGTTAAATTGATAGTGTTACGTACATTATGGCTAATGTATTACGTACGTAACAAAGGGAATAAGACTTGTGGCCGATAGGTGGGACCCTTGGTCGGCGTATTTCGGCGAAGAATGTGCATGAGCAAGTCAACTACGTATTACGTACGCTATACAGGATGTATTACATACGTAATATGAGGTTTTACTGTAGCAAGTCAACGTAAGTATTACATACGTTATGGATGAAATGTTACGTACATAAAGCAGTGAACCAAATGAATCAGTTAACTCTGGACTGTCGTTACGTACGCTACCAAGGTCAGATAGCGTACGTAAGGGTGTGTTACGTACGTTAACCAAGGAAGGTTACGTACGTAACGAGCTAGATTATTTTATAAGGGGACGTCCGTCTTTCATTTCTCTTCAGCTTTTCACATCATTTTTCGTCTCCAAACTCGGAGAGAGGGAGATTTTGACTTTCCTAAGTCGATTATGAGCTTGGAAACATGGGATTGGAGCTTGGATATGGAGCTATTGTTCATTCTTGAAGTGATTTCTTGTGTAATCCATCTTCTAAGAGGTATGTTGGATAATCCCTTCTTGAATTTCAGATTTTTGATGTTTTTATTGATGAATGATTCGTATGAAGATGATTATGGTACTGTTGCTACGATTCTTGAGGATATATGAATTATATGTTGAAGGAATATGATGATATGATGGTTTGTGTCTTGATTATGTTGGTTATGATTATGGAATCATAGATTTCTTGATGTTGTTGGTAGTGTTGTTGGGATTTTTGATGTTAGGAAGATCGTATGTTGAAGAACATGATGATTTACACCTTGAATTATGAATAAGGATTGTTTAGATGTTAGAAAACATCGGATTATGTTGTTTTATGGATTAAGAACGTGAATTCGGATAATTCGTGTTCTTGAAGAACCCTTAAGTTATACATATCATGATTTTTGGAAGGATTTCGGATAATTTTGGAATGTGATTATTCATGATAATAATCGGTAAATTGTTTCCTACGAATTTACAAGTATGAACAAAAAGGAGTCTTGTTGATTCATATTTGGAATTGAAGTTGGAATCAAGTATGTTATGAAATCCTTAATGTCGAGATGAATTGATATGAATTGATGAACATATTTAGGAGGTGTTGGTGTTTTGGATATGGATATGGAATATTCATATCTAAAACTAAGTTATTTGTTTTGGTACAATATTCGTATAGGAATACGAATATGGTTCCGGGTTTGATAAGATTATGATTCACTTTTGAGTTTGAGAATTCATACGTATTGAACAAGTGTTCAATTCGGATAATGGAATTATTTGACACCTTGGAATATGATTATTTATAATGTTGAATTAATTGGATCGTCCGGATTGATGATGATAATCGGTAATTGGTTTTTATTATGATTATACAAGGAGGAAACTTGTAATTGTATTTAAGATTGAATTTGGAATCGGTAAGGCTTAGACGCTTGGTTAAATTGATTACTGATATGATCTTCGGATTGTGGAATCGTATTGTGGTTTTGAATTCGTGTTTGATTGGTTCGGGTTGTTTGGATATGTCTTTAATCGGGATATTGTAGAACCGTTGTGTTTGTTGATCGGTTATTGATTGTTATTTGTGATCATCGAGTTACGGCTTGTATTGTGGATATGAGTTCGTATTTGTTTGAGTTGTATTGTTCGGTTTTGTTTATGATCGGGGTATTGTTGAGTCGTTGAGTCGCTTGGTTGGCTATGTCGGTTATTGATTGTTATCGGATTGTTGTTAATTAATTATTGCAATAGGTTGTGATGTTTGATCGTGGTTTATGACCATTGTGTTGCAGTTGAGGCTGAAGAGTTCGTAGATTGCTTTTGGTCGGGGATGAGGAGCTCGTAGACGAAGGCAATGGATTTTGGTAACGGCTTCATGGTATCGGTATCGAGGCAAGTTTATACTTGTTCAGTTTATAATATTTGATGAATGGTTTCGTTTTCATTTCATTTATAATTCGTATAGCAATGTTGTTAGAAATGTAAGTTTTCGGGATAATGGTCTGGATATTGTGCTTTGGTTTGGGTTAAATCATAATGTATATGGTTTAAACGTGTTGTTGAATACGGATATGTGAGTTGAATTTGGTCAGTGATATGGAATATCGGATATCGAGGATAGTTATCGTGTCGATATTGATGTCGGGACGGTGGTTTGTTGGTATAAATGGACTATACCTATTTTGGGATTATTCGTATAACTGTGTATTCGTTCAGGAATGTTGGTTCGTGGAAAGAATATTGTCTTCGGCTTTGAGGTAATTTAAGTATTGTTCAGTTATGAAGATAATTACTATGTTGAGTTGTTGTATATGTTGTACGATGATGTTTGGTATATTGGGATTCGTATTGATTATTTTGTTGAGGGATGATGATCCCAGGGCTGATTGTATTGAGATCGTTGATCGGGTTGATCATTTGTCGGGGATGATGATCCCAGGATTATTGTTTTGGATATTGATTAGTCGTGTCAAATTTTCTTTGTCAGTTTGTCTTTGTTCACTTCAGTGAGTCTTTTGATCCTTATAGGATATGTGATTCTTTGAGTTTCATTGTCATGTTGCATCGTGACATATCTGGAATCATATATGCGTTCCGATTGGTTATTGTCTAGGTTTTTTAGCTGGGGACACTATGGTTATGTGTTGATATTTCCACATTGTACCGTGTACACGAGACGTAGTTCGTGAGGCTAATTAGGAACATTGTCCCACGTATATTTTGGATTCCATATACGGGGTGGACATGTGCACTGACACATTTCCGGATCGGGCGTACTGTGATGTCCATCTTTGAGCCGTCCAATTTTTGGTCGTTCATAGTCCATTTAAATGTTTGGATGTGTTCGACGTTTTGTGATTAATCGTTCATACGCCTGAGGGGTATGTTCGACAGTCGAAGTTATTTCTTTGAGATCCATTATTGTTGATCATTTGGAGTTTACCTTGTTGATGGCATTCTCGGTTATTGTTGATCCTTTGTTGATCGTGTTGGGAGTTTACCATGTTGAGGGTACTCTGGGTTATCGTTGATCCTTTGTTGGTCATATTGGAGTCATCATGTCGATGATATTCTCAGTTGATGTATTGGTTGATATTTGTAACTGATCGTATGAACATTCGAACGGTACTTCGATGTTTCAGGATTTGTTATCATTATCATGTGGTAGTTGATCTACATATATGTTGTGTATTATTGGTTTATCCAGGTTGAGATTTGATTGTGTAATCCGACGGGCAGGAGTTGGCACAGATTGGATTATTTCCACACTTATGAGTTATGATGATGTTTTGAGGATTGTTGGTATTTTTGGAATATAGTACAGATAATTATTGTTGAGTTCATTTCGTCATTTGAGAATACGAAATATGGAATATGGTAAGGATTGATTTTTTATGAATTGCCATGGATTGGTAAGGTTATGGCGGTAAGATTACGTTGATAGTATTCTTACTATATTATTACATTGGTATGTAATTAGTCATGATGATGTGATCGTTATCATTATTGAGTATTGTGGCTCACCCCGTCGTGGGCTTTGTTTTTAGGTACTCGGAGATCGAGATAGTAGTGGTCGTGAAGGGATGAGTTTCCCGGGTGATACTGGCTGTGGCATTTATTTGAGTATTGAGTATTCTCTTCTGGTTGTTTTATTCCGGTGCAAATGTGTATTTTGAACTGTGTTTTTATCCGTTGCGTGTGTATTTTAAAATGGCTTTCCAGTATTTTTACCAGCGTGTGTATTTTAAATGGCCTTTTGGCATTTTGCGAACTTGGGTTATTTTGTCAAACCCTTTTTCCTAACTATTTTATCGGTACGTTTAAGGGGTGGCTTAACATACAATTTGAATTATAGAGATTTGGCATTTCGCCTTGTATTTTCAAATGGTATTTTATGACGGTATTTGAGAACTATGTTGTTTAAAATATTTGAGTATTTAAAAATATTACCGTCATTGGCCTTTTGGCATCTTTGAACGTTTTTGAAATGGTTTTGTAAACGTTTTTTAGCCTGGTGGGTTCCAGCGCGGGGCCCACGGCGCTGTAATATCCCAAATAGTTTTGGGGGTGTTACAGTAACTATTCACCATAATAGCTCCGAGTAAGCCATTAATTCTTGATTAAGTCTTGTTAATAGGAGATAAAAACCATGGTACATGTATTTGAGTCGGATCTCTATGAAAACTCGATTTATTAATTAGATTCGAGTATTTTCTATTGAAAATTGGATATAATATCTTCGATTAAGTCTTTACTTCTTGATTAAGTCTTGTTAATAGGATATAAGACCATGTTACATGCATTTGAATCGAAACTCTATGAAAACTCGGATTTATTGATTGAATTCGAGACTTTTGTACTCAGAATTGGCTATAACAGCTCTGATTAATCTTTTCTTTCTTAATTAAGTCTTGTTGTAGAAAAGATTCACCATAATAGCTCCGATTAAGCCTTTACTTCTTGATTAAGTCTTGTTAATAGGAGATAAAACCATGGTACATGTATTTTCGTCTGAACTCTACGAAAACTCAGTTTTATTGATTAGACTCGAGCATTTTATATTTAGAATTGGTTATAATATCTCTGATTAAGTCTTTACTTCTTAATTAAGTCTTGTTAATAGGAGAAAAGACCATGTTACATGCATTCGAATTGGAAGTCTGTGAAAACTCGGGTTTATTGATTAGATTCTCAGAATTGGCTATAACAGCTCCGAATAATCTTTTGCTTTTTGATTAAGTGTTTTGTACCAAGGATTCGAATAATAGCTCCAGTAAGCCTTTACTTCTTGATAAGTCTTTTTAATAACAGATAAAACCACATTACATGCATTCGAGTCGGAACTCTATTAGATTCGAGTTATTTGTACTCAAAATTGGCTATAACAACTCTGATTAATCTTTTCATTCTTGATTAGGTCTTGTTGTAGCAAGGATTCACTATAATAGCTCTGATTAAGCCTTTACTTCTTGATTACATCTTGTTAATAGGAGATAAGACTACATTACATACATTCGAGTCAGAGCTATGTAAAAACTCTGGTTTATTGATTAGATTCGAGCCTTTTGTACTCGTAATTGGCTATAAGAGCTCCTATTAATCTTTTATTTCTTGATTAAGTCTTGTTGTATAATGGATTTTCTATAATAGCTACGATTAAACCTTTACTTTTTAATAAGTCTTCTTGTAACAATGATTCGCTATAATAGCTCCGATTAAACCTGACTTCTTGATTAAGTCTTGTTGTAGCAAGGATTCGCTATAATAGCTCTAATTAAGCCTTTATTTCTTGATTAAGTCTTGTTAATAGGAGATTAGACCACATTACATTTATTCGAGTTGGAACTCTATGAGAACTCGGGTTTATTGATTAGATTCGAGCCTTTTGTACTCAAAATTGGCTATAAGAGCTCCGATTAATCTTTTACTTCTTGATTAAGTCTTGTTGTAGCAAGGATTGGATATAATTGCTCCAATTAAGCCTTTACTTCTTGATTAAGTCTCCTTAATAGGAGATAATACCACGTTACATGCATTCGAGTCGGAACTCTATGAAAACACGGGTTTATTGATTAGATTCGAGCCTTTTGTACTTGTAATTGGCTATAAGATCTCCGATTAATCTTTTACTTCTTGATTAAGTCTTGTTGTGGCAAGGATTTGTTATAATAGCCCCGATTAGGTCATGTTAATATGAGAAAATACCACATTATATGCATTCGAGTCGGAAGTCTAATGAAAACTCGGGTTTATTGATTGGATTCGAGCCTTTTGTACTCAGAATTGGATGTAACAACTCCGATTAGTCTGTTACTTCTTGAATCAGTCTTTTTGTAGTAACGATTCCCCATAATAGCTCCGATTAAGCCTTTACTTCTTGATTAAGTCTTGTTAATAGGAGATAAAACCATGGTACATGTATTTGAGTCAGATCTCTATGAAAACTCGGTTTTATTGATTTGACTCTAGCATTTTATATTGAGAATTTATTATAATATCTCTGATTAAGTCTTTACTTCTTAATTAAGTCTTGCTAATAGGAGATAAGACCATGTTACATGCATTCGAATTGGAACTTTGTGAAAACTCGGGTTTATTGATTAGTTTTGAGCCTTTTGTACTCAGAATTGGCTATAACAGCTCCGAATAATCTTTTCTTTTTTGATTAAGTCTTTTTGTAGCAAGGATTCGCATAATAGCTCCGAGTAAGCCTTTACTTCTTGATAAGTCTTGTTAGTAACAGATAAAACCACATTATATGCATTTGAGTCGGAACTCTATGAAAACTCGGGTTATTTGATTAGATTCGAGCCTTTTGTACTCAGAATTGGCTATAACAACTCTGATTAATCTTTTCTTTCTTGATTAGGTCTTGTTGTAGCATGGATTTACTATAATAGCTCTAATTAAGCCTTTACCTCTTGATTACATCTTGTTAATAGGAGATAAGACCACATTACATGCATTCGAGTAAGAACTCTGTAAAAACTCTGGTTTATTAATTAGATTCGAGCCTTTTGTACTCATAATTGGCTATAAGAGCTCCTATTAATATTTTATTTCTTGATTAAGTCTTGTTGTAGCAAGTATTCGCTATAATAGCTCCGATGAAACCTTACTTATTGATTAAGTCTTGTTGTAGCAAGGATTCGCTATAATAGCTCCGATTAAGCCTTTATTTCTTGATTAAGTCTTGTTAATAGGAGATAAGACCACGGTACATTTATTCGAGTTGGAACTCTATGAAAACTCGGGTTTATTGATTAGATTCGAGCCTCTTGTACTCATAATTGGCTATAAGAGCTCCGATTAATCATTTACTTCTTGATTAAGTCTTGTTGTAGCAAGAATTGGATATAATAGCTCCGATTATGTAACACCCCCAAATCCTATTGGGTTATTACAGTGCCGTGGACCCCACGCCAGGAGATCCACCAGGCTAACATGACTAGAATACATTAAATTAAACAACAAGGGAAAATCATACTCCCTACCATGATATCCGACACAATATTCCGATAAGGAATTTCAACGACAACGATGGGCCTACATGGCCAAAAATAAAATACAACAACATCCACGAGCATCTGCTCGGGTAAAACATAACGATAATGACTGACAAACTGGAGAACACTCTAACTGACTGACCAACATGAACAACTCAGACTAGTATCGCTCGAATGCTTCGTCGCCATCATCATGCCCCTGTGTCTCAACTCTCTCCTCGCAATCACCTAAAACATGAAAACATGTTCCGCCCCCACGGGGTCAGTCATCCAGATAATGAACATCAAATACACGTATGACATGATATGCATCCAAAGGCAGAATGAAATGGTACAATGATAATAATAATACAAGATGCTCACAAACCAAGGTAAGAACCGAGCATTCATGAAATACTATGCCCACGACATACTATTAATACATGTTCGACAGGTAAGAACGTAAATGCCCAACGGCGAATCATAATTATAGAGTACCACAATGAATTACACGACATGAACCAAACCAGAACTGAATTAATTATGAATCACAATGCCCGAAGGCTCCAATGAAATTATCAGGACAAAAATAAAGGCTTGAAAGCCACTCAGCCGAAGCTGTCAAATATCACAATCACATGAAGCCAAACAACCCGCAGCCGTTATTGATTAGGGCCGAAGCCACGGCACGAAGCCGTATCACCATTAGGGCCGAAGCCACGGCACGAAGCCGTATCACAATTAGGGCCGAAGCCACGGCACGAAGCCGTATCACAGTTAGGGCCGAAGCCACGACACGAAGCCGTATCACAGTTAGGGCCGAAGCCACGACACGAAGCCGTATCACAATTATGATAGTGTGCTACCTTGAGTCGGACAACACGATAATGATGACTCACGGATGGGCATTGTACTCGATAGTCCCAATTCAATACCTCGATTACCTTAGAGTGGTCAATCGATAACAACGACACAACGGATGGGAACTATCCTCGACATCCCCAATTCAATACCTCGATTGCCTTAGAATGGCCAACCGATAACAATGATGCAGCGGATGATTCAATACCTCGATTGCCTTAAAACGGTCAATCGATAACAATGATACAATGAATGATTGAACACTTCGATTTGCCTGAGAACGACCAATCAATAACAATGACATGATGAATGAGTGAATACCTCGATTGCCTTAGAACGGCCAACCGATAAGACTGATATTATGAATGATTGAACACCTCGATTACCTTAGAACGGCCAATCGATAACAATGATATGAAGGATGTCTCGGCACCTTTAATCGGTTACCGACAACGAAGAAGAGAAATGAATAAGTCAAAGCATTTAATCTGCCAAAACAACATCAAGGACAAAACTCCAACATTAATAGCAATGATTACAACGACGTCTTAAATCGACATTAATATCAACAACAACGATCGATATATCGATACCGCGAACCGGTGATCGATAATAATATTAACAACGAGTATCACAATTCCTTGAACCGGCCATTAACGAACAATAAAAACATTTGGCATAATTGCCGAAAGGTATCGTATCGAACGATCTCTTAATATCAATGAATTCATGAAGAGACTAAGTCTCGAAATGATACAACACATTCATACACATATATGATAACATTAATCTCATTGACTAGTACAAGTATAAAACTTGCCTCAACCGAAGGCGATGAAATCCATCCACGAACAACGAACGGCATCCTCCGATAAATATAAGTGCTCGAACAACCTTGAATGAAATACAATTCATTCAATAACACAATATCGAACGAAAACAACACAACGATCGAAGGAAACTCTTTGAGACATTTAATCGAACACTAAATGTTCAAAGTTCCTCAAGAACTTAAGAATCATCAATCGGGTTGAACGAATCGAAGATATGGATATGCAATCCATAGAACATGATTAATAATGTTTACAAACATCAACCGATTCATCAAATTCAGACGGAAAATGAAATCAAAGCCAAAACTCCCAAAAATTAAATTTTAGGAGATTTCAAGAAATTACCTTGATTAGGATGAAGAATCCACAAACATGTTGTTAATCCACACCACAACTTGAAGAAGATGAAATTATTTGAGTTTGATGATGCTAAATCGCCCAAAAATATCGCCCACAAATCGCCCAAGGAGGAGAGGAAAAAGGAGAGTGATGAAATGAGGATGATTCCACAAGAAAACGCTGATATAGGCAAACCTGTACTATGTGCCGCGGCACAGGATGAGTGTGCCGTGGCCCATGGCCAAAAACTTCCCAGCACATTGGCTTTGTGCCGCGGCCCGGCCAGAAGGGGCCGCGGCCCGCAGTACAGCCCGCTCCAGCACCAAAAGGCAGATGGTGCAGCCTTAGCTATTTCGACCATAACTCCTTCGTCCGGACTCCGATTGACTCACCGTTTGAACCATTGCAAAGCTAACTTGATTCTCTATAATATTGAAGAGATTAATAATTTTTGGAGTTTCCAAGAATTAATGGTTATTTTACAAAGTCGAACTCATATGTGAAAAAGTCGCTTAAGAACACGGAATTCAACAGAACGACACCGAGACGAACTCGTATGACAAAAAGTGTAGAATTAATCATTCTCAGAATGAGGAAACGGTCACAATCGAGTTGCTAATATGGAATTACACCAAAAAAAAAATTATTGGAAATCGAAATCGCGGATATTACATACTACCCCCCTTAAAAGAAGTTTCGTCCCGAAACTTAAAACAAGTTGGGAGAAGCAATATCCCGCCAGGAAAACTCAATGAGATACACCAGAACTGAAATCTCGCTTCTCATCGGCATCGGATGCCCATACAAACACTGATTCACCTTTAAAGAAGAACAACAATGCACATATAGTCCTCGGAACCATATCTGTCGCACGCCCAAGTCCCCATGACTTGACGTCTCAAATCACAATAAACAATCAACCAGATTATCATGAAATACGATCTCAAAAGGAATGCATCAAACGATCTCAAAATCTCAAGATTCTTAAATACGATCATTATAAAATAGATCAACAATAAATGATCCACATCCACGATACATTATTACGGATTGAGTTATACAGTCATCCGAAAGACAAGGCTACATTTCAAATGTACCCAACATCGATATCCTCCATATCATCGATCTCGTCGATCCCAACGATTCAACGAAGACTCAAATCTGGACTCACCGCTTAATATGACCCCGAAAGGTTACCAAAAACGAGAGTGACTATGATGAATGATAAATGATTAGAAATCTGACAAGGATCAAGAATGACTCACCGAGGTGAACTAATAACGCAATGAGTGATAACTCAAATGAAATGATTGGAACCATTGTTCCCCGTGAAGTGAATGATTAGTTTGATAATTATAAGTCTCAATGTGATTGATATATGATGAATGAATTATATGAATGAATGAACGACAAATGAAATGAATGATTATACTATTACCGAGCAAGAATTAACTTGTTCAAAACCAGTGATGAATGTCCTTACCACTGGCTCTCAAAGCTTGGTAGGACCCCTTGTATGATGCACGGGTTGTAGTAAGATCGCATTATGATTACGTTATGGAATGATGATAATGAGCATACATACTTTATTCGAGTTGTAACTCTATGCGAACTCGGGTTTATTGATTAGATTCTAGCCTTTTGTACTCAGAATTGGATATAAGAGCTCCGATTAATCTTTTACTTCTTGATTAAGTCTTGTTGTAGAAAGGATTAGATATAATAGCTCCGATTAAGCCTTTACTTCTTGATTAAGTCTCCTTAATAAGAGATCAGACCACGTTACATGCACTCGAGTCAAAACTCTATGAAAACTCGGGTTTATTGATTAGATTCGAGCCTTTTGTACTCGAAATTGGCTATAAGAGCTCCGATTAATCTTTTACTTCTTGATTAAGTCTTGTTGTGGCAAGGATTTGTTGTAATATCCTCGATTAAGTCATGTTAATATGAGAAAAAACCACGTTATATGCATTCGAGTCGAAACCCTAATGAAAACTCGGGTTTATTGATTGGATTCGAGCCTTTTGTACTCAGAATTGGCTATAACAGCTCCGATTAATCTTTTACTTCTTGATTCAGTCTTGTTGTAGTAACGATTCCCCATAATAGCTCCGATTAAGCCTTTACTTCTTGATTAAGTCTTGTTAATAGGAGATAAAACCATGGTACATGTATTTGAGTCGGATCTCTATGAAAACTCATTTTTATTGATTTGACTCGAGCATTTTTATATTGATAATTGGTTATAATATCTATGATTAAGTCTTTACTTCTTAATTAAGTCTTGCTAATAGGAGATAAGACCATGTTACATGCATTCTAATTGGAACTCTGTGAAAACTCAGGTTTATTGATTAGATTTGAGCCTTTTGTACTCAGAATTGGCTATAACAGCTCTGAATAATCTTTTGCTTTTTGATTAAGTCTTTTTGTAGCAAGGATTCGCATAATAGCTCCGAGTAAGCCTTTACTTCTTGATAAGTCTTGTTAATAACAGATAAAACCACATTACATGTATTCGAGTCGGAACACTATGAAAACTCGGGTTTATTGATTAGATTCGAGCCTTTTATACTCAGAATTTGCTATAACAACACTGATTAATCTTTTCTTTATTGATTAGGTCTTGTTGTAGCAAGGATTAACTATAATAGCTCTGATTAAGCATTTACTTCTTGATTACATCTTGTTAATAGGAGATAAGACCATATTACATGCATTCGAGTTAGAACTCTGTAAAAACTCTAGTTTATTAATTAGATTCGAGCCTTTTGTATTCGTAATTGGCTATAAGAGCTCCTATTAATCTTTTATTTCTTAATTAAGTCTTGTTGTAGCAAGTATTCGCTATAATAGCTCCGATTAAACCTTTATTTCTTGATAAGTCTTGTTGTAACAAGGATTCGCTATAATAGCTCCGATTAAACCTTACTTCTTGATTAAGTCTTGTTGTAAGAAGGATTCGCTATAATAGCTCCTATTAAGCCTTTTTTTCGTGATTAAGTCTTGTTAATAGGTAGAATTAGTGACTTTTTTTTTTCGGATGATCTCACTCTCTAGATTTTTTTTCTCCTCCTTCTCTCTACAATCTTCATCTGTTCTTCAGCTGGTTTTGAATTTTCCGACCCGTATCTTTTTATTCAGCTGATAACGTCTTTTTTAATCCTTTCTTCCGCCGCCTAGTGCGGCGGTATTCCAATAAATTTAATACTGCCTGATGGCAGATAAAACATTAACACATGGGGTGGCCCCCCAGTTAACCATCCCCATATATCTAGACTCTAAGTCTACTGATTCCATAATTATCAACTCCCAAAAATTATTAGCGACAAATGGAACATATCATGATGCTCCTCTTATGAAATCACGTGGGTCGGCTGCTACTGC
Source organism: Orobanche coerulescens (assembly GCA_033398695.1). Lineage (NCBI taxonomy): Eukaryota > Viridiplantae > Streptophyta > Magnoliopsida > Lamiales > Orobanchaceae > Orobanche > Orobanche coerulescens. Next base: position 105,373,494 of record CM065807.1, on the reverse strand, counting down.
TTGTATTGAAAATACAAAATCCACTTGCAGTGGGGAAAAAGAAATATCATATTCAATTGGCCCGCCTCAAAGTCTCCATATTAACAATACTGATGTGACCGATACTCCAGATGTAGGAAAAGGTATCTCCTGTTAGAATAATTCGATACTTGGACGTGTATTACAAAAATATTCTGAACTTAAACTATAAAAAGAACAGAAACGAAAGATTACACTTGTAATGAACGAACAATTTTTAATAAACTACAAAGATCGTCCAGTGGAGCTTACGCCGCAAGACGAGAATACGCCCCGGTAGTGCTCACGGTGAAGCGGCTCGTCCCCAAAGGTTAAAACGATTCGAACGTCCGTGATGAGCACCGCATGGCCGAGCACTGAATCGACTCGAGCAGCCCAATCAGTATGATATGCTGAATATGCACTGATTTTCGTGTGTTTGCAATGAACAGAATGCTGACATATATATAGCATTCCTTGATCATGTGAAGGGACTCATAGCCATTACTCCTGCCATGATGGCTGGCAGTTTCAGATGCCCAAAGGGCTGGTCGGATGAAGAGTCTTGCCAACTCAAGAGTCAAGCCAGCTCAAGAGTCTTGTCCATGCCAAAAGGCTAGTGAACTTACGGATTTGGGCCAAAAAGATAAGCCCAAACACCAGCCCAAAGCACCAATTGCCAAGATCCAAGATCCAAGCAGTTTCAGACGCCCAAAGGGCTGGTCGGATGAAGAGTCTTGCCAACTCAAGAGTCAAGCCAGCTCAAGAGTCTTGTCCATGCCAAAAGGCTAGTGGACTTACGGATTTGGGCCAAAAAGATAAGCCCAAAGCACCAATTGCCAAGATCCAAGTCCTGGGCCTGAGCCCGAGCCCGAGCCCGTGCCCGTGCCCGTGCCCGACCCGACCCGAACGGACGGACGGTCGGTCGGTCGGTCGGTCGGCGGCGGCGGCGCGCATGTGTGTGTGTGTGTGTGCGCGAGGACACCCATACACACCAACCCACTTGTTATTAAGCCCATAAAGGCAAAGACTTTAAATACAAGTCAAAACCTCCATCCACAATCAATGTGGGATAACTAACATCATGTTAGTTCCTACTCCAACATCCAACTTCAACATATAATATCTCACTCACCGGAAATCGGTTTAGAAATATTAAATATACCACGTTCATCTACTCATGACGTAGATTAACATTCAATAAATATTTTAATTAAATAATAATTATTTAATTAACAATATTTATTCTTAATAAATGGTTAATTACTAAACCATTTCCAACAATCCCCCACATGAGTGAGAATGCCAATGCAAAATGAATGCAAATGCATAGTTCAGTCCTCAAGAGACAATATTGCATTTGGCTAGGTGGCTTGTGACCTTGAACCTATCCATTATCAACATCATCGAGTATACTGGCGGCATAGTGGTCATGAAAACCTTGAACTAGTCCTCCATGGTGTATACTGAGACAATAATATAGACACAATATCATCTCAATTCCTTCCGTTCTAACGTTTTGTGTCCTTTTCGGCCTTGGACACCCCTTTGGATTCATAAGTGTATCAACTGAAGCGGCCCTCACTTCACACTTATATAGGTGATTCTTATTCCCAAGTATCCTACTATACTTGACATGTCCGAGGTAATCAAGAATCATTAAAAATCATAAGACTTAACCTCACCACATGTAGGTAATCAATCACTCACTGTTCTCAGAGAATAGGTATGTTTGAGTGTTTTAACACACGGATTATTATAACTTCGTTATCCCATTGAACTAAGCTCTTGGGATCCTCCAATCTACAAGGTTGGGTTTCCGCTATAATCATCCTTAAGATGTGGATTTAACACCCATTCCCTCTAACAATTTATACATTTGATCTCGATTAATACTCTTCGTCAGCGGATCCGCCAGATTATCTATTGACCTTACATAGTCAATTAAGATAATCCCACTCAAGATCAAATGTCTCACGGCATTATGTCGTCGACGAATATGTCGAGACTTACCGTTATAAAACATATTTTGTGCCCGTCCAATAGCAACTTGGCTATCACAGTGTATCAACACAGACGGCACAGGTCTCGTCCAACATGGAATATCCTCGAGGAAATTTTTAAGCCATTCAAGCTTCTTCACCACTTTATCCAAAGCTATGAATTCAGATTCCATGGTAGACCTAGCAATACAAGTTTGTTTCTTGGACTTCCAAGATACAAAGACCACCTCCAATAGTAAACACATATCCACTCGTAGAAAATGAGTCTTTCGATTCGGATATCCAATTAGCATCACAATACCCTTCAAGTACAGCGGGCTCTCTTGAATAATGAATCGCAAAGTTACGAGTATATTTTAAATAACTCGGTACTCGTTCTAGAGCCCTCCAATGTTCTTTACTTGGATTAGGCGTAGCTACTCAACTTGTGAACCAAACATGCTATATCGGACGGGTACAATTTGTGAGATACATCAAACTCCCAATGATCTTAGCATATTCATCTTGACCCACGTGTTCACCCTTATGATAATTCAGATGAACATTAGGTTCCCAAGGAGTCTTAGCAATGGGTTTATCAAAAGCGTTGAATTTCCTTAACACTTTCTCAACATAATGAGATTGCGTCAAAGCAATTCCGTTAGGCGTTTTCAGAATCTTAATTCCAAGAATAGTATCAGCCAAACCCATGTCTTTCATGCTAAAATTCTTACTTAGCATTCGTTTCGTTTCACCAATCACACGAGAGTTGCTACCCATTATCAAAATGTCATCTACATATAGACAAACAATGACGTAATTGTCCCCCATTTTCTTAACATAGACACATTTGTCACTCTCATTAATATTGAAACCATTTGACAACATCACTTCGTCAAATTTCAAATGCCACCGCAGAGGTGCTTGTTTCAAACCATATAAAGACCGTTGTAGTTTGCATACCATGTGCTCTTTCCCAGGTACTGCAAACCCTTCCGGTTGTTTCATATAGATTTCATCTTCTAGCTCCCCATACAAGAATGCAGTCTTAACATCCATTTGATGAATCTCGAGATTGCGTAAAGCAGCAATAGCGAGTAGCACCCTAATAGAAGTAAGTCTTGTCACGGGCGAGTAGGTATCAAAGAAATCATAACCAGCCTTTTGCCTAAAGCCTTGAACTACAAGTCGGGCCTTATATTTGTCAATAGTACCGTCAGACTTGTACTTCTTCTTTAGGATCCATTTGCATCCTAAAGCCTTACAACCCTGTGGTAGTTCAACTAACACCCAAGTATGATTCAGCATAATAGACTCAATCTCAATGTCTATTGCCTCTTTCCAGAAAGCCGCATCTGGACCGGATAAAGCTTCTTTTACGAATCTTTGGTTCACCGTCTATCATCAAAACGACGTAGTCGGGTCCGTATATCTTTACTTTTCGTATTCTAGTACCTCGTCTAGGTTCTACGTTGACTGGCGTAGACCTAGGTCGCTTTCTGTTCGGTCGTTCAGATAACACCGGATTCGGGCTAGAGGCTTCATCTATGGTTTCATAACACATAGGCTCATCTACAAGTTTAGAACTTGTAGCTTCATCATCAACTCCTTTGATAGAGTTAGGATCAACCTTATTCTTATAAGGATAAATATTTTCAAAGAATACAGCATTCCTTGATTAAATCGTTGTATTTACATGAATGTCGGGTATCTCGGATTTGTGTACAACAAACCTGTATGCGCTGCTGTTAAGTGCATATCCAATAAAGATACAATTGATCGTCTTAGGACCAATTTTAACTTGTTTAGGTAGAGGCACTTCAACTTTCGCCAAACACCCCCACACTTTGAGATATTTGTATGATGGTTTTCTTCCTTTCCACAACTCATAAGGAGTAACATCCTTACCTTTGCGTGGAATTTTGTTCAATATGTAGTTGGCTGTCAAGACAGCTTCCCCCCACATGTTCTGGGGCAACCCTGAACTAATTAATAACGCATTCATCATATCTTTAAGTGTTCGATTCTTACGTTCGGCAACGCCATTAGATTGTGGAGCATATGGAGCCGTGGTTTGATGAATTATACCACTTTCGTTGCATAATTCCTCAAATGGAGCTACATATTCACCTCCTCTATCACTTGAACCATCTTGATACGACACCTAATTGATTCTCGGCTTCATTCTTGAAGTTCTTAAAGGCTTCAATAGCCTCATCTTTACTTCTCAAAAGATAAAGATAACAATATCTTGTGCAATCATCGATGAAAGTGATAAAGTACTTCTTACCACCTCTAGTTTGCACAAATTTTAAATCACACACGTCTGTGTGAATTAATTCAAGGGGTTTTGTGTCCTGTTTTACCGAATGAAACGGTAGTTTCGTCATTTTTGCCTCAACACAAATCTCGCATTTGTTTTGATTTTTGATTTCATTTAACTTTAGTAAATCTAAGTTTACTAATCTTTTTATAGCATTTAGATTCACATGACCTAATCTACAATGCCATAAATTTGAGCACTCAAGCAAATAAGCAGAAGTAGTAGCATTATTATTAGCAATCGCCTTTGGAGGCTTACAAGTACGACGCTAAGTTTGAACATGTCCTCGACATTATGACCTTTCTGAGAGTCTTACCAAACTTGCGTATTATCATAAAATCGCTACGAAGGTCTACATCAAATTTAGCTCTAACTAATTTGACACTGGACACCAAATTCTTGCGGATTGCCGAGCATGCAAGACATCCTTCGAGTTATCTCCACACCGAGGTGAATTGAAGCACAACAGCTCCAATTCCAAGAAGCGGAGAGGTACGATCACTTGCCTCTGTGATGAAGCGGTCTTGAATCTCCTTGTAAGTGAAAAACAAGTCTCGGTTCACACAGATGTGAACAATGCACTGTATCAAGAAACCAAGTAATCAAGTTAGGTTCCGAGACATGATTTACCTCGGTGATCATGGCGGCAAGATCATCTTTGTCCCAAGAGTCAAAGACCTTCTCTACATGGTTGACTTTTCCCTTTCCCTTGTTCTTCTTCGGCTTTCACAGTTTTTCGACATATTGCCGGTCTTGTCACAGTTGTAGCACGTTCCGGTAAACTTCGTCGGAGGTGCCACATCCTTTCCCTTGCCTTTGGTAGGAAGTGGACGCTTTTTGGAAGGTCCGCCTACCTTCGCCGATTAGCCTTAGCATCCATAGGAGCTTTGGTTCTCAAGTCTTGATCACGGACTTGAGCTTCAGTTTGGAGCTTAGCAACCAAAATTTCTAGAGTCATTTCCTTTCGCTTATGCTTAAGGTATCCCTTGAACTCCTTCCAACTAGGCGGCAACTTGTCGACCAAGAGCGCCACAGTGTACGCCTCGGGTAGAGGCATCCCCTCATAATGAACATCATGTATAAGAGTTTGGAACTCTTGTACTTGGGGCATCATTGGACGAGAATCCACCATTTGGAATTCGGAGAGCCTCGTCACAACAAACTTCTTCGTGCTAGCAGGATTAACACGGTATTTCAACTCAAGAGCATCCCAAATTTCTTTGGCAGTCTCCTTGATTTTGAACACATTGAACAGGCCATCATCAAGCCCGTTCAGCAACATATTCCGACACAGATAGTCGGAATGAACCTAGGTATCATAGTCGATACGCACTTGAACATTCGCCTCGTTCTCAGCAGGGACAGGAGGCTTTTCTTCACGCAGGAAGCTCGCAAGCCCCATTGTGGTAATGTAAAACAGCATCTTTTGAGACCAACGTTTGAAGTCGGAGCCCGAGAAAACAGGCGGTTTCTCGGCGATAGGCATTAGCCGAGCAGCATTGTGAATGGGAGCCATTGAAGAGCTTGATGATCCAATAGTTCCAGAACCGGTGGATTGATTAGTGGATGCGCCGTTGGTTGCATTGAACGACATTTTTCCCCAGCAAATGGTTTAGGATGATACGAACAAGTATGGTCGAATATTCTCGTCTTGCGATTGTTAGAATAATTCGATACTTGGACGTGTATTACAAAAACATTCTGAACTTAAACTATAAAAAGAACAGAAACGAAAGATTACACTTGTAATGAACGAACAATTTTTAATAAACTACAAAGATCGTCCGAAGCTGGAGCTTCTGCCCGCAAGACGAGAATACGCCCCGGTAGTGCTCACGGTGAAGCGGCTCGTCCCCAAAGGTTAAAACGATCTGAACGTCCGGCAGTAGCAGCACCGCAAACTGACCGAGCACCTGCGAACTGGACTGGAACGAAGACTGAACTGTATGATATGCTGAATATGCACTGATTTTCGTGTGTTTGCAATGAACAGAATGCTGACATATATATAGCATTCCTTGATCATGTGAAGGGACTCATAGCCATTACTCCTGCCATGATGGCTGGCAGTTTCAGACGCCCAAAGGGCTGGTCGGATGAAGAGTCTTGCCAACTCAAGAGTCAAGCCAGCTCAAGAGTCTTGTCCATGCCAAAAGGCTAGTGGACTTACGGATTTGGGCCAAAAAGATAAGCCCAAACACCAGCCCAAAGCACCAATTGCCAAGATCCAAGATCCAAGATCCAAGTCCTGGGCCGAGCCCGAGCCCGAGCCCGAGCCCGACCCGAACGGACGGACGGACGGTCGGTCGGTCGTTCGGCGGCGGCGGCGCGCGCGTGTGTGTGTGTGTGTGCGCGAGGACACCCATACACACCAACCCACTTGTTATTAAGCCCATAAAGGCAAAGACTTTAAATACAAGTCAAAACCTCCATCCACAATCAATGTGGGATAACTAACATCATGTTAGTTCCTACTCCAACATCCAACTTCAACATATAATACCTCACTCACCGGAAATCGGTTTAGAAATATTAAATATACCACGTTCATCTACTCATGACGTAGATTAACATTCAATAAATATTTTAATTAAATAATAATTATTTAATTAACAATATTTATTCTTAATAAATGGTTAATTACTAAACCATTTCCAACATCTCCATCGGTGCTCCAGCAAAAAATTGCACGTGCGAAAAAATAGGTTCCTTCTCATTTCGGAGATGGAGGTTCATCCTCTTGCCTCCTCAAATCTGCGGTCGGTGCTCCAGCTGTTCCAGATGCGTGTCCGTCCTCTCGCTCGGCGGATTTTGTCAGTCCAGTTTTGGCACCGGCGTTTGGTTTGGCTGGTCTCGGTTCCTCGGCGGTCGGGTCGATCTCTGCGGTGGTTGGGGGTCCTTGTCCGTCGGGTGGTGTTTTATCCCCCGCGGCTTCCTCTGAGTCTGTTCCTCTGGCTGCGATCTTTGTAGAGGATGGATGTCCCGTCGCCAGCCCGTCCGCATTGACCTCCTCCTTTTCATTCCAAAATTCCCCAGTGGGTCCTGGTGTGCCGACGGGCAGCGTTTTGCTGGCCTGTGGTGCTTCCCCGGCGGTTCCTGGTGGTCGCCCGGCTTCTGCGTCGGTCATTGGTCCCGAGTTGGGCTTGGTCAACTGTAACACCCCAAACTTGGCGGATATTATATTGCCGTGGACCCCCGACTGGGACCCACCAGGCGAATAAAAACTGATGAATTAAATAATATAATTGTAGTACCGAACCACATTATATTACCAAATACTCCGATGAGGAGCTTAAGTACATTACACCAGGACAAACAAAATACTAGTATATTTTATATGATGATAAAATACACCACCCTAAATAAATAAACATTTCAAACGGAATTTGCAGCGGAAATACAACTGAAGAGAAATAAGAATTTCTGAAATGACTGAAATGACTGAAATGACTGAAATAAACGGAATGACTGGGGGGCCCTACTAGTATCACTGGGACTCCTCGCCGTCAACATGCTTTTCCCGTGCTTTTACCTTGCCGTGACCTGAAAATAAAATTCCCCCAACGGGGTCAGTTACACAGAACAACAATCCTCAAGGGTTGAAAATACACAATCATGATTTAACTGAAGTTATGAAATATCCTTAGTTATGAATTACGCTGAAGAGGAGTATCATAGTACGCCCGTAGTGTTCTGTGCAAGGGTACAAGACGGATGACCGGACACACCGGTCCTTGTACCTAATTAGTCTCACGGAGGTAATCGTTACCGTGTGAACAGTCCAATGTATCACTCCTAATACATGGCCATCACGTGTCCGACTAAAAATTCCACACATCCGCACCCGGCCACGCAATATGAACCCAGAAGGTCATATGAACGAGAATGACCGCAATGAATATCAATGAATAAATAATTCAACAAGGCCAAGAATGACTCACCGATATGAAAGTAATAATGAAGTGATTGATAATTTCAATGAAATGATTGGAACCGCCGTTTCTCGCTAATGAAGTGATTCTTCGACAATTACAAGTCTCAATATGATTAATACAATGATGAATGAGTTATGATTATGAATGATCAACAACAAAAGGAATGAAATCCTCTTAACCGAGTAAGAATTATCTTACACAACACCGGTGACAGTTATCCTTCCACGAACAATGTCCTAATTGAGATATCGGTCGCTCGAACAACCTTGAATAAATACAATTACCAACAATCCGTTCAATATACGAATCAAACACGAATATAACGAACTCAAAACGTCGATACGATTAAACCAAGTTCATTGGGGCATCAGATCGAACATTTTGTGGCCAACTTCGATTGATTACAACCAAACCTCAATAATACCAACATCAATTCCCCAAGAAGTGTTTCAAACCAACAAAACATCTTCAATACGATCAATAATCCGTTATGAATATCCAAAATCATGATTACAACGACAATTAATCGAAAACCCCCAAATTCAACTCAAAATTCAAAGTGTTCTTGAATAATCCTTCAATAATCCAATGAATAATCAAACATATTCATAATCATGCGTATATCACTTCATACAACATGATCTTAACATCCAAAACATCATATCTCAACACAAAACGAAAATCCAAGAGGTTTAATGAAGATTACCTTTGAAGATCCAAGCACTATGATCTGAAGAAATCGCGATAGATCGATGATCCGAGCTTCACAACCGAATGAAAGTGATGAAATTCCAACACTCAAGTGATAGATGAAGAAAAGTTCTCCCTTCAAGCTCTCTCTCCCGAACAAGGTGAAAAAAATGGATGAAATGAGCTGAATACGCTCAGGAAAACGCAATTATAGGGTTGACTGCCCTGTGTGCCGCAGCTCAGCCGAAGTGTGCCGCAGCACAGGGCCAAAAATATGCGCCCAGTGATCGGCAGTGTGCCGCAGCCCTGCCGGCATGTGCCGCAGCACAAGGTACAGAAAGTTTGGCCGATAAGTGCCACACGAGTGTGCCGCAGCCCGGACAGGTGTGCCGCGGCAGTGACTCGGCAGTGTGCCGCAGCCCTGCCGGAATGTGCCACGGCACAAAGTACAGAATGATCGGCCAAAAAAACTGGGGAATGTGTGTGCCGCGGCCCACACCCCCTTGGGTCCTGAAATGATGAAAAATTACCCGGGAAGGGAATAAAAGCAATAGGAATCGATATTAGGGAACCAATAACACGAAATGGAAGTACGAAAACCCCAAAATGGTAGTTCCAAGTAATGATTACAATGGTTCGTCCAACAAGAACACGATTCGAATAATGAAGAGATTTGAAATGACATGAATTCCAACGTCAACATCGACTAATGAATCAATTACAACAATCAAGATAATACTCTTGTCTCGATTCCCGAATAAGGTTGAAACAGTGAACAATATCGATACACAACTCGAAGTTATTCTAAACGGTGAACACGGATGAATGATTATTAACAAGTGAGAAAGTACATAGCGACAATTACCGAATGAAATTACTGAATGATAATGGCTGAATTACAACTGGGTATTACATACACCCCCCCTTAAAAGAGTTTCGTCCCCGAAAATAAGGGTCAAACAACTCGGGATAACTCTCCTGCATACTATCCTCGGTTTCTCAAGTAGCCTCTTCGACCCCGTGTCTAGACCACTAAATTCTAACCAAAGGAATCGCCTTATTCCTCAACTGTTTGATTCGCCGCTCTAAAACTCGTATAGGACGCTCCTCATACGAATGATCATCCGCGATCTTGATTTCGTCGAACTGAAGTATGTGACTCGGGTCGGCAACATACTTCCATAGCTGAGAGACGTGAAACACATTATGAATTCGGCTTAATGCCTGAGGTAAGGCCAAACGATAAGCTAGCTCGCCTACTCGTTCCAAAATCTCAAATGGTCCAATAAATCTCGGACTCAACTTCCCCCATTTTCCGAAACGGAAAATACCCCAACTCGGGGAAACCATGACCAAAACGTGGTCACCCGTCTCGAACTCTAGTGGTCGACGGCGACTGTCTGCATAAGATTTCTGTCGACTCTCAGCGGTCAACAAACGACTCCTGATCAAAGCTACCTTCTCACGGGCGGCTATAAGCATATCAGGCTCGGTGCCGATTGATTCTGATAAGTCGTGTCAACACAAAGGATATCGACAACGACGACCGTACAAGGCCTCGTAAGGTGCCATCTTGATCGAAGCATGCCAACTATTATTATACGTGAACTCGATCAATGGTAGTTGGGCTTCCCAATCGTCTTTCCAATCGAGGACGCATGCCCTCAACATGTCCTCTAATGTCTGAATGGTTCTCTTTGATTGTCCGTCGGACTGAGGGTGAAAAGATGTGCTGAAATTAAGCTGAGTTCCCATAGCACGATGAACTGATTTCCAAAAATGAGACACAAACCATCCGTCACGATCGGAAACGATACTATTAGGAGTATCGTGCAGTCTCACTATCTCTTTGATGAATAACTGGGCAAGTCTCTCGGGACCCCAAGTATCCTTAATCTCGAGAAAGTGGGCTAACTTAGTTAAGCGGTACACGATCACCCAGATCGTATTCATGCCACGACGACTCGTCGGCAAACTCGTGATAAAATCCATAGAAATATCTTCCCACTTCCATTCTGGAATAGGGAGAGGTTTCAGCATACCCGCCGGTCGCTGATGTTCAATCTTGACTTGCTGACAGGTTAAGCATCTCGAAACAAATTCCGCGACTTCTCGCTTCATATTACTCCACCAGTAATTTTGTTTCATGTCCTTGTACATCTTGCTAGGCCCCGGATGAACAGAATAAGGGGTATCATGAGCTTCTCTCAAAATTGAGTTTTTCAACTCGTCAATCGCCGGTACGCACAACTGACTCTTAAATCTCAAAAGTCCATCCTCGTGGACCACGAATCCAGGGGCTTTCCCCTGAGCCACATCCTCACGGATGCGCAACAATGCTGGGTCTGAACCCTGATTCTCTCTGATTGCCTCCTCAAGCGGCGATGAAATCTCTAACATACAAAACTGTCCCTAAACTCGCTGAAGCCAGACCTCGATCTCGGGTCTAAGGAATTCCTGCTGAAGCTCCTTCTGAACTGTTAAACGAGTAAGCATCTGCTCCTGAACAGACTTACGACTCAAGGCGTCGGCGACAACGTTCGCCTTGCCCGGGTGGTAAAGGATCTCAATATCATAATCTTTGATTAGTTCCAACCACCGCCTCTGTCGCATATTTTACTCCTTGTGAGTAAATATATACTTTAAACTCTTGTGATCGGTTAAAATCTGACAGGTGACACCATACAGGTAATGACGCCAAATCTTCAACGCGAAGACCACGGTTGCTAGCTCCAGGTCATGGGTCGGATAATTAACCTCGTAAGGTCTCAATTGCCGTGAAGCATAAGCAATAACCTTCCCATTCTGTATGAGCACACATTCGAGACCCTGCCCGGACGCATCACTATAAACCACAAATCCTTCCATCCCTTGCGGCAAGGAAAGAACAGGTGCTGAAATTAAACGGCTCTTGAGTTCCTCAAAACTCCACTGACATGCGTCGGACCACGTGTATTTCTTATCCTTACGCAAAAGGTTCGTCAATGGTTGAGCAATTTTGGAAAATCCTTCCACAAACCGCCGATAATAACCGGCTAATCCGAGAAAGCTTTGGATTTCCTTAACATTCTTCGGAGGTAACCAATCTTGGATAGCCTCCATCTTCTGAGGATCAACACGCACTCCATCTGATGAAATTACATGCCCGAGAAAAGTCACTTCGGACATCCAGAACTCACATTTGGAAAACTTTCCATAAAGTTGCTCTCGTCTCAACACGTCGAGAACCTGATGAAGATGAACCTCGTGTTCCTCTCGGTTACGAGAATAAATCAAAATTTCATCGATGAAGACAACAACAAACTGATCCAAAAAGTCAATGAAAACCCGATTCATTAACTCCATGAATACCGCAAGTGCATTAGTTAATCCAAACAGCATAACTACAAACTCATAATGACCATAGCGTGTACGAAACACTGTTCTCGCGATATCCGACTCTCGAATACGCAATTGATGATATCCAGATCTTAAGTCGATCTTGGAAAATACTGAAGCTCCCTGAAGTTGATCCAAAAGATCATCGATACGGGGTAAGGGGTATTTATTCTTGATTGTCACCCTGTTCAACTCCCGACAATCAATACACAAGCGAAAAGAACGATCCTTCTTCTTGACAAATAACACTGGTGCTCCCCACGGGGACGCACTCGGACGGATATAACCTTTCTCGAACAACTCCTCAAGTTGGTTCTTTAATTCCTGCATTTCGGTCGGGGTCATCCGGTACGGTGCCTTTGATATCGGGGACGTACCGGGCTCCAACTCAATCGTGAATTCCACATCTCTCTGTGGAGGCAAACCAGGTAACTCGTCTGGAAAAACATCGGCATATTCCCTCACTACCGGAATATCCATCAACATTACTGATGATTTCTCGGTTTTGGTCATATAGCACCAATAACCAACACACCCCTGATTGAGTAACCTCACTGCTTTCATCAAATTAATAACTCTTCCAGAACAGTTGGGATTACCTCCCTGAAACACACATTCGACCCCATCGTCTGAAATGATAGTGACCATACGCTTACGGACACTAATGATGGCATCATGACGATCCATCCAATCAATACCCAAGATGACGTCGTCTCTCGGCAAATCTACTACGATTAGGTCCGCTGGCCATACACGACCATGAAGCTGAATCGGACAATTCTGAATCTCACGATTTCCGATAATTCGTCTACCATCAGGTAGACTAATGACATAAGGCTCACAACTAGTAGCACCACCCAGACGTAGTCTACTCAAACATGACTCGGAAATGAATGAATGCGATGCACCAGTATCAAAAAGGGTACACACAGGTTGCGATAGAATATCGAGTGTACCTGAGATCATTCGAGCCTCTGGATCATCAGTCTTCTTCATCTCATAAATCCGGGGCTTGCTAGTCCGGGCACCGGACGCTCCCGTCTGCTGGCTGTAGGCTCCACCTTTAGTCGCTCCTATCATTTTAAACGACGCTGATTGAGTGGCCTGATTCTGAATGGATGACTGCTTAGCGGCCTGAGATAATGTCTCAGTAGGTTTGGAGTCCCTACGGCAAAACCGGGCCTTATGCCCAACAATTCCGCAATTATGGCACATGACAGACTGCCTCGGATACTTGGTGCTGACATGACCAAGATCCCCATAGTTATAACAGGTGATGGCCGAACTGGCCGCTCGTGACTGAGATTCCGCGAGTTTAGACGTCACAGGAGGTCGCTCAGAAAAAACAGAGCCCGCACAAGGTTTCTTGAAAGTGTCCTGATTGCCGTCAGACTGATTACGGTTCTTGGACTTTTTTCTAGCAGCTGAAGGTTGCTGTTTAGCAATTTCCCTAGCTGTAAGCTCATAGGTAAGAGCTTTCTCAATGAATTCGGCCAACGTGGTGCAATTATGATTAAGCAACTGTAGTCTCATATGGGGTTTCAGCCTCTTGCTGAAATACTTGATTTTATCCGCCTCTGAATGAATGATGGATGAGGCGAAAGGGAGGAGTTCCTGAAATTTCTCGGTGATGGCGAGAACATCATTGTCTGTTGAAGGGTCGGGAGTGAGTAATTCCGACAATTTAGATTCCCTGAGTGAAATTTGGATAATACCTCTCCATCATGAGAGTTTTGAACTGATCCCAAGTACATGATCCTTCGGTGGGCTTCAACGATAACCACCAAGAGTGAGCGCTCTTACCCAGGTAGTAAGCCACAACTGAAACTTTGTGTCCTTCGGGACACTCTACCATAGCAAACAACTTCTCGAAATGTTCGAGCCAATGAACAATATCCGCCGGCTCAGATGAGCCTTCAAAAGTAGGTGGCCTTTGGCGAGAGATGTCGCCGATGATACTGCTCATGTTCCTCTCTTGCCTCTGAGGTGGCGGCGGAGGAGCCTGCTGATTTTGATTGACTGAGTTATGCATCGTCTCCATGAACTGAGCCATCTGGGTCATTTGGGCCACTACATAAAAGCGAGTGGGTCAACCCGGACACCTTCTGACTGAGCTGTGTCCCGGGTACGACTCCCCGATAGTGAATGATCACGTCCAGGTGAATGAGTGGCAGCGTCGCTGCTCGAAGAATTTGCATTATTTCTCGCGTTCGCACGTGTATTCACACGAGCTCCCGGGATTCGGCCCGCACCACGGCTTCGTCCTCCTCGTCCTCTTCTTGCTCTCTCCATACTGAAGTAGGAAAGTCACATGATGATTATATTTCCCGCATGAATATCACGTTATGATTATGATACGAGATGATGAAAATGAGCATACACGCTCTAACACAGTGATTATATGAATGATTAACTGAAGTGACATGATTATCTGATGAAATTCTTGAAAGGATTATCTTGAACAAGTTAACAAGATTAATGATATGATCTTTCTGATCAACAACTGAGTAATGAAATGAATTGAGTGATTAACGAGTTAACATGACCGTCCTGGTCAAAATGAAAATGATGATTGAGGATTGTTAACTGATGAATTATGAATGAATGATTCTTATTGCCAGAAGTTATCCCATGGCGTTAGAAATCTTACAGTTCTTGGTCTGATTGGCTCGGCATTTGCACAGGTCACACGTGACGCGAAAGTCCAATGATACTAGTCCGATGACGATGCTTTCAAAAGAGACATGACTCGGAAGGTAGTATTCAAAACCACGCTCCGATACCAACTCTGTAACACCCCAAACTAGGCGGATATTACAGTGCCGTGGACCCCCGACTGGGACCCACCAGCGAATGAAAATCGATGAATTAAATAATATAATTGTAGTACCGAACCACATTATATTACCAAATACTCCGATGAGGAGCTTAAGTACATTACACCACGACAAACAGAATACTAGTATATTTTATATGAAGATAAAATACACCACCCTGAATAAATAAACATCTCAAACGGAATTTGCAATGAAATACAATCAAGAGAAATAAGAATTTCTGAAATGACTGAAATGACTGAAATGACTGAAATAAACGGAATGACTGGGGCCCCCTACTAGTATCACTGGGACTCCTCGCCGTCAACATGCTCTTCCCGTGCCTTTGCCTTGCCGTGACCTGAAAACAAAATTCCCCCAATGGGGTCAGTTACACAGAACAACAATCTTCAAGGGTTGAAAATACACAATCATGATTTAACTGAAGTTATGAAATATCCTTAGTTATGAATTACGCTGAAGAGGCGTATCATAGTACGTCTGTAGTGTTCTGTGCAAGTGTACAAGACGTATGACCGGACACACCCGTCCTTGTACCTAATTAGTCTCACGGAGGCAATCGTTATCGTGTGCACAATCCAATGTATCACTCCCAATACATGGCCATTACGTGCCCGACTAAAAATTCCACACATCCGCACCCGGCCACGCAATATGAACCCAGGTCATATGAACGAGAATGACCGCAATGAATATCAATGAATAAATAATTCAACAAGGCCAAGAATGACTCACCGAGATGAAAGTAATAATGAAGTGATTGATAATTTCAATGAAATGATTGGAACCGCCGTTACTCGCTAATGAAGTGATTCTTCGACAATTACAAGTCTCAATGTGATTAATACAATGATGAATGAGTTATGATTATGAATGATCAACAACAAAACGAATGAAATCCTTTTAACCGAGTAAGAATTAACTTACACAACACCGGTGACAGTTATCCTTCTACGAACAATGTCCTAATTGAGATATCGGTCGCTCGAACAACCTTGAATAAATACAATTACCAACAATCCGTTCAATATACGAATCAAACACGAATATAACGAACTCAAAACGTCGATACGATTAAACCAAGTTCATTGGGGCATTATATCGAACACTTTGTGGCCAACTTCGATTGATTACAACCAAACCTCAATAATACCAACATAAATTCCCCAAGAAGTGTTTCAAACCAACAAAACATCTTCAATACGATCAATAATCCGTTATGAATATCCAAAATCGTGATTACAACGACAATTAATCGAAAACCCCCAAATTTAACTCAAAATTCAAAGTGTTCTTGAATAATCCTTCAATAATCCAATGAATAATCAAACATATTCATAATCATGCGTATATCACTTCATACAACATGATCTTAACATCAAAAAAATCATATCTCAACACAAAACGAAAATCCAAGAGGTTTAATGAAGATTACCTTTGAAGATCTAAGCAATATGATATGAAGAAATCGCGATAGATCGATGATCCAAGCTTCACAACCGAATGAAAGTGATGAAATTCCAACACTCAAGTGATAGATGAAGAAAAGTTCTCCCTTCAAGCTCTCTCTCCCGAAGAAGGTGAAAAAAATTGATGAAATGAGCTGAATACGCTCAGGAAAACGCAATTATAGGGTTGAATGCCCTGTGTGCCGCGGCTCAGCCGAAGTGTTCCGCGGCACAGGGCTAAAAATATGCGCCCAGTGATCGGTAGTGTGCCGCGGCCCTGCCGGCATGTTCCGCGGCACAAGGTACAGAAAGTTTGGCCGATAAGTGCCACACGAGTGTCCCGCAGCCTGGACAGGTGTACCGCGGCAGTGACTCGGCAGTGTGCCGCGGCCCCGCCGGAATGTACCACGGCACAAAGTACAAAATGATTTGCCAAAAAAACTGGGGAATGTGTGTGCCGCGGCGCACACTCCTTGTGCCGCGGTCCACACCCCCTTGGGTCCTAAAATGATGAAAAATGACCTGGGAAGGGAATAAAAGCAATAGGAATCGATATTAGGGAACCAATAATACGAAATGGAAGTACGGAAACCCCAAAACGGTGGTTCCAAGTAATGATTACAATGGTTCGTCCAACAAGAACACGATTCGAACAATGAAGAGATTTGAAATGACATGAATTCCAACGTCAACATCGACTAATGAATCAATTACAACAATCAAGATAATACTCTTGTCTCGATTCCCGAATAAGGTTGAAACAGTGAACAATATCGATACACAACTCGAAGTTATTCCGAACGGTGAACACGGATGAATGATTATTA
Organism: Orobanche coerulescens; assembly: GCA_033398695.1. Taxonomy (NCBI): domain Eukaryota; kingdom Viridiplantae; phylum Streptophyta; class Magnoliopsida; order Lamiales; family Orobanchaceae; genus Orobanche; species Orobanche coerulescens. The sequence continues at coordinate 105,356,077 of CM065807.1, read as the reverse complement.
ACAAGTGAGAAAGTACATAGCGACAATTACCGAATGAAATTATTGAATGATAATGACTGAATTACAACCGGTATTACATCAACGATGGATCCGGCACTTCGATCGGTCAGAATACGGTCTCCGGGCAGATCAGCGGTGTGGAGGTGCCTTCACTGTGTTTTTCGAAGCTTTCTCTGACCCCAAATCCGGTAAACCCAACCCACAAAATATCCCCGGCCACCAAATTGGGCATATCTTATCTGAACAAAAACCCTTTTTCATCTAATCCAACTCCATTAACATCTCAAAAAATCACGGTGTACCCAACAACGAAAGCTCTCTCCATGGCTCCGAAAAAAACCCAAAGTCAGCTTCAATCGCTCGCTAATGAAATCACGGCGAATATATTCAAATATACCACGGTCAATGAGTCGATCCCTACAGAGGTTCCTAAAAAAGCAGCACGAGCAATCCCGGAAAATTTTATCAACGAGCAGTCGGGCGTTTCTGAAGAGGGCTCTTCAAAGGGTATGTTGGAGGAAGGGGAAATACCTCCGATCCTTAACCCTCCAGCAGCAAATTTGTCTCAGAACGCTCCCAAGTCATACCGTGATGCCATCTCCAGGGAGGATATCAATGATACTAGATTTGGTACGCTGGATTTTTCACACTCCATTCCGACAGCCAACTTCACAAAGGAGGAATGTGATACAGTGTCCGAATTCTACATATTTGCCCTCATTGGCAAATTCACATACGGTAAACCATCTAATCAGGTAATATCCCAACAACTTAAAGCTGACAGTTTTGGACTGTGTAAAGTGCATTTCTTGAATGGTAAGCATGTGCTTATCAATTTAACTTGTAAAACTCTGTGTGATAAATTGTGGATGAAAAGGGAATATAATTTTGCAGGTTTTCCCATGAGATTGTTCCAGTGGTCACCATCTTTCGATTTCAAACATGAACCGGCCTTAGTGCTAGTGTGGTTTAAAATTCATTCTCTACCCTCACAATGGTTTGATTTATGTTCTCTTAAAACCATAGCCAGCCTGGTTGGCACCTTTGTGAAGGCTGATGATTTCACACTTAACCGAATCAAAATGAATTTTGCTAGACTATGTGTTCTTATCAATTTGGAAGAACAACCTACCAAAAAAATTAATCTCCAAGTGGAGGAGATCAAAACTGAATATGACATAGAATTCGAAAAAATACCGAAATATTGCCAACACTGTAAACATATTCGTCATGACATAGTAGAGTGCTACATTAAAAACCCAGCTTTAAAACCTGTTGTTTTTACTCATAAAAATTTGGGAAAAAATATGAAGTCTACTACTGAAATTATTCAAAACTAAAATCAGGATAACGATGGTTTTATGAGGATAGGTAAGTCTAAAATAATTTCTGCCAATTTTAACAGTCCACACCTTGATTCGGTCAAATCTGGCTCTCAAAACAAATTTCAAACTCTTGCTGTTTTACAAGAATCAGAGGAGCACCCCCAGGTTTCTGGTTCACCAAAATCTGATTTCGCTAACAACAACCAGATGGAACCTGATCTTGGGAGTAAAGGGACTAAAAATATGGCCAAAAAATCACATCCCCATATCCTAAAACCTATTGTCCCTCCTATGGAAAAACTGGATGAGGCCTCTAACCAAGGCAAATCATCTTCGGAAAAAATGGTTGTCTTTGGGGCTTCGGCACTTCAATTGATTGTTGGCGTTCTGATTTAATTGTATTTAAACCCCTCGATATTGTTTTGCATGATATTCTTGAATGTATCTTGTTGATGTCGGGATCTCGGCATGGACTCCCACTCGAGAAATATGTAGCGAGTGGTTGTGATTGAATCTAATGATGATTTTGATTTTGATACAGGAGGAGGGTCCGACAGGTCCACTAATTCAAAAAAAAAAATTCAAGATCCTTCCCTCTCGGATAACAATGACGCTTGTTCCGATTTTGATGAGAATAAGTTTATTAAAGGGAATTCTAAGGAAAAAAACCATATTTACAGTAGCGGAGGCTTACGAAAAATAAAACCCTAACTAATAATGTTCCAAAAGGAGGACTAGGAGGAGTGCTAAATCACTCAATGATTAGTACACTTTTTTGGAATATTAGAGGTATTGGGAACAAACCTGCCCAAAATAAAATTAGAATGTTAAAAGAAAACACCATTTTAACATTTTGGCTCTCATTGAACCTAAAGTGAATTTGGACTCAAATTTTTTTCTTAAACGTTTTGGGTTTTCTAATGTGTGTGCCAATGTTAGTAACCATGTCTGGCTTTTCTCTGAACTTGGTGTTCAAATCAATATTTTACAAAATAAGGAGCAGTTGCTTCATGTGGAAGTTGCATGTGATTCCCTTCCCAACCCTTTTATATTAACTGTGGTTTATGGTAGAAATACCAAACTTGAGAGAACGGACCTTTGGGATGATCTTTTTTTCCGTCAGTCAAAGCCAGATTCTTTGGATGGTTGGAGGCGATTTCAACATTATCCTCCAATCGGACGAGAAAAAAGGAGGGGCTGCCCCAATCCACTCAGATATGGAGGATTTCAAAGATGCTTTATTAAACTACAACTTGACTGACGATGGTTTTGTGGGCACCCCTTTCACCTGGTATAGTAATGGTGTTTGGCAAAGATTGGATAGGATCCTTCTCTCCCCCGAGTGGTATTCGGCTTTTCCTTGCATGTCCATTAGACATCTCCCTAAATTTAAATCGGATCATAACTCCATATTGTGTCAATTTAGTAATAATATTTCTAAACCCAAGTCGTCCTTCAGATTTCAGAATATGTGGATTAAACATCATCTTTTCTTATCTACTGTGAAGGAATCTTGGGAACTTTATACCAATTCTAGAGGATTACTTAAACTTGTTGAAAAACTCTCCAGGTTAAAATACACTGTAACACCCCAAACTAGGCGGATATTACAGTGCCGTGAATCGCCGACTGGGACCCACCACGCAAATAAAAATGATGAATTAAATAATATAATTGTAGTACCGAACCACATTATATTACCAAGTACTCCGATGAGGAGTTTAAGTACAACACACCAGGACAAAACCGAATACTAGTATATTTTATATGGAGATAAAATACACCACCCTGAACAATTAAACATCTCAAACGGAATTTGCAGCGGAAAATACAAATGACGGAAATGACTGAAATAACTGAAACAAACGGAATGACTGGGCCCCCCTACTATTATCACTGACTCTCGCCACAAGATGCTCTTCCCGTGCCTTTGCCTTTCCGTGACTAAAACCAAAATCCCCAACGGGCCGGGCCATACGTAACAACAATCCTCAAGGGTTGAAAATACACAATCATGATTTAACTGAAGTTATGAAATATCCTTAGTTATGAATTACGCTGAAGAGGAGTATCATAGTACGCCCGTAATGTTCTGTGCAAGTGTACAAGACGAATGACCGGACACACACGTCCTTGTACCTAATTAGTCTCACGGAGTTAAGCTTTACCGTGTGCACTGTCCAATATATCGGTGAACCCAATACATGGCCATCGCGTGCCCGACTAAAAATTCCACACAGCCACACCCGGCCACGCAATATGAACCCAGAAGGTCATATGAACGAGAATGACCACAATGAATATCAATGAATAATAATTCGACAAGGCCAAGATGACTCACCGAGATGAAAATAATAGTGACGTGATTGATAACCCAATGAAATGATTTGGAACCGTCGTTCCTCGTGAATGAAATGATTATTCGACAATTACAAGTCTCCATGTGATTAATACCATGATGAATGAGTTATGATTATGAGTAATCAACAACAAAAGGAATGAACGTCCTTTTAACCGAATAAGAGTTAACTTACACAACACCAAAGAAGAATGTTCGTCCACGAACAACGTCCTAAATGAAATGTCGGTCGCTCGAACAACCTTGAATCAATACAATTACCAACAATCCGTTCAATATACGAATCAAACACGAATATAACGAACTCAAAACGTCAATACGATTAAACCAAGTTCATTGGGGCATTATATCGAACACTTTGTGGCCAACTACGATTGATTACAACCAAACCTCAATAATACCAACATCAAAACCCCCAAGAAGTGTTTCAAAGCACCAAAACATCTTCCAAATGATCAATAATCCAAAATGAATATCCGAAAACGTCATTATAACGATAATTAATCGAAAACCCCCAATTTCAACTCGATATTCAAAGTGTTCTTGAATAATCCCTCAATAATCCAATGAATCCTTATACAAACTCGTAATCATATACATATCCCTTCATATAACATGATTATAACGTCCAAAACATCATATCTCAATACAAAATCGAAATCCAAGATGTTGAAGAAATTACCTCCTGAAGATCCAACCACTTCGATCCGATGAACACGAGTTAAAACGAGTATCCAAGCTTCCCAAATGAATGAAGATGATGAAAATTACACACTCAAATGATTGATGATGGCAAAATCTCTCCCTCAAGTCTCTCTCTCGGAACAAAGAAGAAAAGGGATGAAAAATGATGAAAAAGTCCCGGCCGGGTCCTCATATACTGCCAGAAGTTACGGCCGTAACTCGGCCCTCATACTGCCAGAACAGGAGTATGATAGTAGGGAGACATGGCAAAACTCCCTATGAGGTTTGGAATAATAGAACTCCTACTGTTGCTTACTTTCATGTTTTTGGTTGTAAGTGTTTCATCCACAACAACGGTAAAACACAACTAAATGCCTTTGATGCTAAAACTGATGACGGTCTCTTTATGGGATATTCTCAAAGAAGCAAGGCATATAGAGTTTTTAATAAAAGAACCTTAGTTGTGGAAACACCCCATGCTGTTTTTGATGAATCTACCACTGAGTACAGGAAACAAGTTGAGCTAATTGAGAACAAGCTCAAGTCAGCGACCCTTGAAGAAGTCATTATACATGACACTGGAATGGTGGACTCACCTGCAGACCAGCCTGATGACCCAACTGTAGATGCTGAAGACCCAACTGCAGATCAGAAAGGATCACCAAACCTATCTGATCCAGTTGCTGCTGAAGAAGACCCAGCTGTAGCTGACAAAGACTCACCTGCAGATCAGATCCAGCCTGCAGATGACAAGACCGTAGCTGATCCAGTTGCAGACCAGAACCCAGCTGATGTAGAAATCCACCAGAGCAATCCAATAGGGGGAACAAACCCAGAAGAGGACGACATCCCCAAGTGGCACAACGATCACCCAATTCAGCAAATCATCGGAAAGTTGACTGATGAAGTTAAGACAAGACAGTCAACCCTACCAGCAGGAATGGCTATGTTCTCATGCTTTATGTCACAAATAGAACCTAAAACTACAGAACAAGCCCTAGAAGATTACTCTTGGATAAATGCTATGCAAGAGGAATTGGAGCAGATGGAGAGAAACAAAGTTTGGGAACTAACAGACAGACCTGATCACAGGAAAGTTATTGGCACCAAATGGGTGTACAAAAATAAGAGTGATGAAGACGGAGCTGTTGTTAGGAATAAGGCCAGACTTGTAGCAAAAGGGTATGCACAGTGTGAAGGAATAGATTTTGATGAAACCTATGCACCTGTTGCAAGATTAGAAGCCATCAGACTATTCCTCACATATGCGGCATTCAAAGATTTTGAAGTATATCAGATGGATGTAAAGAGCGCTTTTCTAAATGGAATCCTAGAAGAAGAAGTCTATGTAGAGCAACCCCCAGGTTTTGTCAAAGGAGACAAAGTCTACAAGCTGTTAAAGGCTCTCTATGGACTTAAGCAAGCACCTAGAGCGTGGTATGAAACATTATCTGTGTTTCTTGAGAAAAATGGTTTTTGCAAAGGAAAAGTGGACAAAACCCTATTCAGAGTGGAGCACGAAGGTCACATATTAATAGTCCAGATATATGTGGATGACATCATATTCGGATCAACCAATCCAGAGCTATGCGAGAAATTCTCCAACCTCATGCAAGGAGAATTTTAGATGAATATGATGGGAAAGCTTAACTTCTTTCTTGGACTACAAGTTAAGCAGATGGAAAAAGGAATTTTCATCAACCAAGCTAAGTATACCAAAGATCTGATCAAGAGATATGGAATGGAATCACCCAAGCCAGCAAGAATTCCTATGAGCACAAGTACTCACCTGGATACAGACGAGGCAGGCATATCAGTGGACTCAACCCACTACAGAGGACTCATTGGATCTCTTCTGTACCTCACTGCAAGCAGGCCAGACATATCCTATGCTGTTGGAGTTTGTGCACGATTCCAGTCCAAGCCGAAGCAATCACACCTAGATGCAGCTAAGAGGATAATAAAATACCTTAAGTCTACAATCAATGTTGGACTATGGTATCCCAAGGATGATAATTTCGAGCTGTCAGGATACTCAGATGCGGATTTCGCAGGATGCAAAATCAACAGGAAGATCACAAGTGGAACGTGTCAATTCCTGGGAACCAGACTGATATCCTGGTTTAGCAGGAAGCAGGTTTCTAACTCTATCTCCACTACAGAGTCAGAATACCTAGCTGCAGGTAGTTGTTGTGCTCAGATTTTATGGATTAGACAGCAGCTAAGGGATTATAATATCATTGCAAATGAAGTTCCTATCTGGTGTGACAACAATAGTGCTATTACAATAACCAACAACCCGGTTTTGCACTTAAGGACGAAGCACATTGACGTTAAGCACCATTTCATCAGAGACCATGTGCTTAACAAAAGGGTTAGAGTTGAAAAAGTCAGCACAGACTACCAGATAGCTGACATCTTTACCCAACCCTTGCCAGAAGAAAGATTTTTGGAGCTGAGCAGAGATCTTGGATTACTAGATTGGGAATCTAGTACTGAAGCAAGCTGAAGCATTTCAGAGGCAGGACGGACAAAGCAACCTAGCTGATCAGAATATCAGGCGAGGAGTCAACTCACCTGATACAGAGCGGTCAACAGTCAACAAATCAGACCAGCTAAGTTTTCTAAACTAACCTCTGAATATTTAATTATTATCTGCCATATTAATAATATTATTACATTAATTTTGGTTAATAAATGGCATTTAAATACATATTTCCTAAGCCAAGTGGCAATTTTTAATACACGCATCAATCGCTTATTAAATCAACCTCCACGGTGGCCAATCAGAATCAACCGTCAAATTTTAAAAATGGGCCACCGATTCAAATTTGAAATTCAAAAGAATATCAAAAGGCGTACCACCGTTTCAAATATATAATAAATTAATCCATATGTCTTTTCATCTTCTTTATAAGGAAAGAAAACCAGTTACTTTACCTTTTACGCTTACCAGAAACCCTAGATTTTTCAGAGCAAAAATTTCTTGAACACCAAATACACTAAAATCTTTTATTTGCAGAAATGGCATCCTACTTCGAAGGCGTTAATCTGAAGGCGGTCAAAGACCAGATCATTTTCTCGCTGGTCGTCGATTTTGAAGGCTTATTGGAACCGAATTTGGAGGATTACGATGTGCTTGACCTAATTCGCGCAATGAAGCTCAATGGGATCTACCCATTCCTAGACATCAACCCTCAACATCTATACAAGGAGGATGTTATCGCGTTCTATCGCGGAGCTTGTTTAATTCAAGACGGAATTCGAAGCACTGTTCGCGGAAGGCAAATCGACATAACGCGAGAGTCGATTCGCAGAGTTTTCGGTATGAAGCATCGCGGCATAGCCTTCGAAGCTCTCAAGCAGTCTTCTGCCGAAATCTAGAAGAAGATTAAGGTGGAGAATATCCCGGAAAAGCTGAAACTAACTGCCAAGAGAAATGAGCTTAAGAAAGTTTATCGTTTTACGTTGGACATAACCAACAAAATAATCATGGGGATGGCCGGAAGTTATGACCAACTGTCGTTGGCAAAATTTATGGTGCTGGGAGAACTGATTCAGGAAGAAGAAATTGACTGGGCCGACTACATATTCAGGCAACTCGTGCGAGAGGTCAACAAAGTCGAGTGGCTTGACGATGAGAAGAGATTTAAGACAAAGCTGGCGTTTGGAACGCAGCTGAGTTGGATGCTGGAAAAGACAGGCATAGCGAAGGGAAGCACTGACCCCTTCCATCCCAACAAAATACTTGGTCATATGGACCACGAGAAGGTGAGAAAATTGGGAGGCGCAAAGAGAGCAGCCCAGATGCTGAAAGACCTACCTGATACAAGGCCATATCCAAGATATTATTCGTCAGGAGAGTCGGACCGACCTGCAGCCGACATCCCAACTGCAGTCGAGTCAGACACCGAGTCCGACGACACTCCCATAGCAATCAGATTTAAGAGAAGGGGACCAGCCCCTGAAGGACCTTCTACCATGCAGTCGTCACCAGAACCCTCTCCCAAGAGGCCAAGGAAACTGCAATTTAGTGAGGAAGAGCAGTCTGAACATCTTGCCAGCCCCTCATCCAGATCACCAACTCATCCGGAAGACCAGCCTGCCCCAGTCACCCACGAGACTCGGATTGTCGCTGTACTCACCCCCTCAGCCTACATCTCCGAGGAAGAAGAAGCAGGTCTCATAATTTCTATCCCTGAAGCCAACTATACCTTTAACCTCTTAGAAAATAACACTTTCAATCTATCCATCGAACAACTACAACTTGTAAAACCTCTAGCTTTAAAACAATCGTTCTTTGAAATTTTTGAAGAATGGAAATTTTTGAAATCCTTATCCTTTGTCAAACTTCAATCTTTTATTGACACTTGTGGTTGGGACTATCCCCAAGCCACGGAGGATGTGCTGACAGATTTTTGTAAAACGTCAGACACAATTTTGATCCTTCAGGAGGACTGGTTCATGTCCAATTTTAAAACCAACATGGACCAGTTCATCTACTGCATTATGCTTAGTATTTTTGACGGATCTTATGAGAAGGTTGTTGAGGAGGTAGTTGAAAAGGAAATTAGAATTGAGGAGGTAGATGGAGAAGAAAATAAAGAAGTTGTTGTTTTGGATGATGAAGAAGAAGGGCAGGAGGAGAGCAGAGAGGAAGAAAAGATCTTAGTTGAAAATCAAGCTGATGAAGTAGAGAAGACAGAAGAATTGAATGAAGAAGAAGAAGAAGAAGGAGAAGCAGTAGAACAAGATGAAGGTGAGAAGGAGGATGATGATGATGATGATGGAGGAGATGAAGGAGCTGAAAAAGAGAATGAAAAAGAAAAGGATGAGGAAAAAGAAAAGGAGAAAGAAGAAGAAGAAAAGGAGGAGGAACAGGAGAAAGAGGAGGAGAAGGCAGAAGAAGAAAAGGAGCCAAAGCCAGAGCCAGAGCCGTCTCAAGAAGCTGCAGATAGGACTGTGGTACCTGCCCGGTACACCAGCCTAGACGCGGAGTTAGCTGAGGACTCCAGGTCAGGGACCCCATAGAAGACCCCCTCTGGAGTACCAGCTGCAGACAAAAGCTTGCAGACCAGTGGTTCGATTGCAGAAGGCTCAGGAGAGCACTCTCCACCAGCTCAGATATCTCCTGCCATGACTGAGCTGATCAGGCAGATAGTGAAAGATACAATTGGAGAGCTGCTGGCAACTCAGGTCACTCCTGACCTTCAATCTATTAATGCAAAGATCGACACTCTGCTGCAGAGAGAAGTTCCTCAGCCCCCTCCCCCAACCAACAACAGAATGCCATTTGGCATGTCAGATTGGATGGGCAGAATGGAGCAGCAATTAACTACTGTAATTGATGCTGGCAAAAAGGGGGAAGAGAGAGTTCAGGGGGAAGGAAGTAATCAAGGAGAGATAAGGGCAGAGATAAGAACGAAGAAGAGGCAAGATGTTCTTCAAATTGAAGGACCATCAAGTCTGAAAAGAAAGGAGATTTCTGCCCCCAGTCAACCTGAAGAGCAGCCCATGGAGAAGAAGAGAAGAAAGCAAGAAGAGCTACAAAGATTCGAATGGGAAGGCAAAGAAGTGTGGTTTGTTGAAGAATTCTTGCCAAAAGAATTCATGACTCGTTGGGCGGATGCCAAGAAACAATTCATAGAGCAGTTCTATCTCTGTGAGATACTTGATGATAAAGAATGCTCGCCCCAACAGTCATTCATCAACTACATGGATAATAGATGGCCTACTCTGTGGAAGTTAATGCTTAAGTATGCAGCCAAATGGCAGGCTTATCCTATGATTCCCAGATTCAAAGCAGAGGAAGCGCCGGCCCGTTTGGACAATGAGCTTAACGAACTAGAGCTTCAAAGAGAAATTAGGAAGCTATGTGAAGAGCACAAGTTCTCTTCAAAAGAGGACCAAGACTTTGCTGCTCTAGTCGTTAGAAGAAAATATGGTCTTGCCCCAGTCAAGATAAGACCAATTGGAGCTAAACCCTTCAGACCTGCCAAACAGCCTATTCGAAGAGGCAGAGGAAGAGGCAGATGACTCTTATTTTTTTGTAATGATTTATGTACTTAAAATTTTCTTGAAAAATTCAGACATGTACTTGTAAAAATTAATAACAGTCTTTTTGAATGACAATTCCCAGTTGTCTCAAAAACTAGACTGACTTTAGTTTGTGTCTTGCACTTAAGTGCAGACTTGATCATTTGATTACTTGTCTAAAGTTTTGCCATCATCAAAATAGGGGGAATTTGTTAGGAATACTTGTTAGATTTTGATGATGTCATTAATATAAAATCAAATGTTTATTACTTGGCAAAAATGTAAGGAAGAACCAAATGAGTATCTTCCATAGGCCAAATATGTTAAGTATAAAACTTGGCAAAATGTAAAGAAGAACCAAATGAGTATCTTCTATAGGCCAAAAATTAGTTAGGCTAAAATCGGCTAAGCACTGAGTACAACTAAGTTCATCAGAGAGGATCAGTCGAGTCGAGTCAGAGTAGTCCTGGTCAACATAATTTATCAGAGAGGTTTGACCAGACTGCAGCCAAGGTGCCTCAGAGAAGTCATCTGATCAGATAAGTCACAAACAGTGAACAGCAGAGAGGTCCAGACTGCAGAGATGTTAGCTGCTCATCAGCCTAGTCGAAGTCAGCCAAGTACTCCAAGTCCACGTCAGCATGCGTTGAAAAGTCAAGTATTACGGAAAGTCACATGCAACGTGAAGAGACAAATTGGAGTGATTCCCGCCAGAGATATGAATTAAAAAAGCTATCCAGACCCACCTTGAAGACTTTAAACATTTTATAATCAAAAGATTCGGCGCATCACATGCAGAGTCTTCACAACGGTCGGAAGATAGAATAAAATAATGGGAATCCAGCCTTGCAACGTTCAGAAAGAATAAACAAAGAAGTCTCCCTCCAACAGACGGATTTGTTCAAAAGATTTGCAACGGCTACAAGGAAAAAGCTCAGAGATCGTGACCTATATATATCCGAAGATTTGAAATTGAGCAATCACCGGTGCGAACATACTTTCAAGCGATCAAAGCATTCAAGCAATCAAAAAGCAATCTATAGCATCGTGAAAAAGAGCAGTTCTAAAAGTTCATACTTAAAGAAGCTCTTAGTTGGAGAAGACAAAAACTCTTGTCTATAATACTGAGTTCGGGGTACTTTACTGGTTGAAGTTAGAGACTGTAAAGGCATACGAGTATCGAGGATCGAGAGGTGCAAGGCAGTCAAGTGTGGTACAACGTCACGGATTTCCACTGGTTGGAAGCTATTGTAGTTTTGTTTGAATCACTTTAATATTTATCACTGGTTGAGAATTATAGTGAATTCATCTCCAACTGGTTTGGAGAAAAGTGGATTAGTAGAGGATTACCCTACCTCTGAGACCACTATAATCGCCTGCGTTCTTTACTGTTTTATTGCATCATACTTTAACTGCTGCATTCATTGTTAAGTGTTTCATTAGTTGCTTCCTATTCGTCATCAGCTGACTTCCGCATATATTAAAGAACAAACGACTCCAAGTCATTTGTTTACCTATCAGCTGAAGAAACTCACTCTTCGTGAAAAAGAGTTTAAGAGTTTCTACAAGTCTATTCACCCCCCCTCTAGACTTGTACCTGGACGACTTGTGACCTACAATTATTGCCACCAATAATTGTTATTATTGTAATGGTGTTGAAAATATTCCCCATCTCTTTCTCTATGGACCGGTTGCTAAAGATGTGTCGAAGTTTTTCCATAACCTTGCGGGTATTAAAATTCTTATAACCTCCAATTTCAATCTTGTCATTGCCAATTGTTTTGGTAAAATAAATGGCAATATCCACATTTTTCACATCATCTCGATCCTCATTCTTTGGTTTCTTTGGTGCTGTAGGAACGATAAGAGAGTTAATAATGTTCCTTTTTCGCCGAAAGTTGTGTGTAAGCTTATTTGGAACTACATCTACAATCTCAATCTTCAGGGCAAAATTAAAAGTCATTTTTGGAAGGGAGCGGATAGAATTGCCGACTATGTGGGCATCAAACCGGCCCCGGGGCCGAGGTAAAAAATCAAGGCTGTCCGTTGGATTAAGCCGGACATAGGTTGGTGGAAACTCAATACATACGGGGCTGCGAAGGGCAACCCGGGCATTGCGGCCGCGGGGGGGATTGTTCGGGATCATCTCGGCAACCTGCTCTTCATGTTCTCCGAATTTCGTGGGGCCCAAACCAACAACTTTGCTGAAATATACGCCATTTGGAGGGGACTCGATATTTGCATCGATCACAATTTTACTAAAATTTGGGTGGAGGTCGATTCGAAGGTTGCACTCCACTTGATTGAGCAGTCATCTTCGTGTCATTGGTAGCTCCATAGTCTCATTATTAAAATTCGGGCCCTTGTGGAAAAATACGAAATTTATTTTTCTAATATTTCTCGTGAGGGCAATGCCGTTGCCGACCTATTGGCTAACAAAGGTTGTGATCGTCAAGATTTTTATTTCCATGATATCTCCAATATTGAAAGGAAAATCCAAGGCCTTATTAAACTCGATAAAATGTCCTACCCCTATATTAGGAGTAGGAAAGTCTACATGTAATCGTCTTTTAGTTTGGGAGTTACTTGGCAAACTTTAGCCATGCTTTGGGGTCGGCTACCCCTAATATTCATGTGTGTCTTATTTTAGGACGTGTTGAGGAACTCGTCCTCCCTCATTTTCTCGGGCGTGTAGAGGGACTCGCCCACCCTCAATTTTTCGCAACAATATAAGAGCTGCTTTTTTTTTTTTAAAAAAAGTCTTGTTAATAGGAGATAAGACCACGCTACATTTATTCGAGTTGGAACTCTATGAAAACTCGTGTTTATTGATTAGATTCGAGCCATTTGTACTCAGAATTGGCTATAAGAGCTCCGATTAATCTTTTACTTCTTGATTATGTCTTGTTGTAGCAAGGATTGGATATAGTAGCTCCGATTAAGTCTTTACTTCTTGATTAAGTCTCCTTAATAGGAGATAAGACCACGTTACATGCATTCAAGTCAGAACTCTATGAAAACTCGGGTTTATTGATTAGATTCTAGCCTTTTGTACTCGGTATTGGCTATTAGAGCTCCGATTAATCTTATACTTCTTGATTAAGTCTTGTTGTGGCAAGGATTTGTTATAATAGCCCCGATTAAGTCATGTTAATATGAGAAAAGATCACGTTATATGCATTCGAGTCGGAACTCTAATGAAAACTTGGGTTTATTGATTGGATTCGAGCCTTTTGTACTAAGAATTGGCTATAACAGCTTCGATTAATCTTTTACTTCTTGATTCAATCTTGTTGTAGTAATGATTCCCCATAATAGCTCCTATTAAGCCTTTACTTCTTGATTATGTCCTGTTAATAGGAGATAAAACCATGGTACATGTATTTGAGTCGGATATCTACGAAAACACAGTTTTATTGATTTGACTCGAGCATTTTATATTGAGAATTGGTTATAATATCTCTGATTAAGTCTTTAATTCTTAATTAAGTCTTGCTAATAGGAGATAAGACCATGTTACATGCATTCGAATTGGAACTCTGTGAAAACTCGGATTTATTGATTAGGTTTGAGCCTTTTGTACTCAGAATTGGCTATAATAGCTACGATATTCTTTTGCTTTTTGATTAAGTCTTTTTGTAGCAAGGATTCGCATAATGGCTCCGAGTAAGACTTTACTTCTTGATAAGTCTTGTTAATAATAGATAAAACCACATTACATGCATTCGAGTAGGAACTCTATGAAAACTCGAGTTTATTTATTAACTTCGAGCCTTTTGTACTCAGAATTGGCTATAACAACTCTGATTAATCTTTTCTTTCTTGATTAGGTCTTGTTGTAGCAAGGATTCACTATAATAGCTCTGATTAAGCCTTTACTTCTTGATTACATCTTGTTAATAGGAGATAAGACCACGTTACATGCATTCGAGTCAGAACTCTGTAAAAACTCTAGTTTATTGATTAGATTCGAGCCTTTTGTACTCCTAATTGGCTATAAGAGCTCCTATTAATCTTTTATTTCTTGATTAAGTCTTGTTGTAGCAAGGATTCGCTATAATAGCTACAATTTGTAACACCCCCAAATCCCATTGGGTTATTACAGTGTCGTGGACCCCACACCAGGAGATCCACCAGGCGGACATGACTAAAATACAACAAACTGACCAAAAGGGGAATCACAATCCCTACACTTACATCCAACAATAATATTCCGATATGGAATTTCAACAACAAGAGTGGGCCTACATGGCCAAAATATAATACAACAACATCCACGAGCCTTGCTCGGATAATACAAAATGACAATGACTGATAAGACTGGAGTACTCCAAACTGTCCGACCGACATGAACACCAAAACATATCAGACTAGTATCGCTCGAATGCCTCGTCGCCATCGTCATGCCCCTGTGTCTCAACTCTCTCCTCGCAAGCGCCTAAAACATGAAAACATGTTCCGCCCCCACGGGGTCAGTCATCCAGATAATGAATATCAAATACATGAACAACATGATATGCATCCAAAGGCAGAATAAATGGTACATCAATGGTAATACGAGATGCTCACAAACCAAAGTAAGAATGGAGCATTCGTGAAATACTATGCCCACGGCATACTATTGGTACCTGCTCCACAGGTTAGAACACAAGTGCCCAACGGCGAATCATCAATACAGATCACAACAGTGAACTACACGAAGATAAACCAACCCAGAGCTAAAATAAATACGAATCACAATGCCCGAAGGTTCCAACAAAAATACCAATACGTCACGATGGCCTGAAAGCCACTTAGCCGAAACTACCAGTCATCACAATGGCCCGAAGCCAAACAGCCCGAAGCTATATCATCTAAGGGATGAAGCCACGTCACGAAGCCGTATCACAATGAGGGACGAAGCCATGGCACGAAGCCGTATCACAATGAGGGCCGAAGCCATGGCACGAAGTCGTATCACAATGAGGGTCGAAGCCACGGCATGAAGACGTATCACAATGAGGGCCGAAGCCATGGCACGAAGTCGTATCATAATGAGGGCCGAAGCCACGGCACGAAGCCGTAACACAATGATGGCCGAAGCCACGGCACGAAGCCGTATCACAATGAGGTCATCCAATGACCGTGACCTGCTGAATTGCAGGTGCTGGGAAACCAACCGCGAAGGTTCAAGCCCCAGACTTACCCATCGAGCACTAGCCGAACTAGCTTCCACAATTAGTCGCAAACGGAAATGATTACAACATTATCGAATTCACAGGAATAATAGTGTGTTGTCTTGAATCGGCTAACGCAATAAAAATACTCTCGGATGGGCACCGTCCTCAGCGGTCCCAATTCAAAATACCTCGACTGTAATATCCTTACTTTTTTTACCTATAATTATTAATTCATGAACCTCGTGGGTTGGTTTGTAATTTTTCGAATATTGGTATCGTGTGTTTGATTCGAGATTGAGCTTGTATGTTGTGTCTCTTACCAATATTTCGCTAGTATTCGATAACAGTTGGTCGTACTATTTGTATCGCTTCCGCAACCTAGGGCTAACATGCGCTAAGTTATCCAAGTAACGTACGCAATGGAGGTCGTAAGCCAGCGCACGCTACCGCCGGAAGGATAGAGCACGCTAACCGGCATCATGGGACAGTCCAGAGGGCACTAGACTGGGACAAGGATCGATCTAGCGCACCCTAAGGCAACTTAGTAGCGCATGCTAGGGGAGCAGGTAGCGCACGCCACTGTCGGGTGGTAACGCGCGCTAAGCGACCCGGACAGTAAGGGCAGTGGGGTCTGGACTTCGGCTAGACCAACAGGTAACGCACGCTAAAATGATTGCTGCGCGCGCTAACTCGTCAGGCATAGCGCACGCTATTCGGTCATAGCACACGCTACCGGGATGGGCCTAAAGGTTTCTGGTCAGGGCAGAAAAGTTTATGGACTTGGACTGGGCGCCAGGGAGCGTACACTAAGGCGGCAGCTGTGCGTGCTAACTCGGCGGTACAGCGCACGCTTACTCGGCTGAGTAGCGTACGCTGTCGGATGAGGTGCATGCCAGCTCGGCTGGGCAGAAGTGTCTGCACTGCAGGCCTAGGCCGATAGCGCATGCTATCGGGGAAGCGCTAGCGCGCGCTAGGGCACACCTATATAAATACATGTGTTGCGGTCAACACTTGTCATTTTTCACAATCTTTCCTCTTCTCCGAGTTTCTAGACAACTCCAGGGTTGTGTAGGCGAGGGTTTCGATGGAGCACGGTAGAAACTTGAATATTTTCAACTTCAAGCAAAGATCTATAAATCCTACATCATTTTCACCAAGGAATTGAGGTAATCCTTCCTTAGAACCTTAACTTTGGGGAAGTTGGGGGGTTTTGGGGATCTCATTTCTCCAACTGTTTTAGCTCCAAATTTATGATGAATTATAGTTGAAAATAGTTGCATAAGTATGATTTCATGAATTCCTCAAGGTTTTGTTGATTGATTCCAAATCTTCTTTTGTAAATCGAGCAAAACCCATTATGCCCCCGTAGTGCTCGATGAAATGTTCCTAATGGTAGAACATAGGATGGATTTTAGTGTTTCCAACAAAATTGTAAATGATTGGGCCTCGATGTTTGTTAGGAGCGGGATTTGGAAGATAGTTCGGACCGTAGCCTTGTTCGTTGTTGTTCCTTTGAGAGTTAGAAATCCAGGTAAGTACTTTATTGCATTAGTTTATGGCATACATTTCTGTGATGAATTAGTTACTGATGAGAGTTAAAAGGTTGTTCTCGGGTACTCTCACTCGGGGATTGACTCGACGGGGTCACACGGGGACTTGGTGGCTTAGAGGCTGGACCGGGTCACGAGAGATACTTTGAGTGGACATTCTCACCTGGGGCTGCTCGACGGGGCACACAGGGACTTGGTGGCTTGAGGGCCGGACCGGGTTGAGAGGATTGTCAGAGTATTTTTACTGATGATCGATATTGATATTCCGGAATATCGCGACTTGAACTGTTTTGGATTTTGAATTAATTTGGAAATGCCTGTGGATTAAAATATTGTAATACTGTACTTGCACTAGCGGTTGTTGCTAATCCCTTGTAGGGGTGGAATGTTTTGTACATTTCAGGTACTCTCGAGTGACAAGAGCCCACATGTGGTGCACACGAAGTTGACAAGCACATTGGATGTTAGAGAGCTCGTATCAGTTTTTGTATTTGTGATGTCAGAGTCGGTTTTATATTTTGTATTATTGTTGGTTTTGAGTTGTACTATGTCGTGTAATGTTTGCGTTCATTGATTGATATTTAACTCTACTATTTTGGCCGCGGCCGAGGCCTAACTCATGTTTTGTATCTTGTGTTGGACTATTATGTCGTGGTGATTATGTATTGGACTGTGGCTTAATCCTATGTGTCGTCATCCTGGTGGGACCTTTGTGTGTCCTGCGGCGTGTAATTACCCAAAGTGAAAATTGGGGTGTTACATTTATGGTATCAGAGCGCCGTGTTTCGGGAATACCTAGGCCTTTGGTTATTTGGGTTGTCAAGTCGTAAGAGTAGTATAAACCGATCGAGCTTAACACCGTGTGTTCTTTGTCGAGCCGTGGGACCCGTGGTAGTAAGACTCCTTGAACTCTCTTTGTGCTTTGTCGCTTTCATAATATCGAAGATTTGAAATCCTTGGACTGTGAACTGTTCTGATAATTTTAATCCTTTTATATCTCAGCATGTTGAGAGGCCGTGGCGGACATGGCGGATGTGGACGCGGCGGAGGCCGTGGTCGTGGTACCGCTAACGAATCTGGCACACCTTCTAATGATGCATCTGATTCAGCATCACATGCGGATCCGAACACCGCTTCTCTGAACCCGAGCGGTCAGCCTGATCCTACTGTAAGTCAATAACCGTCGGCTGACTCTAATGTGAATGCCGGCATAGCTGCTATACTCCAATAGGTAGCAGCACAATTAGTTAAGTTGAATGAGTCCGGGCATCATGACCAACCGACAGATGAGAGTAAATGGCTTCAGGGAGTGATGAAAATGCAACCTCCCCGTTTTACTGGTGCGTCTGATATGTTGGGTTGGGAAGGGTGGTTGTTCCAGTTTGGCAGGATTTTTGACACCGTTGCGTGCCCCGAAGAGAGACGGGTCCCTATTGTGCAGTATTTCCTTGACAAGGAGGCTGTGGATTGGTGGGAAGCTGCGAAACCTACGGATCGTGTGGCCACTTGGGCCCAGTTTAAAGTTGCGAGAGAGGAAGAGTATTGTCCTTGGCCTATTAAAGAAAAACGTATTGCAGATTTCGTTACGGCAACATCTCAAGATGTACCTATCACGAAGCTATTGTCACATATAATCAGCAATTGAACCATGTTTGTGAGCAAGTAAAGACTGAAACGGATAAAATCCATTACTTTGATTTGAGAATAAAGCCCAGGATTCATGAGGCTATGGCGGGTTTCAGATGTATTACTCTAAAGGAGTATCAGGATCATGCTTTGGCTATCGAGATGGTCATTTCTACGTCAAGGTCGGGTACCGAGATCAAGAAGCCGAAAACGACTGGTGGCTTTTCGGGAAGTAAGAGTGGTGGATTTCACAAATCTCAAGATTCTCACTCTGCTATCGGGAAGTCTATTTAGCAAGCCAGTAGTACTCCGAGTTTGCGATCGGGCTTGTCTTCTGCCTTTGGTAGAGGACAATGTTTCAATTGTAACCAAACAGGCCATCAGTATCGAGAGTGTCCACTTCCTCCCATTATTTGTTTCACATGCGGTTAGGCCGGTCATCGGGCGGCTCATTGCGAGGCTGCCACTAGATTTGTTAAATAGCAGAGTTCGGCACCAACTCCGAGTGTGAATCCAGGGACTACATCTAATCAGCCGCAACAGAATTTGGGACGTGGAAGAGGTCGAGGCCGGTTGGATCGTCAAGCTTCATCGAGTGTGGGTTCAGTACAGCCAAGAGTGTACGAGATGAGACGCGCAGATGAAACAGAGGCTACGGTAGCTGCAGGTATCACGCAAATACTTTCTCAACCTGTATCAGTATTATTTGATTCTGGAGCTACCCATTCGTTTATTCCTCTTGATTGTGTGAAACGTTTGGGTCTTGGGTGTTTGATTGAGTGCGAACCATTCATTGTAAGTACTCCTAGCGGAGAGCGTTTGATTGGGAACCAAGAGATTAAAAATTGTCTCGTGTATATCGGGAGTCGAGATTGGCCTTCAGACCTCATTGTGGTAGATCTTAAAGGAGAGGACGTAATTCTGGGATATGATTGGTTGAATCGTCATGGTGCTATCATGAACTACCGAAGGCAAACTATTTCTATAATAGCGGAAGATGGTGTCGAGCACACTTTCTTGGGTTGTAAACCGGGTAGTTCATGTGGGGTGATTTCTGCTGTATTTGTTATTGGTGTTACGCCATGAGCACAAATGACGGTGAAGCCGATTTATTGTCGATTCCAGTTGTAAATGAATATCCTGATGTATTTCCAGATGATCTACTGGGATTACCCCCGTCTAGAGAGGTAGAGTTTCCTATTGATCTTGTGCCAAACACAGCACCTGTTTCCCGAGCGCCGTATCGTATGGCACCCTCCGAGATGTTAGAAATGAAGAAACAATTGGGCGAGCTCCTGGACAAAGGGTATATTCGAACTAGTGCATCACCTTGGGGTGCAACGGTTCTCTTCGTTAAGAAGAAGGACGGATCGTTCCGTCTATGGATTGATTATTTAGAATTGAATAAGTTAACCATTAAGAAAAAATATCCTTTGCCTCGGATAGATGACTTGTTCGACCAACTTCAGGGTGCCACAGTTTTCTTTAAAATTGACTTGCGATCGGGATATTACCACTGGGATTCGGATTCGATATTTCAAGATCGCCTTCCGTACTCGTTATGGCCATTACGAATTTTGTAACACCCCAATTCACAACTGGGACATTACACGCCGTAGAACCCTTGTGAGGTCTACCAGGCTAACACATGACATATAAATCACAATGTAATCCTGAAGGATGCACTAAAAAGTAATTAAGGCCGTGGCCTCGGCCAAAACATTTTTAACGTAATACATGAACAGAGGTTAAATACCAATACATTGCCCACGCAGGGGACTTAACCCAAGTTTCAAAATAGACAGTCTAACTTCAATACTCGACGATGCAATGACAAAACATAAAAATGCAGACTCGAGCCACATCATCAAGCCAGCCCATCCTTCGCGTGCGTGTCCCGTGCTTGATCCTCAGCCCTACCGGTACCTGAAATGCATAAGACGCATTTCCCCCATTTAAGGGGTTAGCATTCGAATAGCTAGTGCAAGTACACAATTACACAACATTATATACATACACGATTCAATGCAAACAAATCGTTAGAAAAATCATTTTGAAAATCAATATTCCGGAATATCTCATTACACCAAAACAATATATCATCAAGTTTTCCCACATCACAA
This sequence comes from Orobanche coerulescens, assembly GCA_033398695.1. Lineage (NCBI taxonomy): Eukaryota > Viridiplantae > Streptophyta > Magnoliopsida > Lamiales > Orobanchaceae > Orobanche > Orobanche coerulescens. The sequence continues at coordinate 105,335,215 of CM065807.1, read as the reverse complement.
TTATCCACGCTTGGTAACTCGCGACCGTACCCATTAGTATCGGCCCCCAGAGGTCCCGTCGGATCGTCCCCAGGTGAGAAACCACTTCCGCGGCCGTACCCATTAGTATCGGCCCCCAGAGGTCCCGTCGAACCGTCCCCAGGTGGAAGAACATCAACGCATGAACCCAAGTCCACTTCCGTGGCCGTACCCATTAGTATCGGCCCCCAGAGGCCACATGCCATCCCCAGGTGGAAGAGAAACAATCACATTCGTTCAATAATACCATTTACATCATTCGCATCAAAATCATACGCACATAACGGAATGTAATACATGTACTTGCCTTGGAAAATACGACGCGAAGGAAACGACGAAGGAATAGGTTACGATCCGAACAATCCTCTCAAATCCGACCCTAACACAATAATGATATACAACCAATCTCAACATCATGAATAAAAAGAAATTCATCCTAGTTCTACCCGTTGGGACAATTCATCGGACACCACGATCGCATAAGGAAATGAAATCGGTCAATGGTGTAATAACGGGATTTCATCCCAACCAATAACAAGAAAACCAAGGGTCACGAGTATACTATCAAAATCTAACAACAACATCGGTTAATTCGGATTAAAACACAAGATCACCACCAAACCCTCCCCAAAATCATACTAGGGTCAAAGGAGTTCTTACCTCTTGAAGAATCAAGCACTCTAATCCGAAAACCACGTGTTAGATCCGTAATCTGAGCCACCCGATCGAAAAGAGATGAAGAAATTTACACAATCAAGTGATAGATGGAGGAAAAATCCCCCTCTCAACTCTCTCTCTCTCTCTCGCGTATGGTGGAAGGAAGGAAGAAATGGCTGCATCCGCTGAAAAGAAATGCTGATATAGCGCTGACCGCATTGTGTGCTGCGGCTCAGATAAACTGTGCCGCGGCACAGGGCCAAAAAGTGCGCCCAGTGATCGGCTGACCGCTCGTTGTGCCGCGGCTCATTCGAAGTGTGCCGCGGCGCAGATTCGGCATGTGCCGCGGCCCTGCCGGACTGTGCCGCGGCACGCGGTACAGTCGGTTTTGGCCGGCAAGTGCCACACGGGTGTGCCGCGGCCCGGACAAGTGTGCCGCGGCACTGACTCGGCTGTGTGCCGCGGCGCACAATCCTTGTGCCACGGCACACGGTACAGCCTGCTCGGCCAACAACTGGGTACTGTGTGTGCCGCGGCGCACAATCCTTGTGCCGCGGCCCACACCCCCCCTCGGGTCCCAAAATGACGAAAAAAGATCCGGAAAGAGAATAAAAGCAATAGGAATCGATATTTGGGCAACAATAACACGAAATGGAGGTACGGAACCCCAAAACGATCTGAGGTACACAACCAAAGTCAAACACGGAACAAATTCCCTAAATTTCTGGGAAATTACAAAAACGGCCCAAACATCCGAAAATCACGACACAACGTCGGATTAACAATCCGAAACTCACAACATGCTCTACTAAATCATACGAACTCATGGAAGTAAGAAAATGATGAAATCGAACGAGTTTAACGAGAATCGAATACACATGAGACAAAATATACCACAAGATGAAATTACGTAAAAACATCATCGAGACCCGTCTAAGCGGAGAAACTCCAAGAACAAAATAGGTTCAGAATTCCAAAACAGTGCCAAGCGAGTTGTCCGAAACGAATATGCACCAAAAATAGAAATTACTAAAAATAGAAAACGCGGATATTACATTATCTCCCCCTAAAAATAAGTTTCGTCCCGAAACTTACAACACGAATAACTCGGGGTATCTCGACCTCATACTCTCCTCCGTTTCCCACGTGGCTTCCTCGGATCCATGCCTCTACCACTGCACTTTGACCAAAGGAATGGTTTTGTGCCTGAGTTGCTTCACCCGACGCTCTAAGATCTGAATCGGCCTCTCCTCGAAGGTAATGTCGGGCCCCAACTCGATCTCTCCAAAATCAATAATATGGCTAGGGTCCGATACGTACTTCCTAAGCTGGGAAACATGAAACACGTTATGCACGTGGCTCAGGGACGGCGGCAAGCCTAACCGATACGCAAGCTCTCCAACTCTATCTAAAATCTCGAATGGTCCAATAAACCTCGGACTAAGTTTACCCTTCCGGCCGAAGCGGTAAACTCCCCGTGTCGGCGACACCTAAAGCAGCACATGGTCTCCCACCTCAAACTCCAACGGTCGGCGACGTGTATCGGCATAAGACTTCTGCCGACTCTGGGCCGTCAACAATCTACCACGAATCAGGGTAATCTTCTCCCTCGTCTCAACTATCAGGTCGGGCTCGGTACCGATTAGCTCGGATGTATCATCCCAACACAACGGCGATCTGCACCTCCTCCCATACAATGCTTCGAATGGTGACATTTTGATCGAGGCGTGCCAACTATTGTTGTACGTGAACTCGATTAACGGCAAGTGCGACTCCCAATCATCCCTCCAATCTAAGGCACAGGCCCTCAACATATCCTCCAACGTCTGGATCGTCCGCTCTTGTAATACCCGGTTGTAATTCAGTCATTATCATTCAGTAATTTCATTCAGTGATTGTCACTTAGTGGATTTTCACTCATTTATAATCGTTCATCAATCATGTTCATTCACCCGTGTTCACCGTTCGGAGAAAATTCGAGTTGTGTATCGTTATTGTTCATTGTTTCAACTTTCCACATATGAGTTCGACTTTGTTAGATCACCATTAATTTTTGGTAACTCCAAAAATTCTGAATCTTTGCAATATTATAGAGCATCGAGTTAGCTTTCCAATGGTTCAAACGGTGAGTCAATCGGAGTCCGGACGAGAGAGTTATGGTCGTTTTAGCTCACCCGCTCATTTTTTCAGTTATTGGCCGATCACTGCCGACCGAACTCGGCCGTGTCGTCCGACACGGCCGTGCTGTACTCGTCCGGAAATGCCGAAGTCTCTGCCACAGGACTCGACCGTGTCGTCTGGCACGGCCGAGTCGAACCCTTCCGGATAAGCGTAACCGATCGCCAGACGCCCGACCGTGTTCCAGGACACGGTCGAGTCAATGCCGAACGCCGCGCGGTACCGAGTCACTATCGGACAGGTCACTATCGGTAGGCCCCTTCGCGCCGTGACCGTGTCAAGCAGGACACGGTCGAGTCCCTGCCGGCCAGCTGCGCGCCGCGACCGTGTCAGGCGGACACGGTCGAGTCTGTCAGACGAGTCAACCCCTATAAATTCGTTTTTTGAGCATTTCAGCTCATTTCTTCCATTTCTTCCACCTTCATACGAGATAGAAAAGCTTGAGGGAGATATTTTGTCATCATCAATCACTTGTGTGTTCGGATTTCATCATCTTGATTCATTGGAAAGCTTGGATAGTCGATTTTACACGTTTTCATCGGATCCAATTGGTTGGATCTTCAAGAGGTAAATTCTTCAACATCTTGGATTTCGATTTTGTGTTGAGATATGATGTTTTGGACGCGATAATCATGTTATATGAAGGGATATGTATATGATTATGAGTTTGTATAAGGATTCATTGGATTATTGAGGGATTATTCAAGAACACTTGGAATATCGAGTTGAAATTGGGGGTTTTCGATTAATTGTCGTTATTATCACATTTTCGGATATTCGTCTTGGATTATTAATCATATTGAAGATGTTTTGTTGGTTTGAAACACTTCTTGGGGGATTTGATATTGGTATATTGAGGTTTGATTGTAAACAATCGGAGTTTGGCCGCAACGTGTTTGATTTAATGCCTCAATGAACTTGGTTTATTCGTATCGACGTTTCGAGTTCGTTATATTCGTGTTTGATTCGTGTATTGAACGGATTGTTGGTAATTGTATTTATTCAAGGTTGATCGAGCGACCGATATCTCAATTAGGACGTTGTTCGTGGACGGACATTCTTCATCGTTGTTGTGTAAGTTAATTCTTACTCGGTTAAAAGGATATTCATTCCTTTTTGCTGTTGATTACTCATAATCATAATTCATTCATCATAATATTAATCATTTTGAGACCTGTAATTGTCGAATAATCATTTCATTCACGAGGAACGATGGTTCCAAATCATTTCATTGGGTTATCAATCACGTCACTATTTACTTTCATATCGGTGAGTCATCTTGGCCTTGTCTAATTATTATTCATTGATATTCATTATGGTCATTCTCGTTTATATGACCTTCTGGGTTCATATTGCGTGGCCGGGTGTAGCTCTGTGGAATTTTTAGTCGGGCACACGATGGTTATGTATTGGGTTCACCGATACATTGGACCGTGCACACGGGAAAGCGTTACACCGTGAGACTAATTAGGTACAAGGACGGGTGTGTCCGGTCATTCGTCTTGTACACTCGCACAGAACACTACGGGCGTACTATGGTACTCCTCTTCAGCGTAATTCATAATTAAGAATTTTTCATAACTTCAGATATATCATGATTGTGTATTTTCAACCCTTGAGGATTGTTGTTCTTTGTAACTGACCCCGTTTGGGGATTTTGTTTTTCAGGTCTTGGCAAGGCAAAAGTACGGGGAGAACACGCTGACATCGAGGAGTCCCAGTGATACTAGTAGGGGGCCCCGATCTTTCAGTTATTCATGTTATTGTCCTTTATTTTCCACAGCAGACTTTCATTTGGATACTCCGTTTCATTTAGTGTCGTGTATTTTATCTTCATATAAAATATACTAGTATTCGGTATTGTCCTGGTGTGTTGTACTTAAACTCCTCATTGGAGTATTTGGTAATATAATGTGGTTCGGTACTACAATTATATTATTTAATTCATCATTTTCATTCGCCTGGTGGGTCCCAGTCGGGGATTCACGGCACTGTAATATCCGCCTAGTTTGGGGTGTTACAGAGTTGGTATCGGAGCGTGGTTTTGAATACTACCTTCCGAATCATGTCTCATTTGAAATCATCGTCATCAGACTAGTATCATTGGACTTTCGCGTCACGTGTGACCTGTTCAAATGCCGAGCCAATCAGACCAAGAACTGTAAGATTTCTTTAGCCAGGGTATAATTTCTGGCAATAATCATTCATTCATAATTCAGTAGTTAACAACCCTCAAACATCATTTTCATTTTGACCAGTATGGTCATTTTAACGCACTAATCACTCAATTCATTTCATTACTCAGTTGTTGATTTGGAAGATCATATAATTAATCTTGTTAACCTGTTCAAGATAATCATTTCAATAATTTCATTAGATAATCATGTCACTTCAGTTAATCATTCATGTAATCACTGTGTTAGAGCGTGTATGCTCATTTTCATCATCTCATGTCATAATCATAACGTGATATTCATGCGGGGATTATAATCATCATGTGACTTTCCTACTTCAGTATGGAGAGAGCAAGAAGAGGACGCGGAGAACGAGGCCGTGGTGCGGGCCGAATCCCGAGAACTCGTGCGAACACACGTGCGAACGCGAGGAATAATGTTAACTCATCTAGCAGTGACGCTGCTACTCATTCACCAGGGCGTGATCATTCACTTTCGGGGAGTCGTACCTGGGACACGGCTCAGTCAGAAGGTGTTCGGATCGATCCACTCGCCTTTATGTAGGGCATGATGGCCCAGATGACTCAGATGACACAACTAATGGATACGATGCAAAATTCAGCTAATCAAAATCAACAGGCTCCTCCGCCGCCACCTCAGAGGCAAGAGAGGAATGTGAGCAGTATCATCGGCGACATCTCTCGCCAAAGGCCACCTACTTTTGAAGGCTCATCTGAGCCGGCGGATATTGTTCATTGGCACAAACACTTCGAGAAGCTATTTGCGATGGTAGAGTGTCCCGAAGGACACAAAGTTTCAGTTGCGATGGTAAGAGCGCTCATTCTTGGTGGTTATCGTTGAAGCCCACCGAAGGATCGTGTACTTGGGATCAATTCAAGACTCTCATGATGGAGAGGTATTATCCGGCCCCACTCAGAGAGGCCAAGCTGTCAGAGTTACTCACTCCTGACCCCTCATCAGACGCGGATGTTCTCGCCATTGCCGAGAAATTTCAGGAACTTCTTCCGTTCGCCTCATCCATCATTCATTCCGAGGCGGATAAGATTAAGTATTTCAAAGAAGAGGTCAAAACCACGTATGAGATTACAATTGCTTAATCATAATTGCACCACGTTGGCCGAATTCATCGAGAAAGCTCTCACTTATGAACTTACTGCTAAGGAAATTGCTAAGCAGCAACCTTCGTCTGCTAGCAAGAAATTGAAGAACCGTAATCAGTCTGAAGGCGGTCAGACAACCTTCAACAAACCCCGTGCGGGATCTGCTTTTTCTGAGCGACCTCCTGTGTCGTCTAAACCCGCGGAATCTCAGTCTCGAGCGCGCCCGCCATCACCTGCTTTAATCATGGGGAGCTTGGTCACCTCAGTACCAAGTGTCCTCGACAGACTATCACGTGTCATAATTGTGGGATTGCTGGGCATAAGGCCCGTTTTTGCCGTAGGGACTCCAAACCTACTCAGACGTCATCCCAGGCCCCTAAGCAGTCAGCCGTTCAGAATCAGGCCACTCAATCAGCGTCGTTTAAAACGACAGGGGCGACTAAAGGTGGAGCTTTTAGCCATCAGACGGGAGCGTCCGGTGCCGGGACTAGCAAGCCCCGGATTTATGAGATGAAGAAGACCGATGATCCCGAGGCCCGAATGATCTCAGGTACACTCGATATTCTATCTCAACCTGTGTGTATCCTTTTTGATACTGGTGCATCGCATTCATTCATTTCCGAATCATGTTTGAGTAGACTACGTCTGGGTAGTGCTACTAGTTGTGAGCCTTATGTCGTTGGTCTACCTGATGGTAGACGAATCATCGGTAATCGTGAGATTCAGAATTGTCCGATTCAGCTTCATGGACGTGTATGGCCAGCGGACCTAATCGTGGTAGATTTGCCGATAGACGACGTCATCTTGGGTATTGATTGGATGGATCGTCATGATGCCATCATTAGTGTCCGTAAGCGTATGATCACTATCATTTCAGACGATGGGGTTGAATGTGTGTTTCAGGGAGGTAATCCCGGCTGTTCGGGTAAGGTCATTAATTTGATGAAAGCAGTAAGATTACTCAATCAGGGATGTGTCGGTTATTGGTGCTATATGGCCAAAACCGAGAAGTCATCCGTAATGTTGACGGATATTCCGGTGGTGAGGGAATATGCCGATGTTTTTCCAGACGAGTTACCTGGTTTGCCTCCACAGAGGGATGTGGAATTCACGATTGAGTTGGAGCCTGGTACGTCCCCGATATCGAAGGCACCGTACCTGATGGCCCCGACCGAAATGCAGGAGTTAAAGAACCAACTTGAGGAGTTGTTCGAGAAGGGTTATATTCGACCGAGTGCGTCCCCGTGGGGAGCACCAGTGTTGTTTGTCAAGAAGAAGGATGGTTCATTTCGCTTATGTATTGATTATCGGGAGTTGAACCGGGTGACGATCAAGAATAAGTATCCCTTACCCCGTATTGATGATCTCTTAGATCAACTTAAGGGAGCTTCAGTATTTTCCAAGATTGACTTAAGATCTGGATATCATCAGTTGCGGATCCGAGAGTCGGACATCGCGAGGACGGCGTTTCGAACACGCTATGGTCATTATGAGTTTGTGGTTATGCCGTTTGGATTGACTAATGCACCTGCGGTATTCATGGAGTTAATGAATCGAGTTTTCATCGACTTTTTGGATCAGTTTGTTGTTGTCTTCATCGATGACATTTTGATTTATTCTCGTGACCGAGAGGAACACGAGTTTCATCTTCATCAAGTGCTCGATGTGTTGAGACGAGAACGACTTTATGGGAAGTTTTCCAAATGTGAGTTCTGGATGTCCGAAGTGACTTTTCTCGGACATGTAATTTCATCAGACGGAGTTCGTGTCGATCCTCAGAAGACGGAGGCTATTCGAGATTGGCTACCTCCGAAGAACGTTAAGGAAATCCGAAGTTTCCTCGGTTTAGCGGGTTATTATCGGCGATTTGTGGAGGGATTTTCTAAAATCGCTCAACCCTTGACGAACCTTTTATGGAAGGATAAGAAATACACGTGGTCCGACGCGTGCCAACGGAGTTTTGAGGAACTCAAGATCCGGTTAATGTCAGCACCTGTACTTTCCTTGCCGCAGGGGACGGAAGAATTTGTGGTTTATAGTGATGCGTCCGGACAGGGTCTCGGATGTGTACTCATGCAGAACGGGAAGGTTATTGCCTATGCTTCACGGCAGTTGAGACCTTACGAGGTTAATTATCCGACACACGACCTTGAGCTAGCAGCCGTGGTGTTCGCTTTGAAGATTTGGCGTCATTACCTTTATGGCGTCACTTGTCAGATATTCACCGATCATAAAAGTTTAAAGTATATATTTACTCAGAAGGAGTTAAATATGCGACAGAGGCGGTGCTTAGAACTAATCAAGGATTATGATATTGAGATCCTTTACCACCCGGGCAAGGCGAACGTTGTCGCCAATGCCTTGAGTCGTAAGTCCGTTCAGGAGCAGATGCTTGCTCGTTTAACAGCCTCGTAGGAGCTTCAAAGGAATTCCTTAGACCCGAGATCGAGGTCTGGCTTCAGCGAATTCAGGGACAGCTTTGTATGTTAGAGATTTCATCGTCACTTGAGGAGGTAATCAGAGAGAATCAGAGTTCAGACCCTTCATTGTTGCGCATCCGTGAGGATGTGGCTTAGGGGAAAGCCCCTGGATTCGTGGTCCACGAGGATGGACTTTTGAGGTTTAAGAACCGGTTGTGCGTACCGGCGAATGACGAGTTGAAAAACTCGATTTTGAGAGAAGCTCATGCTACCCCTTATTCTGTTCACCCGGGGTCTAGCAAGATGTATAAAGACTTGAAACAAAATTACTGGTGGAGTAATATGAAGCGAGAAGTCGCGGAATTTGTTTCGAGATGCTTAACTTGCCAACAAGTCAAGATTGAACATCAGCGACCGGCGGGTATGCCGAAACCTCTCCCTATTCCAGAGTGGAAGTGGGAAGACATTTCTATGGATTTCATCACGAGTTTGCCGACGAGTCGTCGTGGCATGAATACGATCTGGGTTATTGTGGACCGCTTAACTAAATCAGCTCATTTCCTTGAGATCAAGGATACGTGGGGTCCCGAGAGACTGGCCCAGTTATTCATCAAGGTGATAGTAAGACTGCACGGTACTCCTAAGAGTATCGTTTCCGATCGTGACGGACGATTTGTGTCTCATTTTTGGAAATCAGTTCATCGTGCTATGGGAACTCAGCTCAATCTCAGTACCGCCTTTCATCCTCAGTCCGACGGACAATCAGAGAGGACTATACAGACATTAGAGGACATGTTGAGGGCATACATCCTCGATTGCAAAGGACGATTGGGAAGCCCAACTACCATTGATCGAGTTCACTTATAATAATAGTTGGCATGCTTCCATTAAGATGGCACCTTAGCAGGCCTTGTACGGTCGTCGTTGTCGATCTCCCTTGTGTTGGGATGACTTGTCAGAATCAATCGGCACCGAACCCAATATGCTTATAGCCGCCCGGGAGAAGGTAGCTTTGATCAAGAGTCGTATGTTGACAGCTCAGAGTCGACAGAAATCATATGCAGATAATCATCGTCGACCACTAGAGTTCGAGATGGGTGACCATGTTTTGGTCAAGGTATCCCCGAGTCGAGGTATTTTCCGTTTCGGAAAACGGGGGAAGTTGAGTCCGAGATTCATTGGACCGTTTGAAATTTTGGATTGAGTAGGCGAGTTAGCTTATCGATTGGCGTTACCTCCGGCGTTGAGCCGAATTCATAATGTGTTTCATGTCTCTCAGTTACGGAAGTATGTTGCCGACCCGAGTCACATACTTCAGTTCGACGAAATCGAGATCGCGGATGATCATTCGTACGAGGAGCGTCCTGTACGAGTATTGGAGCGGCGAATCAAACAGTTGAGGAACAAGACGATCCCTTTGGTCAAGATTCAGTGGTCCAGACACGGAGTCGAAGAGGCTACTTGGGAAACTGAGGATAGTATGCGGGAGGGTTATCCCGAGTTGTTTGACCCTTAGTTTCGGGGGGGTGTATGTAATACCCGGTTGTAATTCAGTCATTATCATTTAGTAATTTCATTCGGTGATTGTCACTCAGTGGATTTTCACTCATTTATAATCGTTCATCAATCATGGTCATTCACCCGTGTTCACCGTTCGGAGAAAATTCGAGTTGTGTATCGTTATTGTTTATTGTTTCAACTTTCCACATATGAGTTCAACTTTGTTAGATCACCATTAATTTTTGGTAACTCCAAAAAATTCTGAATCTCTGCAATATTATAGATCATCGAGTTAGCTTTCCAATGGTTGAAACGGTGAGTCAATCGGAGTCCGGACGAGAGAGTTATGGTCGTTTTAGCTCACCCGCTCATTTTTTCGCTTATCGCCGATCATCGCCGACAACTCGGCCGTGTCGTCCCGACACGGCCGCGGCTGCATTTCGTCCGAAATGCCGGGTTCTGCCACAGACTCGACCGTGTCGTCTAGCACGGCCGAGTCGAACCCTTCCGGATAAGCCGAACCGATCGCCAGACGCCCGACCGTGTTCCAGGACACGGTCGAGTCAATGCCGAGCGCCGCGCGGTACCGAGTCACTATCGGACAGGTCACTACGGTAGGCCCCTTCGCGCCGCGACCGTGTCAAGCAGGACACGGTCGAGTCCCTGCCGGCCAGCTGCGTGCCGCGACCGTGTCAGGCGGACACGGTCGAGTCTGTCAGACGAGTCAACCCCTATAAATTCATTTTTTGAGCATTTCAGCTCATTTCTTCCATTTCTTCCACCTTTATACGAGAGATAAAAGCTTGAGGGAGATATTTTGTCATCATCAATCACTTGTGTGTTCGGATTTCATCATCTTCATTCATTGGAAAGCTTGGATAGTCGATTTTACACGTTTTCATCGGATCGAATTGGTTGGATCTTCAAGAGGTAAATTCTTCAACATCTTGGATTTCGATTTTGTGTTGAGATATGATGGTTTGGACNCGATANTCATGTTATANGAAGGGATATGTATATNATTATGAGTTTGTATAAGGATTCATTGGANTATTGAGGGATTATTCNAGAACACTTNGAATATCGAGTTGAAATTGGGGTTTTCGATTAATTGTCGTTATAATCACGCCGGATATTCGTCTTGGATTATTAATCATATTGAAGATGTTTTGTTGGTTTGAAACACTTCTTGGGGGATTTGATATTGGTATATTGAGGTTTGATTGTAAACAATCGGAGTTTGGCCGCAACGTGTTTGATTTAATGCCTTAATGAACTTGGTTTATTCGTATCGACGTTTCGAGTTCGTTATATTCGTGTTTGATTCGTGTATTGAACGGATTGTTGGTAATTGTATTTATTCAAGGTTGTTCGAGCGACCGATATCTCAATTAGGACGTTGTTCGTGGACGGACATTCTTCATCGTTGTTGTGTAAGTTAATTTTTACTCGGTTAAAAGGATATTCATTCCTTTTTGTTGTTGATTACTCATAATCATAATTCATTCATCATAATATTAATCATTTTGAGACCTGTAATTGTCGAATAATCATTTCATTCACGAGGAACGACGGTTCCAAATCATTTCATTGGGTTATCAATCACGTCACTATTTACTTTCATATCGGTGAGTCATCTTGGCCTTGTCTAATTATTATTCATTGATATTCATTATGGTCATTCTCGTTCATATGACCTTCTGGGTTCATATTGCGTGGCCGGGTGTGGCTGTGTGGAATTTTTAGTCGGGCGCATGATGGTTATGTATTGGGTTCACCGATACATTGGACCGTGCACACGGAAAGCGTTACACCGTGAGACTAATTAGGTACAAGGACGTGTGTGTAAGGTCATTCGTCTTGTACACTCGCACAGAACACTACGGGAGTACTATGGTACTCCTATTCAGCTTAATTCATAATTAAGAATTTTTCATAACTTCATATATATCTTGATTGTGTATTTTCAACACTTGTGGTTTGTTGTTGTTTGTAATCGACCCCGTTTGGGGATTTTGTTTTTCGTGTCTTGGCAAGGCAAAAGTACGGAGAACACGCCGACATCGAGGAGTCCCAGTGATACTAGTAGGAGGCCCCGATCTTTCGCTTATTCATGTTATTGTCTTTTATTTTCCGCCGCAGACTTTCATTTCGATACTCCGTTTCATTCAGGTCGTGTATTTTATCTTCATATAAAATATACTATTAATTGGCATTTTCCTGGTGTGTTGTACTTAAACTCCTCATCGGAGTATTTGGTAATATAATGTGGTTCGGTACTACAATTATATTATTTAATTCATCATTTTCATTCGCTCGTGGGTCCTGGATGGGATTCACTAGACCGTAATATCCGCCTAGTTTGGGGTGTTACACCTCCGACCGTCCGTCGGCCCGAGGGTGGTAAGACGACCGAGTCTCAACTCGCCCCAAAGCTCGATGAACGGCCTGCCAAAAATGTGATATGAATCGCCATCACGATCCGAAACAATACTCTTAGGGGTCCCATGTAATCTCACGATTTCGCAACAAACACTCGTGCAAGCCTCTCCGGCCCCCAAGTGTCCTTAATACTTAGAAAATGAGCTGATTTGGTTAGTCGATCAACAACGACTCCAAATCATATTCATTCCCGTCCGAGTCTTAGGCATACCGTAATGAAATCCATAGAAATATCCTCCCATTTCCATTCCGAATAGGAAGTGGTCGTAATAGCCGCGGTCGCCGATGCTCGATCTTAACTCGCCGACAGTCGACACCTCGACACAAACTCGCTAACGTCTGCCTTCAAATTACTCCACCAAAGAGTTGCTCCTCACATCCTTGTACATTTTACTCGTATCAGATGTATGGAGTAGGTGTAGCATGAGCTTCACTCAAAATCTTTTGTCTCACCAATATCACTCGGACACAAAGTCTCTGCGAAACCTCAAAACACCATCATCGTGAACCACAAATCCAGGGGCTTTCCCTTCCTCACATCCTCCTCAACTGACCAAAACGGATAGTCATATCGCCGCCTTGATATCATCACCAAGGACGAAGTGATCTCTAACGCACATAATCGGCCTCGAACTCTCTCGAACCCAAACCTCAATATTCTCGACCGATGAAATCTCGCTGATCCTCGCCCGCAGCGTAAGCACCTCTAACATCTGCAAAGCCATCGGTTTTCGGCTCAACGCATCAGCCACTACGTTGGCCTTACCCGGATGGTAAAGTATCTCGAGGTCGTAATCTTTAATTAGCTCCAACCACCTGCGCTGTCTCATATCCATAGAGATAATGCCTCCATGTCTTTAAGGCGAAAACGACCGCAGCTAACTCCAAATCGTGCGTGGGATAATTTACCTCATAAGGTTTCAATTGGCGGGATGCATAAGCAATCACTCTGTCTTTCTGCATCAAAACACATCCTAGACCAAGGCCCGAAGCATCACTATACACTACGAAATCCTCGTTCCCCTGAGGCAATGCTAAAACGGGTGCGGTGGTCAAACGTCTCTTTAACTCATCAAAACCGGCCCTCCCCGTCTCGCGGCCCACTCGAACTTCCGAGTTTTCTCGAGCAACCGAGTGAGTGGTCTAGCGATCTTAGAAAATCCTCAACGAATCTACGGTAATAGCCGGCAAGACCCGTAAAACTCCTAACCTCCTTCACATTCTTAGGTGGCTCCCAAGCCATCACCGCTCTATCTTCTCGGGTCTACCCGAACTCCTCTCGCTGAATCACATGCCCGAGGAACATCACTTCCTCGAGCCAAAACTCACACTTAGAGAACTTCGCGTACAACTGCTCTGCTCTCAAGATGTCTAATACAATCTGGAGATGTAAGGCGTGCTCCTCACGACTCCGTGAGTAGATCAGAATGTCATCGATAAAGACGACTACGAATTTATCTAGATACTCAAAAAAAACTTTGTTCATTAACTGCATGAACACTGCTGGGGCATTAGTTAGCCCGAAAGGCATAACCACAAACTCGTAATGACCATATCTCATCCGAAAGGCAGCTTTCGGTATATCAATGTCCCGAATCCTCAACTGGTAGTAACTCGATCGCAAGTCAATCTTCGAAAAGACTGTCGCCCCCTGTAGCTGATCAAATAAGTCATCGATCCGGGGCAATGGGTATTTATTTTTGATGGTCAGCTTGTTTAATTCTCGATAATCGATGCATAAATGAAGCGATCCATCCTTCTTCTTAACAAAAAGTACGGGCGCACCCCAAGGCGATGCACTCGGTTGAATATACCCTTTATCTAACAACTCCCCCAACTGATTCTTCAACTCTAACATCTCCGACGGTGCCATACGGTACGGTGCTCGAGAAATAGGGGCTGCATTCGGCTCAAGATCGATAGGAAACTCCACCTCTCGCTGCGGTGGTAATCCCGGCAAGTCGTCTAGGAAAAACATCGGGATACTCACAAACAACTGGAATTGACGACATGTCAATTCCAACATCCTCCACCTGCAGAGCATAACACCAATAGCCGACACAACCCTGGTTCAGAAGTTTCATCGCCTTTAAGGTGCTAATCACACTCCCCGATCTCCCCGGCTTTCGACCGATGAGGGTATGCTCGGTGCCGTCCTCAGCTACTATCGAGATGGTACGAGTCCGATAGTTCATGATAGCACCGTGACGCTCTAACCAATCGTCCCCGAGGATTAAATCCTCACCCTTAAGGTCTATAACAATGAGATTCGAGGGCCAATCTCGGCTCCCGATCCTCACGGGGCAATCCCTAACCTCCCGGTCCCCAACCATACGATCTCGCTAGGCGTACCCACCACAAACGGTTCACACTCAAACAAGCGCTAAAGCCAATACGATTCACACAATCCGATGCAATAAAGGAATGGGTAGCACCCGAATCAAAAAGCACTAAACCGGATGAGTAAGGATCTGAGTGGTACCGACGCCACCGAATGTCCGCCTCCTCTCAGGCGCTTCATCCGATATAATCGGGGTGAATCAACCCGAACTCGAGGCCGCACGGCGATCCGGCACTCCGACCCCTACCACGACCCGAACCTCGCGGAACATGAGTGGTCGATACTGTGATCCTTCTGATCGGTAGTGGTAGTCGGAACTCTAGCGGCCCTGGTGGCCCTCTCACAATGAGCTGCCCGATGACCGGTCTGTCCGCAAGTAAAGCAAGCAACTAATGGAAATGGGCAATCCTTCATAACGCGCTCGGGCTGACTGCAATTAAAACAAACTCTCCCGCCAGGTGCCACAGACTGGACCGAACGGTTACCCTGGGATCCACCGGCCTGATGAAACGGCCTCTTCCCTGGTGTAGGAGCAGAACGAGACCTCGAAAATCGCCCACCTTACCGCCGAGAACCCGCCGGTAGTCTTCTGCTTCTTAGCTTCCGAAACCGAATCTGATTCCGGGACAGCCATCTCGATCGCCAGAGCGCGATCGTGGTATTCCTTCAAAGTGGCACACATGAGCGGTGCCATACTCTGCCTGATATGCGGCTTCATGCGCATATTGAAGTAACGGATTTTATCAGCCTCCGTTCTCACTTGATCTCTTACGAAACCCAACTGCTGATTGTAAGAGATGATGGCCTGAGAATTAGGCACATCGTGAGGTGTAGCGGTGAAAAATTCCACAATTCTGCGCTCCTTGACTGGCGGTGGACAAAACTCTGCTTCCATAGCAGCCTTGAATTCCTCCCAAGTAGCTCGACGGTCTCTAGGCACAATGGCCTCCCACCATTCCGCAGCTTCCTTATCCAGGAGGTACTGGGCGATATGTACCCTCCTGTCTTCAGGACAAGCTACGGCATCAAAGGTCCTGGAAAACTGAAAGAGCCAATTCTCCCAACCGAGGGAGTCAGAAGCTCCGGAGAAACGAGGAGGGTGCATCTTAGTCACCGTCTGAAGCCATTTACAAGCCTCCTCTTCGGGTGTCGGGGGCGGATTCTGGCGTCCGCCCTGAGCTATCTGAGCAAGCTGGGCTACTAACTGCTGAAGTACGGCAGTAGCCCCGGCGTCGGCATTATTACCCGACGGCACTGAGTGAGAGGCTCAGTCCGTAGAGGACTGAGAGAGTGAGCCCTCTTCATTATCAGCACCACGGCCTCGGCCGCGTCCCCTAGCTGGTCTACCACCCCGACCTCTCAACATACTAGAGGAAGAATGAAAAGGACAAAATTAGAAAGATTCACAATTGACAAAGTTGGTATCGCAATCCATAATTCCGATCAACGCAAGAAAATGAATTACAGAAATATAAGAGTTCGAGGAGACTTACAGCCACGGGTCGCACGAAAAGACGGTAGCATGATGATATTAGGCTCAACGACTGACTCTAACGACACAACTGATAGACCCAAAAATTTACCGACAGCCTAGGTATTCAAAACCTTGGCTCTGATACCATAAATGTAACACCCCAATTCACAACTGGGATATTGCACGCCGTAGAACCCTTGTGTGGTCTACCAGGCTAACACATGACATATAAATCACAATGTAATCCTGAAGGATGCACTAAAAAGTAATTAAGGCCGTGGCCTCGGCCAAAACATTTTTAACGTAATACATGAACAGAGGTTAAATACCAATACATTGCCCACGCAGGGGACTTAACCCAAGTTTCAAAATAGACAGTCTAACTTCAATACTCGACGATGCAATGACAAAACATAAAAATGCAGACTCGAGCCACATCATCAAGCCAGCCCATCATTCGCGTGCGTGTCCCGTGCTTGCTCCTCAACCCTCCCGGTACCTGAAATGCATAAGACGCATTTCCCCCATTTAAGGGGTTAGCATTCGAATAGCTAGTGCAAGTACACAATTACACAACATTATATACATACACGATTCAATGCAAACAAATCCTTAGAAAAATCATTTTGAAAATCAATATTCCGGAATATCACATTACACCAAAACAATATATCATCAAGTTTTCCCACATCACAATTATCCACGCTTGGTAACTCGCGACCGTACCCATTAGTATCGGCCCCCAGAGGTCCCGTCGGACCGTCCCTGTGTGAGAAACCACTCGCGGCCATACCCATTAGTATCGGCCCCTGAGGTCCCACGAACCGTCCCCAGGTGGAAGAACATCAACGCACGCACCCAAGTCCACTTCCGTGGCCGTACCCATTAGTATCGGCCCCCAGAGGCCACATGCCATCCCCAGGTGGAAGAGAAACAATCACATTCGTTCAATAATACCATTTAGATCATTCGCATCAAAATCATACGCACATAACGGAATGTAATACATGTACTTGCCTTGGAAAATATGACGCGAAGGAAAAGACGAAGGAATAGGTTACGATCCGAACAATCCTCTCAAATCCGACCCTAACACAATAATGATATACAACCAATCTCAACATCATGAATAAGAAGAAATTCATCCTAGTTCTACCCGTTGGGACAATTCATCGGACACCACGAGCGCATAAGGAAATGAAATCGGTCAACGGTGTAATAACGGGATTTCATCCCAACCAATAACAAGAAAACCAAGGGTCACGAGTATACTATCAAAATCTAACAACAACATCGGTTAATTCGGATTAAAACACAAGATCACCACCAAACCCTCCCCAAAATCATACTAGGGTCAAAGGAGTTCTTACCTCTTGAAGAATCAAGCACTCTAATCCGAAAACCACGTGTTAGATCCGCAATCCGAGCCACCCGGTCGAAAAGAGATGAAGAAATTTACACAATCAAGTGATAGATGGAGGAAAAATCCCCCTCTCAACTCTCTCTCTCTCTCGCGTATGGTGGACAGAAGGAAGAAATGGCTGCATCTGCTGAAAAGAAACGCTGATATAGCGGCCACGCGTGTGCCGCAGCTCGGATAAATCGTGCCGCGGCACAGGCCAAAATTGCGCCCTGATCGGGCCGCTCGTTGTGCCGCGGCTCATTCGAAGTGTGCCGCGGCGCAGATTCGACATGTGCCGCGGCCCTGCCGGACTGTGCCGCGGCACGCGGTACAGTCGGTTTTGGACGGCAAGTGCCACACTGGTGTGCCGCGGCCCGGACAAGTGTGCCGCGGCACTGACTCGGCTGTGTGCCGCGGCCCACAATCCTTGTTCCGCGGCACACGGTATAGCCTGCTCGGCCAACAACTGGGTACTGTGTGTGCCGCGGCGCACAATCCTTTTGTCGCGGCCCACACCCCCCCTCGGGTCCCAAAATGACGAAAAAAGATCCGGAAAGTGAATAAAATCAATAGGAATCGATATTTGGGAAACAATAACACGAAATGGAGGTACGGAACCCAGAAACGATCTGAGGTACACAACCAAAGTCGAACAAAGAACAAATTCCCTAAATTTCTGGGAAATTACAAAAACGGCCCAAACATCCGAAAATCACGACACAACGTCGGATTGACAATCCGAAACTCACAACATGCTCTACTCAATCATACGAACTCATGGAAGTAAGAAAATGACGAAATCGAACGAGTTTAACGAGAATCGAATACACATGAGACAAAATATACCACAAGATGAAATTACGTAAAAACATCATCGAGACCCGTCTAAGCGGAGAAACTCCAAGAACAAAATAGGTTCAAAATTCCAAAACAGTGCCAAGCGAGTTGTCCAAAACGAATATGCACCAAAAATAGAAATTACTAAAAATAGAAAACGCGGATATTACAAATTTGTGGTTATGCCATTTGGTCTAACCAACGCTCCTGCCGTGTTTATGCAGTTGATGAACAAAGTTTTCATTGACTATCTTGATAAGTTCGTGGTTGTCTTCATTGATGATATTCTTGTCTACTCCCGAAACGAGGAAGATCACGCTGAACATCTTCGAGTAGTGTTGAACACTTTGAGAATGGAGAAACTTTACGCTAAATTCTCAATCTGTGAATTCTGGCTTAAAGAAGTGACATTTCTTGGTCATGTAATTTCGGCTAATGGGGTTCGAGTAGATCCCCATAAGATAGCGGCTATTGTTGAGTGGGTACCACCTAAGAGTGTGAAGGAGACCCGGAGTTTTCTAGGGCTTGCCGGATACTATCGTAGATTCATCGAGGGGTTTTCAAAAATCGCCCGACCACTTACCCAGTTACTTCAGAAATCGCAGAAGTTCGAGTGGACTAATGAGAGACAAAACAGTTTTGATGAGCTTAAACGACGGTTAACTTCGGCGCTCGTGTTATCGTTACCTCAGGGCACCGATGATTTCGAAGTGTATAGTGATGCTTCCGAACTTGGATTGGGTTGTGTTTTAATGCAGAGAGGTAGAGTAATTTCATATGCGTCCCGACAATTGAAACCGTATGAAATAAATTAGCCTACACATGATTTAGAGTTATCGGCGGTTGTATTCGTGCTAAAGGTTTGGAGGCATTATCTTTATGGCTCTTCGTGTAAAATCTACACGGATCACAAAAGCCTAAAATATTTAGCCAAAAGGAGCTAAATATGAGACAACGTCGATGGTTAGAGCTGATTAAGGATTACGATCTTGAAATATTATATCATCCAGGAAAAGCTAATGTGGTAGCGGACGCATTGAGTCGGAAACCCGTAGCCCTGCAAATGCTGAGTATGCTTACATCTCAACACGAGATCCGTCGAGACATAATTAGGCAAGATATTGAGATTTGGCTTTAGAAAGTTCAAGGCCAATTCTGTACTTTGGAAATCACGTCGTCTTTGGTCAATGAAATCAAATCGAAGCAATTAGAGGATCCATTACTAGTCCAACTATGAAAGGACGTGATTGGAGAAAAAGCTCCCGGATTTATGATTCAAGATGATGGCGTTTTAAGGTTTAGAGGTAGACTTTGTATACCCACAGACGTCGAGCTTAAACAGACCATATTGAGGGAAGCGCACACTACACCGTATTCTCTTCATCCCGGTACAAGCAAAATGTATAAGGATGTGAAGAATAATTATTGGTGGAGCAACATGAAGAATGATGTTGAAGAATTCGTGTCGAAATGCTTGACGTGCCAGCAGGTCAAGATTGAACATCAACGACCAGCAGGGTTGCTTAAATCGCTACCAATTACAGAATGGAAATGGGAGGATATAATAATGGATTTTGTCACCAATATGCCGAGGACGCGTATGGGGATGAACATGATTTGGGTTATTGTCGATCGGCTTACCAAGTCAGCTCACTTTTTGGGAATTAAGGATAGTTGGGGGCCCGAGAACCTAGCTCGTATATTCATCGCAGAAATTGTGAGGTTGCACGGGACTCCTAAGAGCATTATTTCCGATCGAGATGGTAGATTTGTCTCACACTTTTGGCAATCCGTTCACCGAGCTTTAGGGACGGAATTGAGACTCATTACAGCGTACCATCCTCAGACTGATGGGCAATCTGAACGGACAATTCAAACCCTTGAGGACATGCTGCGAGCATGTGCTTTAAATTGGAAGGACGATTGGGAATCGCAATTGCCAATAATGGAATTTGCCTATAATAATAGCTGGCATGTGTCGATTAAGATGGCACCGTTTGAGCCTATATATGGATGGAAATGTAAGTCACCATTGTGTTGGGACGATTCTTCTGAACTGATTAGGACGGAGCCGAATATGTTAGTAGAGACCCGGGAAAAGATTTCATTGATTCGCGAGAGGCTTTTGGCCGCCCAAAGCCGACAGAAGTCATATGCCGACAATCGACGTCGACAGCTAGAGTTCGAAGTCGGCGATCATGTGTTGATAAAAGTATCCCCAACCCGTGGAGTTTATCGCTTCGGGAAGAAGGGTAAACTCAGTCCGAGATATGTTGGGCCATTCGAGATTATAGAGCGAATTGGTGAACTTGCTTATCGTTTGGGCCTTCCGCCTTCATTGAGTCATGTGCATAATGTATTTCATGTTTCCCAATTAAGGAAATACATACCGGACCCTAAGCATATCATCGATTTTGGAGAGATTGAATTGAATCCCGATATCACTTTTGAGGAAAAACCAATCCAGATTTTAGAGCGCCGAGTAAAACAACTTAGGCACAAAATTATCCCTTTAGTTAAAGTACAATGGTCAAGACACGTATCGGAAGAAGCCACGTGGGATACAGAAGAGCATATGAAGTCTAGATACCCCAAATTATTCACTTTGTAAGTTTTGGGACGAAACGTATTCTTAGGGGGAGAGAATGTAATATCCTTACTTTTTTTGGCTATAATTATTAATTCATGAACCTCGTGGGTTGGTTTGTAATTTTTCGAATATTGGTATCGTGTGTTTGATTCGAGATTGAGCTTGTATGTTGTGTTTCTAACCAATAGTTCGCTAGTATTCGATAACAGTTGGTCGTATTGTTTGTATCACTTCCGCAACCTAGGGCTAACGTGCGCTAAGTTATCCAAGTAACGTACGCAATGGAGGTCGTAAGCCAGCACACGCTACCGCCGAAAGGATAGCGCACGCTAACCGGCAACATGGGACAGTCCATAGGGCACTGGACTAGGACAAGGATCGAGCTAGCGCACGCTAAGGCAACTTAGTAGCGCACTCTAGGAGAGCAGGTAGCGCACGCCACTGTCGGGTGATAACGCGCGCTAAGCGGCCCGGACAGTAAGGGCAGTGAGGTCTGGACTTCGGCCAGACCAATAGGTAACGCATGCTAAGAGGATTGTTGTGCGTACTAACTCGTCAGGCATAGCGCACGCTGTTCGGTCGTAGCGCACGCTACCGGGATGGGCCGAAAGGTTTATGGACAGGGCAGAAAGGTTTCTGGACTTGGAACGGGCGCCAGGGAGCGCACGCTAAGGCGGCAGCTGCGTGCGCTAACTCGGCGGTATAGCGCATGCTAACTCGGCTGAGTAGCGTACTATAACACCCCAAACTAGTCGGATATTACAGTGCCGTGGACCCCTGACTGGGACCCACCAGGCGAATAAAAATTTATGAATTAAATAATATAATTATAGTATCGAACAACATTATATCATCAATTACTCCGATGAGGAGTTTCATTATAACACACCCACGAAAATACCGAATACATGTATATTTTATATGAAGATAAAATACACAACACTGGACGAAACGGAGTATCCAAATGGAAATCTGCAGTGGAAAATAAATGACAACAACATGAATGACTGAAAGGATTGGGGCCCCCTACTAGTATCACTGGGACTCCTCGCCGTCAACGTTCTATTCCCATGCTTTTGCCTTGCCATGACCTGAAAACAAAATCCCCCAACGGGCCGATTACGTAACAACAATCCTCAAGAGTTGAATAAACACAATCATATATGCTGTATAAACCACAAGTTCGATCAAAATCTCAAACCGTCGAACACATGCGATCAAAAGTGAATCGGTCAGATTATAACCCAATCCTGTTGAAAACATACGCAATCAAACATGTTGTATGAATCAACTAACAGTACGGCTCAAAGGGTGGCCCCACACTACGCCCGGGATGGAAATGTGTCCGTGCACAAGCCACCAACGAGTATCGATCGAATACACATGTGGTCTTGTACCTAATCAGTCTCACGAAGTAATCTTCTCGTTAGCACAGTCCAATGTGAGGCCAACAACCAACACATGACTTAATATGTGCCCGACATGAAAATCCTACACATACCAACCGGCACGCCAGAATGACCCGGAATGGCACGAGATAACAAAAGTGACATCGAAATTAATAATGACTCACCGAGATGAAATGACAGTGAAATGAATGATAGCTCAATGATATGATTGGAACCGTCGTTCCTTGTGACTGAAATGATTAATTGACAATTACAAGTCTCAATACGGTTAATACATTATGAATGAACTATAATTATGAATGAACAACAACGAAAGGAATGAATATCCTTTTAACCAAGTAAGAATTAACTTACCTTAACACCGGTGATGATACGATCTCTCTCAAACAACGTCCTAAGGAAACTACCGGTCGCTCAAACAACCTTGAATAACACAATTATCAACAACTCGCTTAATATACGAACCAAAAGTGATCATAACTAACCCAAGAAGTCGATACAATAATTCCAAACTCATTGAGGCATTTCGACAAACACCTTGAAAACAAATTCCCTTCTTAAACAACTAAATCTATTTGTATCGAAAACCAACTTCTATTTAATGATCCAAACCACCGAAACACAATCAATATAATCGATAAACCAAACAAAATACTCAAATCGAGTTTAAAATATCATTAAATTGCAAAACCCAATTCCAAGTCAACCTTCAAAGTGTTCTTGAGAAAAACTTCCAACAATCCGATGATAACTCGTAAAAACTCATAATCATGTGTATATCCATCACGATTCGTGATTATACCATCCAAAACATCATGCTCCAACTTAAAATCGAATTCAAGGGTTGAAGAAAGTTACCTTAGATTAGGATGAAAAATCCACAAATATGTTGTTGATCCACACTACAACTTGAAGAAGATGAAATCTCTGAGTTTTGATGATGTTGAAACACCCCAAAATCGCCCAAAAATCGCCCCAAGGAAGAGAGGAAGAAGTGAAATGAATAAATGAGTTTGTTCCTCTAAAAAAAACGTAATTATAGAGCAGCCTGCACTGTGTGCCGCAGCCCGGCCGAGTGTGCCGCGGCACAGGGCCAAAATCTGCCCCCAGCGCTCGGCAGTGTGCCGCGGCCCGGCCGATTGTGCCGCGGCACAGGGCTAGAAATGTGCACAGTGCCTCGGCAGCATGCCGCGGCCCTGCCGGATGGAGCCGCGGCCCCTGGTACAAGCGGGTCGGCGAAAAACTGCAACATGTGTGTGCCGCGGCGCACACTCCCTTATGTCGCGGCCCACATCCTTAGGTCCAAAAATGATGAAAAATGACCCAGGAAGAGAATAAAAGCAATAGGAATCAATATTTGGGAAACAATAACACGAAATGGAAGTTCGGAAACCCCAAAACGGTTGTTCCAAGCCATGATTACAAGGGTTCGCCCAACAAAAGCACAATTTGAACAATGAGGAGATTTGAAATGACATGAACTCCAACGTCAACATCGACTAATGAATCAATTACAACAATCAAGATAATATTCTTGTCTCGATTCCTAAGCAAGGTTGAAACAATGAACAATATTGATACACGACTCGAAGTTATTCCCTCACACTATGCCGCAAGTGCACGGTGTCAACAAGTAATAAAGTGATAAGTAAGATATCGTTCCCTCGAGGACTGATTTCACTAAGTACCAAAATATAGACAACTCGTAATTTTATTTGAAGAACAATTATATAGAATTTATACCTAAACTAATTGCAGAAAAATAAATAGAAAATAATAATAGTAATAATAAAAATAATAATACTAACAAAGGCGTAGGATTATGATTTTCACCTCAAACAATCAGGAATGATATTTATTTAATTCCAATTCACTTTTATTCAAATGATTGTAAGCCAGGGATTCCTAAATTATTCTAAAGCCTTTCCCAAGGTCGATAGAAAATACTAAGAATTATTAACTCGATATATCCCTATTCGAATTAGATAATTAATAGCTAAAACAGTTCATGAATCCCCACAATAAATAGGCTTCACAACTCCCATGAGTATATCCCTATCTCACGAAAATCATGATTTTTTCTCACAAGTACTATGCCTAAATTTCATCTCCCGAATCCATAAAGACATTCAAATCAATTCAACTATTGGCCAGACAATTGAAAGCATTGAGAACAGTGAGAAGAATCCAATTCAATACGAATAACGAGTGGATTGAAATAAAAATAAATAACTCAAACCGTCATGTAATCGGCTACAATCAAAATCCTACTCGAATAGATCTAGAAAATAAGATGCGAAAAAATGCAGAAAAACCGTAAGGGATCCGTGGTCTTGTCGTCGCCCACAAATCTCTTCGTTTCTGCTCCTCTGGTGTCTCCGCTCTATCTATTGATCGATGCCCTCTTTTTATGACCTTCAATCCCTATTTATAACTTTCCTCAGCCTCCAAAACGCGTCCAGGGATTTGGGTCGAAAACTGCTCCAAAAACGGCAAAGAAACGCGGAAGTCTCAGCAAAACCGCCCTGTGGGCCGCGGCTCACTTAAGCTGTGCCGCGGCCCCTAACCTTCAGCGCATACCTGGGCGCGCTATTTTTCTTCCTGGGCCGCGGCTCAGCATCCTTGTGCCGCGGCTCAGGGTACAGTCTGCTTGGGGCTTCGCTGGGGCCGTGCGTGTGCCGCGGCTCAGCATCCTTGTGCCACGGCCCCTGGCCAAAAATTCCCATTTTCTCTTGTTTTTCATCGTTCGAGCTTTCGGACTCCAATTTCCTGCAAAATATAAAAGAATAGTGCATTAAAAGCTCATTTATGCAGATTTACATTTCAAATGAATATAAAATAATGATAAATAAGCGCATAAAAATACGCCTAACACGATACACGACTCGAAGTTATTCCGAACGGTGAACACGGATGAATGAATGTGGATGATGAACGATTATAAACAAGTGAAAAATTACATAGTGACAATTACTGAATGAAATTACTGAATGATAATGGCTGAATTACAATCGGGTATTACATACACCCCCCCTTAAAAGAGTTTCATCCCCGAAACTAAGGATCAAACAACTCGGGATAACTCTCCTGCATACTATCCTCGGTTTCCCAAGTAGCCTCTTCGAATCCGTGTCTAGACCACTGAATTTTAACCAAAGGAATCGCCTTATTTCTCATCTATTTGATTCGCCGCTCTAAGACTCGTATGGGACACTCCTCATACGAATGATCATATGCGATCTAGATTTCGTCGAACTGAAGTATGTGACTCTGGTCAGCAACATACTTCCGTAGCTGAGAGACGTGAAACATATTATGAATTCAGCTCAATGCCGGAGGTAAGGCCAATTGATAAGCTAGCTTGCCTACTCGATCTAAAATCTCAAACGGTCCAATAAATCTTGGACTCAACTTTCCCCGCTTCCCGAAACGGAAGATACCTCGACTCGGGGATACCTTGACCAACACGTGGTCACCAGTCTCGAACTCTAATGGTCGGCGACGATTGTCTGCATAAGATTTCTGTCGACTCTGAGCGGTCAACAAACGACTCCTGATCAAAGCAACCTTCTCGCGGGCGGCTATAAACATATCGGGCTCGGTGCCGATTGATTCTGATAAGTCATCCCAACACAAAGGAGATCGACAACGACGACCGTACAAGGCCTCGTAAGGTGCCATCTTAATCAAAGCATGCCAACTATTATTATACGTGAACTCGATCAATGGTAGTTGGGCTTCCCAATCGTCTTTCTAATTGAGGACGCATGCCCTCAACATGTCCTCCAATGTCTGAATAGTCCTCTCTGATTGTCCGTCGGACTGAGGATGAAAAGCTGTGCTGAAATTAAGCTGAGTTCCCATGGCACGATGAACTGATTTCCAAAAATGAGACATGAATCGTCCGTCACGATCGGAAACGATACTCTTAGGAGTACCATGAAATCTCACTATCTCTTTGATGAACAACTGGGCCAGTCTCTCGGGACCCCACGTAACCTTAATCTCAAGGAAATGAGCTGACTTAAACAAACAGTCCACAATTACCCAGATTGAGTTCATGCCACGACGACTCATCGACAAACTCGTGATGAAGTCCATGGAAATATCTTCCCACTTCCACTCTGGTATAGGGAGCGGTTTGAGATACCCGCGATCGCCGATGTTCTATCTTGACTTGCTGACAGGTCAAACATCTTGAAACAAATTCCACGACTTCTCGCTTCATATTACTCCACCAGTAATTTTGTTTCAAGTCTTGGTACATCTTGCTAGACCCCAGATGAATGGAGTAAGGGTAGCATGAGCTTCTCTCAAAATTGAATTTTTCAACTCGTCATTCGCTAGTACGCCTAACCGATTCTTAAATCGCAATAGTCCATTCTCGTGGACCACAAATTCAGGGGCTTCCCCTGAGCCACATCCTCACGGATGCGCAACAATGATGGGTCTGAACTCTGATTCGCTCTGATTGCCTCCTCAAGTGGCGATGAAATCTCTAACATGCAAAGTTGCCCTCGCACTCGCTGAAGCCATACCTTAATCTCGGGTCTAAGAAATTCCTGCTGAAACTCCTTCTGGACTATCAAACGAGCAAGCATTTGCTCCAGGACTGACTTACGATTCAAGGCATCGACAACCACATTTGCCTTACCCGGGTGGTACATGATCTCGATATCATAATCTTTGATTAGTTCCAACCACCGCTCATGTCGCATGTTTAACTCCTTCTGAGTAAATATATACTTCAAACTCTTATGATTGGTGAATATCCGACAGGTGACGCCATAAAGGTAATGAAGCCAAATCTTCAACGCGTAAAACACGGCTGCTAGCTCCAGGTCGTGGGTCGGATAATTAACCTCGTAAGGTCTCAATTGCCGTGAAGCATAGGCAATAACCTTCCCATTCTGCATGTGTGCACATTCGAGACCCTGTCCGGATGCATCACCATAAACCACAAATCCTTCCGTCCCTTGCGGTAAAGAAAGGACAGGTGCTGAAATTAACCGGCTCTTAAGTTCCTCAAAACTCCGCTGAAACGCATCGGACCACGTGTATTTCTTATCCTTTCTCAAAAGGCTTGTCATTGGTTGAGCGATCTTAGAAAATCCTTCCACAAACCGCCGATAATAACCGGCTAATCCGAGAAAGCTACGGATTTCCTTAACATTCTTCGGAGGTAACCAATCTTGGATAGCCTCCGTCTTTTGAGGGTCGACACGAACTCCGCCTGATGAAATTACATGCCCGAGAAATGTAACTTCGGACATCCAAAACTCACATTTGGAAAACTTCCCAAAAAATTGCTCTCGTCTCAACACGTCGAGCACTTGATGAAGGTGAAACTCGTGCTTCTCCCGGTCACGAGAATAAATTAAAATGTCATCAATAAAGACAACCACGAACTGATCCAAATAGTCGATGAAAACCCGATTCATTAACTCCATGAATACCGCAGGTGCATTAGTTAACCCAAACTGTATTATCACGAATTCATAATGACCATAGCGTGTTCGAAACGCCGTCTTCGCGATATCCGACTCTCGAATCTGCAACTGATGATATCCGGATCTTAAGTCGATCTTGGAAAATATTGAAGCTCCCTGAAGTTGATCCATAAGATTATCGATACGGGGTAGGGGATACTTATTCTTGATCGTCACCCTGTTCAACTCCCGATAATTAATATACACACGAAACGAACCATCCTTCTTCTTGACAAACAACACTGGTGCTCCCCACGAGGACGCACTCGGTCGGATATAACCCTTCTCGGTCAAATCCTTTAATTGATTCTTCAATTCCTGCATTCCAGTCGGGGCCATCCGATACGGTGCCTTCGATAATGGGGACGTACTAGGATCCAACTCTATCGTGAATTCCATATCCCTCGGTGGAGGTAAAATAGGTAGCTCGTCTGGGAGTACATCGTCAAACAATAACAATAATACCACGAATGGTTGAACACCTCGATTGCCTTAGAACGGCCAATCGATTAAAATGATACAATGAATGATTGAACACCTCGACTGCCTTAGAACGGCCAATCGATGACAATGATACAATGAATGATTGAACAACTCGATTGCCTTAGAACGGCCAATCGACGACAATGATATAAGGAATGATGGAACATCTCGATCGCTTTAGAATGGTCAATCGATGACAATGATATAAGGAATGATGGAACATCTCGATCGCCTTAGAATGGTCAATCGATGACAATGATATATATTGAATGATTGAACATCCCTGGTTGAGTAATTTACTGCTTTCATCATATTAATGATTCTTCCGGAACAACAGGGATCACCTCCCTGAAATACACACTCGACTCCAACGACGGAAATGATAGTGACCATACGCTTATGAACATTGAGAATGGTATCATGACGATCCATCCCACTAATACCCAATATTACATCGTCCTTAGGTAAATCCACCACGATTAGGTCCACCAACCACTCGCGCTCATTAAGCTTAATTCAGTCAGTTCTTAACCTCATGATTTTCGAAAATTCTTTTACCGCCAGGTAGACCAATGATATAAGGCCCACAATTAATAAGACTATCCAAGTTAAGTCTATTCAAACATGATTCAGAAATGAATGAATGCGATGTACCAGTATCAAAAATGGTTCACAACGGTTGAGATAGAATTACGAGTATAACTGAGATCATTCGAGCCTCCAAATCTTCGGTCCTCTTCATCGCGTGAATCCGGGACTTGCCGGCCCCCGAACCGGACGCTCCCGTCTGATAAATATGAGCTCCGCCTTTATTCGCTTCTGTCGTCTTAAACGATGCTGACAGAGCAGTCTGATTCTGAATCACTGATTGCTTTGGGGCCTCAGATGCTGTTGGAGTCGGCTTGGGGTCCCTTCGGCAAAAACGGGCCTTATGCCTAAAAATCCCACAATTATGGCATGTGATAGATGGTTTTAGACACTTAGTGCTGTAATGACCCGGCGCTCCACAGTTGAAACAGGTGATGGCTGAACTGGCCGCTCTGGACTGAGATCCCATACGATTATGCTCCGTAGGAGGTCGCTCAAAAACGTTAAGGCCCACACGAGGCTTCTTGAAGGTTGACGGTCCGCCTTCGGACTGATTACGCTTTGTTGATTTCTTGCTGACAGATGAAGGTTGTTTCTCAGTAATTTCCTTAGCAGCAGGCTCATATGGGAGAGTTCTCTCAATTAATTCGGCCAGAGTGGCGCAATGATGATTAAGCAATTGCATATGCGTCATCATGACCTGCATAAAAGTGAGTGGATCAACCCGAACATCTCCCGATTGAGCGGAGTCCTGGTTACGGTTTCCCGACAGTGAGCGATTATTCCCCGAGTTTCGGCCTGCACCGCGGCCTCTCCCCGTGCATCCCCTGATAGCTCTCTTCATACTGAAGTCGGAAGGTCGCATGATAATCATAGATCTCGTATGAGTACCGCATCATCATTTACGTCATGAAATGATGAAAATGAGCATACACGCTCGAACACAGTGATTACATGAATGATTAACTGAGGTGACATGATTATCTGATGATATTCTTGAAATGATTATCTTGAACAAGTTAACAAGATTAATGATATGATCCTCAAGATTAACAACTGAGTGATGAAATGAATTGAGTGATTAATGAGTTAACATGATCAACATGATTACAAATGAAAATGATAAATGAGGAAATCTTACTATTCTTTGGTCTGAAGGGATCAGCTCTTGCACAGGTCACACGTGACGTGAAAGTCCAATGATACTAGTCTGATGAACGATGATTTCAAATGAGACATGACTCGGAAGGTAGTATTCAAAACCACTCTCCGATACCAACTCTGTAACACCCCAAACTAGTCGGATATTACAGTGTCGTGGACCCCCGACTGGGACCCACCAGGCAAATGAAAATTTACGAATTAAATAATATAATTGTAGCACCGAACCACATTATATAATCAATTACTCCGATGAGGAGTTTCATTATAACACACCCAAGAAAATACCGAATACATGTATATTTTATATGAAGATAAAATACACAACACTGAATGAAACGGAGTATCCAAATGGAAATCTGCAGCGGAAAATAAATGACAACAACATGAATGACTGAAAGGATTGGAGCCCCCTACTAGTATCACTGGGACTCCTCGCCGTCAATGTTCTATTCCCGTGCTTTTGCCTTGCCATGAGCTGAAAACAAAATCCCCCAACGGGGTAAGTTACACAGAACAACAATCCTCAAGAGTTGAATAAACATAATCATATATGCTGTATAAACCACAAGTTCGATCAAAATCTCAAACCATCGAACACATGCGATCAAAAGTGAATCAGTCAGATTATAACCCAATCCTGTTGAAAACATACACAATCAAACATGCTGTATGAATCAACTAACAGTACGGCTCAAAGGGTGGCGCCACACTTCGCCCGGGATGGAAATATGTCCGTGCACAAGCCACCAACGAGTATCGATCGAATACGCGTGTGGTCTTGTACCTAATCAGTCTCACGAAGTAATCTTCTCATGTGCACAGTCCAATGTGAGGCCAACAACCAACACACGACTTAATATGTACCCGACATGAAAATCCTACACATACCAACCGGCATGCCAGTATGACCCGGAATGCCACGAGATAACAAAAGTGACATCGAAATTAATAATGACTCACCGAGATGAAATGACAGTGAAATGAATGATAGCTCAATGAAATGATTGGAACCGTCGTTCCTTGTGACTGAAGTGATTAATTGACAATTACAAGTCTCAATACGGTTAATACATTATGAATGAACTATAATTATGAATGAACAACAACGAAAGGAATTAATATCCTATTAACCGAGTAATAATTAACTTACCTTAACACCGGTGATGATACGATCTCTCTCGAACAACGTCCTAAGGAAACTACCGGTCGCTCGAACAACCTTGAATAACATAATTATCAACAACTCGCTTAATATACGAACCAAAAGTGATCATAACTAACCCAAGATGTCGATACAATAATTCCAAACTCATTGAGGCATTTCGACAAACACCTTGAAAACAAATTCCCTTCTTAAACAACTAAACCCATTTGTATCGAAAGCCAACTTCTATTGAATGATCCAAACCACTGAAACACCATCAATACAATCGATAAACCAAACAAAATACTCAAATCGAGTTTACGATATCATTAAATTGCAAAACTTAATTCCAAGTCAACCTTCAACTTCAGGGAGCTTATGTATTTTCCAATATCGATTTAATATCTGGGTATCATCATTTGCAAATTCAAGAGTCGGATATCGCTAGAACGGAGTTTCGAACACACTATGGTCATTACGAGTTTATGGTGATGCTGTTTGTGTTGAGTAATGCACCTGCGGCATTCATGGAATTAATGAATCAAGTTTTCATCAACTATTTGGATCAGTTCGTGGTTGTCTTTATTGATGACATTTTGATTTATTCCCGTGACTGAGAGGAGCACGAAATTCACCTTCATCAAGTTCTCGACGTGTTGAGACGAGAACGACTCTATGGAAAGTTTTACAAATGTGAGTTCTGGATGTCCGAAGTGACATTTCTCGGACATGTAATTTCATCAGACGGAGTACGTGTCGACTCTCAGAAGACGGAGGCTATCCGAGATTGGCAACCTCCGAAGAATGTTAAGGAAATTCGAAGCTTTCTCGGATTAGCAGGCTATTACAGGCGATTTGTGGAAGGATTTTCTAAAATTGCTCAACCTTTAACGAACCTTTTGCGGAAAGATAAGAAATACACGTGGTCCGAAGCGTGTCAATAGAGTTTTGAGGAACTTAAGACCCGGTGAATTTCAGCATCTGTCCTTTCCTTGCCTCAAGGGACGGAAGGATTTGTCGTTTATAGTGACGCATCCGGACACGGTCTCGGATGTGTACTAATGCAGAACGGGAAAGTAATTGCTTATGCTTCACGGAAACTGAGACCTTACGAGGTCATTTATGCAACCCACAACCTGGAGCTAGCACCTGTGGTATTCGCGTTGAAGATTTGGTGTCATTATCTTTATGGCGTCGCCTGTCAGATTTTCACCGATCATAAGAGTTTCAAGTATATATTTACTCAGAAGGAGTTAAATATACAACAGAGATGGTGGTTGGAATTAATCAAAGATTATGATATTGAGATTCAATACCACTCGGGTAAGGCGAACGTTGTCACCGATGCCTTGAGCCGTAAGTCCATTCAGGAGCAAATGCTTGCTCGTTTAACAGTTCAGAAGGAGCTTCAACACGAATTCCTGAGACCCAAGATCGAGGTCTGGTTACAGCGAGTGCAAGGGCAACTTTGCATGTTAGAGATTTCATCGCCACTTGAGGAGGCGATCAGAGTGAATCAGGGTTCAGACCCATTTTTATTGCTCATCCGAGGGGATGTCGCTCAGGGGAAAGCCACTGGATTTGTGGTCCACGAGGATGGACTTTTGCGATTTAAGAACCAGTTATGCGTACTAGCATATGATGAGTTGAAAAACTCGATTTTGAGAGAAGCTCATGCTACCCCTGATTCCATTCACCCGGGATCTAGCAAGATGTACAAAGACTTGAAACAGAAATACTGGTGGAGTAATATGAAGCGAGAAGTCGTAGAATTTGTTTCGAGATGTCTCACCTGTCAGAAAGTCAATATAGAACATCAGCGATCGGCGGGTATGTTGAAACCTCTCCCTATTCCAGAATGGAAGTGGGAAGATATTTCTATGGACTTCATCACAAGTTTGCCGACGAGTCGTCGTAGCATGAATACAATTTGGGTAATTGTGGACCGTTTAACTAAGTCAGCTCATTTCCTTGAGATTAAGGATACGTGGGGTCCCGAGAGACTTGCCCAGTTATTCATCAAACAAATCGTGAGATTGCACGGTACTCCTAAGAGTATCGTTTCTGACCGTGACGGGCGATTCGTGTCACATTTTTGGAAATCCGTTCATCGTGCTATGGGAACTCAGCTCAATCTCAGCACAGCTTTTCATCCTCAGTCCGACGGACAATCGGAGAGGACTATTTAGACATTGGAGGACATGTTGAGGGCATGTGTTTTTGATTGGAAGAATGATTGGGAAGCCCAACTACCGTTGATCGAGTTCAGATACAATAATAGTTGGCATGCTTCGATTAAGATGTAACACCCCAAACGAAGCGGATATTACAGTGCCGTGGACCCCCAACTGGGACCCATCAGGCAATTGAAACTTAATGAATTAAATAATATAATTGTAGTACCGAACCACATTATATCATTAATTACTCCGATGAGGAGTTTCATTACAACACAACCAATATAATACAGAACACATGTATATTTTATATGAAGATAAAATCTACCACACTAAATAAAATGACTATTCAAATGGAAGTCTGCAGCGAAAATAAAATGAAGAAAACACGAAGGACTGAAATGGACTGAGGCCCCCTACTACTATCACTCGGACTCCTTGCCGTCAACGTTCTCTTCCCGTGCCTTAGCCTTGCCATGACCTGAAAACAACATCCCCCAACGGGGCCGGCCATACGTAACAACAATCCTCAAGAGTTGAATAAACACAATCATGATATAATCTTAATTATGAAATTAAGCTGAAGAGGAGCATCATAGTACGCCCATAATGGTATGTGCAAGTGCACAAGACGAGTGTCCAGACACACCCGTCCTTGTACCTAATTAGTCTCACGGAGGTACGTTACCGTATGCACAATCCGTTGTGTCGGTGAACCCGATCACATGACCATCATGTGCCCGACTTAAAATTCCACACATCCCCACCCGGCCATGCAATATGAACCTAGAAGGTCATATGAACAAGAATGACCATGAAGAATATTAATGAATAACAATCCGACAAAGTCAAGAATGACTCACCGAGATGAAATAATTGTGAAGTTAATGATAGCTCAATGAAATGATTGGAACCGTCGTTCCTCGTGAATGAAGTGATTATTCGACAATTACAAGTCTCAATACGGTTAATACATTATGAATGAGTTATGATTATGAATGAACAATAATGAAAGGAATGAATATCATTTTAACCAAGTAAGAATTAACTTACACAACACCGGTAAAGAATCTCCTTCCTCGAACAAGCGTCCTACAATGAGATGTCGGTCGTTCGGACAACCTTCAAACACAATGACCAGTAATCCGCTCAATATACGTATCGAGCATGAATTACGACTAACTCAAAGGTCGATACAACAATATCCAAACTCATTGAGGCATTCAAACAAATACTTAGCGAACATCAACCCTTGATTATAACCAAAACTCAAATATATCAAAACCAACTCCAAAATGAGTAGTTCAATCCAACAAAACACCTTCAATGATATAAATAATCCAATAGGAATTCACAAATCAAGTTAACGACAACATCTAATCGAAAACCCGCAAAATCAAAGTCAACTCTAAAGTGTTCTCGATTAATTCTCCAAATATTCGTCAAATTCAAAAAACACATCAATAAATCCATAGGAATACATGTATCCAAGGTAGATAATCCATATCTAACATATCCAAACATAATAGCAAGCTTACACGAAGAGATCAGAAGGAAAATACTCAAAATCCAAAATTCCAGATCCAAGAGATCATTACCTTGATTTGATGTGTTGGAGAGGATGAAATGATGATTAATCCGAATGATAAGCTTGAGGATGATGGTAGATGGATTCATCTCGAAGAAATCTCTCCAAAATGCCCGAAATTGCCCAAAACCGTCGAATAAATGAAGAGAGAATGAAAAAT
Organism: Orobanche coerulescens; assembly: GCA_033398695.1. NCBI lineage: Eukaryota > Viridiplantae > Streptophyta > Magnoliopsida > Lamiales > Orobanchaceae > Orobanche > Orobanche coerulescens. The sequence continues at coordinate 105,299,859 of CM065807.1, read as the reverse complement.
GACGAAACTGAACTAGACTGTCCAATTTATACTGTTCCAGTTTAGCGCACGCTAAGCCCTGATATTTAGCGTGCGCTAGCGAGTTAACCGGACAGTACAGTGCCTACTGACTGCCTCGTTAGCATGCGTTAACCCCAAAATGTTAGCGTGCGCTAATAGAATATCTGATGCCCATTAACTGAAGTCCAGAACCTCCTATTCTATGATCTGCTCGCGATAGCGTGCGCTACACCCAAAACTCAGCGTGCGCTACTACAACATTAGCGTATGCTAAAATATACTCATAGCGTGCGCTATGAATTATTCCCGATCAGTCCAGTACCCTACTGGACTCTGCCTGATCGTCCTTAGCGCGCGCTACACTGACTGCATATCATGCGCTATCCAAACTTACTAGCGCGCGCTACTTACCATTCGTAGCGTGCGCTACTACAACTTAACTACACTCCAGTGCCCACTGGACTGTTTGCCTGAACCATGCTAGCATGCGCTAATGCTGAGAGGTAGCGTGAGCTACCCGTACTCAATTAGTGTGCACTAAAGAGAGTACGTAGCATGCACTACTCCTCACACATAGCCCACTACCAAAATGATAGAGATGATAAACACGGCTCAATCCTCCAACCAGGTAGAAAGATGAATAATAACTGATACACGATACAAATACTCTGAATGGTGAATATAATGATTGACTATGAATGATGAATGATTATTAATGAGTGAAAAATACTGAGTGACAATTACTGAATGATAATTACTGAATGATAATGACTGAATTACAACCAGGTATTACATAAGATGGCACCTTACGAGGCCTTGTATGGTCATCGTTGTCGATCTCCTTTGTGTTGGGATGACTTATCAAAATCAATCGGCACCGAGCCCGATATGCTTATAACTGCCCGCGAGAAGGTAGCTTTAATCAGGAGTCGTTTGTTAACCGCTCAGAGTTGACAACAATCATATGCAGATAATCGTTGTCGACCACTAGAGTTCGAGACAGGTGACCACATTTTGGTGAAGGTATCCCCGAGTCGAGGTATGTTCCATTTTGGGAAACGGGGGAAGTTGAGTCCGAGATTCATTGGACCGTTCCAGATTTTGGATCGAGTAGGCAATCTGGCTTATTGATTGGCGTATCAAACAGTCAATGAAATCGAGATCGCAGATGATCATTCGTATGAGGAGCATCTGGTACAAGTCTTAGAGCAACGTATCAAACAGTTGAGGAACAAGACGATTCCTTTGGTTAAGATTTGATGGTCTATACATGGAGTCAAAGAGGCTACTTGGGAAACCGAGGATAGTATGCAGAAGAGTTATCCCGAATTGTTTGACCCTTAGTTTCGAGGACGAAACTCTTTTTAAGGGGGGGAGTATGTAATACCCAGTTGTAAATTCATTAATTATCACTCAGTATATTGTCACTCAGTAATTTTTCACTCATTAATAATCATTCACCATTTATATTCATTCATTGTATTCACCATTCAAAGTAATTTGTATCGTGTATCAGTTATTATTCGTCATTCAACCCGATCGGAAAATCGGGCCGAGAATATCATCATTGTCATCTTTGTTGTGGGCTGTGTGTGAGGAGTAGCACACTCTACGTACTCTCTTTAGCGCATGCTAATTGAGTACGGGTAGCGCACGCTACCTCTCAGCATTAGCGCACGCTAACGTTGTTCAGGCATACAGTCGAGAAGGCACTGGACTGAATTTTGAGTTGTAGTAACGCACGCACGAATGGTAAGTATTGCACACTAGAAGTTTGGATAGCGCACGCTAAGCAACGAGTGTAGCGCGCGCTAAGGCTCAACCAGACAGTCCAGTGGGTACTGGACTGAAATGGAATAATTTATAGCGTACGCTACGAGAGGATCCTAGCATACGTAATGATATGTGTAGTGCACGCTAAGTTTTGATTGTATCGCACGCTAACATGAGCAAGGCCAGAGGACAGTAGGGTCTGGACTCCGGTATTCTGGACATTAACCATCAGGTAGCGTGCGCTAACACAAGGTTAATGCACGCTAAGAAGAGGCATTAGCGCACGCTACAAAGGTATATAGCGCGCGCTAATGACGCATACAATGGGTACTGGTCTACCCGGTACACCCATTAGCGCACGCTAAGCAGAGGATCTAGCGCGCGCTAAACTGGGTTTGCTATAAATAGGACAGTCAGCCCAGAAGTCGTCATTTCTCACATCTCATTTCGTTTTGGGCGTTCTTGGGCAATTTTCGACATTTTGGAGATATCTCTTCGAGCTGCATTCACCTATCAACATCTCCAAGCTTATAAGTCGAATTAATCACCATTTCATCCTTTCCAAACATCAAATCAAGATAAATGCTTCTTGAATCTAAAATTTTGGGATTTTAGTATTTTCTTTCCGATCTCTTCGTGTAAGCTTTGCTTTTATGTTGGAATATATTAGATATGGATTATCTACCTTGGATACATGTATTCCTACGGATTTATTGATGTATATTTCGGATTTGATGAATATTTGCGGAATTATTCTAGAACCCTTGATGTTTGACTTTGGTTATTTTGGGCTTTTTCAATTGATGTTGTCGTAACATTGAGTTGTGGTTTCCTATTAGATTATCGATGCCATTAATGAAGTTTTGTTGGGTTGAATCATTCCTTGGAGGTTTGGTATCAATATTATTGGGGTTGATTATAACCAAAGGGAAGGATGTTTACAACGTGTTCGTTAGAATGCCCCAATGAGTTTGATTATTGTTGTATCGACGTTTGAGTTGGTTATAAACGTGCTTGATATGTATATTGAGGGTTTGTTGATAATCATGTTATTCAAGGTTGTTCGAGCAACCGGTATTTTTCTTAGGACGTTTGTTCGAGAGAGGACATTTCATCACCGGTATTGAGGTAAGTTCATTCTTACTCGGTTAAAAGGATATTAATTCCTTTCATTGTTGTTCATTCATATTCATAATTCATTCATGATATACTATTCATGTCGAGACTTGTAATTATCAAACTAATCATTCAATTCACGAGGAACGACGGTTCCAATCATTTCAATGAACTATCATTCATTTCATTATTATTTCATCTCAGTGAGTCACTCTTGACCCTTGTTGTATTGTTATTCATTAATATTCATCATGGTCAGTTTTATTCATGTGACCTTCTGGGTTCATATTGCGTGGCCGGGTGGTTATGTGTGGAACTTTTAGTCGGGCACACAATAGTCATGTGTATGGGTTCACCGACACAATAGACTGTGCACACGGTAACATGCCCCTGTGAGACTAATTAGGTACAAGTGCGGGTGTGTCCGAACACTCGTCTTGTGCACTTGCACGTCCCATTACAGGCGTACTATGATGCTCCTCTTCAGCTTCATTTCATAACTATGATATATATAATGATTGTGTTTATTCAACTCTTGAGGATTGTTGTTCTGTGTAACTGACCCCGTTGGAGGATCTTGTTTTCAGGTCATGGCAAGGCAAAGGCACGGGAAGAGAATGTTGACTGCGAGGAGTCCAAGTTATACTAGTAGGGGCCCGCAGTCCTCTCAGTCTTCATGTCTTCTTCATTTTTATTTCCGCTGCAGATTTCCGTTTGGAATGTTCATTTTATTCAGTGTTGTATATTTTATCTTCACGTAAAATATACAAGTATTCTGTATTTCCTGGGTATATTGCACTTAAAACTCCTCATCGGAGTACTTGGTAATATAATGTGGTTCGGTACTATAGTTATATTATTTAATTTATTAGTTTTCATTCGCCTTGTAGGTCCTAGTTGGGGGTCCACGGCATTGTAATAGCCGCCTAGTTTGGGGTGTTACAATAATTCACCACAAGTGTGTGGCATGAGCCGTGAGCTTTCATAGAGGGGAGAGAGAAAATAATTTCTTTCATCTTAGAGAGAAAGTAAAGGAAGAAGAGAAGAGAAGAAAAATATTGTGTCGATTCCTAGCCGTGTTCTTTGAGAATGAATTGGCATACTATTTTTCCGATCAATATCCGACGCGTGTGAATTAGAGACATTCGGCATTTTTGGTGTTGGATCATTCAACAAGCTGCAACGAATTGAATTCATGTTCATGTCGGTAATCGGGAAAAGGCTTGCTCGGGTTTTTCCTTCGAAGATTATATTATCAGAGGACTATCGGGGTAAGTATTCTTTGATTATCTGTAACACCCCCAAATCCTATTGGGTTATTACAGTGTCGTGGACCCTACGCCAGGAGATCCACCAAAGAACATGACTAAAATACATTAAATTAAACAACAAGGGAAAATCATAGTCCCTACCATGATATCCGACAAAATATTTCGATAAGGAATTTCAATGACAATGATGGGCCTACATGGCCAAAAATAAAATACAACAACATCCACGAGCATCTGCTCGGGTAATACATAATGACAATGACTGACAAACTGGAGAATGCTCCAACTGACTGACCAACATGATCAACTCAGATTAGTATCGCTAGAATGCCTCGTCGCCAACATCATGCCCCTGTGTCTCAACTCTCTCCTCGCAAGCACCTAAAACATGAAAACATGTTCCGCCCCCACGGGGTCAGTCATCCGGATAATGAATATCAAATACATGTATAACATGATATGCATCCAAAGGCAGAATGAAACGGTAGAATGATAATAATAATACGACATGCTCACAAACCAAGGTAAGAACTGAGCATTCGTGAAACACTATCCCCACGGCATACTATTAATACATGTTCGACAGTTTAGAACGTAAATGCCCAACGGCGAATCATAATTATGGAGTACCACAATGAATTACACGACATGAACCAAACCAGAACTGAATTAATTATGAATCACAATGCCCGAAGGCTCCAATGAAATTACCAAGACAATCACAAAGGCCTGAAAGCCACTCAGTCGAAACGGTCAAATATCACAATCACATGAAGCCAAAACAGCCCGAAGCTGTATCGATTAGGGCCGAAGACACGGCACGAAGCCGTATCACCATTAGGGTTGAAGCCACGGTACGAAGCCGTATCACAATTAGGGCCGAAGCCACGGCACGAAGCCGTATCACAATTAGGGCCGAAGCCAAGGCACGAAGCCGTATCACAATTAGGGCCGAAGCTACGGTACGAAGCCGTATCACAATTAGGCTATCCAAAGGCCGTGACCTACTGAATTATAGGTGTTGGAAACCCAACCGTGAAGGTTCAAGTCCCAAACTTACCCATAATGAGCACTAGCCAAGACTAGCCTCCAAAATATAATTAAATCACAAACAGCAACGATCCGAAAATTACCGAAATCACGAAAGTGATAGTGTGCTGCCTTGAGACGGCCAACACGATAATGATGACTAATGGATGGGCACCGTCCCCGGCGGTCCCAATTCAATACATCGATTACCTTAGAATGGTCAATCGATAACAATGACACAACGGATGGGAACTATCCTCGACAACCCCAATTCAATACCTCGATTGCCTCAGAATGGCCAACCGATAACAATGATGCAGCTGATGATTCAATACCTCGATTGCCTTAGAACGGCTAATCGATGACAGTGATACAATGAATGATTGAGTACCTCAATTGCCATAGAACGTCCAATCGATAACAAGGATACAATAAATGATTGAACTCCTCGAGTTTCTTAGAACGGCCAATCGATAATAATGATACAATAAATGCCTCGGCGCCTTTAATCGGCTACCGACGATGAAGATGAGAACGAATACAACTATGCCTTCAATCGGCCAATACAACATGAATGACAGGACGCCCACATTAATAAAAATGATTACAACAACATCTTAGATTGACATCAATATTAACAACAACAACCAATACATCGATACCGCGAACCGGTGATCGATAATAACATTAACAACGAATATCTCAATGCCTTACCGGCCATTAATGAATGATAATAAACATTTGGCATAATTGCCGAATAGTATCGTATCGAGCGATCCCCTAATATCAATGAATTTATGAAGAGACTAAGTCTCGGAATGATACAACACATCCATACCCATATATGATAACATTAATCTCATTGACTAGTACAAGTATAAAACTTGCCTCAACCGAAGGCGATGAAATCCTTCCATGAACAACGAACGGCGTCCTCCGATATACACAAGTACTCGAACAACCTTGAATGAAATACAATTCATTCAATAACACAATATCAATCGAAATCAACATAACGACGGAAAGAAACTCTTTGAGACATTTAATCGAACACTAAATGTTCAAAGTTCCTCAAGAACCTAAGAATCATCAATCAGGTTGAACGAATCGAAAATATGGATATACAATCCATAGAAAACGATTAATAATGTTTACTAACATCTACCGATTCATCAAATTCGGATGGACAATGAAAATCAAGAAGAAATCTCGAAAAATCAAATTCTAGGAGATTTCAAGAAATTACCTCGATCCGACGAAGAACAAAGATTAGATGTTGATATGATCACCTAGAGCCTCCTCAAAACATGATTGAATGGAGTAGAATCGATCATAACCCCAAACCCTAGTCGGATCGTCCGACTGCCGCGAGAAGAAGAAGAGAAAGGGTGAAATGAAATGAAAACCCGACTGACCCCCGTTATATACTCCAGTGACGCACGACCAAAACTCACGACCAATTGTCCGTGTGTTTGGTCGTGCGACAGGCCATTGCCCGGCCACTGATCTCACGCACGAGCAGCACGTACGAGCACCTGCTCGTGTGTCATGCTCGTGTGTCCCTGATGATCGCCAAAGTGCACTGCCCAATTCTGATGCCACGCACGAGCAGCACGCACGAGCAGCTGCTCGTGTGTCATTCTCGTGTGTGTCCCTGTTGAGTGCTAAAACGACAAGGGAACACAAAATGCCTGGACACGCATGTCTACATACAACCTGCACGACTTACACGGTAATAAGTCACGTCCAATCGGTGAAACAATCATGGAACTCCCAACACAAAGCGACCAATCATGATGATGATGAAAATATTCTCGTATCGATCCCCGAACAGAGATGAGTGATGAATAAAAACTGATACACGACTCCAAGATAAGCCGAATGATGAACACGAAATGAATGAATACGAATGACGAATGATTATTACTGAGTGAAAAAAAATCATGAGTGGCAATTACTGAATGATAATTAATGAATTCACAACCGGGTATTACGTACTCCCCCCTTAAAAAGAGTTTCATCCTCGAAACTAAGGGTAAACAACTCGGGATATGAACTATCCATCAGGATCTGAAAACAACATCTCGAGGAATGCTCCTCAATGCGAAATACTTCGCCTGTACAACTGGGCCAACCCCCCATAAGCACTGACTCACGCCTCAAAAGAAAAGAGACAACGCACATATAGTCCTTGGGACTATATCCATCGCACGCCTAAGTCCTCATGACTTGACGTCTTGAATCACAATGAACAATTACCCAGATTATCATGAAATCTCGGGTACAGCACAAAAAGAATGCATCAAATGACCTAAATCTCAAGATTCTCAAATAGGATCATTATAAAATAGGTCAACAATGAATGATCCACAACCACGATACATTAATACGGATTAAGTTACACACTAATCCGAAAACAGAGAAAGGAAAATACAAAAATTAAGGTTACATATCAAATGTACCAAACACTGATATCCTCCAGATAATCGATCTCCTGGATCTCATCGATTTAAGGAGACCCAAATCTGAACTCATTGCTCAATATGATCCTGGGAGGTCACAAGAACAAGAATGATCACAATGAATGATAATAACCCGAAATCCAATAAGGATCAAGAATGACTCATCGGGGTGAAATGATAACTTAATGAGTGATAGCTCAAATGAAATGATTGGAAACATTGTTCCCCGTGAAGTGAATGATTAGTTTGATAATTATAAGTCTCAACGTGATTGGTATATGATGAATGGATTATATGAATGAATGAATGACAAATGAAATGAATGATTATACTATTATCGAGCAAGAATTAACTTGTTCAAAGTCGGTGATGAATGTCCTTACCTCTGGATCTCGAAGCCTGATAGGACCCATTGAATGAAGCATGGGCTGGAGTAACAAAGTCCCTCGAGGCCCTTGAGTTCTCTAGAGATCTACCGAACCTAGAACTCCTGCAGTATTTCTGAAGGTGTCCCGGGTTCCCGCACAGAAAACAGACAATAGCTGGAACCATACATCGAGTATTAACGTGCCCTGCTGAATCACAGTTAAAGCAAACAACAGTCGAATTCATCGTCTGAGAGGAAGATGCTTTCTCAGCATGAAGACGACTAGAAAACGACCTCTTGGACGTCGGAGCCCGATGTCCCTCAGAACGAACCAGCATCCTAGTCCTCCCACCGGAAGAAACTGAAGGGTGTTTCTGACTAAGCTCATTGATCAAAAGCTCTGCTCCAAGAGCCTTCTCGATGAACTCACTAAGTGAATTACAATTATGATTGAACAACTGCATCCTCAACTGCGGATTTAGCCTCTTGCTAAAATATTTGATCTTATCCGCCTTAGTACGGATAACTCACGAAGCAAACTGAAGTAGTCCCTGAAACTTCTCAGCAATGACAATAACACCCTCGTCCTCGACAGATTCGGGGTTCAAAACCTCTGACAACTTGGCTTCACGAAGTGGAGCTGGATAATACCTTTCTAACATGAGAGCCTTGAACTCACTCTAACCACAATCGCGATCGGAGGGTTTCACAGAAAGCCACCACGAATAAGCACCCTTACTCAAGTAATAAGCCACTACTACCACTTTACTCTCTTCCGGACACTGAACCATGTCGAAGAGTTTATCAAAATTCTCAAGCCAATGAACAATATCAGTTGGTTCCGACGAACCCTGGCCTCTGACGAGAGATATTGCCAACAATTTGATTCACTCCTCCAGTCTGTCCATGAAACGGCACCTGGAATCCCTGTTGCGGTGGCCCACGAACCATCGAGGTCTGCATGGTCTCCATCATTCGCGTCATCTGAGTCATATGGGTCATCATGCCCTGCATGCATATGAATGGGTCCACCCGATCACCTTTCGATTGAGCTGCTTCTCGGGTACGACTCTCTGACACTGAATGATTATCTGACAGTGAATGAGTAGCATAGCTAAATGATGAACACATGTTATCTCTTGCATTCGCGCAGGCATTCACACGAGATCCCAGGTTTCGGCCCGCACCGCGGCCTCTTCCCCTGCGTCCTCTGACAGCTCTATCCGTACTGAAGCATGAAAGCCACATGATAATTATAGAGCCCGCATGAATATCGCATTATGATCACGTGACGGAATGATAACAATGAGCATACACACTATAACACAATGAATGCATTAATAATGCAGTAAAATGATCATCGACATCACGCCAGAATATGATAAGATCGCATGAAAGGTCAAGTGAGGTGACATGAGTATATGATGAAATTCTTGAAATGATTACCTTGAACAAGTTAACAAGGTTGAAAATTTGATCCACAAGATCAACAACTGAACCGTGAGATAGACTGGATGATTAATGAATTAACTGAACAATGAGATTGACTGAGTGATGAATGAATTAACTGAGCGGTGAGATTGACTGAATGATGAATGAATTAACTGAACAATGATATTAACTCAGTGATGAATGAATTAACTGAACAATGAGATTAACTGAGTGATGAATGAATTAACTGAACAATGAGATTAACTGAGTGATGAATGAATTAAATGAACAATGAGATTAACTGAGTGATGAATGAATTAACATGATCGACAAGATCAAAATGATGATTGAGGATTATTAACTGATGAATGAGTTGATCCTTAACGCTTACACAGGTCACACATGCTCCAAAACAATTAGTCATGAATCAATCATAACACTAATATCACATATAGGTTTTAACAAAGCATGAATAATTAATGACATGATGAATGTATGAACATAAAGAGAATCGAGTCCTTACACAGGTCATACGAAGCTTCGAGGTCTTGCGATACTGGTCTTCACTGACGACGACTCGATGAATGAATGACTCGTGCAGTCGTACTAATATTGTGACTCACAAAACCCGACTGACTAGATTGTCATAACCTGACAGTCCCACTACTACCGCGTCGGTAGAGCCACATAACTCACATATCAGGGTATCTCACAACCCAACGCTCTGATACCATCTTCTGTAACACCCCCAAATCCTATTAGGTTATTACAGTGCCGTGGACCCCACGCCAGGAGATCCACCAGGCGAACATGACTAAAATACATTAAATTAAACAACAAGGGAAATTCATAGTCCCTACCATGATATCCGACACAATATTCCGATAAGGAATTTCAACGACAACGATGGGCCTACATGGCCAAACATAAAGTCCAACAACATCCACGAGCATCTGCTCGGGTAATACATGACAATGACTGACAAACTGGAGAACACTCCAACTGACTGACCAACATGAACAACTCGGACTAGTATCGCTCGAATGCCTCGTCGCCATCATCATGCCCCTGTGTCTCAACTCTCTCCTCGCAAGCACCTAAAACATGAAAACATGTTCCGCCCCCACGGGGTCAATCATCCAGATAATGAATATCAAATACACGTATAACATGATATGCATCCAAAGGCAGAATGAAATGGTACAATGATAATAATAATACTAGATGCTCACGAACCAAGGTAAGAACCGAGCATTCGTGAAACACTATGCCCACGGTATACTATTAATACCTGTTCGACAGGTTAGAACGTAAATGCCTAACGGCGAATCATAATTATGGAGTACCACAATGAATTACACGACATGAACCAAACCAAAACTGAATTAATTATGAATCACAATGCCCGAAGGCTCCAATGAAATTACCAAGTCAATCACAAAGGCCTGAAAGCCACTCAGCCGAAACTGTCAAATATCACAATCACATGAAGCCAAAACAGCCCGAAGCTGTATCGATTAGGGCCGAAGCCACGACACAAAGCCGTATGACCATTAGGGCCGAAGCCATGGCACGAAGCTGTATCAAAATTAGGGCTGAAGGCGATGAAATCCTTCCATGAACAACGAAGCCGTATCAAAATTAGGGCCGAAGCCATGGCACGAAGCCGTATCATTGACTAGTACAAGTATAAAACTTGCCTCAACCGAAGGCGATGAAATCCTTCCATGAACAACGAACGGCGTCCTCCGATAAACACAAGTACTCGAACAACCTTGAATGAAATACAATTCATTCAATAACACAATATCAATCAAAATCAACATAACGACGGAAAGAAACTCTTTGAGACATTTAATCGAACACTAAATGTTCAAAGTTCCTCAAGAACCTAAGAATCATCAATCAGGTTGAACGAATCGAAAATATGGATATACAATCCATAGAACACGATTAATAATGTTTACTAACATCTACCGATTCATCAATTTCGGATGGACAATGAAAATCAAGAAGAAATCTCGAAAAATCAAATTCTAGGAGATTTCAAGAAATTACCTCGATCCGACGAAGAACAAAGATTAGATGTTGATATGATCACCTAGAGCCTCCTCAAAACATGATTGAATGGAGTAGAATCGATCATAACCCCAAACCCTAGTCGGATCGTCCGACTGCCGCGAGAAGAAGAAGAGAAAGGGTGAAATGAAATGAAAAACCCGACTGACCCCCGTTATATACTCCAGTGACGCACGACCAAAATGCACGACCAATTGTCCGTGTGTTTGGTCGTGCGCCAGGCCATTGCGCGGCCACTGATCTCACGCACGAGAAGCACGCACGAGCACCTGCTCGTGTGTCATGCTCGTCTGTCCCTGATGATCGCCAAAGTGCACTTCCCAATTCTGATGCCACGCACGAGCAGCTGCTCGTGTGTCATGCTTGTGCGTCCCTGTTGAGTGCTAAAACGACAAGGGAACAGAAAATTCCAGGACACGCATGTCTACATACAACCTGCACGGCTTACACGGTAATAAGTCACGTCCAATCGGTGAAACAATCATGGAACTACCAACACAAAGCGACCAATCATGATGATGATGAAAATATTCTCGTATCGATCCCCGAACAGAGATGAGTGATGAATAAAAACTGATACACGACTCCAAGATAAGCCGAATGATGAACACGAAATGAATGAATGCGAATGACGAATGATTATTACTGAGTGAAAAAAAATCCTGAGTGGCAATTACTGAATGATAATTAATGAATTCACAACCGGGTATTACATACTCCCCCCTTAAAAAGAGTTTCATCCTCGAAACTAAGGGTAAACAACTCGGGATATGAACTATCCATCAGGATCTGAAAACAACATCTCGAGGAATGCTCCTCAATGCGAAATACTTCGCCTGCACAACTGGGCCAACCCCCCATAAGCACTGACTCACGCCTCAAAAGAAAAGCGACAACGCACATATAGTCCTTTGGACTATATCAATGGCACGCCCAAGTCCTCATGACTTGACGTCTTGAATCACAATGAACAATTACCCAGATTATCATGAAATCTCGGGTACAGCACAAAAGGAATGCATCAAATGACCTAAATCCCAAGATTCTCAAATAGGATCATTATAAAATAGGTCAACAATAAATGATCCACAACCACGATACATTAATACGGATTAAGTTACACACTAATCCGAAAACAGAGAAAGGAAAATACAAAAATTAAGGTTACATATCAAATGTACCAAACACTGATATCCTCCAGATAATCGATCTCGTGGATCTCATCGATTTAAGGAGACCCAAATCTGAACTCATTGCTCAATATGATCCTGGGAGGTCACAAGAACAAGAATGATCACAATGAATGATAATAACCCGAAATCTAATAAGGATCAAGAATGACTCATCGGGGTGAAATGATAACTTAATGAGTGATAACTCAAATGAAATGATTGGAAACATTGTTCCCCATGAAGTGAATGATTAGTTTGATAATTATAAGTCTCAACGTGATTGATATATGATGAATGGATTATATGAATGAATGAACGACAAATGAAATGAATGATTATACTATTATCGAGCAAGAATTAACTTGTTCAAAGTCGGTGATGAATGTCCTTACCTCTGGATCTCGAAGCCTGATAGGACCCATTGAATGAAGCATGGGCTGGAGTAACAAAGTCCCTCGAGGCCCTTGAGTTCTCTCGAGATCTACCGGACCTAGAACTCCTGCAGTATTTCTGAAGGTGTCCCGGGTTCCCGCACAGAAAACAGACAATAGCTGGAACCATACATCGAGTATTAACGTGCCCTGCTGAATCACAGTTAAAGCAAGCAACAGTCGAATTCATCGTCTGAGAGGAAGATGCTTTCTCAGCACGAAGACGACTGGAAAACGACCTCTTGGACATCGGAGCCCATTGTCCCTCAGAACGAACCAGCATCCTAGTCCTCCCACCGGAAGAAACTGAAGGGTGTTTCTGAGTAACTCATTGATCAAAAGCTCTGCTCCAAGAGCCTTCTCGATGAACTCACTACGTGAATTACAATTATGATTGAACAACTGCATCCTCAACTGCGGATTTAGCCTCTTGCTAAAATATTTCATCTTATCCGCCTTAGTACGGATAACTCACGAAGCAAACTGAAGTAGTCCCTGAAACTTCTCAGAAATGACAATAACACCCTCTTCCTCGACAAATTCGGGGTTCAAAACCTCTGAAAACTTGGCTTCACGAAGTGGAGCCGAATAATACCTTTCTTACATGAGAGCCTTGAACTCACTCTAACCACAATCGCGATCGGCGGGTTTCACAGAAAGCCACCACGAATAAGCACCCTTACTCAAGTAATAAGCCACTACTACCACTTTACTCTCTTCCGGAAACTGAACCATGTCGAAGAGTTTATCAAAATTCTCAAGCCAATGAACAATATCAGTTGGTTCTGACGAACCCTGGCCTCTGACGAGAGATATCGCCAACAATCTGATTCACTCCTCCAGTCTGTCCATGAAACGGCACCTGGAATCCCTGTTGCGGTGGGCCACGAACCATCGAGGTCTGCATGGTCTCCATCATTCGCGTCATCTGAGTCATATGGGTCATCATGCCCTGCATGCATATGAATGGGTCCACCCGATCACCTTTCGATTGAGCTGCTTCTCGGGTACGACTCCCTGACACTGAATGATTATCTGACAGTGAATGAGTAGCATAGCTAACTGATGAACACATGTTATCTCTTGCATTCGCGCAGGCATTCACACGAGATCCTAGGTTTCGGCCCGCACCACGGTCTCTTCCCCTGCGTCCTCTGATAGCTCTATCCGTACTGAAGCAAGAAAGCCACATGATAATTATAGAGCCCGCATGAATATCGCATTATGATCACGTGACGGAATGATAACAATGAGCATACACACTATAACACAATGAATGCATTAATAATGCAGTAAAATGATCATCGACATCACGCCGGAATATGATAAGATCGCATGAAAGGTCAAGTGAGGTGACATGAGTATCTGATGAAATTCTTGAAATGATTACCTTGAACAAGTTAACAAGGTTGAAAATTTGATCCACAAGATCAACAACTGAACTGTGAGATAGACTGGATGATTAATGAATTAACTGAACAATGAGATTGACTGAGTTATGAATGAATTAACTGAGCGGTGAGATTGAGTGATGAATGAATTAACTGAACAATGATATTAACTGAGTGATGAATGAATTAACTGAACAATGAGATTAACTGAGTGATGAATGAATTAACTGAACAATGAGATTAACTGAGTGATGAATGAATTAAATGAACAATGAGATTAACTGAGTGATGAATGAATTAACATGATCGACAAGATCAAAATGATGATTGAGGATTATTAACTGATGAATGAGTTGATCCTTAACGCTTACACAGGTCACACATGCTCCAAAACAATTAGTCATGAATCAATCATAACACTAATATCACATATAGGTTTTAACAAAGCATGAATAATTAATGACATGATGAATGTATGAACATAAAGAGAATCGAGTCCTTACACAGGTCATACGAAGCTTCGAGGTCTTGCGATACTAGTCTTCACTGACGACGACCCGATGAATGAATGACTCGTGCAGTCGTACTAATATTATGACTCACAAAACCCGACTGACTAGATTGTCATAACCTGACAGTCCTACTACTACCGCGTCGGTAGAGCCACATAACTCACATATCAGGGTATCTCACAACCCAACGCTCTGATACCATCTTCTGTAACACCCCCAAATCCTATTGGGTTATTACAGTGCCGTGGACCCCACGCCAGGAGATCCACCAGGCGAACATGACTAAAATACATTAAATTAAACAACAAGGGAAAATCATAGTCCCTACCATGATATCCGACACAATATTCCGATAAGGAATTTCAACGACAACGATGGGCCTACATGGCCAAAAATAAAGTCCAACAACATCCACGAGCATCTGCTCGGGTAATACATGACAATGACTGACAAACTGGAGAACACTCCAACTGACTGACCAACATGAACAACTCGGACTAGTATCGCTCGAATGCCTCGTCGCCATCATCATGCCCCTGTGTCTCAACTCTCTCCTCGCAAGCACCTAAAACATGAAAACATGTTCCGCCCCCACGGGGTCAATCATCCAGATAATGAATATCAAATACACGTATAACATGATATGCATCCAAAGACAGAATGAAATGGTACAATGATAATAATAATACTAGATGCTCACGAACCAAGGTAAGAACCGAGCATTCGTGAAACACTATGCCCACGGTATACTATTAATACCTGTTCGACAGGTTAGAACGTAAATGCCTAACGGCAAATCATAATTATGGAGTACCACAATGAATTACACGACATGAACCAAACCAAAACTGAATTAATTATGAATCACAATGCCCGAAGGCTCCAATGAAATTACCAAGACAATCACAAAGGCCTGAAAGCCACTCAGCCGAAACTGTCAAATATCACAATCACATGAAGCCAAACAAATTTCAAGTCAGACGATTAGGGCCAAGCCACGACACGGCCGTATGACCATTAGGGCCGCCATGGCACGAAGCCGTATCAAAATTAGGGCTGAAGGCGATGAAATCCTTCCATGAACAACGAAGCCGTATCAAAATTAGGGCCGAAGCCATGGCACGAAGCCGTATCATTGACTAGTACAAGTATAAAACTCGCCTCAACCGAAGGCGATGAAATCCTTCCATGAACAACGAACGGCGTCCTCCGATAAACACAAGTACTCGAACAACCTTGAATGAAATACAATTCATTCAATAACACAATATCAATCGAAATCAACATAACGACGGAAAGAAACTCTTTGGGACATTTAATCGAAGAATCTAAGAACCTAAGAATCATCAATCAGGTTGAACGAATTGAAAATATGGATATACAATCCATAGAACACGATTAATCATGTTTACTAACATCTACCGATTCATCAAATTCGGATAAACAATGAAAATCAAGAAGAAATCTCGAAAAATCAAATTCTAGGAGATTTCAAGAAATTACCTCGATCCGACGAAGAACAAAGATTAGATGTTGATATGATCACCTAGAGCCTCCTCAAAACATGATTGAATGGAGTAGAATCGATCATAACTCCAAACCCTAGTCGGATCGTCCGACTGCCGTGAGAAGAAGAAGAGAAAGGCTGAAATGAAATGAAAACCCCGACTGACCCCCGTTATATACTCCAGTGATGCACGACCAAAACGCACGACCAATTGTCCGTGTGTTTGGTCGTCGCCGTGCCATTGCCCGCCATCGATCTTACGCCTGGCGACGCCGCGAGCACTGCTCGTGTGTCATGCTCGTGTGTCCCTGATGATCGCCAAAGTGCACTGCCCAATTCTGATGCCACGCACGAGCAGCACGCACGAGCAGCTGCTCGTGTGTCATGCTCGTGCGTCCCTGTTGAGTGCTAAAACTACAAGGGAACACAAAATGTCAGGACATGCATGTCTACATACAACCTGCACGACTTACACGGTAATAAGTCATGTCCAATCGGTGAAACAATCATGGAACTCCCAACACAAAGCGACCAATCATGATGATGATGAAAACATTCTCGTATCGATCCCCGAACAGAGATGAGTGATGAATAAAAACTGATACACAACTCCAAGATAAGCCGAATGATGAACACGAAATGAATGAATACGAATGACGAATGATTATTACTGAGTGAAAAAAAATCCTGAGTGGCAATTACTGAATGATAATTAATGAATTCACAACCGGGTATTACATACTCCCCCCTTAAAAAGAGTTTCATCCTCGAAACTAAGGGTAAACAACTCGGGATATGAACTATCCATCAGGATCTGAAAACAACATCTCGAGGAATGCTCCTCAATGCGAAATACTTCGCCTGCACAACTGGGCCAACCCCCCATAAGCACTGACTCACGCCTCAAAAGAAAAGCGACAACGCACATATAGTCCTTGGGACTATATCAATCGCACGCCCAAGTCCTCATGACTTGACGTCTTGAATCACAATGAAAAATTACCGAGATTATCATGAAATCTCTGCACAAAGACAAAAAGAATGCATCAAATGACCTAAATCTCAAGATTCTCAAATAGGATCATTATAAAATAGGTCAACAATAAATGATCCACAACCACGATACATTAATACGGATTAAGTTACACACTAATCCGAAAACAGAGAAAGGAAAATACAAAAATTAAGGTTACATATCAAATGTACCAAACACCGATATCCTCCAGATAATCGATCTCCTGGATCTCATCGATTTAAGGAGACCCAAATCTGAACTCATTGCTCAATATGATCCTGGGAGGTCACAAGAACAAGAATGATCACAATGAATGATAATAACCCGAAATCCAATAAGGATGAAGAATGACTCATCGGGGTGAAATGATAACTTAATGAGTGATAGCTCAAATGAAATGATTGGAAACATTGTTCCCCGTGAAGTGAATGATTAGTTTGATAATTATAAGTCTCAACGTGATTGATATATGATGAATGGATTATATGAATGAATGAACGACAAATGAAATGAATGATTATACTATTATCGAGCAAGAATTAACTTGTTCAAAGTCGGTGATGAATGTCCTTACCTCTGGATCTCGAAGCCTGATGGGACCCATTGAATGAAGCATGGGCTGGAGTAACAAAGTCCCTCGAGGCCCTTGAGTTCTCTCGAGATCTACCGGACCTAGAACTCCTGCAGTATTTCTGAAGGTGTCCCGGGTTCCCGCACAGAAAACAGACAATAGCTGGAACCATACATTGAGTATTAACGTGCCCTGCTGAATCACAGTTAAAGAAAGCCACAATCGAATTCATCATCTAAGAGGAAGATGCTTTCTCAGCACGAAGACGACTGGAAAACGACCTCTTGGACGTCGGAGCCCGATGTCCCTCAGAACGAACCAGCATCCTAGTCCTCCCACCTAAGAAATCAAGGGTGTTTCTGAGTAAGCTCATTGATCAAAAGCTCTGCTCCAAGAGCCTTCTCGATGAACTCACTAAGTGAATTACAATTATGATTGAACAACTGCATCCTCAACTGCGGATTTAGCCTCTTGCTAAAATATTTGATCTTATCCGCCTTAGTACGGATAACTCACGAAGCAAACTGAAGTAGTCCCTGAAACTTCTCAGCAATGACAATAACACCCTCGTCCTCGACAGATTCGGGGTTCAAAACCTCTGACAACTTGGCTTCACGAAGTGGAGCCGGATAATACCTTTCTAACATGAGAGCCTTGAACTCACTCTAACCACAATCGCGATCGTCGGGTTTCACAGAAAGTCACCACGAATAAGCACCCTTACTCAAGTAATAAGCCACTACTACCACTTTACTCTCTTCCGGACACTGAACCATGTCGAAGAGTTTATCAAAATTCTCAAGCCAATGAACAATATCAGTTGGTTCCGACGAACCCTGGCCTCTGACAAGAGATATCGCCAACAATCTGATTCACTCCTCCAGTATGTCCATGAAACAGCACCTGGAATCCCTGTTGCGGTGGGCCACGAACCATCGAGGTCTGCATGGTCTCCATCATTCGCGTCATCTGAGTCATATGGGTCATCATGCCCTGCATGCATATGAATGGGTCCACCCGATCACCTTTCGATTGAGCTGCTTCTCGGGTACGACTCCCTGACACTGAATGATTATCTGACAGTGAATGAGTAGCATAGCTAACTGATGAACACATGTTATCTCTTGCATTCGCGCAGGCATTCACACGAGATCCCGGGTTTCGGCCCGCACCGCGGCCTCTTCCCCTGCGTCCTCTGACAGCTCTATCCGTACTGAAGCAGGAAAGCCACATGATAATTATAGAGCCCGCATGAATATCGCATTATGATCACGTGACGGAATGATAACAATGAGCATACACACTATAACACAATGAATGCATTAATAATGCAGTAAAATGATCATCGACATCACGCCGGAATATGATAAGATCGCATGAAAGGTGAAGTGAGGTGACATGAGTATCTGATGAAATTCTTGAAATGATTACCTTGAACAAGTTAACAAGGTTGAAAATTTGATCCACAAGATCAACAACTGAACCATGAGATAGACTGGATGATTAATGAATTAACTGAACAATGAGATTGACTGAGTTATGAATGAATTAACTGAGCGGTGAGATTGAGAGATGAATAAATTAACTGAACAATGATATTAATTGAGTGATGAATGAATTAACTGAACAATGAGATTAACCGAGTGATGAATGAATTAACTGAACAATGAGATTAACTGAGTGATGAATGAATTAAATGAACAATGAGATTAACTGAGTGATGAATGAATTAACATGATCGACAAGATCAAAATGATGATTGAGGATTATTAACTGATGAATGAGTTGATCCTTAACGCTTACACAGGTCACACATGCTCCAAAACAATTAGTCATGAATCAATCATAACACTAATATCACATATAGGTTTTAACAAAGCATGAATAATTAATGACATGATGAATGTATGAACATAAAGAGAATCGAGTCCTTACACAGGTCATACGAAGCTTCGAGGTCTTGCGATACTAGTCTTCACTGACGGCGACTCGATGAATGAATGACTCGTGCAGTCGTACTAATATTATGACTCACAAAACCCGACTGACTAGATTGTCATAACCTGACAGTCCCACTACTACCGCGTCGGTAGAGCCACATAACTCACATATCAGGGTATCTCACAACCCAACGCTCTGATACCATCTTCTGTAACACCCCCAAATCCTATTGGGTTATTACAGTGCCGTGGACCCCACGCCAGGAGATCCACCAGGCGAACATGACTAAAATACATTAAATTAAACAACAAGGGAAAATCATAGTCCCTACCATGATATCCGACACAATATTCCGATAAGGAATTTCAACGACAACGATGGGCCTACATGGCCAAAAATAAAGTCCAACAACATCCACGAGCATCTGCTCGGGTAATACATGACAATGACTAACAAACTGGAGAACACTTTAACTGACTGACCAACATGAACAACTCGGACTAGTATCGCTCGAATGCCTCGTCGCCATCATCATGCCCCTGTCTCTCAACTCTCTCCTCGCAAGCACCTAAAACATGAAAACATGTTCCGCCCCCACGGGGTCAATCATCCAGATAATGAATATCAAATACACGTATAACATGATATGCATCCAAAGGCAGAATGAAATGGTACAATGATAATAATAACACTAGATGCTCACGAACCAAGGTAAGAACCGAGCATTCGTGAAACACTATGCCCACGGTATACTATTAATACCTATTCGACAGGTTAGAATGTAAATGCCTAACGGCGAATCATAATTATGGAGTACCACAATGAATTACACGACATGAACCAAACCAAAACTGAATTAATTATGAATCACAATGTCCGAAGGCTCCAATGAAATTACCAAGACAATCACAAAGGCCTGAAAGCCACTCAGCCGAAACTGTCAAATATCACAATCACATGAAGCCAAAACAGCCCGAAGCTGTATCGATTAGGGCCGAAGCCACGACACGAAGCCGTATGACCATTAGGGCCGAAGCCATGGCACGAAGCCGTATCAAAATTAGGGCTGAAGGCGATGAAATCCTTCCATGAACAACGAAGCCGTATCAAAATTAGGGCCGAAGCCATGGCACGAAGCCGTATCATTGACTAGTACAAGTATAAAACTCGCCTCAACCGAAGGCGATGAAATCCTTCCATGAACAACGAACGGCGTCCTCCGATAAACACAAGTACTCGAACAACCTTGAATGAAATACAATTCATTCAATAACACAATATCAATCAAAATCAACATAACGACGGAAAGAAACTCTTTGAGACATTTAATCGAACACTAAATGTTCAAAGTTCCTCAAGAACCTAAGAATCATCAATCAGGTTGAACGAATTGAAAATATGGATATACAATCCATAGAACACGATTAATAATGTTTACTAACATCTACCGAATCATCAAATTCGAATGGACAATGAAAATCAAGAAGAAATCTCGAAAAATCAAATTCTAGGAGATTTCAAGAAATTACCTCGATCCGACGAAGAACAAAGATTAGATGTTGATATGATCACCTAGAGCCTCCTCAAAACATGATTGAATGGAGTAGAATCGATCATAACCCCAAAACCTTGTCGGATCGTCCGACTGCCGTGAGAAGAAGAAGAGAAAGGGTGAAATGAAATGAAAACCCCGACTGACCCCCGTTATATACTCCAGTGATGCACGACCAAAATGCACGACCAATTGTCCGTGTGTTTGGTCATGCGCCAGGCCATTGCCCGGCCACTGATCTCACGCACGAGCAGCACGCACGAGCACCTGCTCGTGTGTCATGCTCGTGTGTCCCTGATGATCGCCAAAGTGCACTGCCCAATTCTGATGCCACGCACGAGCAGCACGCACGAGCAGCTGCTCGTGTGTCATGCTCGTGCGTCCCTGTTGAGTGCTAAAACGACAAGGGAACACAAAATGTCAAGACACGCATGTCTACATACAATCTGCACGACTTACACGGTAATAAGTCATGTCCAATCGGTGAAACAATCATGGAACTCCCAACACAAAGCGACCAATCATGATGATGATGAAAATATTCTCGTATCGATCCCCGAACAGAGATGAGTGATGAATAAAAACTGATACACGACTCCAAGATAAGCCGAATGATGAACACGAAATGAATGAATACGAATGACGAATGATTATTACTGAGTGAAAAAAAATCCTGAGTGGCAATTACTGAATGATAATTAATGAATTCACAACCGGGTATTACATACTCCCCCCTTAAAAAGAGTTTCATCCTCGAAACTAAGGGTAAACAACTCGAGATATGAACTATCCATCAGTATCTGAAAACAACATCTCGAGGAATGCTCCTCAATGCGAAATACTTCGCCTGCACAACTGGGCCAACCCCCCATAAGCACTGACTCACGCCTCAAAATAAAAGCGACAACGCACATATAGTCCTTGGGACTATATCAATCGCACGCCCAAGTCCTCATGACTTGACGTCTTGAATCACAATGAACAATTACCGAGATTATCATGAAATCTCGGGTACAACACAAAAAGAATGCATCAAATGACCTAAATCTCAAGATTCTCAAATAGGATCATTATAAAATAGGTCAACAATAAATGATCCACAACCACGATACATTAATACGGATTAAGTTACACACTAATCCGAAAACAGAGAAAGGAAAATTCAAAAATTAAGGTTACATATCAAATGTACCAAACACCGATATCCTCCAGATAATCGATCTCCTGGATCTCATCGATTTAAGGAGACCCAAATCTGAACTCATTGCTCAATATGATCCTGGGAGGTCACAAGAACAAGAATGATCACAATGAATGATAATAACCCGAAATCCAATAAGGATCAAGAATGACTCATCGGGGTGAAATGATAACTTAATGAGTGATAGCTCAAATGAAATGATTGGAAATTCCCCGTGAAGTGAATGATTAGTTTGATAATTATAAGTCTCAACGTGATTGATATATGATAAATGGATTATATAAATGAATGAACGACAAATGAAATGAATGATTATACTATTATCGAGCAAGAATTAACTTGTTCAAAGTCGGTGATGAATGTCCTTACCTCTGGATCTCGAAGCCTGATAGGACCCATTGAATGAAGCATGGGCTGGAGTAACAAAGTCCCTCGAGGCCCTTGAGTTCTCTTGAGATCTACCGGACCTAGAACTCCTGCAGTATTTCTGAAGGTGTCCCGGGTTCCCGCACAGAAAACAGACAATAGCTGGAACCATACATTGAGTATTAATGTGCCCTGCTGAATCACAGTTAAAGCAAGCAACAATCGAATTCATCGTCTAAGAGGAAGATGCTTTCTCAGCACGAAGACGACTGGAAAATGACCTCTTGGACGTCGGAGCCCGATGTCCCTCAGAACGAACTAGCATCCTAGTCCTCCCACCGGAAGAAACTGAAGGGTGTTTCTGAGTAAGCTCATTGATCAAAAGCTCTGCTCCAAGAGCCTTCTCGATGAACTCACTAAGTGAATTACAATTATGATTGAACAACTACATCCTCAACTGCGGATTTAGCCTCTTGCTAAAATATTTGATCTTATCCGCCTTAGTACGGATAACTCACGAAGCAAACTGAAGTAGTCCCTGAAACTTCTCAGCAATGACAATAACACCCTCGTCCTCGACAGATTCGGGGTTCAAAACCTCTGACAACTTGGCTTCACGAAGTGGAGCCGGATAATACCTTTCTAACATGAGAGCCTTGAACTCACTCTAACCACAATCGCGATCGGCGGGTTTCACAGAAAGCCACCACGAATAAGCACCCTTACTCAAGTAATAAGCCACTACTACCACTTTACTCTCTTCCGGACACTGAACCATGTCGAAGAGTTTATCAAAATTCTCAAGCCAATGAACAATATCAGTTGGTTCCGACGAACCCTGGCCTCTGATGAGAGATATCGCCAACAATCTGATTCACTCCTCCAGTATGTCCAGGAAACGGCACCTGGAATCCCTGTTGCGGTGGGCCACGAACCATCGAGGTCTGCATGGTCTCCATCATTCGCGTCATCTGAGTCATATGGGTCATCATGCCCTGCATGCATATGAATGGGTCCACCCGATCACCTTTAGATTGAGCTGCTTCTCGGGTACGACTCCCTGACACTGAATGATTATATGACAGTGAATGAGTAGCATAGCTAACTGATGAACACATGTTATCTCTTGCATTCGCGCAGGCATTCACACGAGATCCCGGATTTCGGCCCGCACCGCGGCCTCTTCCCCTGCGTCCTCTGACAGCTCTATCCATACTGAAGTAGGAAAGCCACATGATAATTATAGAGCCCGCATGAATATCGCATTATGATCACGTGACGAAATGATAACAATGAGCATACACACTATAACACAATGAATGCATTAATAATGCAGTAAAATGATCATCGACATCAAGCCGGAATATGATAAGATCGCATGAAAGGTCAAGTGAGGTGACATGAGTATCTGATGAAATTCTTGAAATGATTACCGTGAACAAGTTAACAAGGTTGAAAATTTGATCCACAAGATCAACAACTGAACCGTGAGATAGACTGGATGATTAATGAATTAACTGAACAATGAGATTGACTGAGTGATGAATGAATTAACTGAGCGGTGAGATTGACTGAGTGATGAATGAATTAACTGAACAATGATATTAACTGAGTGATGAATGAATTAACTGAACAATGAGATTAACTGAGTGATGAATGAATTAACTGAACAACGAGATTAACTGAGTGATGAATGAATTAAATGAACAATGAGACTAACTGAGTGATGAATGAATTAACATGATCGACAAGATCAAAATGATGATTGAGGATTATTAATTGATGAATGAGTTGATCCTTAACGCTTACACAGGTCACACATGCTCCAAAACAATTAGTCATGAATCAATCATAACACTAATATCACATATAGGTTTTAACAAAGCATGAATAATTAATGACATGATGAATGTATGAACATAAAGAGAATCGAGTCCTTACACAGGTCATACGAAGCTTCGAGGTCTTGCGATACTAGTCTTCACTGACGACGACTCGATGAATGAATGACTCGTGCAGTCGTACTAATATTATGACTCACAAAACCCGACTGACTAGATTGTCATAACCTGACAGTCCCACTACTACCGCATCGGTAGAGCCACATAACTCACATATCAGGGTATCTCACAACCCAACGCTCTGATACCATATTCTGTAACACCCCCAAATCCTATTGGGTTATTACAGTGCTGTGGACCCCACGCCAGGAGATCCACCAGGCGAACATGACTAAAATACATTAAATTAAACAACAAGGGAAAATCATAGTCCCTACCATGATATCCGACACAATATTCCGATAAGGAATTTCAACGACAACGATGGGCCTACATGGCCAAAAATAAAGTCCAACAACATCCACGAGCATCTGCTCGGGTAATACATGACAATGACTGACAAACTGGAGAACACTCCAACTGACTGACCAACATGAACAACTCGGACTAGTATCGCTTGAATGCCTCGTCGCCATCATCATGCCCCTGTGTCTCAACTCTCTCCTCGCAAGCACCTAAAACATGAAAACATGTTCCGCCCCCACGGGGTCAATCATCCAGATAATGAATATCAAATACACGTATAACATGATATTCATCCAAAGGCAGAATGAAATGGTACAATGATAATAATAATACTAGATGCTCACGAACCAAGGTAAGAAACGAGCATTCGTGA
Source organism: Orobanche coerulescens (assembly GCA_033398695.1). NCBI lineage: Eukaryota > Viridiplantae > Streptophyta > Magnoliopsida > Lamiales > Orobanchaceae > Orobanche > Orobanche coerulescens. Next base: position 105,273,993 of record CM065807.1, on the reverse strand, counting down.
AACACTATGCCCACGGTATACTATTAATACCTGTTCGACAGGTTAGAACGTAAATGCCTAATGGCGAATCATAATTATGGAGTACCACAATGAATTACACGACATGAACCAAACCAAAACTGAATTAATTATGAATCACAATGCCCGAAGGCTCCAATGAAATTACCAAGACAATCACAAAGGCCTGGAAGCCACTCAGCCGAAACTGTCAAATATCACAATCACATGAAGCTAAAACAGCCCGAAGCTGTATCGATTAGGACCGAAGCCACAACACGAAGCCGTATCACCATTAGGGCCGAAGCCATGGCACGAAGCCGTATCAAAATTAGGGCTGAAGCCACGGCACGAAGCCGTATCACCATTAGGGCCGAAGCCACGGCACAAAGCCATATCACAATTAGGGCCAAAGCCACGGCACGAATCCGTATCACAATTAGGGACGAAGCCACGACACGAAGCCGTATCATAATTAGGGACGAAGCCACGGCACGAAGCCGTATCACAATTAGGGCCGAAGCCACGGCACGAAGCCGTATCACAGTTAGGCCATCCAAAGGCCATGACCTACTGAATTGTAGGTGTTGGAAACACAACCGTGAAGGTTCAAGTCCCAAACTTACCCATAATGAGCACTAGCCGAGACTAGCCTCCAAAATATAATAAAATCACAAACGGCAACGATACGAAGATTACCGAAATCACGAAATTGATAGTGTGCTGCCTTGAGTCGGCCAAGACGATAATGATGACTCACGGATGGGCACCATGCCCGGCGGTCCCAATTCAATACATCGATTACCTTAGAATGGTCAATCGATAACAACGACATAACTGATGGGAACTATCCTCGACAACCCCAATTCAATACCTTGATTGCCTTAGAATGGCCAACCGATAACAATGATGCAGCGGATGATTCAATACCTCGATTGCCTTAGAACGGCTAATCGATGACAATGATACAATGAATGATTGAGTACCTCGATTGCCTTAGAACGGCCAATCGATAACAAGGATACAATGAATAATTGAACTCCTCGATTGCCTTAGAACGGCCAATCGATAATAATGATACAATGAATGCCTCAGCGCCTTTAATCGGCTACCGACGACGAAGATGAGAACGAATTCAACAATGCCTTCAATCGGCCAATACAACATGAATGACAGGACGCCAACATTAATAACAATGATTACAACAACATCTTAGATCGACATCAATATTAACAACAACAACCTATACATCGATACCGCGAACCGGTGATCGATAATAACATTAACAACGAATATCTCAATGCCTTACCGACCATTAATGAATGATAATAAACATTTGGCATAACTGCCGAAGAGTATCATATCGAACGATCCACTAATATCAATGAATTTATGAAGAGACTAAGTCTCGGAATGATACAACACATCCATACACATATATGATAACATTAATCTCATTGACTAGTACAAGTATAAAACTTGCCTCAACCGAAGGCGATGAAATCCTTCCACGAACAACGAACGGCGTCCTCCGATAAACACAAGTACTCGAACAACCTTGAATGAAATACAATTCATTCAATAACACAATATCAATCGAAATCAACATAACGACGGAAAGATACTCTTTGAGACATTTAATCGAACACTAAATGTTCAAAGTTCCGCAAGAACCTAAGAATCATCAATTGGGTTGAACGAATCGAAAATATGGATATACAATCCATAGAACACGATTAATAATGTGTACTAACATCCACCGATTCATCAAATTCGGGTGGACAATGAAAATCAAGAAGAAATCTCGAAAAATCAAATTCTTGGAGATTTCAAGAAATTAGCTCGATCCGACGAAGAACAATGATTAGATGTTGATATGACCACCTATAGCCTCCTCAAAACATGATTGAATGGAGTAGAATCGATCATAACCCCAAACCCTAGTCGGATCGTCCGATTGCCGCGAGAAGAAGAGGAGAAAGGGTGAAATGAAATGAAAAACCCGACTGACCCCTGTTATATACTCCAGTGACGCACGAACAAAACGCATGACCAATTGTCTGTGTGTTTGGTCATGCGCCAGGCCACTGCCCGGCCACTGATCTCACGCACGAGCAGCACGCACGAGCACCTGCTCGTGTGTCATGCTCGTGTGTCCCTGATGATTGCCAAAGTGCACTGCCCAATTCTGATGCCACGCACGGGAAGCACACACGAGTAGCTGCTCGTGTGTCATGCTCGTGCGTCCCTGTTGAGTGCCAAAATGACAAGGGAACACAAAATGCCAGGACATGCATGTCTACATACAACCTGCATGACTTATATGATAATAAGTCACGTCCAATCGGCAATTACTGAATGATAATTAATGAATTCACAACCGGGTATTACATACTCCCCCCCCTTAAAAAGAGTTTCGTCCTCGAAACTAAGGGTAAACAACGTGGATATGAACTATCTATCAGGATCTGAAAACAACATCTCGAGGAATGCTCCTCAACGAGAAACACTTCGCCTGCACAACTGGGCCAACCCCCCATAAGCACTGACTCACGCCTCAAAAGAAAAGCGACAACGCACATATAGTCCTCAGGACTATATCAATCGCATGCCCAAGTCCTCATGACTTGACATCTTGAATCACAATGAACAATTACCCAGATTATCATGAAATCTCGGGTACAACACAAAAAGAATGCATCAAATGACCCAAATCTCAAGATTCTCAAATACGATCATTATAAAATAGGTGAACAATAAATGATCCACAACCACGATACATTAATACGGATTAAGTTACACACTAATCCAAAAACAGAGAAAGGAAAATACAAAAATTAAGGTTACATATCAAATGTACCAAACCCGATATCCTCCAGATAATCGATCTCCTGGATCTCATCGATTTAAGGAGACCCAAATCTGAACTCATTGCTCAATATGATCCCGGTAGGCCACAAGAACAAGAATGATCACAATGAATGATAATAACCCGAAATCCAACAAGGATCAAGAATGACTCATCGGGGTGAAATGATAACGTAATGAGTGATAGCTCAAATGAAATGATTGGAAACATTGTTCCCCGTGAAGTGAATGATTAGTTTGATAATTATAAGTCTCAACGTGATTGATATATGATGAATGGTTTATATGAATGAATGAACGACAAATGAAATGAATGATTATACTATTACCGAGCAAGAATTAACTTGTTCAAAGTCGGTGATGAATGTCCTTACCTCTGGCTCTCGAAGCCTGATAGGACCTATTGAATGAAGCATGGGCTGGAGTGACAAAGTCCCTCGAGGCCCTTGAGTTATCTCGAGATCTACCGGCCCTAGAACTCCTGTAGTATTTCTGAAGGTGTCCCGGGTTCCCGCACAGAAAACAGATAATAGCGGGCACCGTACACCGAGTATTAATGTGCCCTGCTGAATCACAGTTAAAGCAAACAACAGTCGAATTCATGATCTGAGAGGAAGATGCTTTCTCAGCACGAAGACGACTGGAAAACGACCTCTTGGACGTCGGAGCCCGATGTCCCTCAGAACGAACCGGCATCCTAGTCCTCCCACCGGAAGAAACTAAAGGGTGTTTCTGAGTAAGCATCTTGATCAAAAGCTCTGCTCCAAGAGCCTTCTCGATGAACTCACTAAGTGAATTACAATTATGATTTAACAACTGCATCCTCAACTGCGGATTTATCCTCTTGCTAAAATATTTGATCTTATCCGCCTCAGTACAGATAACTGACGAAGCAAACTTAAGTAGTCCCTGAAACTTCTCAGCAATGACAATAACACCCTCGTCCTCGATATATTCGGGGTTCAAAACCTCTGAAAACTTGGCTTCACGAAGTGGAGCCGGATAATAACTTTCTAACAAGAGAGCCTTGAACTCACTCCAACCACAATCGCGATCGGCGAGTTTCACAGAAAGCCACCACGAATAAGCACCCTTACTCAAGTAATAAGCCACTACTGCCACTTTACTCTCTTTCGGACACTGAACCATGTCAAAGAGTTTATCAAAATGCTCAAGACAATGAACAATATCAGTTGGTTCCGACGAACCCTGGCCTCTGACGAGAGATATCGCCAACAATCTGATTCACTCCTCCAGTCTGTCCATGAAACGACACCTGGAATCCCTGTTGCGGTGGTCCACGAACCATCGAGGTCTGCATGGTCTCCATCATTCGCGTCATCTGAGTCATATGAGTCATCATGCCCTGCATGCATATGAATGGGTCCACCCGATCACCTTCCGGTTGAGCTGCTTCTCGGGTACGACTCCCTGACACTGAATGATTATCTGACAGTGAATGAGTAGCATAGCTAATTGATGAACACATGTTATCTCTCGCATTCGCGCAGGCATTCACACGAGATCTTGGGTTTCGGCCCGCGACGCGGCCTCTTCCCCTGCGTCCTCTGACAGCTTTATCCATACTAAAGTAGGAAAGCCACATGATAATTATAGAGCCCGCATGAATATCGCATTATGATCACGTGACGGAATGATAACAATGAGCATACACACTATAACATAATGAATGCATTAATAATGCAGTAAAATGATCATCGACATCACGCCGGAATATGATAAGATCGCATGAAAGGTCAAGTGAGGTGACATGAGTATCTGATGAAATTCTTGAAATGATTACCTTGAACAAGTTAACAAGGTTGAAAATTTGATCCACAAAATCAACAACTGAACCGTGAGATGGACTGGATGATTAATGAATTAACTGAACAATGAGATTGACTGAGTGATGAATGAATTAACTGAGCGGTGAGATTGACTGAGTGATGAATGAATTAACTGAACAATGAGATTAACTGAGTGATGAATGAATTAACTGAACAATGATATTAACTGAGTGATGAATGAATTAACTGAACAATGAGATTAACTGAGTGATGAATGAATTAGATCAACAATGAGATTAACTGAGTGATGAATGAATTAACGGAACAATGAGATTGACTGAGTGACGAATGAATAAACATGATCGACAAGATCAAAATGATGATTGAGGATTATTAACTGATGAATGAGTTGATCCTTAACGCTTACACATGTCACACATGCTCCAAAACAATTAGTCATGAATCAATCATAACACTAATATCACATATAGGTTTTAACAAAGCATGAATAATTAATGACATGATGAATGTATGAACAAAAAGAGAATCGAGTCCTTACACAGGTCATACGAAGCTTCGAGGTCTCGTGATACTAGTCTTTACTGACGATGACTCGATGAATGAATGACTCGTGCAGTTGTACTAATATTATGATTCACAAAACCCGACTGACTAGATTGTCATAACCTGACAGTCCCACTACTACCGCGTCGGTAGAGCCACATAACTCACATATCAGGGTATCTGACAACCCAACGCTCTGATACCATCTTCTGTAACACCCCCAAATCCTATTGGGTTATTAAAGTGCCGTGGACTGTTAGGATTATGCCCTCGAATGCCACTTAGAGGTTGTTGAGTGAGGGCATTGTACTTGTAATTATGTAAACCATTTATATAAGGCAAATGAATGTTTCTTTATTTACGGGTAGTTACTGGAATTCGTAACTCGTAAATAAACATATCCGTGTATTTGAGAGCAAAACGTTCCACTCCTTATTGGATAAGGGGGTCGGCACTGGAAAGGTTATAGCTCAAATACTTAATCGTTCGCAAGTCGATGAAACTTGACTGGGCGTTAAGTTTATGTAAAGACTTGTATGACGTGTTCTTTAACATGGAGAGTGCCTGTCGAACACTAATGGTTAGTGGGAGCACACGTTATAAGGTATGCTAATTGGATTAGTATACTCGAACCGACTCACCCTCGATTCGTCACACGGATTTCACTCCGGGACAGTCAATGATGAAATCGAAAGGTTGTGATAGGTATTCATGAACCTTCGACTTGAGGATTTAGTAGGGATGTGCTTGTGACGTCAAGATTTTCATTAGCGTAGTTCGACCCTGTAAACCGGAAGGTGGGGGTCAACCTCGACGTACATCTTGACGGGCAAGTAGCCGGTCCTACTGAATACCAAGATAGAATTCTTTCTCCCGTTAGTGAGCGAGTTATATGTCCTATGCAGTTATTGGCAGATGAGATCATAAGTCTTTGGCCAAAGCATTGGAGCTAGTTGTATTAGATACACGATAGCTCGATGATCTCGATTTGCATTAATGCATGCATAGCCTCAATCTGAGATAGGGTTTGACCGACCGTGACCTATAACTTGGTCGGGACATTTGAAAGAAGGGTTTATACGTATCCGGTATTCACGATGAGAATGGTTCTTGAATGATCCCAATCATTCGTTTTCGGTTAAGTGCAGTGTAGGCCGCCAGTGGCTAGGTGGTGCTACTACTCTTTGGTTCCTCCCATTGCTGACTGAGACGGACCTACCGAGTCGCGCATTAGGATTGGCAACGGAATGAATCAAGCTAATTATCTCATTATGTGTAATAGATATTGGATATCTAAATTTGGGACATTAGATGTCTAAATCGATTTATTGGATAAATTGATTTACGGCCTAATGAATTAAATATATCACTGGGTGATTAATTTAATTCATGGATATAATTATTTCTTGGAGAAATTAATTATGTTATAATGTATTTGATATGATGAAATTAATTGGATTAATTAAACTATACAAATACATCGGGACGAAATTGGAGTTTATCTGTTTGGACTCTCGGGAGTCCAAAACGAACCGAACTCATCCGTTTCTCCATGGGCCTCCCCCCCCCATTTCTAGACACCTTCTTTTTGGACTTATGTCTCCATTCTTTAATGAATGATAATTGTGGAGGTGGGGTTAGATTCCCACATGCATGAGTTGTTGCAAGGGATAGGGAGTTGAATAAATGAGGATGATGACAACTTTCATTTACACACTTGATACCATACGTGAAAGTGAGAGAGAGAGAGAGAGAGAGAGAGAGAGAAACCATTTTCTCAATTGTCTTCATCATCTTCTTCATATCATCTTAATTGTTCTTGGAGAAAATTGAGAGATTCATTGAGAGTAAGTGAGTTATACACTTGGAGTGTTGTAATCACAAATATATAGATTCATCACTTAGCTCTAGCCGTATTCTCAGAGGATAGCAAGGTGATTTTCATTCCGGTCGTTTCTCCGGCGCGTGGCAAGTAGAGACGCGGTGTTTTCGGCGTTGGATCGTTCAAGGGCTTGGAGCGGATTGGACTCGTAGAGATCAAACTAAAGCTTGAGGAATATCTCAAGAGAAGGTTACCATTTATTCAATGGACTTCAAGGGTTAGTTTCTTACGACTCTTGCTATTCGTTTTTGATATTCGTATATACTCAGCTCGATCGATCCTCGTAGGGATTCAGATCGAATTAATTTTCGTTTTACAGCTTCCGCTGGGCCTTCATTTTAGGCACCAAATCCCAACAGTGGTATCGGAGCATAGGTCTTGCGATCGTATATACGATATTAGCATTTGGAATGCTTGATTAGATGGTGTATTATTTGGAATCATAATCGTATTAATCGTTGATTTTCTATTGTTCATCTAAAAATTAATTTTTCATGATTTTATGTTACAATATAAATCTATTTTTCTTTTTAGAAACTGATTTAAATGAGTAATATAAAGATTAGAAAAATATTATTTTTGGAATCGAGGCAAAAAGCGAGCCAAACGTAAACGGACCCGGCACTTGGAGTCGCTAAGGCACCGCCTCGCGATGCACTGTATGGACCGTGGTCCGGCAGCGGCGAGCGAGTTCAGTCGCGAGCTTCCGCCGTTCTCGGCACCTGTGCGAGCCACCTTTCGGCGGCTCTTTGGCGATGTCCTGCTTGGCCCTACTGTGTTTCCGACTCCATTTTTTATATTTCATTCGATAATTAATTTCCCACAAATTAAATTGGATTTAGTTTGACTAAGATTTAATTATGGTAATTTTATTCTTAGGGGAATTAATTTAATGAAATATTTTCTCGTCCGGAACAAGTTAAAATTGACGGCTGTTTGAATTAATTAGATTAATTCATTTTGGATGGATTGTTTTATATTGATTGGATCAATATTCAGATTCATTATGAATGCCATTTATTTAATGTGTTGGATGCATTATTTTTCGAATGGTGATGTGGGTTCATGGACCTAGTTTTTGAATCGTTCGGTTTTATTCGATTGGGCTGTAAAGGCCGTTTTGAGCCTATTTATTTTACTATAAATATTTGTATCTAGGATGCAATTTTCAATGTAAAATTTATATGTAATGACGAAGACCGGAGGAAGATCCATTTCGAGAAGACGAAGATTCAAGACGAAGACTTGTAATTAGATTACGAAGATTTTGTTTTCTAGGAACGGTCCATGAACCACATGTTGGTAGCAACTAGGTTGTGAATGGTTGTTTCATGTTGTATGAATGCCACAAACGCGCTTAAATGATTAATGTGCAAAGTGTAACGTTAATCGCGATAATTCTCCCACAACAAATAATTAAGTTTATAAGGTTTCAAGGTTTTCCTTCCCTCCATCGAGTTTTTGGGAAATTGAAATCCAAACCGGATGTGCTATGCCTCCGAGTTATCGGGGTAGTCGTTTGGGGAGGACGGATAAATTGCCGGGAGCGCATTGGTTGCCTTCGGTTGGAGCAAATTTTATCCCTAGAAACCTGATAGGTTGCCGGATAAGATTCAATTGTGAAACTGATTTGCGTCGATGGTATAAACTTAACTTGTTCACAAACCATGGAAACCGTATAGGTTGAGGGGAGTGAACAAGGGGAAAAAAAAGATCGAATCATCCATTAGATGGGTTGGTGTTGGACACCACTTTATGAAAATTAATAGACTAGAAACCTGTTCGGTTGCCCTCTATTAAGATTTATAAAGAACTCAATCACCACTATGAAGTAGAGTGACGATACTTCCGGATTTCACATGGGAGTGTGTTATTCCGATAAAATAGTGGGAGCTGGGTAACAAGAATAGAAAAGACCTTAATTCTATACTCAGAACATAATTGAATGAGTCACTAATTAATCTATCGTACTTAATGCAGACTCAAATCTCAATATGACAATGAATCCACTCGCAATTCTGCTCAAAAAGAACACCTTAATGGGACCTAACTTCGTGGATTGGCTCCGCAATCTGATGATTGTCCTCAGTATAGAGGCACTGGGATACGTCTTGGAGACGGACATTCCGGCGCCTCCTGTGCGGACCCAAGCCAATCAGGAAGAGATTGAAAACCACAAAAACTGGGTTAAGGATGACGTGAAAGTTCGTGCCTATATGATGGCTTCCATGTCTAATGAGCTTCAGAGAGCTCATGAGAAAATGACTTCTGCTAGGCAGATTCTATCTCACTTAACCGAACTTTATGGTGAGCACAGCAGAACTGCTAGATATGAGATATCCAAGCAACTGTTCGGTGCAACGATGAACGAAGGTGCGAAGGTTGGGGAACACGTCCTCAAAATGATATCCATGATCGAGAGATTGGAAGCTCTTGATTTTAAAATGGATACTTCTCTCCAAACCGACCTTATCCTACAGTCTCTCCCTGATTCCTTCTCACAGTTTGTTATGAACTTTAACTGCAATGAGATTGCATGTAACTTAGCTTGGCTAATGAACAAACTAGTGACCGCTCAGTCTCAGATAAAGACTCCGCGAATGAAGGAGTCTGCCCTTGTGATTTCTTCTGGACTTCGGAAGTCTAAGAATAAGAAGAAAAAGACCAAGAAGCGGACTGGACCGCAAGCTAAGGACCTTAAGGGAAAGGGCAAGGCCCCGATGGTTCCAAAGAACAAGAAAAATAAGGATGCTTGTCTCAAGTGCGGTGAGCTGGGCCACTGGGCTAGAGACTGTCCGATTCTTCATGGCACTTCAGGTACAGAACTTTTAGATTTGGAAACAAATTGTTCTGCTACTGTATTTTCTACTTCGTGGATACTAGATTCTGGTGCTTGTTCTCATATTTATACCGTGAATCAGGATCTGGAACAAAGTAGGAAGCTTGGAGCGGGAGAAGTTATGATCACAGTCGGAAGCGGGCATAGTGTCGAGGCGACCGACATAGGATCACTTCTTTTGGGTTTAGAATCCGGCTTTGTTTTGACTTTAGAAGATGTACTTGTTTTGCCCAAGGGGCAAAAAAACATTGTATCCATTCCGGTCATGGACCGAAAAGGCTTTTCATTTTTCATTGGTGATGGTTCCTGCAAAATTTATTTTAGAAATAAACTAGTGGGTACTGCTACATTGTAAAATGGATTGTATCATCTAAATCTCAACAACAAAGTAGTTGTGAATACTATGACTAGAAAACGTGGTAGGGATGAAACCAATCAAGTTTTGAAATGGCATCTAAGACTTGGTAATGTTGGTCAGACCAAGGTTTACAAGATGGAAAAAGATGGACTTATGGGTCCATTGGGATCGGATCCCTTTCCTACTTGTGAATCTTGCCTTAAAGGCAAAATGACTAAGTCCCCCTTCACAGGGACATTTGAAAGAGCCGCTGATAAACTAGGATTAATCCATACCGATGTATGTGGTGCTTTGGAAGAATCACGTGACGAATATCAATATTTCATTACGTTTACAGATGATCATGCTAGGTATGGTTATGTATACTTAATGAAACATAAATCCGAGGCCTTTGAGAAATTCCAGGAATTCAAGGCCCTAGTCGAGAAACAAACTGGTAATCATATCAAAGCACTTCGGTCGGACCGAGGTGGCGAGTATATGAGTATGGAGTTTGACGAGTTCCTTAAGGAACATGGAATAGTTTCACAACTAACACCTCCAGGTACTCCTCAGTTGAATGGTGTGTCAGAAAGAAGGAACCGGACCTTGTTAAACATGGTCCATTCATGTTGGGCTATACTGACTTACCGATTTACCTATGGGGGTATGCACTCCTGACTGCCGCGTATATCTTGAACAGATGTCCTTCCAAATCCGTTCCTAAAACTCCACATGAGATATGGGAGGGAAGGAAACCAAGTCTTAATCATATTAGGATTTGGGGATGTCCCGCCTATGTCAAGAAGACTAAGGTGGAGAAGTTGGAAGCTAGGTCTGCGAAGGGACGTTTCATTGGATTCCCATCTAGGACGATGGGATTTCTATTCTACATGCCCGAAGATCGAAGGATCGTTGTTTCTTTACAAGCACACTTCCTGGAAGATGAGTTCATTCAGGAAGGCGAAGCAGGTAGAAGTATTTCTTTAGAAGAATACAATGAAACTCCTCGGGAGACACCTGTGCAAGAAACTGGAACCAAACCTTCTGAAACACAAGTACAACTACCTCGTAGGTCTAGTAGGGTGTCTTATTTACATGAGAGGTATGGGCTTGTACACTTGGAGGAGCTGGGTCTCCATGAGGTTCCAAGTGATAGCCAAGAGACCGACCCGACGACCTATGACCAAACGATGGTGGATGTAGACTCCGCAAAATGGCGTGAAGCTATGGAAGTTGGGATAGACTCGATGCATGTCAATTAGGTCTGGACTCTAGTAGACCGCCCCAAGGGCATAGTGCCTATTGGGAACAAGTGGATATACAAGAGAAAGACTGATGGTGATGGAAAGGTTGACGCCTATAAGGCCAGGCTTGTGGCAAAGGGTTATACCTAGAAGGAAGGGATCGATTACCACGATACGTTCTCGCCCGTAGCCATGATCAAGTCTATTCGCATGATGCTTGCTATAGCTGCCTACTATGATTATGAGATATGGAAAATGGACGTAAAGACGGCTTTCCTTAATGGATTCCTCGAGGAGGAAATCTATATGGAGCAGCCTAATGGCTTTGTGTCCGAAGTTGATATTCAGAAAGTGTGCAAGCTTCAGCGTTCCATTTATGGACTGAAGCAAGTGTCGCGTAGTTGGAACCTTCGTTTTGACGAGGCAATCAAAGAGTTTGATTTAGTGCAAAATGAGGAGGAACCTTGTGTATACAAGAGGGTTAGTGGGAGCAATATCGCATTCTTAGTACTATATGTAGATGACATTCTACTAATAGGAAATGATGTGGGAATGCGCAGTTCTGTGAAAGCTTGGCTTTCGAGTAATTTCTCCATGAAAGACTTGGGAGAAGCTACCTATATTCTTGGTATTCGACTCTACCGGGATAGAGCGAAGAGAACAATAGGCCTTTCCGAAGCCCTCTATATAGATAAAATCTTAAAGCGATTTAAGATGGATGATTCTAAAAGAGGGTTCCTACCGATGCGACATGGAATAAAACTCACCTTGAAGATGTGTCCTCAAAGTGATGAACAACGAAAGGAAATGAGTAATATACCATATGCTTCGGCCGTGGGTAGCCTTATGTATGCTATGTTGTGTACGAGACCTGACATTGCGCATGCACTAAGTGTGGTGAGTAGGTTTCAGGCAAACCAGGTAGGGAACATTGGACTGCCGTAAAGAACGTTCTCAAGTATTTAAGAAGGACTAGAGATATGGTTCTGATGTATGGCGGTGGAGAATTGGATGTGGTGGGATTCACTGATTCGGACTTTCAAGGACTGAAGGACGACTCGATGTCCACTTCTGGCTACATATTTAATCTTAATGAAGGAGCAGTATCTTGGCGTAGTGCCAAGCAAAGCGCGACTGCTGATTCCACCTGTCAGGCTGAGTATCAAGCAGCCTCGGAGGCTTCCAAGGAAGGGTTCTGGATTAAGAAGTTTCTGGGAGAACTTCAAGTGATACCACGTGCTGAGCTACCTATTCCCCTGTAATTCGACAACGACGGAGCTGTAGCGCAGGACAAGGAGCCTAAGTTTCACAACAGCACCAAACATATTGAGAGGAAGTATCATCTCGTAAGAGAATTTGTTCGCAAGGGGTACATTGTGCTGCACAGAGTATACTCGGCCGACAACGTCGCCGATCCACTGACCAAGCCACTTTCTCAGACTATCCTGGAGCGTCATCTGGAGAACATGGGTATTAGATACCATAGTATGTGGCATTGAGTGCAAGTGGGAGATTGTTAGGAGTATGCCCTCGAATGCCACTCAGAGGTTGTTGAGTGAGGGCATTGTACTTGTAATTATGTAAACCATTTATATAAGGCAAATGAATGTTTCTTTATTTACTGGTAGTTACTGGCATTCCTAACTCGTAAATAAACATATCCGTGTATTTGAGAGCAAAACGTTCCACTCCTTATTGGATAAGGGGGTCGGCACTGGAAAGGTTATAGCTCAAATACTTAATCATTCGCAAGTCGATGAAACTTGACTGGGCATTAAGTTTATGTGAAGACTTGTATGACGTGTTCTTTGACATGGAGAGTGCATGTCGAACACTAATGGTTAGTGGTAGGACACGTTATAAGGTATGCTAATTGAATTAGTATACTCGAATCGACTCATCCTCGATTCGTCACACGGATTTCACTCCGGGGCAGTCAATGACGGAATCGAAAGGTTGTGATAGGTATTCGTGAACCTTCGACTTGAGGATTTAGTAGGGATGTGCTTGTGATGTCAAGATTTTCATTAGAGTAGTTCGACCACATGGCCGGAAGGCGGGGGTCAACCTCGACCTGCATCTTGACGGGCAAGTAGCAGGTCCTACTGAATACCAAGATAGAATTCTTTCTCCTATTGGTGAGCGGGTTATATGTCCTATGCGGATATTGGCAGATGAGATCATAAGTCTTTGGCCAAAGCATTGGAGCTAGTTGTATTAGATACACGACAGCTCGATGATCTCGATTTGCATTAACGCTGCATAGCCTCAAGTACAGATAGGGTTTGACTGACCGTAACCCTATAACTTGATCGGGACATTTGAAAGAAGGGTTTATACGTGTACTGATATTCACGACAGAATGGTTCTTGAATGATCCCAATCATTCGTTCTCAGTTGGGGTACAGTGTAGGCCGCCAGGCTGGCTAGGTGGTGCTATTACTCTTTGGTTCCTCCCATTGCTGACTGAGACGGACCTACCGAGTCGCGCATTAGGATTGACGATGGAATGAATCAAGCTAATTCTCTCATTATGTGTAATAGATATTGGATATCTAAATTTGGGACATTAAATGTCTAAATCGATTTATTGGATAAATTGATTTACAGCCTAATGAATTAAATATATCACTGGGTGATTAATTTAATTCATGGATATAATTATTTATTGGAGAAATTAATTATGTTATAATGTATTTGATATGATGAAATTAATTGGATTAATTAAACTATACAAATACATTGGGACGGAATTGGAGTTTATCTGTTTGGACTCTCGGGAGTCCGAAACGAACCGAACTCACCCGTTTCTCCATGGGCCGCCCCCCATTTCTAGCCACCTTCTTTTTGGACTTATGTCTCCATTCTTTAATGACTGATAATTGTGGAGGTAGGGTTAGATTCCCACATGCATGAGTTGTTGCAAGGGGTGGGGAGTTGAATAAATGAGGATGATGACAATCTTTCATTTACACACTTGATACCATATGTGAAAGTGAGAGAGAAAGAGAGAGAGAGAAAAACCATTTTCTCAATTGTCTTCATCATCTTCTTCATATCATCTTAATTGTTCTTGGAGAAAATTGAGGGATTCATTGAGAGTAAGTGAGTTATACACTTGGAGTGTTGTAATCACAAATATATAGCTTCATCACTTAGCTCTAGCCGTATACTCAGAGGATAGCAAGGTGATTGTCGTTCCGGTCGTTTCCCGGCACGTGGCAAGTAGAGACGCGGTGCTTTCGGCGTTGGATCGTTCAAGGGCTTGGACTCATAGAGATCAAACTAAAGCTTGGGGAATAGCTCAAGAGAAGGTTACCATTTAATCAACGGACTTCGAGGGTTAGTTTCTTACGACTCTTGCTATTCGTTTTTGATATTCGTATATACTCAGCTCGATCGATCCTCGTAGGGATTCGGATCGAATTAATTTTCGTTTTACCGCTTCCACACCGAATCCCAACATGGACCCCACGCCAGTAGATCCACCAGGCGAACATGACTAAAATACATTAAATTAAACAACAAGGGAAAATCATAGTCCCTACCATGATATCCGACACAATATTCCGATAAGGAATTTCAACGACAACGATGGGCCTACATGGCCAAAAATAAAGTACAACAACATCCACGAGCATCTGCTCGGGTAATACATGACAATGACTGACAAACTGGAGAACACTCTAGCTAACTGACCAACATGAACAACTCGGACTAGTATCGCTCGAATGCCTCGTCGCCATCATCATGCCCCTGTGTCTCAACTCTCTCCTCACAAGCACCTAAAACATGAAAACATGTTCCGCCCCCACGGGGTCAATCATCCAGATAATGAATATCAAATACACGTATAAGATGATATGCATCCAAAGGCAGAATGAAACGGTACAATGATAATAATAATACGAGATGCTCACGAACCAAGGTAAGAACCGAGCATTCGTGAAACACTATGCCCACGGTATACTATTAATACCTGTTCGACAGGTTAGAACGTAAATGCCCAACGGCGAATCATAATTATGGAGTACCACAATGAATTACACGACATGAACCAAACCAGAACTAAATTAATTATGAATCACAATGCCCGAAGGCTCCAATGAAATTACCAAGACAATCACAAAGGCCTGAAAGTCACTCAGCCGAAACTGTCAAATATCACAATCACATGAAGCCAAAACAGCCCGAAGCTGTATCGATTAGGGCCGAAGCCACGAAACGAAGCCGTATCACCATTAGGGCCACAAAAAATTGCACGTGCGAAAAAATAGGTTCCTTCTCATTTCGGCGATGGAGGTTCATCCTCTTGCCTCCTCAAATCTGCGGTCGGTGCTCCAGCTGTTCCAGATGCGTGTCCGTCCTCTCGCTCGGCGGATTTTGTCAGTCCAGTTTTGGCACCGGCGTTTGGTTTGGCTGGTCTCGGTTCCTCGGCGGTCGGGTCGATCTCTGCGGTGGTTGGGGGTCCTTGTCCGTCGGGTGGTGTTTTATCCCCCGCGGCTTCCTCTGAGTCTGTTCCTCCGGCTGCGATCTTTGTAGAGGATGGATGTCCCGTCGCCAGCCCGTCCGCATTGACCTCCTCCTTTTCATTCCAAAATTCCCCAGTGGGTCCTGGTGTGCGGCAGGCGTTTCTTGGCTTCGTGGTGCTTCCCCGGCGGTTCCTGGTGGTCGCCCGGCTTCTGCGTCGGTCATTGGTCCCGAGTTGGGCTTGGTCAACTGTAACACCCCAAACTTGGCGGATATTATATTGCCGTGGACCCCCGACTGGGACCCACCAGGCGAATAAAAACTGATGAATTAAATAAAATAATTGTAGTACCGAACCACATTATATTACCAAATACTCCGATGAGGAGCTTAAGTACATTACACCAGGACAAACAAAATACTAGTATATTTTATATGATGATAAAATACACCACCCTAAATAAATAAACATTTCAAACGGAATTTGCAGCGGAAATACAACTGAAGAGAAATAAGAATTTCTGAAATGACTGAAATGACTGAAATGACTGAAATAAACGGAATGACTGGGGGCCCCTACTAGTATCACTGGGACTCCTCGCCGTCAACATGCTTTTCCCGTGCTTTTACCTTGCCGTGACCTGAAAATAAAATTCCCAACGGGCCGATTCTACGTAACAACAATCCTCAAGGGTTGAAAATACACAATCATGATTTAACTGAAGTTATGAAATATCCTTAGTTATGAATTACGCTGAAGAGGAGTATCATAGTACGCCCGTAGTGTTCTGTGCAAGGGTACAAGACGGATGACCGGACACACCGGTCCTTGTACCTAATTAGTCTCACGGAGGTAATCGTTACCGTGTGAACAGTCCAATATATCACTCCTAATACATGGCCATCATGTGTCCGACTAAAAATTCCACACATCCGCACCCGGCCACGCAATATGAACCCAGAAGGTCATATGAACGAGAATGACCGCAATGAATATCAATGAATAAATAATTCAACAAGGCCAAGAATGACTCACCGAGATGAAAGTAATAATGAAGTGATTGATAATTTCAATGAAATGATTGGAACCGCCGTTTCTCGCTAATGAAGTGATTCTTCGACAATTACAAGTCTCAATATGATTAATACAATGATGAATGAGTTATGATTATGAATTATCAACAACAAAAGGAATGAAATCCTCTTAACCGAGTAAGAATTATCTTACACAACACCGGTGACAGTTATCCTTCCACGAACAATGTCCTAATTGAGATATCGGTCGCTCGAACAACCTTGAATAAATACAATTACCAACAATCCGTTCAATATACGAATCA
Organism: Orobanche coerulescens; assembly: GCA_033398695.1. Classification (NCBI taxonomy): domain Eukaryota; kingdom Viridiplantae; phylum Streptophyta; class Magnoliopsida; order Lamiales; family Orobanchaceae; genus Orobanche; species Orobanche coerulescens. The sequence goes on along the minus strand of CM065807.1, from coordinate 105,256,659 downwards.
AACACGAATATAACGAACTCAAAACGTCGATACGATTAAACCAAGTTCATTGGGGCATCAGATCGAACATTTTGTGGCCAACTTCGATTGATTACAACCAAACCTCAATAATACCAACATCAATTCCCCAAGAAGTGTTTCAAACCAACAAAACATCTTCAATACGATCAATAATCCGTTATGAATATCCAAAATCATGATTACAACGACAATTAATCGAAAACCCACAAATTCAACTCAAAATTCAAAGTGTTCTTGAATAATCCTTCAATAATCCAATGAATAATCAAACATATTCATAATCATGCGTATATCACTTCATACAACATGATCTTAACATCCAAAACATCATATCTCAACACAAAACGAAAATCCAAGAGGTTTAATGAAGATTACCTTTGAAGATCCAAGCACTATGATCTGAAGAAATCGCGATAGATCGATGATCCGAGCTTCACAACCGAATGAAAGTGATGAAATTCCAACACTCAAGTGATAGATGAAGAAAAGTTCTCCCTTCAAGCTCTCTCTCCCGAACAAGGTGAAAAAAATGGATGAAATGAGCTGAATACGCTCAGGAAAACGCAATTATAGGGTTGACTGCCCTGTGTGCCGCAGCTCAGCCGAAGTGTGCCGCAGCACAGGGCCAAAAATATGCGCCCAGTGATCGGCAGTGTGCCGCAGCCCTGCCGGCATGTGCCGCAGCACAAGGTACAGAAAGTTTGGCCGATAAGTGCCACACGAGTGTGCCGCGGCCCGGACAGGTGTGCCACGGCAGTGACTCGGCAGTGTGCCGCAGCCCTGCCGGAATGTGCCACGGCACAAAGTACAGAATGATCGGCCAAAAAAACTGGGGAATGTGTGTGCCGCGGCGCACACTCCTTGTGCCGCGGCCCACACCCCCTTGGGTCCTGAAATGATGAAAAATTACCCGGGAAGGGAATAAAAGCAATAGGAATCGATATTAGGGAACCAATAACACGAAATGGAAGTACGAAAACCCCAAAATGGTAGTTCCAAGTAATGATTACAATGGTTCGTCCAACAAGAACAAGATTCGAACAATGAAGAGATTTGAAATGACATGAATTCCAACGTCAACATCGACTAATGAATCAATTACAACAATCAAGATAATACTCTTGTCTCGATTCCCGAATAAGGTTGAAACAGTGAACAATATCGATACACAACTCGAAGTTATTCTAAACGGTGAACACGGATGAATGATTATTAACAAGTGAGAAAGTACATAGCGACAATTACCGAATGAAATTACTGAATGATAATGGCTGAATTACAACTGGGTATTACATACACCCCCCCTTAAAAGAGTTTCGTCCCCGAAACTAAGGGTCAAACAACTCGGGATAACTCTCCTGCATACTATCCTCGGTTTCTCAAGTAGCCTCTTCGACCCCGTGTCTAGACCACTAAATTCTAACCAAAGGAATCGCCTTATTCCTCAACTGTTTGATTCGCCGCTCTAAAACTCGTATAGGACGCTCCTCATACGAATGATCATCCGCGATCTTGATTTCGTCGAACTGAAGTATGTGACTCGGGTCGGCAACATACTTCCATAGCTGAGAGACGTGAAACACATTATGAATTCGGCTTAATGCCTGAGGTAAGGCCAAACGATAAGCTAGCTCGCCTACTCGTTCCAAAATCTCAAATGGTCCAATAAATCTCGGACTCAACTTCCCCCATTTTCCGAAACGGAAAATACCCCAACTCGGGGAAACCATGACCAAAACGTGGTCACCCCAACTCGAACTCTAGTGGTCATATAAGGACAATTAATTATCCTTTTGGTTTATCATATCAAATACGGTAGTTCCACATTACTACGCTTAATTAATCGAACTTTATTTTATGCACAAAAACTATTTAAGTTTCAATATTTTTTATTGTTGTGAAAATCGGTCCAATATTGTTAGTATATTTAATTTGTACCAGGTTGCATATATAAATATATTTGAAGACATCAATCTCAACATATAATTTTTCTACTCTTAATAACTAATATAAAAATTTCATTTTGCCAAAATTGTTTGTCATTCTACAGATGAAACTAAAATTATATTAAGATAATCAATTAATCTCCATAGTGATATTACTTATTGAGTAAGATTTAAATTTAATTTATAATAGATTATATAAATGGTATATCTATATTGTTTAAACTACATAAATCGTCAAAATGATATTATTTATTGTGTAAGATTTAAACTACAGTAAAATTATATAAATGATAAATTCTCAAAATAACATAATCACTTAATTGCCGATACTAGTGGTCGGGGACATTACACCAACGTCGGGGAAACGGAAAATACCCCAACTCGAACTCTAGTGGTCGACGGCGACTGTCTGCATAAGATTTCTGTCGACTCTGAGCGGTCAACAAACGACTCCTGATCAAAGCTACCTTCTCACGGGCGGCTATAAGCATATCAGGCTCGGTGCCGATTGATTCTGATAAGTCGTGTCAACACAAAGGATATCGACAACGACGACCGTACAAGGCCTCGTAAGGTGCCATCTTGATCGAAGCATGCCAACTATTATTATACGTGAACTCGATCAATGGTAGTTGGGCTTCCCAATCGTCTTTCCAATCGAGGACGCATGCCCTCAACATGTCCGCTAATGTCTGAATGGTTCTCTTTGATTGTCCGTCGGACTGAGGGTGAAAAGATGTGCTGAAATTAAGCTGAGTTCCCATAGCACGATGAACTGATTTCCAAAAATGAGACACAAACCATCCGTCACGATCGGAAACGATACTATTAGGAGTATCGTGCAGTCTCACTATCTCTTTGATGAATAACTGGGCAAGTCTCTCGGGACCCCAAGTATCCTTAATCTCGAGAAAGTGGGCTGACTTAGTTAAGCGGTACACGATCACCCAGATCGTATTCATGCCACGATGACTCGTCGGCAAACTCGTGATAAAATCCATAGAAATATCTTCCCACTTCCATTCTGGAATAGGGAGAGGTTTCAGCATACCCGCCGGTCGCTGATGTTCAATCTTGACTTGCTGACAGGTTAAGCATCTCGAAACAAATTCCGCGACTTCTCGCTTCATATTACTCCACCAGTAATTTTGTTTCATGTCCTTGTACATCTTGCTAGACCCCGGATGAACAGAATAAGGGGTATCATGAGCTTCTCTCAAAATTGAGTTTTTCAACTCGTCAATCGCCAGTACGCACAACCGATTCTTAAATCTCAAAAGTCCATCCTCGTGGACCACGAATCCAGGGGCTTTCCCCTGAGCCACATCCTCACGGATGCGCAACAATGCTGGGTCTGAACCCTGATTCTCTCTGATTGCCTCCTCAAGCGGCGATGAAATCTCTAACATACAAAACTGTCCCTAAACTCGCCAAGCTGCACTCGATCTCGGGTCTAAGGAATTCTCGCCAAGCTCCTTCGAATCATTAAACGAGTAAGCATCTGCTCCTGAACAGACTTACGACTCAAGGCGTCGGCGACAACGTTCGCCTTGCCCGGGTGGTAAAGGATCTCAATATCATAATCTTTGATTAGTTCCAACCACCGCCTCTATCGCATATTTTACTCCTTGTGAGTAAATATATACTTTAAACTCTTGTGATCGGTTAAAATCTGACAGGTGACGCCATACAGGTAATGACGCCAAATCTTCAACGCGAAGACCACGGTTGCTAGCTCCAGGTCATGGGTCGGATAATTAACCTCGTAAGGTCTCAATTGCCGTGAAGCATAAGCAATAACCTTCCCATTCTGTATGAGCACACATTCGAGACCCTGCCCGGACGCATCACTATAAACCACAAATCCTTCCATCCCTTGCGGCAAGGAAAGAACAGGTGCTGAAATTAAACGGATCTTGAGTTCCTCAAAACTCCACTGACATGCGTCGGACCACGTGTATTTCTTATCCTTACGCAAAAGGTTCGTCAATGGTTGAGCAATTTTGGAAAATCCTTCCACAAACCGCCGATAATAACCGGCTAATCCGAGAAAGCTTTGGATTTCCTTAACATTCTTCGGAGGTAACCAATCTTGGATAGCCTCCATCTTCTGAGGATCAACACGCACTCCATCTGATGAAATTACATGCCCGAGAAAAGTCACTTCGGACATCCAGAACTCACATTTGGAAAACTTTCCATAAATTTGCTCTCGTCTCAACACGTTGAGAACCTGATGAAGATGAACCTCGTGTTCCTCTCGGTTACGAGAATAAATCAAAATTTCATCGATGAAGACAACAACAAACTGATCCAAAAAGTCAATGAAAACCCGATTCATTAACTCCATGAATACCGCAAGTGCATTAGTTAATCCAAACAGCATAACTACAAACTCATAATGACCATAGCGTGTACGAAACACTGTTCTCGCGATATCCGACTCTCGAATACGCAATTGATGATATCCAGATCTTAAGTCGATCTTGGAAAATACTGAAGCTCCCTGAAGTTGATCCAAAAGATTATCGATATGGGGTAAGGGGTATTTATTCTTGATTGTCACCCTGTTCAACTCCCGACAATCAATACACAAGCGAAAAGAACGATCCTTCTTCTTGACAAATAACACTGGTGCTCCCCACGGGGACGCACTCGGACGGATATAACCTTTCTCGAACAACTCCTCAAGTTGGTTCTTTAATTCCTGCATTTCGGTCGGGGTCATCCGGTACGGTGCCTTTGATATCGGGGACGTACCGGGCTCCAACTCAATCGTGAATTCCACATCTCTCTGTGGAGGCAAACCAGGTAACTCGTCTGGAAAAACATCGGCATATTCCCTCACTACCGGAATATCCATCAACATTACTGATGATTTCTCGGTTTTGGTCATATAGCACCAATAACCAACACACCCCTGATTGAGTAACCTCACTGCTTTCATCAAATTAATAACTCTTCCAGAACCGTTGGGATTACCTCCCTGAAACACACATTCGACCCCATCGTCTGAAATGATAGTGACCATATGCTTACGGACACTAATGATGGCATCATGACAATCCATCCAATCAATACCCAAGATGACGTCGTCTCTCGGCAAATCTACTACGATTAGGTCCGCTGGCCATACACGACCATGAAGCTGAATCGGACAATTCTGAATCTCACGATTTCCGATAATTCGTCTACCATCAGGTAGACTAATGACATAAGGCTCACAACTAGTAGCACCACCCAGACGTAGTCTACTCAAACATGACTCGGAAATGAATGAATGCGATGCACCAGTATCAAAAAGGGTACACACATGTTGCGATAGAATATCGAGTGTACCTGAGATCATTCGAGCCTCTGGATCATCAGTCTTCTTCATCTCATAAATCCGGGGCTTGCTAGTCCGGGCACCGGACGCTCCCGTCTGCTGCCTATAGGCTCCACCTTTAGTCGCTCCTATCATTTTAAACGACGCTGATTGAGTGGCCTGATTCTGAATGGCTGACTGCTTAGCGGCCTGAGATGATGTCTCAGTAGGTTTGGAGTCCCTACGGCAAAACCGGGCCTTATGCCCAACAATTCCGCAATTATGGCACATGACAGACTGCCTCGGACACTTGGTGCTGACATGACCAAGATCCCCATAGTTATAACAGGTGATGGCCGAACTGGCCGCTCGTGACTGAGATTCCGCGAGTTTAGACGTCACAGGAGGTCGCTCAGAAAAAACAGAGCCCGCACAAGGTTTCTTGAAAGTGGCCTGATTGCCGTCAGACTGATTACGGTTCTTGGACTTTTTTCTAGCAGCTGAAGGTTGCTGTTTAGCAATTTCCCTAGCTGTAAGCTCATAGGTAAGAGCTTTCTCAATGAATTCGGCCAACGTGGTGCAATTATGATTAAGCAACTGTAGTCTCATATGGGGTTTCAGCCTCTTGCTGAAATACTTGATTTTATCCGCCTCTGAATGAATGATGGATGAGGCGAAAGGGAGGAGTTCCTGAAATTTCTCGGTGATGGCGAGAACATCATTGTCTGTTGAAGGGTCGGGAGTGAGTAATTCCGACAATTTAGATTCCCTGAGTGGGGCTGGATAATACCTCTCCATCATGAGAGTTTTGAACTGATCCCAAGTACATGATCCTTCGGTGGGCTTCAACGATAACCACCAAGAGTGAGCGCTCTTACCCAGGTAGTAAGCCGCAACTGAAACTTTGTGTCCTTTGGGACACTCTACCATAGCAAACAACTTCTCGAAATGTTCGAGCCAATGAACAATATCCGCCGGCTCAGATGAGCCTTCAAAAGTAGGTGGCCTTTGGCGAGAGATGTCGCCGATGATACTGCTCATGTTCCTCTCTTGCCTCTGAGGTGGCGGCGGAGGAGCCTGCTGATTTTGATTGACTGAGTTATGCATCGTCTCCATGAACTGAGCCATCTGGGTCATTTGGGCCACTACATAAAAGCGAGTGGGTCAACCCGGACACCTTCTGACTGAGCCGTGTCCTGCACGACTCCCGATAGTGAATGATCACGTCCTGTGTGAATGAGTGGCAGCGTCGCTGCTCGAAGAATTTGCATTATTTCTCGCGTTCGCACGTGTATTCACACGAGCTCCCGGGATTCGGCCCGCACCACGGCTTCGTCCTCCTCGTCCTCTTCTTGCTCTCTCCATACTGAAGTAGGAAAGTCACATGATGATTATATTTCCCGCATGAATATCACGTTATGATTATGACACGAGATGATGAAAATGAGCATACACGCTCTAACACAGTGATTATATGAATGATTAACTGAAGTGACATGATTATTTGATGAAATTCTTGAAAGGATTATCTTGAACAAGTTAACAAGATTAATGATATGATCTTTCTGATCAACAACTGAGTAATGAAATGAATTGAGTGATTAACGAGTTAACATGACCGTCCTGGTCAAAATGAAAATGATGATTGAGGATTGTTAACTGATGAATTATGAATGAATGATTCTTATTGCCAGAAGTTATACCATGGCGTTAGAAATCTTACAGTTCTTGGTCTGATTGGCTCGGCATTTGCACAGGTCACACGTGACGCGAAAGTCCAATGATACTAGTCCGATGACGATGCTTTCAAAAGAGACATGACTCGGAAGGTAGTATTCAAAACCACGCTCCGATACCAACTCTGTAACACCCCAAACTAGGCGGATATTACAGTGCCGTGGACCCCCGACTGGGACCCACCAGGCGAATGAAAACTGATGAATTAAATAATATAATTGTAGTACCGAACCACATTATATTACCAAATACTCCGATGAGGAGCTTAAGTACATTACACCACGACAAACAGAATACTAGTATATTTTATATGAAGATAAAATACACCACCCTGAATAAATAAACATCTCAAACGGAATTTGCAGCGGAAATACAACTGAAGAGAAATAAGAATTTCTGAAATGACTGAAATGACTGAAATGACTGAAATAAACGGAATGACTGGGCCCCCCTACTAGTATCACTGGGACTCCTCGCCGTCAACATGCTCTTCCCGTGCCTTTGCCTTGCCGTGACCTGAAAACAAAATTCCCAACGGGCCGCCATACGTAACAACAATCCTCAAGGGTTGAAAATACACAATCATGATTTAACTGAAGTTATGAAATATCCTTAGTTATGAATTACGCTGAAGAGGCGTATCATAGTACGTCTGTAGTGTTCTGTGCAAGTGTACAAGACGTATGACCAGACACACCCGTCCTTATACCTAATTAGTCTCACGGAGGCAATCGTTATCGTGTGCACAATCCAATGTATCACTCCCAATACATGGCCATTACGTGCCCGACTAAAAATTCCACACATCCGCACCCGGCCACGCAATATGAACCCAGGTCATATGAACGAGAATGACCGCAATGAATATCAATGAATAAATAATTCAACAAGGCCAAGAATGACTCACCGAGATGAAAGTAATAATGAAGTGATTGATAATTTCAATGAAATGATTGGAACCGCCGTTCCTCGCTAATGAAGTGATTCTTCGACAATTACAAGTCTCAATGTGATTAATACAATGATGAATGAGTTATGATTATGAATGATCAACAACAAAAGGAATGAAATCCTTTTAACCGAGTAAGAATTAACTTACACAACACCGGTGACAGTTATCCTTCCACGAACAATGTCCTAATTGAGATATCGGTCGCTCGAACAACCTTGAATAAATACAATTACCAACAATCCGTTCAATATACGAATCAAACACGAATATAACGAACTCAAAACGTCGATACGATTAAACCAAGTTCATTGGGGCATTATATCGAACACTTTGTGGCCAACTTCGATTGATTACAACCAAACCTCAATAATACCAACATCAATTCCCCAAGAAGTGTTTCAAACCAACAAAACATCTTCAATACGATCAATAATCCGTTATGAATATCCAAAATCGTGATTACAACGACAATTAATCGAAAACCCCCAAATTTAACTCAAAATTCAAAGTGTTCTTGAATAATCCTTCAATAATCCAATAAATAATCAAACATATTCATAATCATGCGTATATCACTTCATACAACATGATCTTAACATCAAAAAAATCATATCTCAACACAAAACGAAAATCCAAGAGGTTTAATGAAGATTACCTTTGAAGATCTAAGCAATATGATATGAAGAAATCGCGATAGATCGATGATCCGAGCTTCACAACCGAATGAAAGTGATGAAATTCCAACACTCAAGTGATAGATGAAGAAAAGTTCTCCCTTCAAGCTCTCTCTCCCGAAGAAGGTGAAAAAAATTGATGAAATGAGCTGAATACGCTCAGGAAAACGCAATTATAGGGTTGAATGCCATGTGTGCCGCGGCTCAGCCGAAGTGTTCCGCGGCACAGGGCCAAAAATATGCGCCCAGTGATCGGCAGTGTGCCGCGGCCCTGCCGGCATGTTCCGCGGCACAAGGTACAGAAAGTTTGGCCGATAAGTGCCACACGAGTGTCCCGCAGCCTGGACAGGTGTGCCGCGGCAGTGACTCGGCAGTGTGCCGCGGCCCCGCCGGAATGTACCACGGCACAAAGTACAAAATGATTTGCCAAAAAAACTGGGGAATGTGTGTGCCGCGGCGCACACTCCTTGTGCCGCGGTCCACACCCCCTTGGGTCCTAAAATGATGAAAAATGACCTGGGAAGGGAATAAAAGCAATAGGAATCGATATTAGGGAACCAATAATACGAAATGGAAGTACGGAAACCCCAAAACGGTGGTTCCAAGTAATGATTACAATGGTTCGTCCAACAAGAACACGATTCGAACAATGAAGAGATTTGAAATGACATGAATTCCAACGTCAACATCGACTAATGAATCAATTACAACAATCAAGATAATACTCTTGTCTCGATTCCCGAATAAGGTTGAAACAGTGAACAATATCGATACACAACTCGAAGTTATTCCGAACGGTGAACACGGATGAATGATTATTAACAAGTGAGAAAGTACATAGCGACAATTACCGAATGAAATTATTGAATGATAATGACTGAATTACAACCGGGTATTACATCAACGATGGATCCGGCGCTTCGATCGGTCAGAATACGGTCTCCGGGCAGATCAGCGGTGTGGAGGTGCCTTCACTGTGTTTTTCGAAGCTTTCTCTGACCCCAAATCCGGTAAACCCAACCCACAAAATATCCCCGGCCACCAAATTGGGCATATCTTATCTGAACAAAAACCCTTTTTCATCTAATCCAACTCCATTAACATCTCAAAAAATCACGGTGTACCCAACAACGAAAGCTCTCTCCATGGCTCCGAAAAAAACCCAAAGTCAGCTTCAATCTCTCGCTAATGAAATAACGGCGAATATATTCAAATATACCACGGTCAATGAGTCGATCCCTACAGAGGTTCCTAAAAAAGCAGCACGAGCAATCCCGGAAAATTCTATCAACGAGCAGTCGGGCGTTTCTGAAGAGGGCTCTTCAAAGGGTATGTTGGAGGAAGGGGAAATACCTCCGATCCTTAACCCTCCAGCAGCAAATTTGTCTCAGAACGCTCCCAAGTCATACCGTGATGCCATCTCCAGGGAGGATATCAATGATACTAGATTTGGTACGCTGGATTTTTCACACTCCATTCCGACAGCCAACTTCACAAAGGAGGAATGTGATACAGTGTCCGAATTCTACATATTTGCCCTCATTGGCAAATTCACATACGGTAAACCATCTAATCAGGTAATATCCCAACAACTTAAAGCTGACGGTTTTGGACTGTGTAAAGTGCATTTCTTGAATGGTAAGCATGTGCTTATCAATTTAACTTGTAAAACTCTGTGTGATAAATTGTGGATGAAAAGGGAATATAATTTTGCAGGTTTTCCCATGAGATTGTTCCAGTGGTCACCATCTTTCGATTTCAAACATGAACCGGCCTTAGTGCCAGTGTGGTTTAAAATTCATTCTCTACCCTCACAATGGTTTGATTTACGTTCTCTTAAAACCATAGCCAGCCTGGTTGGCACCTTTGTGAAGGCTGATGATTTCACACTTAACCGAATCAAAATGAATTTTGCTAGACTATGTGTTCTTATCAATTTGGAAGAACAACCTACCAAAAAAATTAATCTCCAAGTGGAGGAGATCAAAACTGAATATGACATAGAATTCGAAAAAATACCGAAATATTGCCAACACTGTAAACATATTCGTCATGACATAGTAGAGTGCTACATTAAAAACCCAGCTTTAAAACCTGTTGTTTTTACTCATAAAAATTTGGGAAAAAATATGAAGTCTACTACCAAATTATTCAAAACTAAAATCGGGATAACGATGGTTTTATGAGGATAGGTAAGTCTAAAATAATTTCGCCAATTTTAATACCCACACCTTGATTCGGTCAAACTGCTCTCAAAACAAATTTCAAACTCTTGTCGCTTTACAAGAATCGAGGAGCACCCTGTGTTTCTGGTTCACCAAAATCGATTTCGCTAACAACAACCAGATGGAACCTGATCTTGGGAGTAAAGGGACTAAAAATATGGCCAAAAAATCACATCCCCATATCCTAAAACCTATTGTCCCTCCTATGGAAAAACTGGATGAGGCCTCTAACCAAGGCAAATCATCTTCGGAAAAAATGGTTGTCAGGGGCTTCGGCACTTCACCAATTGATTGTTGGCAAGCATGATTTAATTGTATTTAAACCCCTCGATATTGTTTTGCATGATATTGCTGAATGTATCTTGTTGATGTCAGGATCTCCAGCATGGACTCCCCACTCGAGAAATATGTAGCGAGCAGTGGTTGTGATTCTGAATCTAATGATGATTTTGATTTTGATACAGGAGGAGGGTCCGACAGGTCCACTAATTCAAAAAAAAAAATTCAAGATCCTTCCCTCTCGGATAACAATGACGCTTGTTCCGATTTTGATGAGAATAAGTTTATTAAAGGGAATTCTAAGGAAAAAAACCATATTTCTGGTAAGCAGAGGCTTACGAAAAATAAAACCCTAACTAATAATGTTCCAAAAAGGAGGACTAGGAGGAGTGCTAAATCACTCAATGATTAGTACACTTTTTTGGAATATTAGAGGTATTGGGAACAAACCTGCCCAAAATAAAATTAGAATGTTAAAAGAAAACACCATTTTAACATTTTGGCTCTCATTGAACCTAAAGTGAATTTGGACTCAAATTTTTTTCTTAAACGTTTTGGGTTTTCTAATGTGTGTGCCAATGTTAGTAACCATGTCTGGCTTTTCTCTGAACTTGGTGTTCAAATCAATATTTTACAAAATAAGGAGCAGTTGCTTCATGTTGAAGTTGCATGTGATTCCCTTCCCAACCCTTTTATATTAACTGTGGTTTATGGTAGAAATACCAAACTTGAGAGAACGGACCTTTGGGATGATCTTTTTTTCCGTCAGTCAAAGCCAGATTCTTTGGATGGTTGGAGGCGATTTCAACATTATCCTCCAATCGGACGAGAAAAAAGGAGGGGCTGCCCCAATCCACTCAGATATGGAGGATTTCAAAGATGCTTTATTAAACTACAACTTGATCGACGATGGTTTTGTGGGCACCCCTTTCACCTGGTATAGTAATGGTGTTTGGCAAAGATCGATAGATCCTTCTCTCCCCCGAGTGGTATTCGGCTTTTCCTTGCATGTCCATTAGACATATCCCTAAATTTAAATCGGATCATAACTCCATATTGTGTCAATTTAGTAATAATATTTCTAAACCCAAGTCGTCCTTCAGATTTCAGAATATGTGGATTAAACATCATCTTTTCTTATCTACTCAAGGAATCTTGGGAACTTTATACCAATTCTAGAGGATTACTTAAACTTGTTGAAAAACTCTCCAGTTAAAATACACCGTAACACCCCAAACTAGGCGGATATTACGGTCCGTGAATCGCCGACTGGGACCCACCAGCAAATGAAAATGATGAATTAAATAATATAATTGTAGTACCGAACCACATTATATTACCAAGTACTCCGATGAGGAGTTTAAGTACAACACACCAGACAAAATCAACACTAGTATATTTTATATGGAGATAAAATACACCACCCCGAACAATTAAACATCTCAAACGGAATTTGCAGCGGAAAATACAAATGACTAAATGACCGAAATGATCAAACAAACGGAATGACTGGGTGCCCCTACTATTATCACTGACTCCTCGCCAAGATGCTCTTCCCGTGCCTTTGCCTTGCCGTGACCTGAAAACCAAAATCCCCAACGGGCCGGGCCATACGTAACAACAATCCTCAAGGGTTGAAAATACACAATCATGATTTAACTGAAGTTATGAAATATCCTTAGTTATGAATTACGCTGAAGAGGAGTATCATAGTACGCCCGTAATGTTCTGTGCAAGTGTACAAGACGAATGACCGGACACACACGTCCTTGTACCTAATTAGTCTCACGGAGTTAAGCTTTACCGTGTGCACTGTCCAATATATCGGTGAACCCAATACATGGCCATCGCGTGCCCGACTAAAAATTCCACACAGCCACACCCGGCCACGCAATATGAACCCAGAAGGTCATATGAACGAGAATGACCACAATGAATATCAATGAATAATAATTCGACAAGGCCAAGATGACTCACCGAGATGAAAATAATAGTGACGTGATTGATAACCCAATGAAATGATTTGGAACCGCTGCTCCTCGTGAATGAAATGATTATTCGACAATTACAAGTCTCCATGTGATTAATACCATGATGAATGAGTTATGATTATGAGTAATCAACAACAAAAGGAATGAACGTCCTTTTAACCGAATAAGAGTTAACTTACACAACACCAAAGAAGAATGTTCGTCCACGAACAACGTCCTAAATGAAATGTCGGTCGCTCGAACAACCTTGAATCAATACAATTACCAACAATCCGTTCAATATACGAATCAAACACGAATATAACGAACTCAAAACGTCAATACGATTAAACCAAGTTCATTGGGGCATTATATCGAACACTTTGTGGCCAACTACGATTGATTACAACCAAACCTCAATAATACCAACATCAAAACCCCCAAGAAGTGTTTCAAAGCACCAAAACATCTTCCAAATGATCAATAATCCAAAATGAATATCCGAAAACGTCATTATAACGATAATTAATCGAAAACCCCCAATTTCAACTCGATATTCAAAGTGTTCTTGAATAATCCCTCAATAATCCAATGAATCCTTATACAAACTCGTAATCATATACATATCCCTTCATATAACATGATTATAACGTCCAAAACATCATATCTCAATACAAAATCGAAATCCAAGATGTTGAAGAAATTACCTCCTGAAGATCCAACCACTTCGATCCGATGAACACGAGTTAAAACGAGTATCCAAGCTTCCCAAATGAATGAAGATGATGAAAATTACACACTCAAATGATTGATGATGGCAAAATCTCTCCCTCAAGTCTCTCTCTCGGAACAAAGAAGAAAAGGGATGAAAAATGATGAAAAAGTCCCGGCCGGGTCCTCATATACTGCCAGAAGTTACGGCCGTAACTCGGCCCTCATACTACCAGAACAGGATTATGATAGTAGGGAGACATGGCAAAACTCCCTATGAGGTTTGGAATAATAGAACTCCTACTGTTGCTTACTTTCATGTTTTTGGTTGTAAGTGTTTCATCCACAACAACGGTAAAACACAACTAAATGCCTTTGATGCTAAAACTGATGACGGTCTCTTTATGGGATATTCTCAAAGAAGCAAGGCATATAGAGTTTTTAATAAAAGAACCTTAGTTGTGGAAACACCCCATGCTGTTTTTGATGAATCTACCATTGAGTACAGGAAACAAGTTGAGCTAATTGAGAACAAGCTCAAGTCAGCGACCCTTGAAGAAGTCATTATACATGACACTGGAATGGTGGACTCACCTGCACTCACGATGACCCAATCGTAGATGTCAAGACCCAACCGCAGATCGTAAAGGATCACCAAACCTATCCGATCCATTGTCAAGAAGACCCACAGTAGCCGACAAAGACTCACCTGCAGATCGATCCACTGCAGATGACAAGACCGTAGCTGATCCAATAGGCACTGCAACCCACCGATGTAGAAATCCACCAGAGCAATCCAATAGGGGAACAAACCCGAAGAGGACGACATCCCCAAGTGGCACAACGATCACCCAATTCAAGAAATCATCTAAAGTTGATCGATGGAGTTAAGACAAGACAATAACCCTACCAAATAGAATGGCTATGTTCTCATGCTTTATGTCACAAATAGAACCTAAAACTACAGAACAAGCCCTAGAAGATTACTCTTGGATAAATGCTATCCAAGAGGAATTGGAGCAGATGGAGAGAAACAAAGTTTGGGAACTAACACACAGACCTGATCACAAGAAAGTTATTGGCACCAAATGGGTGTACAAAAATAAGAGTGATGAAGACGGAGCTGTTGTTAGGAATAAGGCCAGACTTGTAGCAAAAGGGTATGCACAGTGTGAAGGAATAGATTTTGATGAAACCTATGCACCTGTTGCAAGATTAGAAGCCATCAGACTATTCCTCACATATGCGGCATTCAAAGATTTTGAAGTATATCAGATGGATGTAAAGAGCGCTTTTCTAAATGGAATCCTAGAAGAAGAAGTCTATGTAGAGCAACCCCCAGGTTTTGTCAAAGGAGACAAAGTCTACAAGCTGTTAAAGGCTCTCTATGGACTTAAGCAAGCACCTAGAGCGTGGTATGAAACATTATCTGTGTTTCTTGAGAAAAATGGTTTTTGCAAAGGAAAAGTGGACAAAACCCTATTCAGAGTGGAGCACGAAGGTCACATATTAATAGTCCAGATATATGTGGATGACATCATATTCGGATCAACCAATCCAGAGCTATGCGAGAAATTCTCCAACCTCATGCAAGGAGAATTTTAGATGAATATGATGGGAAAGCTTAACTTCTTTCTTGGACTACAAGTTAAGCAGATGGAAAAAGGAATTTTCATCAACCAAGCTAAGTATACCAAAGATCTGATCAAGAGATATGGAATGGAATCACCCAAGCCAGCAAGAATTCCTATGAGCACAAGTACTCACCTGGATGCAGACGAGGCAGGCATATCAGTGGACTCAACCCACTACAGAGGACTCATTGGATCTCTTTAGTACCTCACTGCAAGCAGGCCAGACATATCCTATGTTGTTGGAGTTTGTGCACGATTCCAGTCCAAGCCGAAGCAATCACACCTAGATGCAGCTAAGAGGATAATAAAATACCTTAAGTCTACAATCAATGTTGGACTATGGTATCCCAAGGATGATAATTTCGAGCTGTCAGGATACTCAGATGCGGATTTCGCAGGATGCAAAATCAACAGGAAGATCACAAGTGGAACGTGTCAATTCCTGGGAACCAGACTGATATCCTGGTTTAGCAAGAAGCAGGTTTCTAACTCTATCTCCACTACAGAGTCAGAATACCTAGCTGCAGGTAGCTGTTGTGCTCAGATTTTATGGATTAGACAGCAGCTAAGGGATTATAATATCATTGCAAATGAAGTTCCTATCTGGTGTGACAACAATAGTGCTATTACAATAACCAACAACCCGGTTTTGCACTCAAGGACGAAGCACATTGACGTTAAGCACCATTTCATCAGAGACCATGTGCTTAACAAAAGGGTTAGAGTTGAAAAAGTCAGCACAGACTACCAGATAGCTGACATCTTTACCAAACCCTTGCCAGAAGAAAGATTTTTGGAGCTGAGCAGAGATCTTGGATTACTAGATTGGGAATCTAGTACTGAAGCAAGCTGAAGCATTTCAGAGGCAGGACGGACAAAGCAACCTAGCTGATTAGAATATCAGGCGAGGAGTCAACTCACCTGATACAGAGCGGTCAACAGTCAACAAATCAGACCAGCTAAGTTTTCTAAACTAACCTCTGAATATTTAATTATTATCTGCCATATTAATAATATTATTACATTAATTTTGGTTAATAAATGGCATTTAAATACATATTTCCTAAGCCAAGTGGCAATTTTTAATACACGCATCAATCGCTTATTAAATCAACCTCCACGGTGGCCAATCAGAATCAACCGTCAAATTTTAAAAATGGGCCACCGATTCAAATTTGAAATTCAAAAGAATATCAAAAGGCGTACCACCGTTTCAAATATATAATAAATTAATCCATACGTCTTTTCATCTTCTTTATAAGGAAAGAAAACCATTACTTTACCTTTACGCTACTTAAACCCTAGATTTTTCAGAGCAAAAATTTCTTGAACACCAAATACACTAAAATCTTTTATTTGCGTAAATGGCATCCTACTTCAAGGCGTTAATCAAGGCGGTCAAAGACCGATCATTTTCTCGCCGGTCGTCGATTTTGAAGGCTTATTGAACCGAATTTGGAGGATTACGATGTGCTTGACCTAATTCGCAATGAAGCTCAATGGGATCTACCCATTCCTAGACATCAACCCTCAACATCTATACAAGGAGGATGTTATCGCTCTATCGCGGAGCTTGTTTAATTCAAGACGGAATTCAAGCATCGTCATGGAAGGCAAATCGACATAACGCGAGAGTCGATTCGCAGAGTTTTCGGTATGAAGCATCGCGGCATAGCCTTCGAAGCTCTCAAGCAGTCTTCTGCCGAAATCTAGAAGAAGATTAAGGTGGAGAATATCCCGGAAAAGCTGAAACTAACTGCCAAGAGAAATGAGCTTAAGAAAGTTTATCGTTTTACGTTGGACATAACCAACAAAATAATCATGGGGATGGCCGGAAGTTATGACCAACTGTCGTTGGCAAAATTTATGGTGCTGGGAGAACTAATTCAGGAAGAAGAAATTGACTGGGCCGACTACATATTCAGGCAACTCGTGCGAGAGGTCAACAAAGTCGAGTGGCTTGACGATGAGAAGAGATTTAAGACAAAGTCAAGCGTTTGAACGCAAATGAGTTGGATGCCGGAAAAGACAGCATAGCGAAGGGAAGCACTGACCCCTTCCATCCCAACAAAATACTTGGTCATATGGACCACGAGAAGGTGAGAAAATTGGGAGGCGCAAAGAGAGCAGCCCAGATGCTGAAAGACCTACCTGATACAAGGCCATATCCAAGATATTATTCGTCAGGAGAGTCGGACCGACCTGCAGCCGACATCCCAACTGCATTCGAGTCAGACACCGAGTCCGACGACACTCCCATAGCAATCAGATTTAAGAGAAGGGGACCAGCCCCTGAAGGACCTTCTACCATGCAGTCGTCACCAGAACCCTCTCCCAAGAGGCCAAGGAAACTGCAATTTAGTGAGGAAGAGCAGTATGAACATCTTGCCAGCCCCTCATCCAGATCACCAACTCATCCGGAAGACCAGCCTGCCCAAGTCACCCACGAGACTCGGATTGTCGCTGTACTCACCCCCTCAGCCTACATCTCCGAGGAAGAAGAAGCAGGTCTCATAATTTCTATCCCTGAAGCCAACTATACCTTTAACCTCTTAGAAAATAACACTTTCAATCTATCCATCGAACAACTACAACTTGTAAAACCTCTAGCTTTAAAACAATCGTTCTTTGAAATTTTTGAAGAATGGAAATTTTTGAAATCCTTATCCTTTGTCAAACTTCAATCTTTTATTGACACTTGTGGTTGGGACTATCCCCAAGCCACGGAGGATGTGCTGACAGATTTTTGTAAAACGTCAGACACAATTTTGATCCTTCAGGAGGACTGGTTCATGTCCAATTTTAAAACCAACATGGACCAGTTCATCTACTGCATTATGCTTAGTATTTTTGACGGATCTTATGAGAAGGTTGTTGAGGAGGTAGTTGAAAAGGAAATTAGAATTGAGGAGGTAGATGGAGAAGAAAATAAAGAAGTTGTTGTTTTGGATGATGAAGAAGAAGAGCAGGAGGAGAGCAGAGAGGAAGAAAAGATCTTAGTTGAAAATCAAGCTGATGAAGTAGAGAAGACAGAAGAATTGAATGAAGAAGAAGAAGAAGAAGGAGAAGCAGTAGAACAAGATGAAGGTGAGAAGGAGGAGGATGATGATGATGATGATGATGGAGGAGATGAAAGAGCTGAAAAAGAGAATGAAAAAGAAAAGGATGAGGAAAAAGAAAAGGAGAAAGAAGAAGAAGAAAAGGAGGAGGAACAGGAGAAAGAGGAGGAGAAGGCAGAAGAAGAAAAGGAGCCAAAGCCAGAGCCAGAGCCGTCTCAAGAAGCTGCAGATAGATCGTGGTACCCGCCCAGACACCACCTAGACGCGGAGTTAGCCGAGGACTCCAGTCGTGACCCCATAGAAGACCCTCCGAGTACCAAACCGCAGACAAAAGCTTGCGTACTGGTGGTTCGATTGCGTAAGGCTCAGAGAGCACTCTCCACCACTCGGATATCTCCCGCCATGACCGAGCCGATCAGAGATAGTGAAAGATACAATCGAGAGTCACTGGCAACTCAGTCACTCCCGACCTTCAATCTATTAATGCAAAGATCGACACTGGCCGCAGAGAAGTTCCTCAGGCCCCTCCCCCAACCAACAATGTAATGCCATTTGGCATGTCAGATTGGATGGGCAGAATGGAGCAGCAATTAACTACCCTAATTGATGCTGGCAAAAAGGGGGAAGAGAGAGTTCAGGGGGAAGGAAGTAATCAAGGAGAGATAAGGGCAGAGATAAGAACGAAGAAGAGGCAAGATGTTCTTCAAATTGAAGGACCATCAAGTCTGAAAAGAAAGGAGATTTCTGCCCCCAGTCAACCTGAAGAGCAGCCCATGGAGAAGAAGAGAAGAAAGCAAGAAGAGCTACAAAGATTCGAATGGGAAGGCAAAGAATTGTGGTTTGTTGAAGAATTCTTGCCAAAAGAATTCATGACTCGTTGGGCGGATGCCAAGAAACAATTCATAGAGCAGTTCTATCTCTGGGAGATACTTGATGATAAAGAATGCTCGCCCCAACAGTCATTCATCAACTACATGGATAATAGATGGCCTACTCTGTGGAAGTTAATGCTTAAGTATGCAGCCAAATGGCAGGCTTATCCTATGATTCCCAGATTCAGAGCAGAGGAAGCGCCGGCCCGTTTGGACAATGAGCTTAACGAACTAGAGCTTCAAAGAGAAATTAGGAAGCTATGTGAAGAGCACAAGTTCTCTTCAAAAGAGGACCAAGACTTTGCTGCTCTAGTCGTTAGAAGAAAATATGGTCTTGCCCTACCAAGATAAGACCAATTGAGCTAAACCCTTCGACCGCCAAACAAATTCTATTCAAGAGGCAGAGGAAGAGGCAGATGACTCTTATTTTTTTGTAATGATTTATGTACTTAAAATTTTCTTGTAAAATTCAGACATGTACTTGTAAAAATTAATAACAGTCTTTTTGAATGACAATTCCCAGTTGTCTCAAAAACTAGACTGACTTTAGTTTGTGTCTTGCACTTAAGTGCAGACTTGATCATTTGATTACTTGTCTAAAGTTTTGCCATCATCAAAATAGTGGGAATTTGTTAGGAATACTTGTTAGATTTTGATGATGTCATTAATATAAAATCAAATGTTTATTACTTGGCAAAAATGTAAGGAAGAACCAAATGAGTATCTTCCATAGGCCAAATATGTTAAGTATAAAACTTGGCAAAATGTAAAGAAGAACCAAATGAGTATCTTCTATAGGCCAAAAATTAGTTAGGCTAAAATCGGCTAAGCACTGAGTACAACTAAGTTCATCAGAGAGGATCAGTCGAGTCGAGTCAGAGTAGTCCTGGTCAACATAATTTATCAGAGAGGTTTGACCAGACTGCAGCCAAGGTGCCTCAGAGAAGTCATCTGATCAGATAAGTCACAAACAGTGAACAGCAGAGAGGTCCAGACTGCAGAGATGTTAGCTGCTCATCAGCCTAGTCGAAGTCAGCCAAGTACTCCAAGTCCACGTCAGCATGCGTTGAAAAGTCAAGTATTACGGAAAGTCACATGCAACGTGAAGAGACAAATTGGAGTGATTCCCGCCAGAGATATGAATTAAAAAAGCTATCCAGACCCACCTTGAAGACTTTAAACATTTTATAATCAAAAGATTCGGCGCATCACATGCAGAGTCTTCACAACGGTCGGAAGATAGAATAAAATAATGGGAATCCAGCCTTGCAACGTTCAGAAAGAATAAACAAAGAAGTCTCCCCCCAACGGACGGATTTGTTCAAAAGATTTGCAACGGCTACAAGGAAAAAGCTCAGAGATCGTGACCTATATATATCCGAAGATTTGAAATTGAGCAATCACCGGTGCGAACATACTTTCAAGCGATCAAAGCATTCAAGCAATCAAAAAGCAATCTATAGCATCGTGAAAAAGAGCAGTTCTAAAAGTTCATACTTAAAGAAGCTCTTAGTTGGAGAAGACAAAAACTCTTGTCTATAATACTGAGTTCGGGGTACTTCACTGGTTGAAGTTAGAGACTGTAAAGGCATCCGAGTATTGAGGATCGAGAGGTGCAAGGTAGTCAAGTGTGGTACAACGTCACGGATTTCCACTGGTTGGAAGCTATTGTAGTTTTGTTTGAATCACTTTAATATTTATCACTGGTTGAGAATTATAGTGAATTCATCTCCAACTGGTTTGGAGAAAGTGGATTAGTAGAGGATTACCCTACCTCTGAGACCACTATAATCGCCTGCGTTCTTTACTGTTTTATTGCATCATACTTTAACTGCTCCATTCATTGTTAAGTGTTTCATTAGTTGCTTCCTATTCGTCATCAGCTGACTTCCGCATATATTAAAGAACAAACGACTCCAAGTCATTTGTTTACCTATCAGCTGAAGAAACTCACTCTTCGTGAAAAAGAGTTTAAGAGTTTCTACAAGTCTATTCACCCCCCCCCTCTAGACTTGTACCTGGACGACTTGTGACCTACAATTATTGCCACCAATAATTGTTATTATTGTAATGGTGTTGAAAATATTCCCCATCTCTTTCTCTATGGACCGGTTGCTAAAGATGTGTCGAAGTTTTTCCATAACCTTGCGGGTATTAAAATTCTTATGACCTCCAATTTCAATCTTGTCATTGCCAATTGTTTTGGTAAAATAAATGGCAATATCCACATTTTTCACATCATCTCGATCCTCATTCTTTGGTTTCTTTGGTGTTGTAGGAACGATAAGAGAGTTAATAATGTTCCTTTTTCGCCGAAAGTTGTGTGTAAGCTTATTTGGAACTACATCTACAATCTCAATCTTCAGGGCAAAATTAAAAGTCATTTTTGGAAGGGAGCGGATAGAATTGCCGACTATGTGGGCATCAAACCGGCCCCGGGGCCGAGGTAAAAAATCAAGGCTGTCTGTTGGATTAAGCCGGACATAGGTTGGTGGAAACTCAATACATACGGGTCACAAGGGCAACCCGGGCATTGCGGCCGCGGGGGGGATTGTTCGGGATCATCTCGGCAACCTGCTCTTCATGTTCTCCGAATTTCGTGGGGCCCAAACCAACAACTTTGCTGAAATATACGCCATTTGGAGGGGACTCGATATTTGCATCGATCACAATTTTACTAAAATTTGGGTGGAGGTCGATTCGAAGGTTGCACACCACTTGATTGAGCAGTCATCTTCATGTCATTGGTAGCTCCATAGTCTCATTATTAAAATTCGGGCCCTTGTGGAAAAATACGAAATTTATTTTTCTAATATTTCTCGTGAGGGCAATGCCGTTGCCGACCTATTGGCTAACAAAGGTTGTGATCGTCAAGATTTTTATTTCCATGATATCTCCAATATTGAAAGGAAAATCCGAGGCCTTATTAAACTCGATAAAATGTCCTACCCCTATATTAGGAGTAGGAAAGTCTACATGTAATCGTCTTTTAGTTTGGGAGTTACTTGGCAAACTTTAGCCATGCTTTGGGGTCGGCTACCCCTAATATTCATGTGTGTCTTATTTTAGGACGTGTTGAGGAACTCGTCCTCCCTCATTTTCTCGGGCGTGTAGAGGGACTCGCCCACCCTCAATTTTTCGCAACAATATAAGAGCTGCTTTTTTTTTTTAAAAAAAAGTCTTGTTAATAGGAGATAAGACCACGCTACATTTATTCGAGTTGGAACTCTATGAAAACTCGTGTTTATTGATTAGATTCGAGCCATTTGTACTCAGAATTGGCTATAAGAGCTCCGATTAATCTTTTACTTCTTGATTATGTCTTGTTGTAGCAAGGATTGGATATAGTAGCTCCGATTAAGTCTTTACTTCTTGATTAAGTCTCCTTAATAGGAGATAAGACCACGTTACATGCATTCAAGTCAGAACTCTATGAAAACTCGGGTTTATTGATTAGATTCGAGCCTTTTGTACTCGGTATTGGCTATTAGAGCTCCGATTAATCTTATACTTCTTGATTAAGTCTTGTTGTGGCAAGGATTTGTTATAATAGCCCCGATTAAGTCATGTTAATATGAGAAAAGATCACGTTATATGCATTCGAGTCGGAACTCTAATGAAAACTTGGGTTTATTGATTGGATTCGAGCCTTTTGTACTAAGAATTGGCTATAACAGTTCCGATTAATCTTTTACTTCTTGATTCAATCTTGTTGTAGTAATGATTCCCCATAATAGCTCCTATTAAGCCTTTACTTCTTGATTATGTCCTGTTAATAGGAGATAAAACCATGGTACATGTATTTGAGTCGGATATCTACGAAAACACAGTTTTATTGATTTGACTCGAGCATTTTATATTGAGAATTGGTTATAATATCTCTGATTAAGTCTTTAATTCTTAATTAAGTCTTGCTAATAGGAGATAAGACCATGTTACATGCATTCGAATTGGAACTCTGTGAAAACTCGGATTTATTGATTAGGTTTGAGCCTTTTGTACTCAGAATTGGCTATAATAGCTACGATATTCTTTTGCTTTTTGATTAAGTCTTTTTGTAGCAAGGATTCGCATAATGGCTCCGAGTAAGACTTTACTTCTTGATAAGTCTTGTTAATAATTGATAAAACCACATTACATGCATTCGAGTAGGAACTCTATGAAAACTCGAGTTTATTTATTAACTTCGAGCCTTTTGTACTCAGAATTGGCTATAACAACTCTGATTAATCTTTTCTTTCTAGACTAGGTCTTGTTGTAGCAAGGATTCACTATAATAGCTCTGATTAAGCCTTTACTTCTTGATTACATCTTGTTAATAGGAGATAAGACCACGTTACATGCATTCGAGTCAGAACTCTGTAAAAACTCTAGTTTATTGATTAGATTCGAGCCTTTTGTACTCCTAATTGGCTATAAGAGCTCCTATTAATCTTTTATTTCTTGATTAAGTCTTGTTGTAGCAAGGATTCGCTATAATAGCTACAATTTGTAACACCCCCAAATCCCATTGGGTTATTACAGTGTCGTGGACCCCACACCAGGAGATCCACCAGGCGGACATGACTAAAATACAACAAACTGACCAAAAGGGGAATCACAATCCCTACACTTACATCCAACAATAATATTCCGATATGGAATTTCAACAACAAGAGTGGGCCTACATGGCCAAAATATAATACAACAACATCCACGAGCCTTGCTTGGATAATACAAAATGACAATGACTGATAAGACTGGAGTACTCCAAACTGTCCGACCGACATGAACACCAAAACATATCAGACTAGTATCGCTCGAATGCCTCGTCGCCATCGTCATGCCCCTGTGTCTCAACTCTCTCCTCGCAAGCGCCTAAAACATGAAAACATGTTCCGCCCCCATGGGGTCAGTCATCCAGATAATGAATATCAAATACATGAACAACATGATATGCATCCAAAGGCAGAATAAATGGTACATCAATGGTAATACGAGATGCTCACAAACCAAAGTAAGAATGGAGCATTCGTGAAATACTATGCCCACGGCATACTATTGGTACCTGCTCCACAGGTTAGAACACAAGTGCCCAACGGCGAATCATCAATACAGATCACAACAGTGAACTACACGAAGATAAACCAACCCAGAGCTAAAATAAATACGAATCACAATGCCCGAAGTTTCCAATGAAAATACCAATACGTCACGATGGCCTAAAAGCCACTCAGCCGAAACTGCCAGTCATCACAATGGCCCGAAGCCAAACAGCCCGAAGCTGTATCATCTGAGGGCTGAAGCCATGGCACGAAGCTGTATCACAATGAGGGTCGAAGCCACGGCACGAAGCCGTATCACAATGAGGGCCGAAGCCATGGCACGAAGTCGTATCACAATGAGGGTCGAAGCCACGGCATGAAGACGTATCACAATGAGCGCCGAAGCCATGGCACGAAGTCGTATCACAATGAGGGCCGAAGCCACGGCACGAAGCCGTAACACAATGATGGCCGAAGCCACGGCACGAAGCCGTATCACAATGAGGTCATCCAATGACCGTGACCTGCTGAATTGCAGGTGCTGGGAAACCAACCGCGAAGGTTCAAGCCCCAGACTTACCCATCGAGCACTAGCCGAACTAGCCTCCACAATTAGTCGCAAACGGAAATGATTACAACATTATCGAATTCACAGGAATAATAGTGTGTTGTCTTGAATCGGCTAACGCAATAAAAATACTCTCGGATGGGCACCGTCCTCAGCGGTCCCAATTCAAAATACCTCGACTGTAATATCCTTACTTTTTTTACCTATAATTATTAATTCATGAACCTCATGGGTTGGTTTGTAATTTTTCGAATATTGGTATCGTGTGTTTGATTCGAGATTGAGCTTGTATGTTGTGTCTCTTACCAATATTTCGCTAGTATTCGATAACAGTTGGTCGTACTATTTGTATCGCTTCCGCAACCTAGGGCTAACATGCGCTAAGTTATCCAAGTAACGTACGCAATGGAGGTCGTAAGCCAGCGCACGCTACCGCCGGAAGGATAGAGCACGCTAACCGGCATCATGGGACAGTCCAGAGGGCACTAGACTGGGACAAGGATCGATCTAGCGCACCCTAAGGCAACTTAGTAGCGCATGCTAGGCGAGCAGGTAGCGCACGCCACTGTCGGGTGGTAACGCGCGCTAAGCGACCCGGACAGTAAGGGCAGTGGGGTCTGGACTTCGGCTAGACCAACAGGTAACGCACGCTAAAATGATTGCTGCGCGCGCTAACTCGCCAGGCATAGCGCACGCTATTCGGTCATAGCACACGCTATCGGGATGGGCCTAAAGGTTTCTGGTCAGGGCAGAAAAGTTTATGGACTTGGACTGGGCGCCAGGGAGCGTACACTAAGGCGGCAGCTGTGCGTGCTAACTCGGCGGTACAGCGCACGCTTACTCGGCTGAGTAGCGTACGCTGTCGGATGAGGTGCATGCCAGCTCGGCTGGGCAGAAGGGTCTGCACTGCAGGCCTAGGCCGATAGCGCATGCTATCGGGGAAGCGCTAGCGCGCGCTAGGGCACACCTATATAAATACATGTGTTGCGGTCAACACTTGTCATTTTTCACAATCTTTCCTCTTCTCCGAGTTTCTAGACAACTCCAGGGTTGTGTAGGCGAGGGTTTCGACGGAGCACGGTAGAAACTTGAATATTTTCAACTTCAAGCAAAGATCTATAAATCCTACATCATTTTCACCAAGGAATTGAGGTAATCCTTCCTTAGAACCTTAACTTTGGGGAAGTTGGGGGGTTTTGGGGATCTCATTTCTCCAACTGTTTTAGCTCCAAATTTATGATGAATTATAGTTGAAAATAGTTGCATAAGTATGATTTCATGAATTCCTCAAGGTTTTGTTGATTGATTCCAAATCTTCTTTTGTAAATCGAGCAAAACCCATTATGCCCCCGTAGTGCTCGATGAAATGTTCCTAATGGTAGAACATAGGACGGATTTTAGTGTTTCCAACAAAATTGTAACTGATTGGGCCTCGATGTTTGTTAGGAGCGGGATTTGGAAGATAGTTCGGACCGTAGCCTTGTTCGTTGTTGTTCCTTTGAGAGTTAGAAATCCAGGTAAGTACTTTATTGCATTAGTTTATGGCATACATTTCTGTGATGAATTAGTTACTGATGAGAGTTAAAAGGTTGTTCTCGGGTACTCTCACTCGGGGATTGACTCGACGGGGTCACACGGGGACTTGGTGGCTTAGAGGCTGGACCGGGTCACGAGAGATACTTTGAGTGGACATTCTCACCTGGGGCTGCTCGACGGGGCACACAGGGACTTGGTGGCTTGAGGGCCGGACCGGGTTGAGAGGATTGTCAGAGTATTTTTACTGATGATCGATATTGATATTCCGGAATATCGCGACTTGAACTGTTTTGGATTTTGAATTAATTTGGAAATGCCTGTGGATTAAAATATTGTAATACTGTACTTGCACTAGCGGTTGTTGCTAATCCCTTGTAGGGGTGGAATGTTTTGTACATTTCAGGTACTCTCGAGGGACAAGAGCCCACATGTGGTGCACACGAAGTTGACAAGCACATTGGATGTTAGAGAGCTCGTATCAGTTTTTGTATTTGTGATGTCAGAGTCGGTTTTATATTTTGTATTATTGTTGGTTTTGAGTTGTACTATGTCGTGTAATGTTTGCGTTCATTGATTGATATTTAACTCTACTATTTTGGCCGCGGCCGAGGCCTAACTCATGTTTTGTATCTTGTGTTGGACTATTATGTCGTGGTGATTATGTATTGGACTGTGGCTTAATCCTATGTGTCGTCATCCTGGTGGGACCTTTGTGTGTCCTGCGGCGTGTAATTACCCAAAGTGAAAATTGGGGTGTTACATTTATGGTATCAGAGCGCCAGGTTTCGGGAATACCTAGGCCTTTGGTTATTTGGGTTGTCAAGTCGTAAGAGTAGTATAAACTGATCGAGCTTAACACCGTGTGTTGCTGTCGATCCGTGGGACCCGTGGTAGTAAGACTCCTTGAACTCTCTTTGTGCTTTGTCGCTTTCATAATATCGAAGATTTGAAATCCTTGGACTGTGAACTGTTCTGATAATTTTAATCCTTTTATATCTCAGCATGTTGAGAGGCCGTGGCGGACATGGCGGATGTGGACGCGGCGGAGGCCGTGGTCGTGGTACCGCTAACGAATCTGGCACACCTTCTAATGATGCATCTGATTCGGCATCACATGCGGATCCGAACACCGCTTCTCTGAACCCGAGCGGTCAGCCTGATCCTACTGTAAGTCAATAACCGTCGGCTGACTCTAATGTGAATGCCGGCATAGCTGCTATACTCCAATAGGTAGCAGCACAATTAGTTAAGTTGAATGAGTCCGGGCATCATGACCAACCGACAGATGAGAGTAAATGGCTTCAGGGAGTGATGAAAATGCAACCTCCCCGTTTCTCAAAAGGCCCGATATGTTGGGTTGGGAAGGGTGGTTGTTCCAGTTTGGCAGGATTTTTGACACCGTTGCGTGCCCCGAAGAGAGACGGGTCCCTATTGTGCAGTATTTCCTTGACAAGGAGGCTGTGGATTGGTGGGAAGCTGCGAAACCTACGGATCGTGTGGCCACTTGGGCCGAGTTTAAAGTTGCGAGAGAGGAAGAGTATTGTCCTTGGCCTATTAAAGAAAAACGTATTGCAGATTTCGTTACGGCAACATCTCAAGATGTACCTATCACGAAGCTATTGTCACATATAATCAGCAATTGAACCATGTTTGTGAGCAAGTAAAGACTGAAACGGATAAAATCCGTTACTTTGATTTGAGAATAAAGCCCAGGATTCATGAGGCTATGGCGGGTTTCAGATGTATTACTCTGAAGGAGTATCAGGATCATGCTTTGGCTATCGAGATGGTCATTTCTACGTCAAGGTCGGGTACCGAGATCAAGAAGCCGAAAACGACTGGTGGCTTTTCGGGAAGTAAGAGTGGTGGATTTCACAAATCTCAAGATTCTCACTCTGCTATCGGGAAGTCTATTTAGTAAGCCAGTAGTACTCCGAGTTTGCGATCGGGCTTGTCTTCTGCCTTTGGTAGAGGACAATGTTTCAATTGTAACCAAACAGGCCATCAGTATCGAGAGTGTCCACTTCCTCCCATTATTTGTTTCACATGCGGTTAGGCCGGTCATCGGGCGGCTCATTGCGAGGCTGCCACTAGATTTGTTAAATAGCAGAGTTCGGCACCAACTCCGAGTGTGAATCCAGGGACTACATCTAATCAGCCGCAACAGAATTTGGGACGTGGAAGAGGTCGAGGCCGGTTGGATCGTCAAGCTTCATCGAGTGTGGGTTCAGTACAGCCAAGAGTGTACCAGATGAGACGCGCAGATGAAACAGAGGCTACGGTAGCTGCAGGTATCACGCAAATACTTTCTCAACCTGTATCAGTATTATTTGATTCTGGAGCTACCCATTCGTTTATTCCTCTTGATTGTGTGAAACGTTTGGGTCTTGGGTGTTTGATTGAGTGCGAACCATTCGTTGTAGGTACTCCTAACGGAGAGCGTTTGATTGGGAACCAAGAGATTAAAAATTGTCTCGTGTATATCGGGAGTCGAGATTGGCCTTCAGACCTCATTGTGGTAGATCTTAAAGGAGAGGACGTAATTCTGGGATATGATTGGTTGAATCGTCATGGTGCTATCATGAACTACCGAAGGCAAACTATTTCTATAATAGCGGAAGATGGTGTCGAGCACACTTTCTTGGGTTGTAAACCGGGTAGTTCAGGTGGGGTGATTTCTGCTGTATTTGTTATTGGTGTTACGCCATGAGCACAAATGACGGTGAAGCCGATTTATTGTCGATTCCAGTTGTAAATGAATATCCTGATGTATTTCCAGATGATCTACTGGGATTACCCCCGTCTAGAGAGGTAGAGTTTCCTATTGATCTTGTGCCAAACACAGCACCTGTTTCCAGAGCGCCGTATCGTATGGCACCCTCCGAGATGTTAGAAATGAAGAAACAATTGGGCGAGCTCCTGGACAAAGGGTATATTCGAACTAGTGCATCACCTTGGGGTGCAACGGTTCTCTTCGTTAAGAAGAAGGACGGATCGTTCCGTCTATGCATTGATTATTTAGAATTGAATAAGTTAACCATTAAGAAAAAATATCCTTTGCCTCGGATAGATGACTTGTTCGACCAACTTCAGGGTGCCACAGTTTTCTTTAAAATTGACTTGCGATCAGGATATTACCAGCTGGGGATTCGGGATTCTGATATTTCGAAGACTGCCTTCCGTACTCGGTATGGCCATTACGAATTTTGTAACACCCCAATTCACAACTGGGACATTACACGCCGTAGAACCCTTGTGAGGTCTACCAGGCTAACACATGACATATCAATCACAATGTAATCCTGAAGGATGCACTAAAAAGTAATTAAGGCCGTGGCCTCGGCCAAAACATTTTTAACGTAATACATGAACAGAGGTTAAATACCAATACATTGCCCACGCAGGGGACTTAACCCAAGTTTCAAAATAGACAGTCTAACTTCAATACTCGACGATGCAATGACAAAACATAAAAATGCAGACTCGAGCCACATCATCAAGCCAGCCCATCCTTCGCGTGCGTGTCCCGTGCTTGCTCCTCAGCCCTACCGGTACCTGAAATGCATAAGACGCATTTCCCCCATTTAAGGGGTTAGCATTCGAATAGCTAGTGCAAGTACACAATTACACAACATTATATACATACACGATTCAATGCAAACAAATCGTTAGAAAAATCATTTTGAAAATCAATATTCCGGAATATCACATTACACCAAAACAATATATCATCAAGTTTTCCCACATCACAATTATCCACGCTTGGTAACTCGCGACCGTACCCATTAGTATCGGCCCCCAGAGGTCCCGTCGGACCGTCCCCAGGTGAGAAACCACTTCCGCGGCCATACCCATTAGTATCGGCCCCCATAGGTCCCGTCGAACCGTCCCCAGGTGGAAGAACATCAACGCATGAACCCAAGTCCACTTCCGTGGCCGTACCCATTAGTATCGGCCCCCAGAGGCCACATGCCATCCCCAGGTGGAAGAGAAACAATCACATTCGTTCAATAATACCATATACATCATTCGCATCAAAATCATACGCACATAACGGAATGTAATACATGTACTTGCCTTGGAAAATACGACGCGAAGGAAACGACGAAGGAATAGGTTACGATCCGAACAATCCTCTCAAATCCGACCCTAACACAATAATGATATACAACCAATCTCAACATCATGAATAAAAATAAATTCATCCTAGTTCTACCCGTTGGGACAATTCATCGGACACCACGATCGCATAAGGAAATGAAATCGGTCAATGGTGTAATAACGGGATTTCATCCCAACCAATAACAAGAAAACCAAGGGTCACGAGTATACTATCAAAATCTAACAACAACATCGGTTAATTCGGATTAAAACACAAGATCACCACCAAACCCTCCCCAAAATCATACTAGGGTCAAAGGAGTTCTTACCTCTTGAAGAATCAAGCACCCTAATCCGAAAACCACGTGTTAGATCCGTAATCTGAGCCACCCGATCGAAAAGAGATGAAGAAATTTACACAATCAAGTGATAGATGGAGGAAAAATCCCCCTCTCAACTCTCTCTCTCTCTCGCGTATGGTGGAAGGAAGGAAGAAATGGCTGCATCCGCTGAAAAGAAATGCTGATATAGCGCTGACCGCATTGTGTGCTGCGGCTCAGATAAACTGTGCCGCGGCACAGGGCCAAAAAGTGCGCCCAGTGATCGGCTGACCGCTCGTTGCCGCGGCTCATTCGAAGTGTGCGGCGCAGATTCGCATGTGCCGCCTGCCGGATCGTGCCGCGCACGCGGCATCGGTTTTGGCCGGCAAGTGCCACACGGTGTGTGCCGCCGGACAAGTGTGCCGCGCACGACTACTGTGCCGCGCGACAATCCTTGTGCCACGGCACACTGCATGCTCGCCGCCAACACCGGGTATCAGTGTGTGCCGCGGCGCACAATCCTTGTGCCGCGGCCCACACCCCCCCTCGGGTCCCAAAATGACGAAAAAAGATCCGGAAAGAGAATAAAAGCAATAGGAATCGATATTTGGGCAACAATAACACGAAATGGAGGTACGGAACCCCAAAACGATCTGAGGTACACAACCAAAGTCAAACACGGAACAAATTCCCTAAATTTCTGGGAAATTACAAAAACGGCCCAAACATCCGAAAATCACGACACAACGTCGGATTAACAATCCGAAACTCAAAACATGCTCTACTAAATCATACGAACTCATGGAAGTAAGAAAATGATGAAATCGAACGAGTTTAACGAGAATCGAATACACATGAGACAAAATATACCACAAGATGAAATTACGTAAAAACATCATCGAGACCCGTCTAAGCGGAGAAACTCCAAGAACAAAATAGGTTCAGAATTCCAAAATAGTGCCAAGCGAGTTGTCCGAAACGAATATGCACCAAAAATAGAAATTACTAAAAATAGAAAACGCGGATATTACATTATCTCCCCCTAAAAATAAGTTTCGTCCCGAAACTTACAACACGAATAACTCGGGGTATCTCGACCTCATACTCTCCTCCGTTTCCCACGTGGCTTCCTCGGATCCATGCCTCTACCACTACACTTTGACCAAAGGAATGGTTTTGTGCCTGAGTTGCTTCACCCGACGCTCTAACATCTGAATCGGCCTCTCCTCGAAGGTAATGTCGGGCCCCAACTCGATCTCTCCAAAATCAATAATATGGCTAGGGTCCGATACGTACTTCTTAAGCTGGGAAACATGAAACACGTTATGCACGTGGCTCAGGGACGGCGGCAAGCCTAACCGATACGCAAGCTCTCCAACTCTATCTAAAATCTCGAATGGTCCAATAAACCTCGGACTAAGTTTACCCTTCCGGCCGAAGCGGTAAACTCCCCGTGTCGGCGACACCTAAAGCAGCACATGGTCTCCCACCTCAAACTCCAACGGTCGGCGACGTGTATCGGCATAAGACTTCTGCCGACTCTGGGCCGTCAACAATCTACCACGAATCAGGGTAATCTTCTCCCTCGTCTCAACTATCAGGTCGGGCTCGGTACCGATTAGCTCGGATGTATCATCCCAACACAACGGCGATCTGCACCTCCTCCCATACAATGCTTCGAATGGTGCCATTTTGATCGAGGCGTGCCAACTATTGTTGTACGTGAACTCGATTAACGGCAAGTGCGACTCCCAATCATCCCTCCAATCTAAGGCACAGGCCCTCAACATATCCTCCAACGTCTGGATCGTCCGCTCTTGTAATACCCGGTTGTAATTCAGTCATTATCATTCAGTAATTTCATTCGGTGATTGTCACTTAGTGGATTTTCACTCATTTATAATCGTTCATCAATCATGTTCATTCACCCGTGTTCACCGTTCGGAGAAAATTCGAGTTGTGTATCGTTATTGTTCATTGTTTCAACTTTCCACATATGAGTTCGACTTTGTTAGATCACCATTAATTTTTGGTAACTCCAAAAAATTCTGAATCTCTGCAATATTATAGAGCATCGAGTTAGCTTTCCAATGGTTCAAACGGTGAGTCAATCGGAGTCCGGACGAGAGAGTTATGGTCGTTTTAGCTCACCCGCTCATTTTTTCAGTTATTGGCCGATCACTGCCGACCGAACTCGGCCGTGTCGTCCGACACGGCCGTGCTATACTCGTCTGGAAATGCCGAAGACTCTGCCACAGGACTCGACCGTGTTGTCTGGCACGGCCGAGTCGAACCCTTCCGGATAAGCCAGAACCGACTGCCCAGACGCCCGACCGTGTTCCAGGACACGGTCGAGTCAATGCCGAGCGCCGCGCGGTACCGAGTCACTATCGGACAGGTCACTATCGGTAGGCCCCTTCGCGCCGCGACCGTGTCAAGCAGGACACGGTCGAGTCCCTGCCGGCCAGCTGCGTGCCGCGACCGTGTCAGGCGGACACGGTCGAGTCTGTCAGACGAGTCAACCCCTATAAATTCATTTTTTGAGCATTTCAGCTCATTTCTTCCATTTCTTCCACCTTTATACGAGAGATAAAAGCTTGAGGGAGATATTTTGTCATCATCAATCACTTGTGTGTTCGGATTTCATCATCTTCATTCATTGGAAAGCTTGGATAGTCGATTTTACACGTTTTCATCGGATCGAATTGGTTGGATCTTCAAGAGGTAAATTCTTCAACATCTTGGATTTCGATTTTGTGTTGAGATATGATGGTTTGGACGCGATAATCATGTTATATGAAGGGATATGTATATGATTATGAGTTTGTATAAGGATTCATTGGATTATTGAGGGATTATTCAAGAACACTTTGAATATCGAGTTGAAATTGGGGGTTTTCGATTAATTGTCGTTATAATCACGTTTTCGGATATTCGTCTTGGATTATTAATCATATTGAAGATGTTTTGTTGGTTTGAAACACTTCTTGGGGGATTTGATATTGGTATATGGAGGTTTGATTGTAAACAATCGGAGTTTGGCCGCAACGTGTTTGATTTAATGCCTCAATGAACTTGGTTTATTCGTATCGACGTTTCGAGTTCGTTATATTCGTGTTTGATTCGTGTATTTAACAGTTTGTTGGTAATTGTATTTATTCAAGGTTGTTCGAGCGACCGATATCTCAATTAGGACGTTGTTCGTGGACGGACATTCTTCATCGTTGTTGTGTAAGTTAATTTTTACTCGGTTAAAAGGATATTCATTCCTTTTTGTTGTTGATTACTCATAATCATAATTCATTCATCATAATATTAATCATTTTGAGACCTGTAATTGTCGAATAATCATTTCATTCACGAGGAACGACGGTTCCAAATCATTTCATTGGGTTATCAATCACGTCACTATTTACTTTCATATCGGTGAGTCATCTTGGCCTTGTCTAATTATTATTCATTGATATTCATTATGGTCATTCTCGTTCATATGACCTTCTGGGTTCATATTGCGTGGCCGGGTGTGGCTGTGTGGAATTTTTAGTCGGGCGCATGATGGTTATGTATTGGGTTCACCGATACATTGGACCGTGCACACGGGAAAGCGTTACACCGTGAGACTAATTAGGTACAAGGACGGGTGTGTCCGGTCATTCGTCTTGTACACTCGCACAGAACACTACGGGCGTACTATGGTACTCCTCTTCAGCGTAATTCATAATTAAGAATTTTTCATAACTTCAGATATATCATGATTGTGTATTTTCAACCCTTGAGGATTGTTGTTCTTTGTAACTGACCCCGTTTGGGGATTTTGTTTTTCAGGTCTTGGCAAGGCAAAAGTACGGGGAGAACACGCTGACATCGAGGAGTCCCAGTGATACTAGTAGGAGGCCCCGATCTTTCAGTTATTCATGTTATTGTCTTTTATTTTCCGCTGCAGACTTTCATTTGGATACTCCGTTTCATTCAGTGTTGTGTATTTTATCTTCATATAAAATATACTAGTATTTGGTATTGTCCTGGTGTGTTGTACTTAAACTCCTCATCGGAGTATTTGGTAATATAATGTGGTTCGGTACTACAATTATATTATTTAATTCATCATTTTCATTCGCCTGGTGGGTCCCAGTCGGGGATTCACGGCACTGTAATATCCGCCTAGTTTGGGGTGTTACAGCTGTGACTGTCCGTCAGTCTGAGGGTGGTAAGACGTACTGAGTCTCAACTCAGTCCCCAAAGCTCGATGAACGGCCTGCCAAAAATGTGATATGAATCGGCCATCACGATCCGAAACAATACTCTTAGGGGTCCCATGTAATCTCACGATTTCCACAACAAACACTCGTGCAAGCCTCTCCGGCCCCCAAGTGTCCTTAATACTTAGAAAATGAGCTGATTTGGTTAGTCGATCAACAACGACCCAAATCATATTCATTCCCGTCCGAGTCTTAGGCATACCGGTAATGAAATCCATAGAAATATCCTCCCATTTCCATTCCGGAATAGGAAGTGGTCGTAACAGCCCCGCGGGTCGCTGATGCTCGATCTTAACCTGCTGACAGGTCAGACACCTCGACACAAACTCGCTAACGTCTGTCTTCAAATTACTCCACGAGTAGTTGCTCCTCACATCCTTGTACATTTTACTCGTACCAGGATGTATGGAGTAAGGTGTAGCATGAGCTTCACTCAAAATCTTTTGTCTCAGCTCAATATCACTCGGTACACAAAGTCTGCTGCGAAACCTCAAAACACCATCATCGTGAACCACAAATCCAGGGGCTTTCCCCTTCCTCACATCCTCCCTCAACTGGACCAAAAACGGATAGTCATACTGCTTCGCCATGATATCATCAGTCAAGGACGAAGTGATCTCTAACGCACATAACTGGCCCTGAACTCTCTGAACCCAAACCTCAATATTCTGACCGATGAAATCTCGTTGGATCCTGCTCTGCAGCGTAAGCACCTCTAACATCTGCAAAGCCATCGGTTTTCGGCTCAACGCATCAGCCACTACGTTGGCCTTACCCGGATGGTAAAGTATCTCGAGGTCGTAATCTTTAATTAGCTCCAACCACCTGCGCTGTCTCATATCCATAGAGATAATGCCTCCATATCTTTAAGGCGAAAACGACCGCAGCTAACTCCAAATCGTGCGTGGGATAATTTACCTCATAAGGTTTCAATTGGCGAGATGCATAAGCAATCACTCTGTCTTTCTGCATCAAAACACATCCTAGACCAAGGCCCGAAGCATCACTATACACTACGAAATCCTCGTTCCCCTGAGGCAATGCTAAAACGGGTGCGGTGGTCAAACGTCTCTTTAACTCATCAAAACTGTCCTCCCTGTCTGCGGCCCACTCGAACTTCTGAGTTTTCTGGAGCAACTGAGTGAGTGGTCTAGCGATCTTAGAAAATCCCTCAACGAATCTACGGTAATAGCCGGCAAGACCCAGGAAACTCCTAACCTCCTTCACATTCTTAGGCGGCTCCCAAGCCATCACTGCCTCTATCTTCTGCGGGTCTACCCGAACTCCCTCTGCTGAAATCACATGCCCGAGGAACATCACTTCCTCGAGCCAAAACTCACACTTAGAGAACTTCGCGTACAACTGCTCTGCTCTCAAGATGTCTAATATAATCTGGAGATGTAAGGCGTGCTCCTCACGACTCCGTGAGTAGATCAGAATGTCATCGATAAAGACGACTACGAATTTATCTAGATACTCAATAAAAACTTTGTTCATTAACTGCATGAACACTGCTGGGGCATTAGTTAGCCCGAAAGGCATAACCACAAACTCGTAATGACCATATCTCATCCGAAAGGCAGCTTTCGGTATATCGATGTCCCGAATCCTCAACTGGTAGTAACCCGATCGCAAGTCAATCTTCGAAAAGACTGTCGCCCCCTGTAGCTGATCAAATAAGTCATCGATCCGGGGCAATGGGTATTTATTTTTGATGGTCAGCTTGTTTAATTCTCGATAATCGATGCATAAATGAAGCGATCCATCCTTCTTCTTAACAAAAAGTACGGGTGCACCCCAAGGCGATGCACTCGGTTGAATATACCCTTTATCTAACAACTCCCCCAACTGATTCTTCAACTCTAACATCTCCGACGGTGCCATACGGTACGGTGCTCGAGAAATAGGGGTTGCATTCGGCTCAAGATCGATAGGAAACTCCACCTCTCGCTGCGGTGGTAATCCCGGCAAGTCGTCTAGGAAAAACATCGGGATACTCACAAACAACTGGAATTGACGACATGTCAATTCCAACATCCTCCACCTGCAGAGCGTAACACCAATAGCCGACACAACCCTGGTTCAGAAGTTTCATCGCCTTTAAGGTGCTAATCACACTCCCCGATCTCCCCGGCTTTCGACCGATGAGGGTATGCTCGGTGCCGTCCTCAGCTACTATCGAGATGGTACGAGTCCGATAGTTCATGATAGCACCGTGACGCTCTAACCAATCGTCCCCGAGGATTAAATCCTCACCCTTAAGGTCTATAACAATGAGATTCGAGGGCCAATCTCGGCTCCCGATCCTCACGGGGCAATCCCTAACCTCCCGGTCCCCAACCATACGATCCCCGCTAGGCGTACCCACCACAAACGGTTCACACTCAAACAAGCAGTTAAAGCCAATACGATTCACACAATCCGATGCAATAAAGGAATGGGTAGCACCCGAATCAAAAAGCACGGAAACTGGATGAGTAAGGATCTGAGTGGTACCTGACGCCACCGGAATGTCTGCCTCCTCTGTGCGCTTCATCTGATACAATCGGGGGTGAACTGAACCCGAACTCGAGGCTGCACGGCGATCCGGCAGACCCCGACCCCTACCACGACCCGAACCCTGCGGAACATGAGTGGCTGGGATACTGTGATCCTTCTGATCGGT
This sequence comes from Orobanche coerulescens, assembly GCA_033398695.1. NCBI lineage: Eukaryota > Viridiplantae > Streptophyta > Magnoliopsida > Lamiales > Orobanchaceae > Orobanche > Orobanche coerulescens. Next base: position 105,218,799 of record CM065807.1, on the reverse strand, counting down.
AGTGGTAGTCGGAACTCTAGCGGCCCTGGTGGCCCTCTCACAATGAGCTGCCCGATGACCGGTCTGTCCGCAAGTAAAGCAAGCAACTAATGGAAATGGGCAATCCTTCATAACGTGCTCGGGCTGACTGCAATTAAAACAAACTCTCCCGCCAGGTGCCACAGACTGGACCGAACGGTTACCCTGGGATCCACCGGCCTGATGAAACGGCCTCTTCCCTAGTGTAGGAGCAGAACGAGACCTCGAAAACTGTCCACCTTTACCGGCCGAGAACCCGCCGGTAGTCTTCTGCTTCTTAGCTTCCGAAACCGACTCTGATTCCGGGACAGCCATCTCGATCGCCAGAGCGCGATCGTGGTATTCCTTCAAAGTGGAACACATGAGCGGTGCCATACTCTGCCTGATATGCGGCTTCATGCGCATATTGAAGTAACGGATTTTATCAGCCTCCGTTCTCACTTGATCTCTTACGAAACCCAACTGCTGATTGTAAGAGATGATGGCCTGAGAATTAGGCACATCGTGAGGTGTAGCGGTGAAAAATTCCACAATTCTGCGCTCCTTGACTGGCGGTGGACAAAACTCTGCTTCCATAGCAGCCTTGAATTCCTCCCAAGTAGCTCAACGGTCTCTAGGCACAATGACCTCCCACCATTCCGCAGCTTCCTTATCCAGGAGGTACTGGGCGATATGTACCCTCCTGTCTTCAGGACAAGCTACGGCATCAAAGGTCCTGGAAAACTGAAAGAGCCAATTCTCCCAACCGAGGGAGTCAGAAGCTCCGGAGAAACGAGGAGGGTGCATCTTAGTCACCGTCTGAAGCCATTTACAAGCCTCCTCTTCGGGTGTCGGGGGCGGATTCTGGCGTCCGCCCTGAGCTATCTGAGCAAGCTGGGCTACTAACTGGCAAATACGGTAGCCCCGGCGTCGGCATTATTACCCGACGGCACTGAGTGAGAGGCTCAGTCCGTAGAGGACTGAGAGAGTGAGCCCTCTTCATTATCAGCACCACGGCCTCGGCCGCGTCCCCTAGCTGGTCTACCACCACGACCTCTCAACATACTAGAGGAAGAATGAAAAGGACAAAATCAGAAAGATTCACAATTGACAAAGTTGGTATCGCAATCCATAATTCCGATCAACGCAAGAAAACGAATTACAGAAATATAAGAGTTCGAGGAGACTTACAGCCACGGGTCGCACGAAAAGACGGTAGCATGATGATATTAGGCTCAACGACTGACTCTAACGACACAACTGATAGACCCAAAAATTTCCCCCATTTAAGGGGTTAGCATTCGAATAGCTAGTGCAAGTACACAATTACACAACATTATATACATACACGATTCAATGCAAACAAATCCTTAGAAAAATCATTTTGAAAATCAATATTCCGGAATATCACATTACACCAAAACAATATATCATCAAGTTTTCCCACATCACAATTATCCACGCTTGGTAACTCGCGACCGTACCCATTAGTATCGGCCCCCAGAGGTCCCGTCGGACCGTCCCCAGGTGAGAAACCACTTCCGCGGCCGTACCCATTAGTATCGGCCCCCAGAGGTCCCGTCGAACCGTCCCCAGGTGGAAGAACATCAACGCACGCACCCAAGTCCACTTCCGTGGCCGTACCCATTAGTATCGCCCCCCAGAGGCCACATGCCATCCCCAGGTGGAAGAGAAACAATCACATTCGTTCAATAATACCATTTACATCATTCGCATCAAAATCATACGCACATAACGGAATGTAATACATGTACTTGCCTTGGAAAATACGACGCGAAGGAAAAGACGAAGGAATAGGTTACGATCCGAACAATCCTCTCAAATCCGACCCTAACACAATAATGATATACAACCAATCTCAACATCATGAATAAGAAGAAATTCATCCTAGTTCTACCCGTTGGGACAATTCATCGGACACCACGAGCGCATAAGGAAATGAAATCGGTCAACGATGTAATAACGGGATTTCATCCCAACCAATAACAAGAAAACCAAGGGTCACGAGTATACTATCAAAATCTAACAACAACATCGGTTAATTCGGATTAAAACACAAGATCACCACCAAACCCTCCCCAAAATCATACTAGGGTCAAAGGAGTTCTTACCTCTTGAAGAATCAAGCACTCTAATCCGAAAACCACGTGTTAGATCCGCAATCCGAGCCACCCGGTCGAAAAGAGATGAAGAAATTTACACAATCAAGTGATAGATGGAGGAAAAATCCCCCTCTCAACTCTCTCTCTCTCGCGCGTATGTGGACAGAAGGAAGAAATGGCTGCATCCGCTGAAAAGAAACGCTGATATAGCGCTGACCGCATTGTGTGCCGCAGCTCAGATAAACTGTGCCGCGGCACAGGGCCAAAAATTGCGCCCAGTGATCGGCTGACCGCTCGTTGTGCCGCGGCTCATTCGAAGTGTGCCGCGGCGCAGATTCGACATGTGCCGCGGCCCTGCCGGACTGTGCCGCGGCCTGTGATCTGATCGGTTTTGGCGGCAAGTGCCACACTGTGTGCCGCGGCCGGACAAGTGTGCGCAGCTTGGCTTCATTGTGTGCGCGGCCCACAATCCTTGTTCGCGGCACACGATATAGCACCTTTCGGCCAACAAGCATCTTGTGTGTGCCGCGGCGCACAATCCTTGTGTCGCGGCCCACACCCCCCCTCGGGTCCCAAAATGACGAAAAAAGATCCGGAAAGAGAATAAAAGCAATAGGAATCGATATTTGGGCAACAATAACATGAAATGGAGGTACGGAACCCAGAAACGATCTGAGGTACACAACCAAAGTCGAACAAAGAACAAATTCCCTAAATTTCTAGGAAATTACAAAAACGGCCCAAACATCCGAAAATCACGACACAACGTCGGATTGACAATCCGAAACTCACAACATGCTCTACTCAATCATACGAACTCATGGAAGTAAGAAAATTACGAAATCGAACGAGTTTAACGAGAATCGAATACACATGAGACAAAATATACCACAAGATGAAATTACGTAAAAACATCATCGAGACCCGTCTAAGCGGAGAAACTCCAAGAACAAAATAGGTTCAAAATTCCAAAACAGTGCCAAGCGAGTTGTCCAAAACGAATATGCACCAAAAATAGAAATTACTAAAAATAGAAAACGCGGATATTACAAATTTGTGGTTATGCCATTTGGTCTAACCAACGCTCCTGCCGTGTTTATGCAGTTGATGAACAAAGTTTTCATTGACTATCTTGATAAGTTCGTGGTTGTCTTCATTGATGATATTCTTGTCTACTCCCGAAACGAGGAAGATCACGCTGAACATCTTCGAGTAGTGTTGAACACTTTGAGAATGGAGAAACTTTACGCTAAATTCTCAATCTGTGAATTCTGGCTTAAAGAAGTGACATTTCTTGGTCATGTAATTTCGGCTAATGTGGTTCGAGTAGATCCCCATAAGATAGCGGCTATTGTTGAGTGGGTACCACCTAGGAGTGTGAAGGAGACCCGGAGTTTTCTAGGGCTTGCCGGATACTATCGTAGATTCATCGAGGGGTTTTCAAAAATCGCCCGACCACTTACCCAGTTACTTCAGAAATCGCAGAAGTTCGAGTGGACTAATGAGAGACAAAACAGTTTTGATGAGCTTAAACGACGGTTAACTTCGGCGCTCGTGTTATCGTTACCTCAGGGCACCGATGATTTCGAAGTGTATAGTGATGCTTCCGAACTTGGATTGGGTTGTGTTTTAATGCAGAGAGGTAGAGTAATTTCATATGCCTCCCGACAATTGAAACCGTATGAAATAAATTAGCTTACACATGATTTAGAGTTATCGGCGGTTGTATTCGTGCTAAAGGTTTGGAGGCATTATCTTTATGGCTCTTCGTGTAAAATCTACACGGATCACAAAAGCCTAAAATATTTAGCCAAAAGGAGCTAAATATGAGACAACGTCGATGGTTAGAGCTGATTAAGGATTACGATCTTGAAATATTATATCATCCAGGAAAAGCTAATGTGGTAGCGGACGCATTGAGTCGGAAACCCGTAGCCCTGCAAATGCTGAGTATGCTTACATCTCAACACGAGATCCGTCGAGACATAATTAGGCAAGATATTGAGATTTGGCTTTAGAAAGTTCAAGGCCAATTCTGTACTTTGGAAATCACGTCGTCTTTGGTCAATGAAATCAAATCGAAGCAATTAGAGGATCCATTACTAGTCCAACTATGAAAGGACGTGATTGGAGAAAAAGCTCCCGGATTTATGATTCAAGATGATGGCGTTTTAAGGTTTAGAGGTAGACTTTGTATACCCACAGACGTCGAGCTTAAACAGACCATATTGAGGGAAGCGCACACTACACCGTATTCTCTTCATCCCGGTACAAGCAAAATGTATAAGGATGTGAAGAATAATTATTGGTGGAGCAACATGAAGAATGATGTTGAAGAATTCGTGTCGAAATGCTTGACGTGCCGGGTCAAGATTGAACATCAACGACCAGCAGGGTTGCTTAAATCGCTACCAATTACAGAATGGAAATGGGAGGATATAATAATGGATTTTGTCACCAATATGCCGAGGACGCGTATGGGGATGAACATGATTTGGGTTATTGTCGATCGGCTTACCAAGTCAGCTCACCTTTTGGGAATTAAGGATAGTTGGGGGCCCGAGAACCTAGCTCGTATATTCATCGCAGAAATTGTGAGGTTGCACGGGACTCCTAAGAGCATTATTTCCGATCGAGATGGTAGATTTGTCTCACACTTTTGGCAATCCGTTCACCGAGCTTTAGGGACGGAATTGAGACTAAGTACAGCGTACCATCCTCAGACTGATGGGCAATCTGAACGGACAATTCAAACCCTTGAGGACATGCTGCGAGCATGTGCTTTAAATTGGAAGGACGATTGGGAATCGCAATTGCCAATAATGGAATTTGCCTATAATAATAGCTGGCATGTGTCGATTAAGATGGCACCGTTTGAACCTCTATATGGATGGAAATGTAAGTCACCATTGTGTTGGGACGATTCTTCTGAACTGATTAGGACGGAGCCGAATATGTTAGTAGAGACCCGGGAAAAGATTTCATTGATTCGCGAGAGGCTTTTGGCCGCCCAAAGCCGACAGAAGTCATATGCCGACAATCGACGTCGACCGCTAGAGTTCGAAGTCGGCGATCATGTGTTGATAAAAGTATCCCCAACCCGTGGAGTTTATCGCTTCGGGAAGAAGGGTAAACTCAGTCCGAGATATGTTGGGCCATTCGAGATTATAGAGCGAATTGGTGAACTTGCTTATCGTTTGGGCCTTCCGCCTTCATTGAGTCATGTGCATAATGTATTTCATGTTTCCCAATTAAGGAAATACATACCGGACCCTAAGCATATCATCGATTTTGGAGAGATTGAATTGAATCCCGATATCACTTTTGAGGAAAAACCAATCCAGATTTTAGAGCGCCGAGTAAAACAACTTAGGCACAAAATTATCCCTTTAGTTAAAGTACAATGGTCAAGACACGTATCGGAAGAAGCCACGTGGGATACAGAAGAGCATATGAAGTCTAGATACCCCAAATTATTCACTTTGTAAGTTTTGGGATGAAACGTATTCTTAGGGGGAGAGAATGTAATATCCTTACTTTTTTTGGCTATAATTATTAATTCATGAACCTCGTGGGTTGGTTTGTAATTTTTCGAATATTGGTATCGTGTGTTTGATTCGAGATTGAGCTTGTATGTTGTGTTTCTAACCAATAGTTCGCTAGTATTCGATAACAGTTGGTCGTATTGTTTGTATCACTTCCGCAACCTAGGGCTAACGTGCGCTAAGTTATCCAAGTAACGTACGCAATGGAGGTCGTAAGCCAGCACACGCTACCGCCGAAAGGATAGCGCACGCTAACCGGCAACATGGGACAGTCCATAGGGCACTGGACTAGGACAAGGATCGAGCTAGCGCACGCTAAGGCAACTTAGTAGCGCACTCTAGGGGAGCAGGTAGCGCACGCCACTGTCGGGTGATAACGCGCGCTAAGCGGCCCGGACAGTAAGGGCAGTGAGGTCTGGACTTCGGCCAGACCAATAGGTAACGCATGCTAAGAGGATTGTTGTGCGTACTAACTCGTCAGGCATAGCGCACGCTGTTCGGTCGTAGCGCACGCTACCGGGATGGGCCGAAAGGTTTATGGACAGGGCAGAAAGGTTTCTGGACTTGGAACGGGCGCCAGGGAGCGCACGCTAAGGCGGCAGCTGCGTGCGCTAACTCGGCGGTATAGCGCACGCTAACTCGGCTGAGTAGCGTACTATAACACCCCAAACTAGTCGGATATTACAGTGCCGTGGACCCCTGACTGGGACCCACCAGGCGAATAAAAATTTATGAATTAAATAATATAATTATAGTATCGAACAACATTATATCATCAATTACTCCGATGAGGAGTTTCATTATAACACACCCACGAAAATACCGAATACATGTATATTTTATATGAAGATAAAATACACAACACTGGACGAAACGGAGTATCCAAATGGAAATCTGCAGTGGAAAATAAATGACAACAACATGAATGACTGAAAGGATTGGGGCCCCCTACTAGTATCACTGGGACTCCTCGCCGTCAACGTTCTATTCCCATGCTTTTGCCTTGCCATGACCTGAAAACAAAATCCCCCAACGGGGTCAGTTACACAGAACAACAATCCTCAAGAGTTGAATAAACACAATCATATATGCTGTATAAACCACAAGTTCGATCAAAATCTCAAACCGTCGAACACATGCGATCAAAAGTGAATCGGTCAGATTATAACCCAATCCTGTTGAAAACATACGCAATCAAACATGTTGTATGAATCAACTAACAGTACGGCTCAAAGGGTGGCCCCACACTACGCCCGGGATGGAAATGTGTCCGTGCACAAGCCACCAACGAGTATCGATCGAATACACATGTGGTCTTGTACCTAATCAGTCTCACGAAGTAATCTTCTCGTTAGCACAGTCCAATGTGAGGCCAACAACCAACACATGACTTAATATGTGCCCGACATGAAAATCCTACACATACCAACCGGCACGCCAGAATGACCCGGAATGCCACGAGCTAACAAAAGTGACATCGAAATTAATAATGACTCACCGAGATGAAATGACAGTGAAATGAATGATAGCTCAATGATATGATTGGAACCGTCGTTCCTTGTGACTGAAATGATTAATTGACAATTACAAGTCTCAATACGGTTAATACATTATGAGTGAACTATAATTATGAATGAACAACAACGAAAGGAATGAATATCCTTTTAACCAAGTAAGAATTAACTTACCTTAACACCGGTGATGATACGATCTCTCTCAAACAACGTCCTAAGGAAACTACCGGTCGCTCAAACAACCTTGAATAACACAATTATCAACAACTCGCTTAATATACGAACCAAAAGTGATCATAACTAACCCAAGAAGTCGATACAATAATTCCAAACTCATTGAGGCATTTCGACAAACACCTTGAAAACAAATTCCCTTCTTAAACAACTAAATCTATTTGTATCGAAAACCAACTTCTATTGAATGATCCAAACCACCGAAACACCATCAATATAATCGATAAACCAAACAAAATACTCAAATCGAGTTTACAATATCATTAAATTGCAAAACCCAATTCCAAGTCAACCTTCAAAGTGTTCTTGAGAAAAACTTCCAACAATCCGATGATAACTCGTAAAAACTCATAATCATATGTATATCCATCACGATTCGTGATTATACCATCCAAAACATCATGCTCCAACTTAAAATCGAATTCAAGGGTTGAAGAAAGTTACCTTAGATTAGGATGAAAAATCCACAAATATGTTGTTGATCCACACTACAACTTGAAGAAGATGAAATCTCTGAGTTTTGATGATGTTGAAACACCCCAAAATCGCCCAAAAATCGCCCCAAGGAAGAGAGGAAGAAGTGAAATGAATAAATGAGTTTGTTCCTCTAAAAAAAACGTAATTATAGAGCGGCATGCTGTGTGCGCGGCCGGCCCGAGTGTGCCGCGGCACGGGGCCAAATCTGCCCCAGCGCTCGCGGTGTGCCGCGGCCGGCCGGTGTGCGCGGCACGGGGCTAGAAATGTGCACAGTGCCTCGGCGGCATGCCGCCTGCCGGCTGGAGCCGCGGCCCCTGTACAAGCGGGTCGAAAATCGCAACATGTGTGTGCCGCGGCGCACACTCCCTTATGTCGCGGCCCACATCCTTAGGTCCAAAAATGATGAAAAATGACCCAGGAAGAGAATAAAAGCAATAGGAATCAATATTTGGGAAACAATAACACGAAATGGAAGTTCGGAAACCCCAAAACGGTTGTTCCAAGCCATGATTACAAGGGTTCGCCCAACAAAAGCACAATTTGAACAATGAGGAGATTTGAAATGACATGAACTCCAACGTCAACATCGACTAATGAATCAATTACAACAATCAAGATAATATTCTTGTCTCGATTCCTAAGCAAGGTTGAAACAATGAACAATATTGATACACGACTCGAAGTTATTCCCTCACACTATGCCGCAAGTGCACGGTGTCAACAAGTAATAAAGTGATAAGTAAGATATCGTTCCCTCGAGGACTGATTTCACTAAGTACCAAAATATAGACAACTCGTAATTTTATTTGAAGAACAATTATATAGAATTTATACCTAAACTAATTGCAGAAAAATAAATAGAAAATAATAATAGTAATAATAAAAATAATAATACTAACAAAGGCGTAGGATTATGATTTTCACCTCAAACAATCAGGAATGATATTTATTTAATTCCAATTCACTTTTATTCAAATGATTGTAAGCCAGGGATTCCTAAATTATTCTAAAGCCTTTCCCAAGGTCGATAGAAAATACTAAGAATTATTAACTCGATATATCCCTATTCGAATTAGATAATTAATAGCTAAAACAGTTCATGAATCCCCACAATAAATAGGCTTCACAACTCCCATGAGTATATCCCTATCTCACGAAAATCATGATTTTTTCTCACAAGTACTATGCCTAAATTTCATCTCCCGAATCCATAAAGACATTCAAATCAATTCAACTATTGGCCAGATAATTGAAAGCATTGAGAACAGTGAGAAGAATCCAATTCAATACGAATAACGAGTGGATTGAAATAAAAATAAATAACTCAAACCGTCATGTAATTGGCTACAATCAAAATCCTACTCGAATAGATCTAGAAAATAAGATGCGAAAAAATGCAGAAAAACCGTAAGGGATCCGTGGTCTTGTCGTCGCCCACAAATCTCTTCGTTTCTGCTCCTCTGGTGTCTCCGCTCTATCTATTGATCGATGCCCTCTTTTTATGACCTTCAATCCCTATTTATAACTTTCCTCAGCCTCCAAAACGCGTCCAGGGATTTGGGTGGCTGCTCAAAAGCGGCAAAAAGCGGAAGTCTCGGCCAAAACCGCCACGTGGCCGCGGCTCACTTAAGGCGTGCCGCGGCCCCTAACCTTCAGCGCATACCAGGCGCGCTATTTTCTTCTGGGCCGCGGCTCAGCATCCTTGTGCCGCGGCTCGAGTGCAGCAGGGCTTGGCCCAGGCCGTGCGTGTGCCGCGGCTCGGCATCCTTGTGCCACGGCCCCTGGCCAAAATTCCCATTTTCTCTTGTTTTCATCGTTCGAGCTTTGGACTCCAATTTCTGCAAAATATAAAAGAATAGTGCATTAAAAGCTCATTTATGCGGTTACATTTCAAATGAATATAAAATAATGATAAATAAGCGCATAAAAATACGCCTAACACGATACACGACTCGAAGTTATTCCGAACGGTGAACACGGATGAATGAATGTGGATGATGAACGATTATAAACAAGTGAAAAATTACATAGTGACAGTTACTGAATGAAATTACTGAATGATAATGGCTGAATTACAATCGGGTATTACATACACCCCCCTTAAAAGAGTTTCATCCCCGAAACTAAGGATCAAACAAATCGGGATAACTCTCCTGCATACTATCCTCGGTTTCCCAAGTAGCCTCTTCGAATCCGTGTCTAGACCACTGAATTTTAACCAAAGGAATCGCCTTATTTCTCATCTATTTGATTCGCCGCTCTAAGACTCGTATGGGACACTCCTCATACGAATGATCATATGCGATCTAGATTTCGTCGGCCAAGTATGTGACTGCAGTGACAACATACTTAGTAGGCCGAGAGACGTGAAACATATTATGAATTCACTCAATGCCGGAGGTAAGGCCAATTGATAAGCTAGCTTGCCTACTCGATCTAAAATCTCAAGCGGTCGATAAATCTTGGACTCAACTTTCCCCGCTTCGAAGCGGAAGATACCTCGACTCGGGGATACCTTGACCAACACGTGGTCACGGTCTCGAACTCTAATGGTCGGCGACGATTATGCGCATAAGATTTACATCGACTCGGCGGTCAACAAGCGACTCTGATCAAAGCAACCTTCTCGCGGGCGGCTATAAACATATCGGGCTCGGTGCCGATTGATTACGATAAGTCATCCCAACACAAAGGAGATCGACAACGGCAAGTACAAGGCCTCGTAAGGTGCCATCTTAATCAAAGCATGCCAACTATTATTATACGTGAACTCGATCAATGGTAGTTGGGCTTCCCAATCGTCTTTCTAATTGAGGACGCATGCCCTCAACATGTCCTCCAATGTCTGAATAGTCCTCTCTGATTGTCCGTCGGACTGAGGATGAAAAGTCATCTTTGAAATTAAGCTGAGTTCCCATGGCACGATGAACTGATTTCCAAAAATGAGACATGAATCATCCGTCACGATCGGAAACGATACTCTTAGGAGTACCATGAAATCTCACTATCTCTTTGATGAACAACTGGGCCAGTCTCTCGGGACCCCACGTAACCTTAATCTCAAGGAAATGAGCTTACTTAAACAAACAGTCCACAATTACCCAGATTGAGTTCATGCCACGACGACTCATCGACAAACTCGTGATGAAGTCCATGGAAATATCTTCCCACTTCCACTCTGGTATAGGGAGCGGTTTCAGCATACCTGCCAGTCGCTGATGTTCTATCTTGACTTGCTGACAGGTCAAACATCTTGAAACAAATTCCACGACTTCTCGCTTCATATTACTCCACCAGTAATTTTGTTTCAAGTCTTGGTACATCTTGCTAGACCCCAGATGAATGGAGTAAGGGTAGCATGAGCTTCTCTCAAAATTGAATTTTTCAACTCGTCATTCGCTAGTACGCCTAACCGATTCTTAAATCGCAATAGTCCATTCTCGTGGACCACAAATTCAGGGGCTTCCCCTGAGCCACATCCTCACGGATGCGCAACAATGATGGGTCTGAACTCTGATTCGCTCTGATTGCCTCCTCAAGTGGCGATGAAATCTCTAACATGCAAAGTTGCCCTCGCACTCGCTGAAGCCATACCTTAATCTCGGGTCTAAGAAATTCCTGCTGAAACTCCTTCTGGACTATCAAACAAGCAAGCATTTGCTCCTGGACTGACTTACGATTCAAGGCATCGACAACCACATTTGCCTTACCCGGGTGGTACAGGATCTCGATATCATAATCTTTGATTAGTTCCAACCACCGCTCATGTCGCATGTTTAACTCCTTCTGAGTAAATATATACTTCAAACTCTTATGATTGGTGAATATCCGACAGGTGACGCCATAAAGGTAATGAAGCCAAATCTTCAACGCGTAAAACACGACTGCTAGCTCCAGGTCGTGGGTCGGATAATTAACCTCGTAAGGTCTCAATTGCCGTGAAGCATAGGCAATAACCTTCCCATTCTGCATGTGTACACATTCGAGACCCTGTCCGGATGCATCACCATAAACCACAAATCCTTCCGTCCCTTGCGGTAAAGAAAGGACAGGTGTTGAAATTAATCGGCTCTTAAGTTCCTCAAAACTCCGCTGAAACGCATCGGACCACGTGTATTTCTTATCCTTTCTCAAAAGGCTTGTCATTGGTTGAGCGATCTTAGAAAATCCTTCCACAAACCGCCGATAATAACCGGCTAATCCGAGAAAGCTACGGATTTCCTTAACATTCTTCGGAGGTAACCAATCTTGGATAGCCTCCGTCTTTTGAGGGTCGACACGAACTCCGCCTGATGAAATTACATGCCCGAGAAATGTAACTTCGGACATCCAAAACTCACATTTGGAAAACTTCCCAAAAAATTGCTCTCGTCTCAATACGTCGAGCACTTGATGAAGGTGAAACTCGTGCTTCTCCTGGTCACGAGAATAAATTAAAATGTCATCAATAAAGACAACCACGAACTGATCCAAATAGTCGATGAAAACCCGATTCATTAACTCCATGAATACCGCAGGTGCATTAGTTAACCCAAACTGTATTATCACGAATTCATAATGACCATAGCGTGTTCGAAACGCCGTCCTCGCGATATCCGACTTTCGAATCTGCAACTGATGATATCCGGATCTTAAGTCGATCTTGGAAAATATTGAAGCTCCCTGAAGTTGATCCATAAGATTATCGATACGGGGTAGGGGATACTTATTCTTGATCGTCACCCTGTTCAACTCCCGATAATTAATATACACACGAAACGAACCATCCTTCTTCTTGACAAACAACACTGGTGCTCCCCACGAGGACACACTCGGTCGGATATAACCCTTCTCGATCAAATCCTTTAATTGATTCTTCAATTCCTGCATTCCAGTCGGGGCCATCCGATACGGTGCCTTCGATAATGGGGACGTACTAGGATCCAACTCTATCGTGAATTCCATATCCCTCGGTGGAGGTAAAATAGGTAGCTAAATGCAGGAGTACATCGTCAAACGATAACAATAATACCACGAATGGTTGAACACCTCGATTGCCTTAGAACGGCCAATCGATGAAAATGATACAATGAATGATTGAACACCTCGACTGCCTTAGAACGGCCAATCGATGACAATGATACAATGAATGATTGAACAACTCGATTGCCTTAGAACGGCCAATCGACGACAATGATATAAGGAATGATGGAACATCTCGATCGCTTTAGAATGGTCAATCGATGACAATGATATAAGGAATGATGGAACATCTCGATCGCCTTATAATGGTCAATCGATGACAATGATATATAATGAATGATTGAACATCACTGGTTGAGTAATTTACTGCTTTCATCATATTAATGATTCTTCCAGAACAACAGGTATCACCTCCCTGAAATACACACTCGACTCCAACGACGGAAATGATAGTGACCATACGCTTATGAACATTGAGAATGGTATCATGACGATCCATCCCACTAATACCCAATATTACATCGTCCTTAGGTAAATCCACCACGATTAGGTCCACCAACCACTCGCGGTCATTAAGCTTAATTCAGTCAGTTCTTAACCTCATGATTTTCGAAAATTCTTTTACCGCCAGGTAGACCAATGATATAAGGCCCACAATTAATAAGACTATCCAAGTTAAGTCTATTCAAACATGATTCAGAAATGAATGAATGCGATGTACCAGTATCAAAAATGGTTCACAACGGTTGAGATAGAATTACGAGTATAACTGAGATCATTCGAGCCTCCAAATCGTCGGTCCTCTTCATCGCGTGAATCCGGGACTTGCCGGCCCCCGAACCGGACGCTCCGTCGATAAATATGAGCTCCGCCTTTATTCGCACATCGTCTTAAGCGATCTTGTGAGCGATCGATTGAATCACTGGTGCTTTGGGGCCTCGAATCTTTGTTGGAGTCGGCTTGGGGTCCCTTCGGCAAAAACGGGCCTTATGCCTAAAAATCCCACAATTATGGCATGTGATAGATGGTTTCAGACACTTAGTGCTGTAATGACCCGGCGCTCCACAGTTGAAACAGGTGATGGCTGAACTGGCCGCTCTGGACTGAGATCCCATACGATTATGCTCCGTAGGAGGTCGCTCAAAAACGTTAAGGCCCACACGAGGCTTCTTGAAGGTTGACGGTCCGCCTTCGGACTGATTACGCTTTGTTCATTTCTTGCTGACAGATGAAGGTTGATTCTCAGTAATTTCCTTAGCAGCAGGCTCATATGGGAGAGTTCTCTCAATTAATTCGGCTAGAGTGGCGCAATGATGATTAAGCAATTGCATATGCATCATCATGACCTGCATAAAAGTGAGTGGATCAACCCGAACATCTCCCGATTGAGCGGAGTCCTGGTTACGGTTTCCCGACAGTGAGCGATTATTCCCCGAGTTTCGGCCTGCACCGCGGCCTCTCCCCGTGCATCCCCTGATAGCTCTCTTCATACTGAAGTCGGAAGGTCGCATGATAATCATAGATCTCGTATGAGTACCGCATCATCATTTACGTCATGAAATGATGAAAATGAGCATACACGCTCCAACACAGTGATTACATGAATGATTAACTGAGGTGACATGATTATCTGATGATATTCTTGAAATGATTATCTTGAACAAGTTAACAAGATTAATGATATGATCCTCAAGATTAACAACTGAGTGATGAAATGAATTGAGTGATTAATGAGTTAACATGATCAACATGATTACAAATGAAAATGATAAATGAGGAAATCTTACTATTCTTTGGTCTGAAGGGATCAGCTCTTGCACAGGTCACACGTGACGTGAAAGTCCAATGATACTAGTTTGATGAACGATGATTTCAAATGAGACATGACTCGGAAGGTAGTATTCAAAACCACTCTCCGATACCAACTCTGTAACACCCCAAACTAGTCGGATATTACAGTGTCGTGGACCCCCGACTGGGACCCACCAGGCAAATGAAAATTTACGAATTAAATAATATAATTGTAGCACCGAACCACATTATATCATCAATTAATCCGATGAGGAGTTTCATTATAACACACCCAAGAAAATACCGAATACATGTATATTTTATATGAAGATAAAATACACAACACTGAATGAAACGGAGTATCCAAATGGAAATCTGCAGCGGAAAATAAATGACAACAACATGAATGACTGAAAGGATTGGAGCCCCCTACTAGTATCACTGGGACTCCTCGCCGTCAATGTTCTATTCCCGTGCTTTTGCCTTGCCATGACCTGAAAACAAAATCCCCCAACGGGGTAAGTTACACAGAACAACAATCCTCAAGAGTTGAATAAACATAATCATATATGTTGTATAAACCACAAGTTCGATCAAAATCTCAAACCATCGAACACATGCGATCAAAAGTGAATCAGTCAGATTATAACCCAATCCTATTGAAAACATACACAATCAAACATGCTGTATGAATCAACTAACAGTACGGCTCAAAGGGTGGCGCCACACTTCGCCCGGGATGGAAATATGTCCGTGCACAAGCCACCAACGAGTATCGATCGAATACGCGTGTGGTCTTGTACCTAATCAGTCTCACGAAGTAATCTTCTCATGTGCACAGTCCAATGTGAGGCCAACAACCAACACACGACTTAATATGTACCCGACATGAAAATCCTACACATACCAACCGGCATGCCAGTATGACCCGGAATGCCACGAGATAACAAAAGTGACATCGAAATTAATAATGACTCACCGAGATGAAATGACAGTGAAATGAATGATAGCTCAATGAAATGATTGGAACCGTCGTTCCTTGTGACTGAAGTGATTAATTGACAATTACAAGTCTCAATACGGTTAATACATTATGAATGAACTATAATTATGAATGAACAACAACGAAAGGAATTAATATCCTATTAACCGAGTAAGAATTAACTTACCTTAACACCGGTGATGATACGATCTCTCTCGAACAACGTCCTAAGGAAACTACCGGTCGCTCGAACAACCTTGAATAACATAATTATCAACAACTCGCTTAATATACGAACCAAAAGTGATCATAAACTAACCCAAGATGTCGATACAATAATTCCAAACTCATTGAGGCATTTCGACAAACACCTTGAAAACAAATTCCCTTCTTAAACAACTAAACCCATTTGTATCGAAAGCCAACTTCTATTGAATGATCGAACCAACAAACACCATCAATACAATCGATAAACCAAACAAAATACTCAAATCGAGTTTACGATATCATTAAATTGCAAAACTTAATTCCAAGTCAACCTTAAACTTCAGGGAGCTTATGTATTTTCCAAGATCGATTTAATATCTGGGTATCATCATTTGCAAATTCAAGAGTCGGATATCGCTAGAACGGAGTTTCGAACACACTATGGTCATTACGAGTTTATGGTGATCTTTGTTTGTGTTGAGTAATGCACCTGCGGCATTCATGGAATTAATGAATCAAGTTTTCATCAACTATTTGGATCAGTTCGTGGTTGTCTTTATTGATGACATTTTGATTTATTCCCGTGACTGAGAGGAGCACGAAATTCACCTTCATCAAGTTCTCGACGTGTTGAGACGAGAACGACTCTATGGAAAGTTTTACAAATGTGAGTTCTGGATGTCTGAAGTGACATTTCTCGGACATGTAATTTCATCAGACGGAGTACGTGTCGACTCTCAGAAGACGGAGGCTATCCGAGATTGGCAACCTCCGAAGAATGTTAAGGAAATTCGAAGCTTTCTCGGATTAGCAGGCTATTACAGGCGATTTGTGGAAGGATTTTCTAAAATTGCTCAACCTTTAACGAACCTTTTGCGGAAAGATAAGAAATACACGTGGTCCGAAGCGTGTCAATAGAGTTTTGAGGAACTTAAGACCCGGTGAATTTCAGCATCTGTCCTTTCCTTGCCTCAAGGGACGGAAGGATTTGTCGTTTATAGTGACGCATCCGGACACGGTCTCGGATGTGTACCTATGCAGAACGGGAAAGTAATTGCTTATGCTTCACGGAAACTGAGACCTTACGAGGTCATTTATGCAACCCACAACCTGAAGCTAGCAGCTGTGGTATTCGCGTTGAAGATTTGGTGTCATTATCTTTATGGCGTCGCCTGTCAGATTTTCACCGATCATAAGAGTTTCAAGTATATATTTACTCAGAAGGAGTTAAATATACAACAGAGATGGTGGTTGGAATTAATCAAAGATTATGATATTGAGATTCAATACCACTCGGGTAAGGCGAACGTTGTCACCGATGCCTTGAGCCGTAAGTCCATTCAGGAGCAAATGCTTGCTCGTTTAACAGTTCAGAAGGAGCTTCAACACGAATTCCTGAGACCCGAGATCGAGGTCTGGTTACAGCGAGTGCAAGGGCAACTTTGCATGTTAGAGATTTCGTCGCCACTTGAGGAGGCGATCAGAGTGAATCAGGGTTCAGACCCATTTTTATTGCTCATCCGAGGGGATGTCGCTCAGGGGAAAGCCACTGGATTTGTGGTCCACGAGGATGGACTTTTGCGATTTAAGAACCAGTTATGCGTACTGGCATATGATGAGTTGAAAAACTCGATTTTGAGAGAAGCTCATGCTACCCCTGATTCCATTCACCCGGGATCTAGCAAGATGTACAAAGACTTGAAACAGAAATACTGGTGGAGTAATATGAAGCGAGAAGTCGTAGAATTTGTTTCGAGATGTCTGACCTGTCAGAAAGTCAATATAGAACATCAGCGATCGGCGGGTATGTTGAAACCTCTCCCTATTCCAGAATGGAAGTGGGAAGATATTTCTATGGACTTCATCACAAGTTTGCCGACGAGTCGTCGTAGCATGAATACAATTTGGGTAATTGTGGACCGTTTAACTAAGTCAGCTCATTTCCTTGAGATTAAGGATACGTGGGGTCCCGAGAGACTTGCCCAGTTATTCATCAAACAAATCGTGAGATTGCACGGTACTCCTAAGAGTATCGTTTCTGACCGTGACGGGCGATTCGTGTCACATTTTTGGAAATCCGTTCATCGTGCCATGGGAACTCAGCTCAATCTCAGCACAGCTTTTCATCCTCAGTCCGACGGACAATCGGAGAGGACTATTTAGACATTGGAGGACATGTTGAGGGCATGTGTTTTTGATTGGAAGAATGATTGGGAAGCCCAACTACCGTTGATCGAGTTCAGATACAATAATAGTTGGCATGCTTCGATTAAGATGTAACACCCCAAACTAAGCGGATATTACAGTGCCGTGGACCCCCAACTGGGACCCATCAGGCAATTGAAACTTAATGAATTAAATAATATAATTGTAGTACCGAACCACATTATATCATTAATTACTCCGATGAGGAGTTTCATTACAACACACCCAATATAATACAGAACACATGTATATTTTATATGAAGATAAAATCTACCACACTAAATAAAATGACTATTCAAATGGAAGTCTGCAGCGAAAATAAAATGAAGAAAACACGAAGGACTGAAATGGACTGAGGCCCCCTACTACTATCACTCGGACTCCTTGCCGTCAACGTTCTCTTCCCGTGCCTTAGCCTTGCCATGACCTGAAAACAACATCCCCCAACGGGGTCAGTTACACAGAACAACAATCCTCAAGAGTTGAATAAACACAATCATGATATAATCTTAATTATGAAATTAAGCTGAAGAGGAGCATCATAGTACGCCCATAATGGTATGTGCAAGTGCACAAGACGAGTGTCCAGACACACCCGTCCTTGTACCTAATTAGTCTCACGGAGGTACGTTACCGTATGCACAATCCGTTGTGTCGGTGAACCCGATCACATGACCATCATGTGCCCGACTTAAAATTCCACACATCCCCACCCGACCATGCAATATGAACCTAGAAGGTCATATGAACAAGAATGACCATGAAGAATATTAATGAATAACAATCCGACAAAGTCAAGAATGACTCACCGAGATGAAATAATTGTGAAGTTAATGATAGCTCAATGAAATGATTGGAACCGTCGTTCCTCGTGAATGAAGTGATTATTCGACAATTACAAGTCTCAATACGGTTAATACATTATGAATGAGTTATGATTATGAATGAACAATAATGAAAGGAATGAATATCATTTTAACCAAGTAAGAATTAACTTACACAACACCGGTAAAGAATCTCCTTCCTCGAACAAGCGTCCTACAATGAGATGTCGGTCGTTCGGACAACCTTCAAACACAATGACCAGTAATCCGCTCAATATACGTATCAAGCATGAATTACGACTAACTCAAAGGTCGATACAACAATATCCAAACTCATTGAGGCATTCAAACAAATACTTAGCGAACATCAACCCTTGATTATAACCAAAACTCAAATATATCAAAACCAACTCCAAAATGAGTAGTTCAATCCAACAAAACACCTTCAATGATATAAATAATCCAATAGGAATTCACAAATCAAGTTAACGACAACATCTAATCGAAAACCCGCAAAATCAAAGTCAACTCTAAAGTGTTCTCGATTAATTCTCCAAATATTCGTCAAATTCAAAAAACACATCAATAAATCCATAGGAATACATGTATCAAGGTAGATAATCCATATCTAACATATCGAACATAATAGCAAGCTTACGAAGAGATCGGAAGGAAAATACTCAAAATCCAAAATTCCAGATCAAGAGATCATTACCTTGATTTGATGTGTTGGAGAGGATGAAATGATGATTAATCGAATGATAAGCTTGAGGATGATGGTAGATGGATTCATCTCGAAGAAATCTCTCCAAAATGCCGAAATTGCCCAAACCGTCGAATAAATGAAGAGAATGAAAAATGACGAAACCGAACTAGATTTGTCCAATTTATCTTGTTCGATTTAGCGCACGCTAAGCCACGATATTTAGCGTGCGCTAGCGGTTAACGGACGATGCGGTGCCTC
Organism: Orobanche coerulescens; assembly: GCA_033398695.1. Classification (NCBI taxonomy): domain Eukaryota; kingdom Viridiplantae; phylum Streptophyta; class Magnoliopsida; order Lamiales; family Orobanchaceae; genus Orobanche; species Orobanche coerulescens. Next base: position 105,198,974 of record CM065807.1, on the reverse strand, counting down.
CGATGCCTCGTTAGCATCGTTAACCCCAAAATGTTAGCGTGCGCTAATAGAATATCGATGCCCATTAGCGAAGTCCGAACCTCCTATTCTATGATGCGCTCGCGATAGCGTGCGCTACACCCAAAACTCAGCGTGCGCTACTACAACATTAGCGTATGCTAAAATATACTCATAGCGTGCGCTATGAATTATTCCCGATCAGTCCAGTACCCTACTGGACTCTGCCTGATCGTCCTTAGCGCGCGCTACACTGACTGCATATCATGCGCTATCCAAACTTACTAGCGCGCGCTACTTACCATTCGTAGCGTGCGCTACTACAACTTAACTACACTCCAGTGCCCACTGGACTGTTTGCCTGAACCATGCTAGCATGCGCTAATGCTGAGAGGTAGCGTGAGCTACCCGTACTCAATTAGTGTGCACTAAAGAGAGTACGTAGCATGCACTACTCCTCACACATAGCCCACTACCAAAATCATAGAGATGATAAACACGGCTCAATCCTCCAACCAGGTAGAAAGATGAATAATAACTGATACACGATACAAATACTCTGAATGGTGAATATAATGATTGACTATGAATGATGAATGATTATTAATGAGTGAAAAATACTGAGTGACAATTACTGAATGATAATTACTGAATGATAATGACTGAATTACAACCAGGTATTACATAAGATGGCACCTTACGAGGCCTTGTATGGTCATCGTTGTCGATCTCCTTTGTGTTGGGATGACTTATCAAAATCAATCGGCACCGAGCCCGATATGCTTATAACTGCCCGCGAGAAGGTATCTTTAATCAGGAGTCGTTTGTTAACCGCTCAGAGTTGACAACAATCATATGCAGATAATCGTTGTCGACCACTAGAGTTCGAGACAGGTGACCACATTTTGGTGAAGGTATCCCCGAGTCGAGGTATGTTCCATTTTGGGAAACAGGGGAAGTTGAGTCCGAGATTCATTAGACCGTTCCAGATTTTGGATCGAGTAGGCAATCTGGCTTATCGATTGGCGTATCAAACAGTCAATGAAATCGAGATCGCAGATGATCATTCGTATGAGGAGCATCTGGTACAAGTCTTAGAGCAACGTATCAAACAGTTGAGGAACAAGACGATTCCTTTGGTTAAGATTTGATGGTCTATACATGGAGTCAAAGAGGCTACTTGGGAAACCGAGGATAGTATGCGGAAGAGTTATCCCGAATTGTTTGACCCTTAGTTTCGAGGACGAAACTCTTTTTAAGGGGGGGAGTATGTAATACCCAGTTGTAAATTCATTAATTATCACTCAGTATATTGTCACTCAGTAATTTTTCACTCATTAATAATCATTCACCATTTATATTCATTCATTGTATTCACCATTCAAAGTAATTTGTATCGTGTATCAGTTATTATTCGTCATTCAACCCGATCGGAAAATCGGGCCGAGAATATCATCATTGTCATCTTTGTTGTGGGCTGTGTGTGAGGAGTAGCACACTCTACGTACTCTCTTTAGCGCATGCTAATTGAGTACGGGTAGCGCACGCTACCTCTCAGCATTAGCGCACGCTAACGTTGTTCAGGCATACAGTCTAGAAGGCCTTTGGGTGAATTTTGAGTTGTAATGCTTATGCCTTACGAATGGTAAGTATTGCACACTAGAAGTTTGGATAGCGCACGCTAAGCAACGAGTGTAGCGCGCGCTAAGGCTCAACCGGGCAGTCCGGTGGGTGCCGGACCGAAATGGAATAATTTATAGCGTACGCTACGAGAGGATCCTAGCATACGTAATGATATGTGTAGTGCACGCTAAGTTTTGATTGTATCGCACGCTAACATGAGCAAGGCCAGAGGACAGTAGGGTCTGGACTCCGGTATTCTGGACATTAACCATCAGGTAGCGTGCGCTAACACAAGGTTAATGCACGCTAAGAAGAGGCATTAGCGCACGCTACAAAGGTATATAGCGCGCGCTAATGACGCGCATCTGATCGTCTTGGTCTACCGGTACACCCATTAGCGCACGCTAAGCGAGAGGATCTAGCGCGCTAAAGCGGGTTTGCTATAAATAGGACGATCGGCCAAGTCGTCATTTCTCACATCTCATTTCGTTTTGGGCGTTCTTGGGCAATTTTCGACATTTTGAAGATATCTCTTCGAGCTGCATTCACCTATCAACATCTCCAAGCTTATAAGTCGAATTAATCACCATTTCATCCTTTCCAAACATCAAATCAAGATAAATGCTTCTTGAATCTAAAATTTTGGGATTTTAGTATTTTCTTTCCGATCTCTTCGTGTAAGCTTTGCTTTTATGTTGGAATATATTAGATATGGATTATCTACCTTGGATACATGTATTCCTACGGATTTATTGATGTATATTTCGGATTTGATGAATATTTGCGGAATTATTCTAGAACCCTTGATGTTTGACTTTGGTTATTTTGGGCTTTTTCAATTGATGTTGTCGTAACCTTGAGTTGTGGTTTCCTATTAGATTATCGATGCCATTAATGAAGTTTTGTTGGGTTGAATCATTCCTTGGAGGTTTGGTATCAATATTATTGGGGTTGATTATAACCAAAGGGAAGGATGTTTACAACGTGTTCGTTAGAATGCCCCAATGAGTTTGATTATTGTTGTATCGACGTTTGAGTTGGTTATAATCGTGCTTGATATGTATATTGAGGGTTTGTTGATAATCATGTTATTCAAGGTTGTTCGAGCAACCGGTATTTTTCTTAGGACGTTTGTTCGAGAGAGGACATTTCATCACCGGTATTGAGGTAAGTTCATTCTTACTCGGTTAAAAGGATATTAATTCCTTTCATTGTTGTTCATTCATATTCATAATTCATTCATGATATACTATTCATGTCGAGACTTGTAATTATCAAACTAATCATTCAATTCACGAGGAACGACGGTTCCAATCATTTCAATGAACTATCATTCATTTCATTATTATTTCATCTCAGTGAGTCACTCTTGACCCTTGTTGTATTGTTATTCATTAATATTCATCATGGTCAGTTTTATTCATGTGACCTTCTGGGTTCATATTGCGTGGCCGGGTGGTTATGTGTGGAACTTTTAGTCGGGCACACAATAGTCATGTGTATGGGTTCACCGACACAATAGACTGTGCACACGGTAACATGCCCCTGTGAGACTAATTAGGTACAAGTGCGGGTGTGTCCGAACACTCGTCTTGTGCACTTGCACGTCCCATTACAGGCGTACTATGATGCTCCTCTTCAGCTTCATTTCATAACTATGATATATATAATGATTGTGTTTATTCAACTCTTGAGGATTGTTGTTCTGTGTAACTGACCCCGTTGGAGGATCTTGTTTTCAGGTCATGGCAAGGCAAAGGCACGGGAAGAGAATGTTGACTGCGAGGAGTCCAAGTTATACTAGTAGGGGCCCGCAGTCCTCTCAGTCTTCATGTCTACTTCATTTTTATTTCATTTATGATTTCCGTTTGGAATGTTCATTTTATTCGGTGTTGTATATTTTATCTTCACGTAAAATATACAAGTATTGTATTTCACAGGTATATTGCACTTAAAACTCCTCATCGGAGTACTTGGTAATATAATGTGGTTCGGTACTATAGTTATATTATTTAATTTATTAGTTTTCATTCGCCTTGTAGGTCCTAGTTGGGGGTCCACGGCATTGTAATAGCCGCCTAGTTTGGGGTGTTACAATAATTCACCACAAGTGTGTGGCATGAGCCGTGAGCTTTCATAGAGGGGAGAGAGAAAATAATTTCTTTCATCTTAGAGAGAAAGTAAAGGAAGAAGAGAAGAGAAGAAAAATATTGTGTCGATTCCTAGCCGTGTTCTTTGAGAATGAATTGGCATACTATTTTTCCGATCAATATCCGACGCGTGTGAATTAGAGACATTCGGCATTTTTGGTGTTGGATCATTCAACAAGCTGCAACGAATTGGATTCATGTTCGTGTCGGTAATCGGGAAAAGGCTTGCTCGGGTTTTTCCTTCGAAGATTATATTATCAGAGGACTATCGGGGTAAGTATTCTTTGATTATCTGTAACACCCCCAAATCCTATTGGGTTATTACAGTGTCGTGGACCCTACGCCAGGAGATCCACCAGGCGAACATGACTAAAATACATTAAATTAAACAACAAGGGAAAATCATAGTCCCTACCATGATATCCGACAAAATATTTCGATAAGGAATTTCAATGACAATGATGGGCCTACATGGCCAAAAATAAAATACAACAACATCCACGAGCATCTGCTCGGGTAATACATAATGACAATGACTGACAAACTGGAGAACGCTCCAACTGACTGACCAACATGATCAACTCAGACTAGTATCGCTAGAATGCCTCGTCGCCAACATCATGCCCCTGTGTCTCAACTCTCTCCTCGCAAGCACCTAAAACATGAAAACATGTTCCGCCCCCACGGGGTCAGTCATCCGGATAATGAATATCAAATACATGTATAACATGATATGCATCCAAAGGCAGAATGAAACGGTAGAATGATAATAATAATACGACATGCTCACAAACCAAGGTAAGAACTGAGCATTCGTGAAACACTATCCCCACGGCATACTATTAATACATGTTCGACAGTTTAGAACGTAAATGCCCAACGGCGAATCATAATTATGGAGTACCACAATGAATTACACGACATGAACCAAACCAGAACTGAAATAATTATGAAACACAATGCCCTAAGGCTCCAATCAAATTACCAAGACAATCACAAACGCCAGAAAGCCACTCAGCCGAAGCAGTCAAATAACACAATCACATGAAGCTAAAACAGACTGAAGTGGTATCGATTAGGGCGAAGACACGGCACGAAGCCGTATCACCATTAGGGTTGAAGCCACGATGCGAAGCCGTATCACAATTAGGGCCGAAGCCACGGCACGAAGCCGTATCACAATTAGGGCCGAAGCCAAGGCACGAAGCCGTATCACAATTAGGGCCGAAGCTACGGTACGAAGCCGTATCACAATTAGGCTATCCAAAGGCCGTGACCTACTGAATTATAGGTGTTGGAAACCCAACCGTGAAGGTTCAAGTCCCAAACTTACCCATAATGAGCACTAGCCAAGACTAGCCTCCAAAATATAATTAAATCACAAACAGCAACGATCCGAAAATTACCGAAATCACGAAAGTGATAGTGTGCTGCCTTGAGACGGCCAACACGATAATGATGACTAATGGATGGGCACCGTCCCCGGCGGTCCCAATTCAATACATCGATTACCTTAGAATGGTCAATCGATAACAATGACACAACGGATGGGAACTATCCTCGACAACCCCAATTCAATACCTCGATTGCCTCAGAATGGCCAACCGATAACAATGATGCAGCTGATGATTCAATACCTCGATTGCCTTAGAACGGCTAATCGATGACAGTGATACAATGAATGATTGAGTACCTCAATTGCCATAGAATGTCCAATCGATAACAAGGATACAATAAATGATTGAACTCCTCGAGTTTCTTAGAACGGCCAATCGATAATAATGATACAATAAATGCCTCGGCGCCTTTAATCGGCTACCGACGATGAAGATGAGAACGAATACAACTATGCCTTCAATCGGCCAATACAACATGAATGACAGGACGCCCACATTAATAACAATGATTACAACAACATCTTAGATTGACATCAATATTAACAACAACAACCAATACATCGATACCGCGAACCGGTGATCGATAATAACATTAACAACGAATATCTCAATGCCTTACCGGCCATTAATGAATGATAATAAACATTTTGCATAATTGCCGAATAGTATCGTATCGAGCGATCCCCTAATATCAATGAATTTATGAAGAGACTAAGTCTCGGAATGATACAACACATCCATACCCATATATGATAACATTAATCTCATTGACTAGTACAAGTATAAAACTTGCCTCAACCGAAGGCGATGAAATCCTTCCATGAACAACGAACGGCGCCCTCCGATATACACAAGTACTCGAACAACCTTGAATGAAATACAATTCATTCAATAACACAATATCAATCGAAATCAACATAACGACGGAAAGAAACTCTTTGAGACATTTAATCGAACACTAAATGTTCAAAGTTCCTCAAGAACCTAAGAATCATCAATCAGGTTGAACGAATTGAAAATATGGATATACAATCCATAGAACACGATTAATAATGTTTACTAACATCTACCGATTCATCAAATTCGGATGGACAATGAAAATCAAGAAGAAATCTCGAAAAATCAAATTCTAGGAGATTTCAAGAAATTACCTCGATCCGACGAAGAACAAAGATTAGATGTTGATATGATCACCTAGAGCCTCCTCAAAACATGATTGAATGGAGTAGAATCGATCATAACCCCAAACCCTAGTCGGATCGTCCGACTGCCGCGAGAAGAAGAAGAGAAAGGGTGAAATGAAATGAAAACCCGACTGACCCCCGTTATATACTCCAGTGACGCACGACCAAAACTCACGACCAATTGTCCGTGTGTTTGGTCGTCGCGCCATTGCCCGACGCGATCTCACGCACGAAGCACGTGCGAGCACTGCCGTGTGTCATGCTCGTGTGTCCCGATGATCGCCAAAGTGCACCGCCCACTTCGATGCCACGCACGAGCGGACGCACGGCGGTGCCGTGTGTCATTCTCGTGTGTGTCCCTGTTGAGTGCTAAAACGACAAGGGAACACAAAATGCCTGGACACGCATGTCTACATACAACCTGCACGACTTACACGGTAATAAGTCACGTCCAATCGGTGAAACAGTCATGGAACTCCCAACACAAAGCGACCAATCATGATGATGATGAAAATATTCTCGTATCGATCCCCGAACAGAGATGAGTGATGAATAAAAACTGATACACGACTCCAAGATAAGCCGAATGATGAACACGAAATGAATGAATACGAATGACGAATGATTATTACTGAGTGAAAAAAAATCATGAGTGGCAATTACTGAATGATAATTAATGAATTCACAACCGGGTATTACGTACTCCCCCCTTAAAAAGAGTTTCATCCTCGAAACTAAGGGTAAACAACTCGGGATATGAACTATCCATCAGGATCTGAAAACAACATCTCGAGGAATGCTCCTCAATGCGAAATACTTCGCCTGTACAACTGGGCCAACCCCCCATAAGCACTGACTCACGCCTCAAAAGAAAAGCGACAACGCACATATAGTCCTTTGGACTATATCAATGGCACGCCCAAGTCCTCATGACTTGACGTCTTGAATCACAATGAACAATTACCCAGATTATCATGAAATCTCGGGTACAGCACAAAAAGAATGCATCAAATGACCTAAATCTCAAGATTCTCAAATAGGATCATTATAAAATAGGTCAACAATAAATGATCCACAACCACGATACATTAATACGGATTAAGTTACACACTAATCCGAAAACAGAGAAAGGAAAATACAAAAATTAAGGTTACATATTAAATGTACCAAACACTGATATCCTCCAGATAATCGATCTCCTGGATCTCATCGATTTAAGGAGACCCAAATCTGAACTCATTGCTCAATATGATCCTGGGAGGTCACAAGAACAAGAATGATCACAATGAATGATAATAACCCGAAATCCAATAAGGATCAAGAATGACTCATCGGGGTGAAATGATAACTTAATGAGTGATAGCTCAAATGAAATGATTGGAAACATTGTTCCCCGTGAAGTGAATGATTAGTTTGATAATTATAAGTCTCAACGTGATTGGTATATGATGAATGGATTATATGAATGAATGAATGAATGACAAATGAAATGAATGATTATACTATTATCGAGCAAGAATTAACTTGTTCAAAGTCGGTGATGAATGTCCTTACCTCTGGATCTCGAAGCCTGATAGGACCCATTGAATGAAGCATGGGCTGGAGTAACAAAGTCCCTCGAGGCCCTTGAGTTCTCTAGAGATCTACCGGACCTAGAACTCCTGCAGTATTTCTGAAGGTGTCCCGGGTTCCCGCACAGAAAACAGACAATAACTGGAACCATACATCGAGTATTAACGTGCCCTGCTGAATCACAGTTAAAGCAAACAATAGTCGAATTCATCGTCTGAGAGGAAGATGCTTTCTCAGCATGAAGACAACTGGAAAACGACCTCTTGGACGTCGGAGCCCGATGTCCCTCAGAACGAACCAGCATCCTAGTCCTCCCACCGGAAGAAACTGAAGGGTGTTTCTGAGTAAGCTCATTGATCAAAAGCTCTGCTCCAAGAGCCTTCTCGATGAACTCACTAAGTGAATTACAATTATGATTGAACAACTGCATCCTCAACTGCGGATTTAGACTCTTGCTAAAATATTTGATCTTATCCGCCTTAGTACGGATAACTCACGAAGCAAACTGAAGTAGTCCCTGAAACTTCTCAGCAATGACAATAACACCCTCGTCCTCGACAGATTCGGGGTTCAAAACCTCTGACAACTTGGCTTCACGAAGTGGAGCTGGATAATACCTTTCTAACATGAGAGCCTTGAACTCACTCTAACCACAATCGCGATCGGAGGGTTTCACAGAAAGCCACCACGAATAAGCACCCTTACTCAAGTAATAAGCCACTACTACCACTTTACTCTCTTCCGGACACTGAACCATGTCGAAGAGTTTATCAAAATTCTCAAGCCAATGAACAATATCAGTTGGTTCCGACGAACCCTGGCCTCTGACGAGAGATATTGCCAACAATTTGATTCACTCCTCCAGTATGTCCATGAAACGGCACCTGGAATCCCTGTTGCGGTGGGCCACGAACCATCGAGGTCTGCATGGTCTCCATCATTCGCGTCATCTGAGTCATATGGGTCATCATGCCCTGCATGCATATGAATGGGTCCACCCGATCACCTTTCGATTGAGCTGCTTCTCAGGTACGACTCCCTGACACTGAATGATTATCTCGGCAAAGGAATGAGTAGCATAGCTAATCGATGAACACATGTTATCTCTTGCATTCGCGAGCATTCACACGAGATCCTGTGCTCGGCCCGCACCGCGCCTCTTCCCCGCGTCCTCCGATGACTCTATCCGTACTGAAGCATGAAAGCCACATGATAATTATAGAGCCCGCATGAATATCGCATTATGATCACGTGACGGAATGATAACAATGAGCATACACACTATAACACAATGAATGCATTAATAATGCAGTAAAATGATCATCGACATCACGCCGGAATATGATAAGATCGCATGAAAGGTCAAGTGAGGTGACATGAGTATATGATGAAATTCTTGAAATGATTACCTTGAACAAGTTAACAAGGTTGAAAATTTGATCCACAAGATCAACAACTGAACCGTGAGATAGACTGGATGATTAATGAATTAACTGAACAATGAGATTGACTGAGTGATGAATGAATTAACTGAGCGGTGAGATTGACTAAGTGATGAATGAATTAACTGAACAATGATATTAACTCAGTGATGAATGAATTAACTGAACAATGAGATTAACTGAGTGATGAATGAATTAACTGAACAATGAGATTAACTGAGTGATGAATGAATTAAATGAACAATGAGATTAACTGAGTGATGAATGAATTAACATGATCGACAAGATCAAAATGATGATTGAGGATTATTAACTGATGAATGAGTTGATCCTTAACGCTTACACAGGTCACACATGCTCCAAAACAATTAGTTATGAATCAATCATAACACTAATATCACATATAGGTTTTAACAAAGCATGAATAATTAATGACATGATGAATGTATGAACATAAAAAGAATCGAGTCCTTACACAGGTCATACGAAGCTTCGAGGTCTTGCGATACTGGTCTTCACTGACGACGACTCGATGAATGAATGACTCGTGCAGTCGTACTAATATTGTGACTCACAAAACCCGACTGACTAGATTGTCATAACCTGACAGTCCCACTACTACCGCGTCGGTAGAGCCACATCACTCACATATCAGGGTATCTCACAACCCAACGCTCTGATACCATCTTCTGTAACACTCCCAAATCCTATTAGGTTATTACAGTGCCGTGGACCCCACGCCAGGAGATCCACCAGGCGAACATGACTAAAATGCATTAAATTAAACAACAAGGGAAATTCATAGTCCCTACCATGATATCCGACACAATATTCCGATAAAGAATTTCAACGACAACGATGGGCCTACATGGCCAAACATAAAGTCCAACAACATCCACGAGCATCTGCTCGGGTAATACATGACAATGACTGACAAACTGGAGAACACTCCAACTGACTGACCAACATGAACAACTCGGACTAGTATCGCTCGAATGCCTCGTCGCCATCATCATGCCCCTGTGTCTCAACTCTCTCCTCGCAAGCACCTAAAACATGAAAACATGTTCCGCCCCCACGGGGTCAATCATCCAGATAATGAATATCAAATACACGTATAACATGATATGCATCCAAAGGCAGAATGAAATGGTACAATGATAATAATAATACTAGATGCTCACGAACCAAGGTAAGAACCGAGCATTCGTGAAACACTATGCCCACGGTATACTATTAATACCTGTTCGACAGGTTAGAACGTAAATGCCTAACGGCGAATCATAATTATGGAGTACCACAATGAATTACACGACATGAACCAAACCAAAACTGAATTAATTATGAATCACAATGCCCGAAGGCTCCAATGAAATTACCAAGTCAATCACAAAGGCCTGAAAGCCACTCACCAAATGTCAAATATCACAATCACATGAAGCCAAAACGGCAAGTCAGATCGATTAGGGCCGAAGCCACGACACAAAGCCGTATGACCATTAGGGCCGAAGCCATGGCACGAAGCTGTATCAAAATTAGGGCTGAAGGCGATGAAATCCTTCCATGAACAACGAAGCCGTATCAAAATTAGGGCCGAAGCCATGGCACGAAGCCGTATCATTGACTAGTACAAGTATAAAACTTGCCTCAACCGAAGGCGATGAAATCCTTCCATGAACAACGAACGGCGTCCTCCGATAAACACAAGTACTCGAACAACCTTGAATGAAATACAATTCATTCAATAACACAATATCAATCAAAATCAACATAACGACGGAAAGAAACTCTTTGAGACATTTAATCGAACACTAAATGTTCAAAGTTCCTCAAGAACCTAAGAATCATCAATCAGGTTGAACGAATCGAAAATATGGATATACAATCCATAGAACACGATTAATAATGTTTACTAACATCTACCGATTCATCAATTTCGGATGGACAATGAAAATCAAGAAGAAATCTCGAAAAATCAAATTCTAGGAGATTTCAAGAAATTAGAACAAAGATTAGATGTTGATATGATCACCTAGAGCCTCCTCAAAACATGATTGAATGGAGTAGAATCGATCATAACCCCAAACCCTAGTCGGATCGTCCGACTGCCGCGAGAAGAAGAAGAGAAAGGGTGAAATGAAATGAAAAACCCGACTGACCCCCGTTATATACTCCAGTGACGCACGACCAAAATGCACGACCAATTGTCCGTGTGTTTGGTCGTGCGCCAGGCCATTGCGCGGCCACTGATCTCACGCACGAGCAGCACGCACGAGCACCTGCTCGTGTGTCATGCTCGTCTGTCCCTGATGATCGCCAAAGTGCACTGCCCAATTCTGATGCCACGCACGAGCAGCTGCTCGTGTGTCATGCTTGTGCGTCCCTGTTGAGTGCTAAAACGACAAGGGAACACAAAATGCCAGGACACGCATGTCTACATACAACCTGCACGGCTTACACGGTAATAAGTCACGTCCAATCGGTGAAACAATCATGGAACTACCAACACAAAGCGACCAATCATGATGATGATGAAAATATTCTCGTATCGATCCCCGAACAGAGATGAGTGATGAATAAAAACTGATACACGACTCCAAGATAAGCCGAATGATGAACACGAAATGAATGAATGCGAATGACGAATGATTATTACTGAGTGAAAAAAAATCCTGAGTGGCAATTACTGAATGATAATTAATGAATTCACAACCGGGTATTACATACTCCCCCCTTAAAAAGAGTTTCATACTCGAAACTAAGGGTAAACAACTCGGGATATGAACTATCCATCAGGATCTGAAAACAACATCT